>OZ012689.1:18547699-18657567 GCA_963942565.1 Maea johnstoni | reverse complement strand
ATAAACTTTATTCACCGTTTCCTACTAAGAAAAGTTTTTCCCCTAGTAATTTACACGCACCTTCATAAACTGCACGCCTGTGTATGTTTTGACATTTTTTTGGTCATCATCTTTTTTACGACTTATCCAAAGCGCACTATACATGCCTGTAGTGTACGTAGCATATCCTTGGCCACGAACTGCTATGCTTGACTTAATGGTATCTGACAGAAAAATACATGATTATAAATGAAATTGGAGATATACTTCAATACCTTAAAATTCGATATTTTGGAATTTTGCACATTACCTATTGTAGAGGCGCTATATACTTGTCTCACTTGTAAAGTGTGCTCATAATGGTGATGACGATGATGGCGACGTTAATGATGATAATGGTTGGTTAACCCCTTTCAATGCTGCAGCTATTTTTACACAAGAAATGAAACTACTAAAATGTTTGAAATCCATCCAAACCCTGTCTTGTTGGTACTCATTGGAAGGCTCTTGATGAGCTCTATCAGATGAGTACCAATTTGCCAGGGTTTCGGTAATTTTTCGGCTTTTTTCACATTATTTTGCTCTGAACAAATTAGCCGCCAGCAGTATAAGGGTTAATGTATATGGAAGAGAATGGTGATAATGATAACATTGATTTCAGGTTAATTACGATTCTAATGATTTAGATTGATTGCGATTTAGCTTTGAAATGAGAAAATGACACTGTAATACCAAGCTCATGTATGTAGTTCACACATTTATACAGTGTCAAAAAGGATATGAAATGCTTGGTTAAAAAAGGATATGAAACTGGTCAATAAAACATTGTGCGAGCGATAATGCACTATAATTTTTGCTTCGTTGATTATGTCTTATGGTCCCATAGTTGCATGTTGTTTATAGACTAATCTTCACAAAGCTTATGTTAAAAATCTTTGATTCATATTATAGATAGGTAAAATTATTTTCGAGCCGTATCGTGTATCTACTAATTATCAATAAAAAGTCACATAACAAACTCAAAAAAAGGACGTATGTATGTATGTAGGTACGTATATATATATATATATATATATATATACCGGTATATATATATATATATATATATATATAATATATATATATATATATATATATATATATATATATATATATATATATATATATGTGTGTGTGTGTGTGTGTGTGTGTGTGTGTGTGTGTGTGTGTGTAAATTCTATTTCAAAATGTGCAAACAGTCTACACTCCTTGAAAAAACACCTTTAACGAGAGACCATCTACGATCCTCACGTTATGTATATTTGGCCTTGTAACATTTTCCTCCGGTGATATTAAATGAATCATTGCCCTCTGAATATCCTAACCTCAATATTTGATAATAACAGATAGTTACCAATATCAAAACACCATGCGTTTGCTAATTAAAGTATTGTATTGAATGTTGAATAGATATAATATGACGTCATGAGAAACCTCCCCTGTGGTGTTTATAAGGCCAAGCCTGAAAAGAGCCAGAATTGATTTGTCTGCTATTCAACTGGTATTCATTACGAACCTTAATCAAGATAAATCGCCAGCCATCAACGCCAAAAAATCCTTTTTATAAAAAGGGTGTTAGTGACACTTGGGTGCTGGCTGAGTCATACAACCCTCCTTGTAAGCACCCTGTTGGGGTTCATCTGCCTGCTGAGGGTATACTTAATCACCCCCTGAGAAGAGAGCATCCCTCTTTCATACCCTGTGCCCTGTTTATGATCTGGAACCTGATGGATTCGCTACATGTCGTACGGATTGCTCACAAACAACGTAAAACTTTCATAGTCATTAAACATATCATTGACAACACACCTGGCGTAGTAAACCACTTTAAATGGGCTGCATTATGTGTCAGTCAAAAGGGGGTAGCCGACCACCCCTTTTTCTGCTTTGCTGTGCCTAAATTTCTCCATTCACGTAGTAAGAAATGTGAGAACGCATGTGATTTGACACACACACACACATATATATATATATATATATATATATATATATATATATATATATATATATATATATATATATATATATATATATATATATATATATATATATATATGTATATATATATATATATATATATATATATATATATGTATATATATATATATATGTATATATATATATATATATATATATATATATATATATATATGTATATATATATATATATATATATATATATATATATGTATATATATATATATATATATATATATATATATATATATATATATATATATATATATATATATATATATATATATATATATATATATATATACATATCAATATCATCTTTTCTTCTTGTAATAATAGGAAAGAAATAGATACAGTACTCCTACCACTACCTTGGCCATTAAACATTGCTACTAAATTGTTTATAACATTGCTACAGCGGTTTGGGGGCGAATAAGCTATCTTTGCAACGCATTTCACCTTGTTTATATTGAATGTTCTGGTCATGCAAGCTACAGTGACAAAACCATATTAGCAACACCTGCGTCTATGTATATGCCTTATGTGTTCCGGTCTGCGGGTTTCCCTAAGCCATAAAGGATATTCCAAAAGATACTAATCTAATTACATTTGATTCTATAACTCTGGTCATTGCCACTTTTCTGCCACTCTAGAGTGGGCGGTTGGTGGAAGAAGAAGAATTTCTGGAAAGCACCAACTAAATCTGTCAATTTTCTTACATTCCCATACCTTGTTTGGAGGTTAGGTTAGCAATACATTACTAAGCCATGGGGTCAGCCCACACATTAAAGCAATAGTAGATATGATACATGATAGATGTTTTGATATGGGATGTTTGGCTTCATTATACCTACACCCTTTGGCTGGTGGTGGCTAATATTGCCAATACAAAATGATGCGAAAGAAGCTGAATATGACTGAAACCCTGGCACATGGGTACTCATCTGAAGGTACTAAGTGAGAGCTTTACAATGAATACCAACATAAGAGGGTTTAGAATTTTTTTATATTTGCACTATTTTGCCATGGATGGAATGAGCATCAGCATTGGAAAGGTTAATGCAAATCTTTTACAAAATGGCTATCGTATTGCATTATTGGAAGAATTTCATACTCGCCACAGATTGACGGATACATCTAAAACGTTGAATATAATTTACCTGTAAGACGGCTACCAACACTACTACCACTGCCAAGCGTCACAGTTTATACATCTAGGATATCAGGTCATCATCGTGTTGTGAAAATAGTGAGAGACCAGTGACCAGGATTAGGAAGCACCGTGTTCGTATAACTCCCCTTCCAATATTGAGGCTACGTTTGTCCAAAGGACAAGGACGCAAAGATTTTCTAAAATCATCCAACCCCTGTAATTCTGGTACTCTTTCGATAGCTCTTGCTGATTAGTATCAGATGAGTACCCATATGCCAGTGTTTCGGTCATTTTTCAGATTTTTGCATCAATTTGTGATAACCAAATTAGCCACGACCAGAATAAAGGTTAATCTATTCATGTTTATGAGTCCACTTGAAAAGTGACGTCTGGAACTATAATAGTTCGGGAAATAATTTCATAACTGAGCACTTATTCATGAAATAATTGAAGGGGAGTTGTTGGGTTGCTTGTAATCAACATTCCTCCTTCAAATATTTCCCAAAATATACTTTCATAAGGAAGATATCATCAAAATATTTAAGAAATCGTGTTCATTTCCTTCCAGAAAAATGGTTAGAGGATTGCCTGGAGGACAGTATGAGGGACAGAGCCAATTCCAGGGAGAACTCCGAGGGGTCATCACCCAGTGGTAAGTCTCGAGCTCTCCTTGCTTCAAGATATTCGTCTGCAACTTTGATAAAAATGAACATAACTTGGGAATAAAACTGAATTTTCATAGATATCTGAAGGGGATAAGTAGATTGGATTTTGATTAACATTTCCCCTCGTCTTTTTTTCAAATTTCTGCAAACATTGCATGTTGTTTTTATTTCATCTTGCATGCATGACACACATAATAATAATAAGATTACACTTTCATACCAACTACACTTGGCCATAAACACATGTAAGTCTGAGAGTAAAAATTCAATTAAAGAATAAGCATATGGCTTTGGACTTTTTTCAAATTTCTGCAAACATTGCATGTTGTTTTTATTTCATCCTGCATGCAAATAATGACGATAAGTTTACACTTATATTAGTACTTTCATACCAACTACACTTCGCCAGGAGCACATGCAAGTCTAAGAGTACACATTCAATTAGAGGATAAGAATATGACATTTTTTCAAATTTCTGCAAACATTGCATGTTGTTTTTGTTTCATCTTGCATGCATGACACAGATAATACTAATAAGATTACACTTGGAATAGTACTTTCATACCAACTACACTTGGCCAGAAGCACATGTAAGTCTGAGAGTACAAATTCAATTAGAGAATAAGCATATGGCTTTGGACTCATTCAGGTGTGGAGCTTACCCTTCTTGTCTATTTTCATGAATAGTCTTTTTCACCATTAAAATACATCTAGTAGTATCCAATATACCATTACCCCTTTTTGTATCAAACACCTTTTCAATATCACATAATTTTGAAGCCACAATTCAATCTCGAGCTCTCTTTGCGTCACAAAAGTCTTCTGGAATCTCGATACAAATGAACACAACTTGGGAATCAAGCCAAAATGCATAAATATCTATAGGGGATGAGAAGATTATATTTTGATTAATTTGAATGGGATTTAAAACTAACACAAACTTTCTATGGTATTCCTTTTTCTCTATCGTCCTCATACATAACCTTTTGTGAACTACTTCTTAATCACAAAATAAGCTAATTCTGAGTTTGTTCATTTATTTTTATTTCATTTATTTAACACGATCATTTTCACTCATTCCCAACCTTTCCTTTCGCCCGTTCTATAAAATCTTTTACTTCTGTAATGATTTTTATTTTCGTATGTTCCCCTTCTTCAAAGGCCACTTTCGTCCAGTTTGTCCCATGCAGTCTCTTCTGGTCCCTTGTTCATTGTTTTGACCTTTTTCTCGTACTTGTTACGTCCCGAACAAGACTTAATCGACACATTTACATCACGGGGCGTAATAAAGTCTTCCGCCTCTTCCCTCGACCTCAGTCGTCATGGTAACGGCCCAGGCCAGCTCGGAATACACTAGATTTCGCCGAGGAAATCACGGTGAATAACTTGTAGTGATATTTAACGAATTAGAGCCGCAGTTTCGAACAACTTAATAAAAAGCAGAATTAATACGCGGTGATATTTCACAGATTACAGCCGCAGTTTCGAACAACTTAATTAAAATGAGCGATTGATGCCCCTCCAATTTGCCTCTCGTCACTTTAATGGTGATGGAGAATCTCGTTAAATCGACACCAGGAAATCGCGCAGAGAGGAAGGAGAAATTGTTCCGCATCAGCGTACAAAATGCCCCCATCATTTGTGAAGGCTACCGGGCCAATATGCGGAGCAGCCGATACAGGCATGCGCAGTGCGGGCTTCCTCACGTGCGTGCCTGGTATGAAATCGACAAGATTGGCCGAGGCCAGGCGATCTGCCCCCGAGCCGGCCTGAGATCATGGCGGCCATATTGGAAGTGTCATGTCCAATTCATTAATCGGTTTTATTCGCAGTTAGTGGCTCTTCACCGACGGGAAATTGGTCAATAAGATGAAGATATTAAGCACTCAAAGCCATCAGCATCAGTGCCGCGTGATTTGAGCCCAGTCAGAGGGATAGACATGTCATCGTAGTGATAGACCTATGGTCTACTTAAGCCCACTACCACAAACTTTTACCTGTTACTTTTTCATGGGAGGAGGCCGGGGCAGATCACATACCTTCTTTACCACAAATGAATAAAAGAAAACTTAATGCATTCTATGCCTAGACAATGAACATTTTCAGATTACGGATGGTTCAGTGAAACATGCGAAAAAACGGACTGTGGATCGTATTCAATATACACTAGCCTTCAACTCCCAGTAAACACAAAACATTTGTGTTGATTCGACAAAATGATTTACCCAATATCTGTGAAATGTTACTGAAAATGTTTACTAATATGAAAACGGCCTGAATATTATTACCATAACATTTCTTATAATATTTGATTTATTATTTTCACAACGTCTTAGATACATTTATACAATAGTGCAAAAACGGTTCATCAATTTAAAAATGATTGGCCTGGGAAATATCATGCCAACATTTTTTATAACATTTCACTTGACATTATTTCAATATTTTTGAAATATCTATTTTTTTCCAGATAGGCGTGCTTAAAATCTTTTTAGAGAAAAAAAACATGTACTTACCCATCTCCTATAACAACCACTCTTTTGAAATCCCCATGTTAGGGATTTTTTGGTCAGTCTTACTTTGAAAAGTATACAGTACAAATCATGATTTCAAGATACTAGAGAAAATTAATCTTATGATGTACTCTAGAATAGAGACCAAGAATATCCCTAGTTAGTCACTATTTATATGACTGTCTGTGTTGCCTGGGGATCAGCTACTTTTAAATTTACTGGAGGAAAAAACTGACATTCGTCCTCCTCTGCTTTTACTTCTTCTTTGTATACCTATCATTATAATTATTATTTATGTTCTAATCATTGATGTTATTACTATTATTATTATTATTATTATTATTATTATTATTATTATTATTATTATTATTATTATTCATGTTTGATTATCATCATTAATAGTATTATTATTATCATTATTATTATTATTCATGCTTGATTATTATTATATTTTCATTATTATTATTATTATCATGTTATTATTATCATTATTTTCATTTTTATTATTTCCATTATTATCATTTTAATCATCATCATCACCATATGCTTCGCCACCTTTTCTATTACTTTAAAATATATCATATGTTCCTTTTAACATACATGGATGACGTGTAAAGAATCAGACAATATTAGACGTCATCAGGAAACAGGACAAGTCGCGGACACATTTCAGCACATAAACCGTGAAATAAGCTGCATATATATACATGTATATATATATATATATATATATATATATATATATATATATATATATATATATATATATATATATATATATATACTAGTATATATATATATATATATATATATATATATATATATATACATACACACACACACACATATATATATATAAATATATATATATATATATATATATATATATATATATATATATATATATATATATATATATATATATATATATATATATATATATATATATATATATATACAACTTCTCATATATACAACTTTTTATATATGCATGTCTATATATTTTGCAGATGAGTCAGACGAGACACCTATCTTTACAAGGACAGCCTCCAAGCCGCACTCAACGCCCCTTACACTAAAATGGTAGGAAGCAAAACTGACAGTGTCTTTATGAATGTTTACGTCTGGTTGTCGATACTTAATTAAGAGCATAACAATTAATTTCCTGCTTTTGACGTGGGGGGGGGGGGGTTACATTTGGTACATTCTTTTGGCTAAAACAATAAAAAAGAATAAAATTGCATATATTCCTTCCAATCTTGTCCATAAATTCATTTACAACGGTATGTGGGTGCAAAAGTTGGAAGGTTTAAACACACCGGGTCACAAACATTGTTTTTTTATATTATGAAATAATGAAACTGAATTTTAACTTATAGGAGTGAACTGAGTATCAGTATCAGTTCGGTGCTATATCTAACTGCAGTACAAGCAGAGCGACCTTTGTATTCAATTTCCGGTTCTAACCGTGTTGCAGTTTCAATAACTGTATTTTGTGAAATAACAAAGCTTCTTGCATGTGTATCACATCTGAATTATCAAAAGCAATACAATGACTACTGATCCTTTTTGTACCCTGGACCTTTAAATCCATGGAACTTCAATTAGATTAATTGCAACCGATTCATCTTCAGTATGCCGTAAGATCTACTCTTTGTGGAAAAACTTAACTTGTGTATGAATCTCCAAACATACGTTGCGATACGCATTGATGTGATACCAAGTCGCACTATATATATATACATATATATATATGTATATATATATATATATATATATATATATATATATATATATATATATATATATATATATATATATATATATATATATATATAAACTGAAAAAATATTGACTGAATGTTGTTGATCTTGTTGGGTTTTAATTTTCTCTTGATTATTACTATTTAATTAGCTATTTTCAAAGTTCACGTGAGTACTACAAGTGCACTTAAGTTAACGTTATGTTTTTGTTATTGTAGGCTGGAGGAGAATTATGAAATAGCGGAGGGGGTATGCATTCCTCGCAGCGCCCTCTATATGCATTACCTCGACTTCTGCGAGAAAAATGACTCCAATCCAGTCAACGCTGCGAGTTTTGGAAAGGTATGTATACCTAGAAAATTATCATACACTATATGCTCTTTCTCAGTATTACATGTTTATTGTTCTTGTTATCCTTCTTTATTGTTCGTTTGTTATATATAGCTCGAGCAAAGCAGAGCTTACATTTTGTACTGTATAATTTTGTAAACAACGTTTACAGCAAATACACACTACTAATACTACTACTACTAATGTACAATATGTACAATAAGAAAAATGTACAATATGTTCGCCCTATAAAATTTTCAAATTTGGAGTGTGCTTCGCATGGTTTTATATACTAGTATAGGGAAATATTATTTGAAAGCTGTTGTTCCTGTTAGTTCTAACAATCCCGCTTCAAATAATTTCCAAAAATTCCTCTATCATATAATGAATTATAATGAGTTTATAGATCTGACCAAGTATGTTCAAAGTTGTCAGACCATATGCAGACTACAGAGGTATAAGAATTAAACGTCTTTACTGTGTGACACCAAAATTACATATAAGAATGGAATACTTGCCATGGCAGCAAATACACAGCGGTTAAGTTCATAGTGATGTTCCTTCAACAAATTGGTTTATTAATTATGTTGTTTCTTTTGGTGAAATATGAAATATATTTTGAATATGATCCTTTCATTTCACAAAAATGTTGTGATTTTAAAATTCATTTAGTATCCTTGTTGATATTACTAAACTCTTTGTTGTACCAATGTCGTAGTCGCTAAGGATAATACTTCCCTACTTAAACATATACCGGTATTGAATAATTGTAGGGGTTTCATCGAATTCATTCATAATGTGGTTTATAACAGAGGTCCACGTATTCTACTCACCCATAAACGAATTTATGAAGAATACGATTTATTTATCAAACAATGCGCAAGGATAGACGTAATAAGTGATTTTCGATTATGTTAATTCGTCTTTGATTCTCTCACATCCTTTTTGATATAATTGACAAGTGAAAATAACAACTTCCTGTACATCTATGCCCTAGATTAATTATTGTAGCGGCGTGTTCATATTACCATTATGAATAGTCTATTGTTGAGGTCACGTGTTAATAACAATGTCTCGCTATTGCCTCCCCTCCTCTTGGCGAGAATAGACAGCCATAAGTAGTCCCCACGGATTATCATTTATGAGTTTCGTCTGCATTCAATAACCTCGGCTTACCCACAATATCCCGCTTGTTTTGACAGCCACAATGATTTGTTGCGTTTTGAAATCTCAATAAAACCCCGGAATTGGCGGGAAGAATGTCGACAGCGGCTGCTTCATTTGAAAGCAGACGATCGCAGCCATTAGATAATTCGCCAACACCATCCTCATTCCCGGGCCAATCGAGTATCTGACCAAAACCCAATCATGTATATAGAGAAATTGATAACGGACATCTTCTATCTGAACCCAGTGACCAAAGTTGGCCCGGAAAGTTGAGCTGTGTTAAACCGATTGCATCTATCGGACGCCATTATAATTGATGGTCAATTATTTAAAGGTTGTAAGGTATTTTGATGATAATATTCCATCGAGTTTAGCGTGGAGGATATTAGTGATTAGAATGCCCCTACGCCATTATTTCTCGGCTATCCTCGCCACCTGTTTATAATTGGATTGCATTCCGCACGTTGTTGGGGCCGGAGAAAATTCTTCTCTATTCCGGGTTTTCTAATAAGCCTTACCAATAATCCCCTCAATTGGCCATTAGAGTGTGATGCATTGATATCGCTCTTGCTTAGGAACTGTCAATTTACTGCTCCCATTTTAGGCAATTGGGAATTCCAAAGGTTATGTAATACGTATGGGCAAGATAAGACCTATATATGCAAGTATTACAAATGATATCTACGAGTGCTTTCTGTTTTACGGGTTATATATACATATATATATATATATATATATATATATATATATATATATATATATATATATATATATATATATATATATATATATATATATATATATATATATATATATACATATATATATATATTTATACTATACTATATATATACTTTATACTAACATAGCAGATTTGGAAATGCTTCGTTCACTCTTATTTGTTTAGGCGTGTTCAATAAACATACTGTCGGAAGCGAGACTATTATATAATTTAGCAAGTTAATACTTCCTATATTTGGTGACCACAGAACCTAGTATTTCGCTGAATATTCTATATCTCAAAATCTGTCATATTTTTCGAATTTCATTTCAGATTATTAGACAACAATTTCCACAGATTACAACACGAAGGCTTGGAACACGCGGACAATCTAAGTACGTTCTCTCTCTCTCTCTCTCTCAGAGTTTTCTATCATCCCATGTTAATGCTTGGTATAACAAGAACAAAAGCCTAAATCAATTAAAAATAAAACAATGAATACCATTATGTTTATGATAACCTATCCCTGTAGTCATACCTATATATAATATTTGGCTTCATGAACATACGTTAAATATGCTTTATAATTCAACATTATTAGCAGTCAAATGTAAAAAATGTCCTTGCATTGTTAGTCACATAGTGCATATATTTATGTTACAGGTATCATTATTATGGAATCGGTGTGAGAGAGTCCTCACATTACTATGATGTCATGTATTCAAGGAAAGGGGTTCAGAAGTAAGTCATTGCTTCATTTCCAATTCCTTTATAGGTAATTAGTCTAGAATTAGATAATTTATCATTTTTAGTTTATGATGAAATAATCTATCATTTTCATATTAATTGCATAGTTATCAAGATCTATAATTTGGCAAACTTGTTAGCATCTTAACTAAGATATTACTTTTATCCGTTGATGTTAATCAAAATCACTGGAGAGATAAAGCAATATTCTTTAAATTTCTATTTTAGTTTAATGATTGGTGTGATATTCCTTCTCAACCTTACTTTTGTTGTTACGCGTTGTTTCAATTTTATTTCAATTTTCCTTCCATATCCATTTTCATTGTGAAAGTGAATGTTTTTACTCATATTGCATCTTCACTTTCATCAATACTAGCACTTTGGCTGATTATATTCTGCTCTTACTGTTAATTCCCTGTGTCTACTCTGTTTGTAATGTCAAATATACTTTCATTTCCATTTATCTTTCCATCCGTGAAAGGAAATGGATATGAAACTGTTTGATACGAACTAGGACACCAATTGTCACTAGTATTGTCATGAGAAAAAACGAGAATGAATATACTAGAGGTTTTCTCGGAATGAAAATGGAAACGCGGTAAAATTGAAATAAAAATGAAACTACGAATTACAAGGAAGTGAATATTGAAATCGATTCTCATATTTGCTGTTAGACCAAAGAGAAAATTTAAAGTAACTTAGCCATGAGCTTCCTTTGCATATTTGCCTATGGAGGAAGAATGATCAGAGAACCATATAATAAATTGGTTATGAATGAGAAGTTTATTGTACTTTGACTGAATCATCAGCAATACAAAATCTTTATTATCGACGATATACGTATAACAAAGAAATTAATTTATCTTCTTTTATTGAATGGAATTATTTACATTTCACGCTATACGTTTCATAACAAATTACACTGAATATACTGGAGGGTAAGAGTTGCATCTAAGTTGCAATTGTATACAGATTTTTACAATCAATTTATACACAGTGCATGTAACTATCAAATTAATAGAGGGTTTTCTGCTTTCATGTAACTTTCGTTTTTACGCAATCTGCTGCTCCTAAATGCACAAAAGATATCTGAAGTAATAGCTATGAAGACTTCTTAATTATCATTATATCCAGAACTTAATTATCAGGGAGAATATTATGGCAAGAAATAAATTTGCCAACCATTCGTCGTAGACTGATTTACTGGTAGTAAGATCATAATCTCCACATATGTTTTCTATAGTGTCTAGTAAAGTTGATCAAAGAAGGGACTTGTAATAGTTGTTTCAATCTATCTAGTCTTCGAGTTATTCGAAGAAGCCTGACTACTTCATTGTTCTCTACTGATAAAATCATCAATTGGAAAATGTTGCAGAAATACAACTTAATACAGAACAGACAGCGTTATTCAAAAGGGTCATAAAGTCTTATAGTTAGGTTTAGATATTGCTAGTTTTATAATTTTCACCATTATTATGAGTTCAATTGTTCTTACGAGTTCAATTGTACCTGGTACGTAAATTTCAATTTCAATCTATAGCACGAAAGTGTTGAATAAAACCAGGTACCTTAAACTAATCATCAGGTTTTTTCTTTTACAGTTTTATATTCCAATTCTTCTTCGCCACGTTTGCTTTCATTTCTTGTTTATGACTTAAGCACAAACATCACTGTGCAGTTTGCCTTTTGTGAGTTGCCTTCAGCTTTAAATCAGAGACTCTGATTTAACAATACTATATGACAATTATGTAATGTCATATTTTATGTAAGTAATGAAGTTTCTACTGTTCTTACATTGCACGCCATGGGTTGCATATGGCAATTAAAGTTCATCGGTCATTCAAGACCCATAAATGATCTTTAATGTGGTATACTACCCCAACAATTTTCATCAGTTGTCTACTCCTATCCCATTCCCCAACACTATAAATACTATTTATACTAACCGTTCAAGTATCATTTTTCCTACGACGTATTGAAGAGTAAGTGTTGAATGCAGAAAAAAATAGGCTATGGAGTACATCTATAATCTTGCATTGAATTGAATAACTTTATGTGGAAAAACCTTTTACCATATTTAGCCATACAAACTGGTTAGAAAACTACACCTGTCATATTTTTACTGTCTTAAAAGGAATCTTGATACGAGATATATGTGAATAACCGCATGCTAATGTATATCACATTTCGTATACTTGTACTGCACTGCATTAAAAAGATTCTCTATAAATATCATATTCACGGTTATTGTTGAATTTCATAACAAGTTTGCCTTTAAAGGGAATTCAATTTCCGTAGGAGAATTTCTGTTCCTTTAAAGAGAAAATTTAAGGAATTTGTGAACTTCCTTGAATGGATTTTCATCATATTTCTGATTTTCCTTTAAAGGAGAATGAATTCCCTTTCCCATGAAATTAGAAAAGTATGCCATGTCTAGCTACCAATACCCTCTATATGACTCTGGTTCTGAATCAATCATTTGAAAACAACATGTGATTTCTTCTGTGGAATCTTCTCAAAGACTTTGTAGAAATATCCAACTTTAAAGTTTAAACTTAAAGGTTTAAATCACCCGAGCCTAAAACCAAAATAGTGTCATTTGATTTTATAGAACGGACCGTGCATATCGAGGCAACGAGCTTTGGCTTACTTTTCTAATTTCTGTTTATGGAAATTCACTTTCCTTTAGAGGAAAATCAGTGTGGTTTCTTTTTAAAGGAAATTCAATTTCATTCAAAGGAGTATGAATTTCCTTTAAAAGAAAGTCAGATGAATTCACCTTTAAGGATTTTTTTCAGAAGAAGCCAAAATTGAAAATTATGATAGATTTCAAGTAAATTCAATTACACTTAATACTCAAAATGTATATTTTAAACGGTCATCTTTTGGTAAAGATAATAATCTATGGAAAATGTCTAACCTATGAAAGGTTTTATAATATCTGATTTATCGAGCTGCTGAGAGATTTGATGGTCTAATTAGGAGATAGGGCTATATGTTAAAGTCTAGAAAAAGAATGATAGACACCATACTCCCAAATTATTCTCGTATGACACATTAATGGAAAAGAAATTCTCCTTAAAATTTAGTATGAAAGGTAGGTCATGTGCGATAATGTGACACCTCTCTTATTCTGGCTCTGAATCAAGTATTTGAAAGAATATGATATATAGATCACTGAAATGTTGCAAATACTTTGAAAAAAATCTTCCAACCCACCAAAATATCAGTATTTTTTAATCTTTTCTGTTTTATTTTTTAGTACTGGGGATGGCAAAAAGGACAACTGCAAACAGGTAAGATTTCTTTTTTCATGCACCAATCCCTAATCTGCATGTAAACTAGATGCGAAGTGCATACTACTTGGTTCCCTGAAGATGATGAATTAATTATTTCAGCACTATTGGACACCTATAAGATGTAAATTAAAGGGATACTGTATATTATGTTCATTTTTTATTTCATTTTTGAAATGAAAATAAATTAACTTGAGTTATCCAAAGTTCTTAAAAAATATTTTTTTTTTAAATGAGAAAGTTACCACTGGGAAGGGTTTAGGCAGTAACCGTGGTACTTCAGTTTCCCCAGCCACGCACAGATGGCTAGTCGTGAATTAGCCTCTATATGGATAAAAAAGTGACAATATCTGGGAATAACGTATTGTGTTATTCTTCAAATTAATTTGCAAAAACATACATATCGGTCTTTTTGTAACGCTTTCTATATGATCCCATTTGGAATACTGCAGCAATGAATAAATCCATCTATTTCAATTTGCAGATTGTGGCCTATTCTCCAAGGTCAAAGTTGGGAACGTTACTCCCAGAGTTCCCAAATGTCAGTGACTTGAAGTTACCAGCAAATCTCCCTGAGGACAAATTTACTACACAGGTAAGTGTTTATATAAATTACATACGAATAGAATACACTTATTAGATATACAAATTATGCAACCGTGGGACATGTAAGCTCAACAATGAATTTTTTGTGGTTTATTTCTGTCCCAGTAGCGTAGTAAGTGAGTGAATGAGTGTTTAAAGGCACATCGACACACAAAGGCCATTTAGTTCCATAACATATTACCAAGGATAACAATCACAAAGCGTAATTATTCTAGGTAAATGAAGTAAAAGAGTGAGAGCCTTCAGATCCAAAGAGGGTCATGGGATATTTTAGATGCACGGTATCCATAGACAGATCCACACATCCCCCTTCTTTTATGAGTTGAGCAGGGTGCCACACCAGCATAGGGTTCCCCGGGAGATGCCAGGTCCTGGTGTACACCACTGACCAAGCCAATAGGGCATGCCCCTTGCAGGGTCTCAGTAGCTCAGTAGCAGTAGTAGTAGAAGCAGTACTTACTCTACATATTTGCCTTCAAATATCTGCCTCTATACCTATACTTTCTTTAATGTCACAACTGTCATTTTTTCAGATCAGCACATTTGTCATGATGTACAGGACCCACTGCCAGCGTATACTAGACACAGTGATACGAGCTAATTTTGATGAGGTGAGATTTTAGTGACGTACATTTTAGTGACTAAAGTGGCATTTTTGTCACTGGTGATGAGAAACAGAAAGATTGGAACTCTGGTAAAAAAGGTTAAACAAATTTTAGGATTTGGTCAAGATATTCTTAATTGAAACGTTTTTGGCGCTTTTACTTTTTTAAATTTCCCAAAAATATGGTCGATTCAAACATGCTTATTGGATATCAGATATCAATGGGGATTTTCCTGAAATTTGGTACATCAATCGCTAATGGTTTTATAGAAAAAAGAATACCAATTTTTCCCAATTCTGACCTTGTTCCATAGTTATAGAATCAAATTCATTACCAACATTAATTTGAGAAAGAAACGGTCATTAAATGTATACAAAACAAAGCATTTGTAAAGATGTGATACCTTTGGCTACGTGTATGAAAGTCCACGGTTAACAGTTGTAAACTAGGAACAACGTGATAGATCACTGCATGCCTTTTCAGTATTTTTACTCCAACAATTTTACAAACTGGTGGGAGGAACATATATATATATATATATATATATATATATATATATATATATATATATATATATATATATATATATATATATATATATATAATATACATACATACATACATACATACTCACAAACCTTTATTATTTTCATTTTGATGTATTACAGGTACAAAGCTTTTTGCTACATTTTTGGCAAGGGATGCCCCAGCACATGGTCCCTATCCTAGGCACACCCATCGTTGTGAGTCTGGTTGGGGTCTGTGACTCTATTCTGTACAAGGCCATATCTGGAGTTCTCATGCCCACTGTTCTACAGGCACTACCTGACAGGTAAGTACCTTAGTTACTTTAATTTGGAGCGCTTAAATTTCGCTTTACAGTCCTTACTGGAGGGTATTTGTGCTACTTTAAATTCTCACATTCAAGCATCCCAACTAAAACATCTAAAGGGAGGTATTTATTTGATGGATGTTATTTTGGCGCTTTCATGGGTAACGTGAAAGTAGCGAAAATTAAACGCCTGTAAAAATACCAGTTATATACAGTATTTATCCCCAAAGGTTAAAAGAAAAATAACTATAATACTGTATTTTAAGGTTTCTTTAAATGAATAATTTTAAAAATAAATGCAAACATCATTTTGCATTTGATCCTAGAGACGTTCCATAATAGTTTAAATAGATTTCGTCTATTTGAAAATGAATAACAAGAGGTTACAGTATCTATCGAGACAGACATTCTGTTAGATATTATGCATGCAAAATGGTTCACTGCAGAACCGTGAGTTCTCAACGAATATATGAATGAGACACATCAGCACATAGAGGACATTTAGTGACATAATTTTACAAAAAAGTGGCCTTTGTCATTGTTAAACAACAATAGCAAAGCATCATTTACTCTAGGGGGAAAGAAGAAAAGGAGAGATAGTAAGAGCAGAGCCTGTATAACTAAAATAATCACATTATCTTTTCTTTGCATGAAATCCATAGACAATTCCACTCTCAAAGAGTTATATATTGAAATAATGAAACCCTGCATGGGGCTTGCTCAATGGTGTGCAATAGGAGTTGGCACCTCCCAGGGAAGCTTAAGGTAGTGTGGCACCCTACTTGCCTTATAAAAGAAGGGGGATGTGTAGATCAGTCTATGGATACCTTTCATCTAAAAAATCCCTTGGTCTTATTTGGATCTGAACCGGCTCTGCTCTTATTCTCCCTCTTTTTCTCTTTTCATCCAGAACGTTTATGCTTTGTCATTGTTCTTCAACAACGTAAAAAGACCACTTTTGGTAATATTTCATGGCACTAAATGGCCTTTGTGTGCCGATGTGCACTTCATTCACTTGAAATTTTGAAATACAGCATTAGTTTGTGACGTAAATGCCATACTGAAGGTATCCAATGCAAGGGTTCCCTTCATGTTTCCTGGGAGGTGCCAATTCCTATTGCAAACCACAGGGGGTTGGTTCATGTTCATCTAATCAATGTAGATGAGTTGGGGTGATTTCGTAAGTCCTGATTCGTTTATATAGTGCACTCCATGACTTATTGCTAGGAACGTGAAAAAATAGGTTTAATTATGTGTGCATGTATATATATATATATATATATATATATATATATATATATATATATATATATATATATATATATATATATATATATATATATATATACACACACATATATAGTTATCACAACATGTCAAAACATGTCAGAGAAAGATGAAGGTTCTCATTAGGGTATTGGAGTGGTATGAAAGGGATTGGTTATCAATTGAAATTAGACTTTTGATTATCGTGACTTTTTCTGCCATATTTAGGCTGATTCGTAACTAGACCATTGTTAGAGGTGGAGGAACCTGGAGTGCCCAGCGAAAACACTGCCTACCCCAAGTCACTGGCAACAATCTCACAGAGTATCCTATTCATAGTACCTAACTGGTACTTTGAAAACATTGTATTTTTCGAATGCTGCACGAAGTTCTCGTTGTATCAACATTACACCTTAGAGCCTTAGGGGTCCCTACATGTACATCCAATAGACAACCTTTTTTAATGTATCATCTTTTTTCATTTAGAGTGTATGTTACAACGTAAATGCTTGGAAAAGGTTGTAGCAATATCTTCTAGTTTTCGTTTTTGCAAAATGTTATGATGACCCTGCAGATTACACTACATTTTGTTTTAAGTGGCCCTTCGCCTATAAATGTCTATGAAATGGTCTGATCGTATGGGAACAAGTAAATTTTTCAGATTCAAGCCTTATGCTGGCTGTGGTTAATTTGATCAGAAAAAGCAAAAGATCTAAAACATGACTGAAATCCTGGCACATAGGTACATACTTAAGAGAACTCAGCGAGAGCTTTCCAATGAATACCACCATGACAGGGTTTGGATAGTTTACAAAAATATTTGCCTCTTTGTGCTTTGTCCGAAAGTAGCCTGAGCTTTGGATGGGCCAATGAGCGATTCTAGAGCCTGTATTCAGCTTATATCGCTATTTACGTCACAGCTCTAATCAGTAAAGATATAATGACAATATCAATCATCCGTCTGAAGGTTTCAAGTCAGTTTCTTTGTTTCTGCTGATGGCTGATGAAAAGGTTAATTACGACCTCATAGTTGATACACGTCATTTTGATGCAATGAGTAGTTAGTGTATCATGCATCTGTCAAATCATATCAAAATACGTCATATAAATATGAATACAATCATAAAGACAAGTAACACGAATGAGTTATTCAAATAGGAATAAAACACACCTTAAGGTCGGAAGGTTTCTCATGAAAAGGTGATTGCACTGATACTACACTAATAGAAGGTTATCTTAACCTGAACCTTAAAATCTGTATTTTTTCTTGAAATTACAACCCCAGTTGATATACGTCAATCGGATGCAACGAGTGGTTAGTGTATCATGCAGCTGTCAAATCATATCAAAATACGTCATATAAATATGAATACAATCATAAAGACATGTTAGACGAATTTGTTATACAAATAGGAATAACAGACACGGAAATTTTTCATAAAAAAGTGGGTGGCCTGCACTGATACTACACTAATGAAAGGTGCTCAAAAGATTTATGAAATATTTCATCGTAAAAAATTCCATCTCTCACGAAATGCATAATAAAATCTGTTTAATTTAAACATCAGCAGCATTGGTTTCGCCTTAACACAGGTGTGTAACTGGAATAGTGGAATTTCGTTCGTCTTCGTCCCTTTCGGCCATTTAGAGGTAAACGCAAGACTAGGAACAGAATTGAACCCGGGCATTGGTAGGAGTCTCCGAGTAGTCAGTGGCAACGCCTAAGGGTGCATTCTCATTGCAGACAGGACATACTTGGGACCCACAGGAACTGGCCGAATGTCTTGGTTCTGGCTGTTCTGGGTCATTTTTGGGGCAGAATTGCAAGACAACACTAATTCTTAAGACTGTCCTCGACGTATCCCAGACTTAAAAAAATTGATCGTGATTATGTCGCGGACAAACTTAAGAATTATACAAGTTCCTGGTAACTTTGTGGTATAAACCAGGAACTGATCCCGACATTCTGGATTAAGTCTCCTTTAATTCTTGAGAATGTCGGGGACATTCTCAAGAATCATAAGATTAGAAGAAAATATCACAATTTGTGGTTCAGGAACTTGAAGAATGTCTTAAGTATATCTCAAGTCTTTCTAATTTAGGGGGGACATGTCTGGGTTGTGTCCCCGACTGTTCTTGGCGTGAACATCCGGGTATTTTTGGTGAGGTCAGCCATTTCTTGTAGCAGACTACACCCAGACTCAACGCAGATCAGAACGGAGACCATTCTTGGCGAAATATCCATTGAATAAGCACATATATCCTACGGAAATGGATATAAACAGAGGTGCTGATGATCAAATGTTGGTTCTTGCTGCAGCAGCCGTTGCAATTGATGAGGAACAACTGCAAAGTTCTTGTACTTCTTAAGTCTGCCCCCTGTGAGACGTCTCACAGGGGACAGACTTAAGAATCAAACAAGAACTCCACGAAACAGGGGCCAGAATAACTTAAGAACTTCCAGAACTCCCCGAACCCCACGAAGTACATAAAAATCGGGAGTTCTGGGAGTTCTCAAGACTGTCCTGTCGGCAATGAGAATGAACCTTTAGACCACTCGGCTGTCAGGGCCGATTCAGGCGAATTTTGATCGTTCTTCAGAAACTATTGTACTCAGGGTTTTTGATGGGGAATTTTGTTTACCCTTTTGTTTTCTGCTATATGAATGCTGAATCGGTATAAACGGATGCTTATGGTAGAAAAAAAATGGATTATAGGTGATCTCGATTGATCTCAAGTCACTGTCAAAATCCCCACCCATCCCACCGTTGACAATGCCGAGATCGGCAGCGAACAGTTGGTGCCAAGTGCTGTAGACCGCTCGGCTACTAAGGCAGTCCCCATCTTATAAAAATGACAACCTTTCCGATGCTGAGGCTACTTTCATCCGAAGGACGCAAAGATTTTTAGAAAACCATCTAAACCCTGTCATGTTGGTATTCATTGTATAGCTCTCACTGATTTGTCTTAGTTGAGTACCCATTTGCTAGGGTTTCAGTCATTTTTCAGGTTTTTACATGATTTTGTAATGGCCAAAATAGCTACCAGCAGCAGCATAAAGGTTAAGGGTGGGAGACTGGATCCGCCATCTTGATGTAGCATTAAAGCTTCCTTTAGATCACTGAGTTGAAAAAGTTTTGAAAAGCATTTTATTCTTTGTTCTTTGCTTAGAGGTAGATGATTTCACTCTCCACCTGGTCAGTTTCTAATCACTTCCCATACACATTAAGATTGTTGGTTTAAAGTGTTAACCCTTGTCATGCTAGACCTTCATATGGGAGAACCTATCCCCTGGGACCAGGGATATTGTAGGTCTACCCACCAAATCAGAAGGATTTCATATATTTCTATAACAGTTTCAACAATGTGCTTCACAAACTGAAATAGAAACATGATAAAGGGTAAAACCTTGATATCTAGTATAATTCAATACCCCTTAAACGACCTATGTAGTTTTTATTTTGCTAAGTGCAAGGGTACCCAAAGACCGGATATATCCGGTGTTGGTCACACAGGCAAGATATGTAGCACCGGATATATCCGGTGTTAGCAAGAGCAGGGTTTGTTGGTTTACTCCAGACAATGTGGATTCTGGTTCTTCTCCACTACTTCCTCTCATTAACACCTCTGATTGTTCAGTCGGGGAAGGGAGGATAGGGTTGGGGGAAAATCGCATTTACCCTGATTGACTGAATATCAGGCTTCAGGATTGGGGATGTGTTGGTGGATGGAGCCGGATTGCATTAACAGGATGAAGGTGCCTAGAGAGTGCTCAAAGTCGGTGCACCCGGTGGCAGAGGCAGGAAAAGACAATTAGTTCCGATGTTTGTACACAGATGGCGTGGTGGTGCAAAGCGATTCACCGGTAAAGGGGGATTCGGACCAACCCCTCCAACCCCCCCCTCCCCCACATGGATACGCCACTGATTAGTACTTGCCAACGTATTTTCCCAGAGAAATCGTTGACATGTAGATAATACTGATCTAGTTCATTTGCAAAATTCAAATTCTTTTGCTCTACCAGAGAAATACATCCCCTTGAACCGCAACGCCATAGGCACAGCATGCTAGCACCTAGGGTATGTGCGCCTCGGGTTACGCAGTGTAGCCTTGGTCACGTGATCTGATCTGTGCAATTAGCATGCAGCATCCTTTCTAGGTCAGATAGTTGCCAAGGAGATGGGTGGCAGCGACATTTGATGATGCATGGACAGTGCCCGATCCCGGTCTACTCATCTCAGGCTCTACTTACTATTCATATTGCTGTTACACCCTGTATGTTAAATTTTGATTGCTATTTTGTAGTAGGCCAAGAGACCTGGCAGGTCGTGTTTACTATGTAAAATTATAACTGAATTGAAATAAAGATTATTTTTCTATGATAACAAACCCAACAGCATGTTAACTATTGACTTTATTTCATTGCAGCTTGACACAAGTGATAAGGAAGTTTGCCAAACAATTAGACGAGTGGCTTAAGGTGGCCCTGGATGAGCTACCAGAAAATCTGCGCAAAACAAAATTTGATTGTAAGTGTAAAGTTTCTAACAAAAAAGATTAGTTTAGATAACAACATTTCTTTAGAAGATACTGGATCTATGGAAGTTGGTGTCAATGAGAAAAGATATGTGTTGACGCTTTAAATAATTGCACATTTTTTTGCTCTTTGAAGCTCTCTTTGATAAAATCGTAGAAGTTAACTTATATAGAAGTTTATAGTTATTGATAATATAAACTTCGCATACGATAGTATAATTAACATATGCATATTCGGCACCATAGAGATTTTGTTTAGTTCAATGGATATACAGTTTTTCACTCTTGAAGCTCATCTAAATAAACTCATATATGTTGATTTATGCAGTACACTATTATCATTATTATTATCATCATTGTTATTATTTTTATTATTATTATTACTATAATCATTATTATTATTATTATTATCATTATTATTATTATCATCATTATTATCTTAATATTCAGACAGTATAATAGTAATAATACAAATCAATGAGGTGTGCTAACAATGTAACATAAACAGTGGCAGTGTATGTATGTATGTGGACTCCTTCTTGTCAAATTAATACCACACATGTCAGACCATATCAGAAAGCCTTATAATTAAATTTGAATGGGCTAATGTTCTCTTAATCTACTTGCAGTGGCTAGACGATTTGCACAGGTCCTTCGCCGCCAGACGTCGCTGAATCACCTGTGCCAGGCCTCTCGGACGGTCATCCACAGCGGGGAGATCACCTCTCAGATGCTGGACGACTGGTCCAATGTGGACCTGAGCAGCATCGCCAGACAGACTCTCTACACAATGGACAACTACAGCGAGAGGGATTTGCATACAATAGTCAGCTGTAAGCGAAAACCTTTTTTACTACCACTTGATACTAAGTGACTTGTTAGAAAATGATATCAAATTGTACGTTTCGTATATTGCCCTCTGTATTATCCCTTATAATATAATACTGCATGCTGAATATTACTTTTTTTTAAATTAGAATTAGATATCGTCTATTGTCCATGATTGACGTCAGGATCATATACTGCAGAATGGCTAATTTTTCCATGTAACAATTATTCCTGATATTTCATTTATTTTTTAAATTAGCCATTCTCGTATTTTGTTTATGACGTCAGGTTCATCTAAATCAAAAAAGATCTCGTCTTTTGTTTATGACGTCGGGATCATTTAAATCAAAACAAGATCTCGTCTTTTGTTTATGACGTCAGGATCAAAAAGTGAATTAAATAGTTGAAACTTACCCTTACATAATTTTGCTGAGAATATCGTTTACGCTTCGTTCACTCTCATGTTAAGTCGCAGTAATGATTAGCTAGCGGAAAATCTGCATGCCCTCAAGTCACTTTTAACTTTCTCACATGATCCAGGTGGTACTTGGACCTGATGATTGACAGTGATAATAAACACAGATCAGCCATCGTGTTATACATTTGACAGCTATGCTATGGAATCATATCAAAACTTCCTTTATCAAAATAGAAACTGATTCAACAGCTTCCAATAGCTAATTAATAAAATACCTGACTCAATATAATGGCCATGATGCAAACACGTTCAAATGTGTCTCCTTTCAGTGCTGAAATGGCCCAAAAGAAAGAAGATTCAGTGCAGGACCTTTTCAACAAAATATGTGCTCGGTAGTTTGGTTCACTTTATATCCAGACAACTCGTTTCTCAATTTTGAATACTTATGTTAGTTACTTCACTTTTCTCCAATATTCAGTGCTCGGTAGTTTGATACACTTTATTTCCAGACAACTTATTTTTCTTTTTAAATACTTATGTTAGTTATTTCGTTTTCCCCTATTTTCAGTGTATAAGGAATTTGAAGGTCTTTTGAATGAGCAGGCTCCAATTGAGTCCTACACAGAATGGCTGGACACCATGGTCGAGAGGTGTGTCGTACAGGTAAGTCACGTGACCTTTTTTGTGTTCCTTGATATCCAATCGCTAGATATTCCCCAAGGAAGCTTTGGATTTTTTCTTTGAAATTTTGTTTTTTCATCACTTTTCATGCCATATTGCGGCTTCAAAGAATATATATTTCTGTATCCCTTCGACAGTGTTTACATTTATTGGATGTTGCGACACAAGCAGATTGCTTTCGGCTAAATGTAGTTAGTTATGAAATAGGTTATTTCAATATGCCACTGACATAAAAATGTCCGTATATTAATCCAAACTGCCTTTGGTATGTTTCTTGTGAATTTCTACTATGTAGACAAATTCTTAAAATGGTCGAAAAGACCCAAACTCCAATTAGATGAAAAAAAACTTTTGGGATAAACGATTATTAAACATCTTCATATAGAGATGTGCAATTATATCCATTCATATATGTTCCCCTTGAATCATACCTGCGCACTATGCTAATGTACTGACTGACTCACAGAAGAGATTGGGTATTTTTTATACAATGACGTAATCATCACTTGTCGATTGATGATATTAATTTGAAAGTTTATCCACAAACTGATTGGCAGGTATATTTTTCAATCAACGCAGTAAAAATATTTTGCATACGTGGTTCCTTTGACGACAAGGACAGGTATGCATGGGAGGTCTGCTCTTGTAAGAAAAGATGAATGCAATTAGTAGAGTGAGTGATGGGGATGGTGATATGTGAATAACATTACCAGTTTAAACACGCAGTTTACATGGACCTGATAGGAGGAAACCGGATAAAAAATATTATTGTTGTTGACGTGATCTGCAACTGATATACCCCTTGGAAACTATTCATGACGAGAGGTGAAATTCTTCCCGGTTCCTGGTTTCTATATCTGGTTTCGATATAACCTAAGCTGTTGAAAGTGACGTAAAATCCCCATTCCTTCCTTCCTTAACCCATTAACACTCAGAGCAGCCAAAAGAGGCCTGACGATTTTGGAAATATTCAACTTACAAACACATTTTCTTGAAAACATTTGAAGGAGAAATGTTGATCACAAGCCAAACAAGAACTCTCGTTCAAATATTTTGTGAATTTTTGCTTTATTCAAAAGATATTTTCAAAGATATGGGAGTAGCAGACGACACTTTCAAGAGAAACTCTAAGTGTGAATGGGTTAACAGTTAAAGACAGTTTTGCCTAGCAGCTAAGTGGGTCATGAAAATGTATGCCTAATTATCCCTACCTCACAGGTGGGTTTGCCTGGGTGACCAGTCTACCAGTCGCTGACAGTTGACTGGGTGACCAGTCTACCAGTCGCTGACAGATGAC
This sequence comes from Maea johnstoni, assembly GCA_963942565.1. Classification (NCBI taxonomy): domain Eukaryota; kingdom Metazoa; phylum Annelida; class Polychaeta; order Spionida; family Magelonidae; genus Maea; species Maea johnstoni. Next base: position 18,632,148 of record OZ012689.1, on the reverse strand, counting down.
TGGGTGACCAGTCTACCAGTCGCTGACAGACGACTGGTGGATGGACACAGGTATTAAATATCTTTACTGCAAGTTCCATTCATTTTGTTTTCAACAGCCCAGCCAGAAGAAGCCTGGGACATTGAAGCGGATTGCTCGCCAGTTTCTCCTGATGTGGTCCTGTTTTGGCACAAGAGTCATTAGGGACATGACACTACACAGTGCTCCAAGCTTCGGTAAGTTGAATCTATTTACTTTCCGTTAATTGGAACATGCATCTGGTGGGGGGGGGGGGGGGGGCACAGTAATGGTAAGCAAAATTCCACACCCTAATACAAATTATAAATAAATATATATATATATATATATATATATATATATATATATATATATATATATATATATATATATATATATATATATATATATATATATATATATATATACATAAATATATATAGATAGAGAGAGAGAGACAGAGACAGAGACAGATGGTATTTTCACCTTCATCTGATGTTTGACGATTATGTAATGCATGCATTTTCATGTTTTAGGGTCATTCCATCTCCTGCATCTGATGTTTGACGATTACGTGCTCTACCTGGTGGAGTCCCTACACAGCCAGGAGCGAGCCAATGAGATGCTGCGTACTATCAAGGGTGAGGACGCACTCATTGACCCCGAGGACGAGCTCATCCTGCCCAACCCCTCGACTGTGGGCCAGACGTCGTTCTCGTGTTCCTCGCCAGATGGCAGCTCTATTTCCTCGCCCGCCTCCACTCCGCTGTCTGACAGACAGACAGTCATCACTGATGCCCGCGAGGCCTACAACACGAATCAAGGTAGGCTCACCATCCCATTACCAGTATTGTTTACAGGTTTCCTTTTTGCTGCTCAGCAAAAAGCAGCCTGACAGTTCCGGTGTAATATCTCTGCCTGAAGCATAGTAGGGAAAATATTACAAGGAGAGACGTCTAAGAAAACAATACGAACAACTATCCTTCAAAATTTCGTAAAATCATTTATTATTACCGAATGTATCATATATGTATATAGCAATTTCTGTAGGAAATGAAATAGTTGCACAAAAGTTGCAATATACCATTTTTGATTTAATTCAGATGTTACCATAGTTCAAAAGGCTTTAAAACCGTTTTCTCATTACTTGTTCTCACTGCCGAATTGTCGAAAATCGCCATGGTCCATCTTAAAGCTATAGAGTAGCCAAAACTTTAAGGACTCCATGATTTTTGTTCCAGGTTCGTACCGGAATTCTAGCCAGTCAGCAGTGTCACCGAGTTGTATGGTACAGAGCCAGGTTTCCTATGGTGCCGTAGATCATCGCATTCAGCAACACATGAATACATCTCCTAACCCGCTTGTTACTGGAGCTTCTAACAGCACTATCACAGCAGCCGCAGAAGAACAGACAAGGTAATTCTACCCTGACGAGAATATATTATTTATATATATCTATATATATCTATATATATCTATATATATATATATATATATATATATATATATATATATATATATATATATATATATATATATATATATATATATATATATATATATATATATGTATATATATATATATATATATTTATATATATAAATATATATATATACATGTATATATATATACATACATATATATATATATATATATATATATATATATATATATATATATATATATATATATATATATATATATATATATATATATATATATATATATATATATATATATATATTTATATATATATATATATATATATATATATGTTCACTTCTATACTTAGTTTTGATTGGGTTCTTTTGTGGCCCATCAATATCACATCTTGTTATGATTATCTATTATCAATAGAGCATTGCCCTCACGCAAACAAGATTTCATTTGAAGTTTTGTCCTTGAAATTAAATACAACGGCTTTGTCTGACGTGAACATCATTACGAATCTGTCATTCTAGTAAACGCACCGAGAAAAAAACAGGATATGCCCCAACAGGAGAACTGTACCCCTTTAAATCCATTTCAGTGATCCGAGGTACCAGTATGGCTCCTATGGCACCCAGCCTATGACGTCACACATGATGTCACGGATGAACGAGATACCTCAGATGCAGTATGGGTACAACGTTGCCAACAATCAGGTACGCGTGAAAAATTGATACGAATTAAGAGTGACTTTCGTTGTGAAAAGCTATAATTTAGGACCTCCAAAAACACCCCGGGGAATGGCTTTAAAACGCATTGAAGTTGAGATCCTATGGTAAGATGTCCGGTTTAGAATTCAATTAACGATAGAGACGATTACATTACACGTTTGTGAAAAAGCTAGCACTATTCTCATTTATGATATGGATACCTCCATCCTCATCTCACATTTTGACTTATGAAATGATGAGGAAATGAAGATTTTGAAATTGTAATACAAACTAATTATGAATACCTACCTGGTGTATGGTTAGAAAATTCAAAGTTAAAACGAAATGATATACAGTTAGATCTCTCATTGTGAACACCCTGGAGATGTGAACACCCCCTAAATTGAACCCACTATCCTAGTCCCATTTGTATCTTTTACATTATGTAAAGCGCTCTAAGATGTGAACACCCTCTAATGTGAACGCTTTTGCCCTTGTCCAAAGGGAGTCACATCTCGGAGGTTTCACTTCAATATTCTAGAAATATAATGACGTTGTTTCTGTTACTAGTATGGCTACGGCAGTCGAGAAAGCTGCAACGGAAATTCTGCATCTAGACACGGACAAATGGCATCCTCGCCCACTGATTGGTCAGAAAATAACTCATCTCGTTACTCAAGCCCATCATCAAGTGATCACTTGCAATCGTAAGTAGAATCAAGGAATCGATATATAGTAATAGCAAGGGAAATTGTGCATTTTGTCTAAACACATGGCAATGTAATGAAAGTTATGACCATCACATACGATTGTGACAACACTTGACAATGGATTCACGTTTTAAGAAATGTATTTAAGTGACATTGACATCCAAACAGTTCTCAAAAGGCAAAAGGTTAGAACTCATACAAATTCAAATTGTAATATTCATTTCTAAATAATACACATTTCCCCACAAATATACATTTTAAAGCATTAATTGGTATTTATATTATGTGCGATTTGCAGTTTTACACTTATTTGCTTCAATATTGACTTTGACACTTTCATACATTTTTCAAAATGAATCCTAATGACAATATGATAAATCAGTCTGTTTAAACTCATTTCAGGTGCGGATCTCCACAATATAGCAACTACCCCAGAGGCATGGAATATGAAGGGTATGGATATGACGTCACTCATTCCCATAATGCAACAGGAGTTATTGTTGGTGGTGATTATCAGCGGTACGGTGGGGACAACGGCTACTATGGAAACGCGACTGCCATGGAACTTTTAAAGAGAAAGGTGGAGGACGAGGACCAGAGGAAGAACAAACGACAAGCTCGTCATGATTATGATTTCCATTTAGCGGCAGGCTACGTCAGGGCGTGATCTCATTGGACCCTCTGGGTCACGTGACTTGTGAATGCGAACCACGTGATCGGTATCCATCATAAAACTTTTGCGCCCGAAGGAATTCAAGGGGAAAGTTTTCCTTCTGATATTCAGAGATGCACATAATTGAATAATTACACGGCTAAATACTGTTATTTATGTAAACATGTGAGTTGTAATTACGTTTGTATTTGACTGCTTGAGGGTTACTGGTGCTATGACTTGATAAGTACAAAAATGAAGGATGGTTTTAGAATATTACAATAATGTATTATATTACAAAATGGAATGGATATTACTGTAGCCATTCCAAGCTTAAATCAAGTACTGTAGAACACACATATGACGCGTGTCCCAAATATAGTGAATTGGGGAGTTTTCGCATCATAGCGTATCTTTAAGTTAACGACGGTAGCCGCCACTGACAGCGCTAAAGTACAGAAAAAAAGTACAGCATTTTTATATATAGCGAAGCGGAACCACACGCTATGTACGCTATATATAAACAGACGCGTACATTGTGTGCTCTACAGTAATTGAGTAGAAACTTACACTGCTGAAAATGGTAGCGGAATCGAGAGTGAGCCCTCCCTGATTGGGGAGATTCTTTATTTATGAATAACATTCGGGCTTGACCGATTAAAATGAAAGCAAAAAAACTTGAAAGGTACAGTGCCGGCAGTTTATTCCTACAGTTAATGCGTGTGCAGCCCTGGCATAATGCACGACCATATGCCAATTGCCGATCGCCATCACATGTACCTGACATTACAATTGAACGAAGCTTTGATTTGCAATCTGTGTGTTATTCTTGTGCTTGGCTTATTTTTTGACATGTTATCCATGGGTGTTTGAACAACCAGGCACTGGCAAACGTTGGATCGACTGGTGCAGGAACTAAATATCTGTATGGTAAACCGATTGGGTTATACGGATAGTCAAAAAGCTGGAATGTCCATTGGAAAAGGAGAATTTGTTGGCCATTGCAAAGCAAAGCAACCTATTTTTCCTCACTACTAATACCTTTTAAGAAGTAACAATCTTTTGCTTGCTTATTACAAGGACTAGTTCTACGGTTCTATAATGGTTGCGTAAGAAATGTGCATATTGACACTACTGTACATAAGTGAATATTGTCCTGCTATAAAACGTTTCCTTGAGAAAAGACATTAAAATCTGCTAAATGGAGGAACATTGACTTTCTTCCCCCACGCTGGATGTAAGGTGTTGCAATTTTAAGTAACTTTCATTTAAATTCCATTTTTTCTAAATTAATGAAATTGACATGGATGAAGAAAGATATCATGGAAATGTCCCGTGATATTGACTGACTGAAACTATACAAAACTTAATATTTAAGTCCTTACATACAATTTTAATTCAAATTTATGTGGAAATCTTAAGATTAAGGGACAAGTGTGAATGCTTGAAAAAGTGTCAGGCTCTAATGTGCAAATGGACAGAACAGTAAGAGATATACATATCTCCATAATGACCTAGTATCATTTAATGATCGCAATTTACCGTATTGTTTATTGTTAACACTAAAATATTGTTTATTACCGTACAGTATTTATTGTTTGCCTGGCCATTGGTCGTTCATATGGAATTTGTGTACTAACCCTTTCTCACTAAAGTTAAGATTTAGTGAGTACCGATATCAGTAAATAATAAAGATTTTCGGCCTGATATGAATTTAAGAGATTTTCAATGAATCCCTTATACAAATAACGTTGCATGTATGTAAGACCATCAATCTGTGAAATCCAATCGTGTAATTGTTAATGTTCATTTTTGCACCGTATTATATTGGTATAGATCTTGTCACTCTGAACAGCAAGTCACCATATGAATAGGATATCTTGCAATAAATAGAATGTGTACTGCTGAACATTAGGGAAAGGTGTTTTGAAAAAACTTTCATTGATAATGAAAAGATAGGTAGTGGGAAGAAGTAATCTCAAGCTAATGTCAAGGTTTGGTTGTATATAAAGGTTATCCGATGCTTAAAGAAAGCACTCACATAGTCAGAGCATGTCCCATGATAATAAAAAATCAGCCCCATCGAGTTTCGATGCGAGTGTATTTTTCTGTGTATTCTTTAGAAATTATTTGACTTCTTTATTTATTTTATTCATTTTATTATCTATGAAATGGTAAAATATCTGAGTAAAGACCTCTATAATGATCAATCAATTCTTCATTAAAATTCCAAATCCAAGTATTGTAACCTGTGGACATTCTCAGTACTATACTAAAGTTTCACACATTGAAACATTGGAGGTATGAAATTAGGACTATATATATATATATATATATATATATATATATATATATATATATATATATATATATATATATATATATATATATATATATATATATATATATATATATAGCTATATATATTTATACATATATATATATAAACATATATATATATATATATATATATATATATATATATATATATATAATATATATATATATATATATATATTTATATATATTTATATATATATATATATATATATATATATATATATATATATATATATATATATATATATATATATATATATATATATATATATATATGTATGTAAGTCCATTTGCATGTATATACTGTATACAGTGTTATTTTTGCGGCAGTTTAATCAATGCGGTTTTTGCAAACTCCTGTAGCCTGAACTTTTAAGCTGCACACCATTGTTTAAACATCCGATTCCTATGCTTGCATTGTACAACACGCTGACATGATATAGCTTGTCATTCAACGTCAGTACGCCAAAATTAAACTGCGCATCAAAACAACTGCCTGCCAAGTGCATTATTTTATTTGTGCAAAATTGACACAGTATGCAGTATATCAACGAGAATGTTCTGCTGGGGTTATACGGTATCATTATTCCCGTAGTTGAATTGTATATATTTGATTAATGCAAATAAGGCATCATTTCGCTGTCCTTAAGCTAACTTGGCAAATAGCGTGAGATCAATTGCATTTGTACATATAGTGTAGCAGACACCATATATATATATATATATATATATATATATATATATATATATATATATATATATATATATATATATATATATATATATATATATATATATATATATATATATTCATATTCATATATAAATATATGTATCATTGTCTATTTCCTCTTAATGGTGCTTTTAGTGTTTCCATGTTATTGTAAATAAATAAAGCATTTGGTATTTGACTGGATTGTTTGTCATATGATGAATATACTACTATTGTAAATTGGTATAATGCCATGCATAACATTAGAATTTAATGCCCACACTTTGTTTTGATACAACAAATGATGAGTTGCATTAATAATAACAGATAGTACTAATTGATGCAGGAAGTTAACTGATACAGACTAAACACCTTTTAATTTGAGATCAGCTTTGGGCTTGCCATTTAAGTGGGGAATTTGGTCATACGACTACATAATAAGCCCAAGGAAGATATCAGGCTTTCATCATTAATGACATCAATAGGCTGATGAATTTTCTTGGTTAGCCAGCATGTAGAGCAAGACAAACATTTTGATTTCATTGACTGTTCATGACTTAGATCTTTCTGTAATAAGCATAAATGCCATAGTAATTTGAATATGTTATTATCTTATTACTACATTGCTTAATGCATTTTTGAGTGCAATTGCAATATGTACCTTATATTGGTATCCAAACCTCTCAATGCGTGTTGACAAAGTAACTAATTAAACAAAACATATGAGCTCAATATGAAAAGAAACACTTGTGAAATGGTCAAATTGAACACACATGATAGAAATGTGAAGTTCAAAACCTTCCAAAACCAATCCTTGAGGAAATTAATAATCTCAAAATGTTGTTCTAGAAATTTATTCATTGACCAATATAAATATTATAGGTTAATGCTCTTGAATGGCAACAAATGCATTTATAGAGGAAATTCAAGCAAAAAAGTTAGCTATATGTAATATGTGTCAAGCAGAAATCGAAATAGTAGAGCACACATTCCTGAAGTGTGAAAAAGTGTCGCAATTATGTAGAAAGATGGCCAACAGAAATAACATAAAAATACAATTTTACATACTACAAAAGATATGGGGAGATCCAGAAGGCAATATAGAGAAAAAGCTATCCCTTTCTATGGCTTGGAGAACAACTTATAAAGGTCGCTTTAAAATACTCCACTAGAGCTGCAATATCTTTAATCTTTCATAACAAAGTATCTTTAAGACAAGGAACGTCAATGAAAAGGAATGAATCGATGCAATATTTTGACAAAAGGAGGAGTCGTGTCCTTAAAAACTTGTAGAAGAAAGGTAAACAGTATCATTAACGTTCTATTAACATATATGTAAAGTTCCAGAATTTATTAAATTGTATACAATTACATTGCGTGAATTAAATACAGTAAACATCCATATGGTCAAGTTTAAAAAAAACGCATTCTGAGTGGCTACATATATACAAAAACACAGTTGGCAATGAAATCTTTTCTAATTCCTTTATTCAATCTATCTGAAGAGTGTTCTCACCACAACGTTAATAGTATAATCATAATGGAGAAAAATGCACCTCTCAGATAAGACTCTGTATACAGGTCAGCCTTCCCTATAGCTAAGAATGGCCAGATAGAGAAAAATGTGCAGTTACCACGACAGCCTTAATATGTTATAAAAAGTAATCAAAAGTACTTGAATAAAGCCAATTTTACCAAACATTATTAATCCGGATCAAACCGATTTCATACCTGGCAGGTTTATTGGCAAGAATACTTGTCTAATTTAGGATATTATTCACCTCGTTAATAACAAACAAGGCTTGTTGGTCATACTCGATTTTGCTAAAGCATTTGATACGCTAGAATGGGCATTCGTGGAAAAACTTTGGTCCTATTCTTATTTCAATGGTCAAATTCCTTAAAGAAAACCAATTGTTTACCAGGGTAGCACAAAACAGCTATCAATCTTCACACATAATCCTTTCTAGGGGATGTAGGCAAGGAGATCCCTTCTCGCCTTTCATTTTCGTTATTTGCTCGAAAATCTTAGCATAGGTGGTCAGAGGTAGTGATGAGGTCAAGAGATATTAGGCAAAAAGTTCAAATTGTCACAGTATGTCGACAAGACTACGTCTTTTCTCAATGGCCAGATTAACAGTTTAAATAAACTCATGTACATTTCTAAATGTTTTGAATTTAGTAATTAAAAAGGAAAAAAACATGGTGATGAAAATTGGGGCTTTAAGAGACAGGAGCATCCTTTGGGAAGGTGGCCTCGAGTGGACTTGCACCTTGATATCCTAGGAATATCTTATAATAATAATGATATGGGTAAAATTACAGAATTAAACATCAATAAGAAATAGGAGATATCAAAAACTATACTATATATGGCAATCTCGCAACCTGACACCATTTGGTAAAACGACTGTCATCAAATCTCTCCTATTATTAAAACTTACCCACTTGCTCCTGTCTCTCCCAAGCCCAGATAGACATAGTATCGACTATTTAGGTAGCATATTAAACCTGTTCTTATGGGCTGGAAAACCCGCAAACATTTGTAAAGAAATTTTAGAAGCAGACATCAAACACAGTGGCTTAAGAAACCACAACTTACCTCTATTTATCTCCACTCTCCAATTAAGCTGGCCCAAAAGATGTTTACAATCTGGTAGTAAGTGGACAATCTTTTCTGATAATATGGATTTTTCAGAAGTTATTAAGTATAGTCCTGGTTATTTAGAGAGAACGAAGAAAACAATTAACTAGCAATCTCTTTTGGCTAAATGTTATAAATAGCATTTATATGTTACAAACAAATGACTGTTACAAAGATAAAGATGTCATTCTCACAACCCTACTATGGTATAACAACATTTTTCAACTCCAACTTAACAGGCAATGGCTTGTTAAAGGTATCATAGTGGTGGGAGACTTACTGGATGAACACCACAGTATCCAACCTTTGGAATTTATCAATAACTATTACAACATAAACATGAATTTTCTGGAATACCATAGTCTTAAACTCAATGAATTCTTAGAGTTTTAAGATAAGCCAGACTTTATAGAATTCCATCTTAGGAACAATTTCATTAATATCCTACTAAATATTGATAAAAAGGGTGTTTCTAACCTTCATAAAAAAAAAATTCACAGCACAAATGAAAGTATCCTTTTTGAAATTTGCGATGATTCAGGGGAAAAGGCATGCTTATCATAAGCTCCCTCGAAGTTTCTAGATCTGTCTTCTTTCAAAGGCGTGTAAATCGATGATACCTACCTCAAATACATTCATTTCAGAACTTTCACAAATCAAAAATTATCCAAAATTGGTATTAAAAATCATCTCTCTGTACTTTTTGCAGTAAGAGCACAGATAGTAGATAACATATGTTATGTTTAGGCCCTATCATTGAAAATTTCTGGGTTTCAGTTTTGCAATGGTTACACAAATAGATTATGACAACTACAACCCATTGTATTAGGAGATTTAGCTTGGTAATACTATCATCTAAAAAAGCAGTTTACAATGCCATGGGAAATGACAAAAACACACAAACAACAAATTGATGGTGAAATAGAAAAGAAATTTATTCAGAAAGATTCAAAACAGAGATCAAAGGTAAACGGGATATCTTCGACAAAAAGTGGAATACTCTACTCAATTAATTTAAAGGTAATACATAGAAGGGTAACTATTGTACATTCTAACTGGTTTTCTACATGTCCAATCAACACTGTGTAAGTATATACTGGTCTGGTATGGTATAAAGATTTGTATGTTAATAAACTTTAAAATGTATTAGACTCAAACCAGTGCTCCAAAATCCTATTTGGTACAATCCATATGTCAATATCCTTAAAAGGTATCTTACTCCATGGTATGTTATATATAAAAATGTCATGGCGTACTCTCATACAATATATACAGGTCTTGGTATGTTATATATCAAAATGTCATGGTATACTCTCATACAATATATACATGTCTTTTAACAGTCGGCAATGTAGACCAAGCCTTCTGGTTTCTATGTGTAAAAACAACAACTGCAAGTATCATATATTAAACGATGGTCATAGTTGACTCCCAGGATTATAAACAAAAAACTTCTTAAAAATAAAAAAGAGTACTCAAAATAGTTCGCATTGTACACATCTTCTGCGTCTTCACAAAAAGGTACCAATGGAACGTCGAAATAGGTAACCCTTATATTGTCATGTGTTCTACCAAGTATTTATTTGTGGCTAGCTTGTGCATGTAGCAGAGTTAATTTTTCAGGAAACATTTGCGTTGGGGAAAATCACCCATTAAAGGTTTCAAAAATTGAATTCCAAGAGAAATTACAAAATATAGAACAGAGGGGATACTATGCATTATACTGTACAGCCAAAAAAGACAGCCCCCTTCTTGAAAAACTCAAGAATAGAATAAGTACAACCTTGCGTTCAGCCCTTTGATATCATCACTCGTCATGATAAATTAGTAAATCTGTGGTGTAAATGACCATACTCACAGTATAAGTTATTGACTCCTTCACAAGAAAACATTTTGCTCAAGGAATTGTTATTATGCCTTCAAAGGTTTTTGAGAAAGATGAAAAATCCCCTCTAATGGATCACATGCAATTCAACGTTTCCAACTTTGTGTCGTATATCTGTTATACATTTAACCCATCCATACTAGTAGTGGCAAAAATAGAATAAATATTGCGTGATATGTTCCTCACATAAGCACAATTTGGAAAAGATTTGAAGAGAAAATGTAAAATATTTTTTATGACTTTAAACTTAATTCTGAAGTTATTTCATTAAGTTGTATAGCTCCGGGCAGCGTTATTAAACATTCATTGTGAGAAAGTCTTTGTGTTAGGCGGGAGTGTTTGCCGGGTACGCCGGTTTACGCCTCTACTTACAAATGGCCAGTCACGACTTATATATGACATACAAAATGACGATAATTCAAACTACTTCGACACGCGTTCTTAACCCTTCCAATGCTGAGGGTATTTTGTCCAAAGCTCAAGGATGCAACGATTTAATTTTGAAAACCATCTAAACCCTATTAAGTTGGTATTGAGCGGAAATCTCTCGCTGAGTACTCTCAGATGAGTACCCACGTGCCAGGATTTCAGTCATCTTTTACGTTTTTGTATAATTTTGTTTTGGCAAAATTAGCCACCAGCAAAGTAAGGATTAAGCATCAATGGATTCAATGTAACGTCTCAGGGTGAAATAAACGACAGGAGTTTGGGAAGGTTGATATAGTTATACAGTGTAAAACAGAGATGTTCTCCTGGAGTGTATTGGTAATCCGTGAACATGTCAATAAGTGTCATCGGGTGGATAAGGAGAACCTCTACGACGAGAATGGACATCAACCTTGGTATGAAATTACCATTGAAATGGACCAATGTGTCATCGGCGATAAAAGTCCTGGATGCTGTCAGTGGTGCAAAGGAACCTGAAAGGTTGGTATGATATCAAACGACAAAACATGATATAATATGATTTTATAGCACAAATAGATTACTGAATAAAGTTGACATTGATCAAACTATGTATAGAGCGTTTTACTGAGCGAAAAGTTTTACTGAACAAAACTAAACGTAAACACTGAACCTATAGTCCTGAGTATGCAGGGAGTGCTGTTAAAATATGAGAATTTGTATAATCATATACCAAAGTATAAAGTATGAATTTCCGTTGATATCTATCTTCAATTTTTCATTTATCAAGCAATAAAAGGGCAAAACGTTAACTGTTTCTTGATATCGATGCAGAGATGGCACTCTTAAGTACAAGGAGTCCTAACCTGCCACTGCCATTACTGTTTTGCTGATGCTACTACTACTACTACTACTACTACTACTACTACTACTACTACTACTACTACTACTACTACTACTACTACTACTACTACTACTAGGGCTGCCATTGATCTGACAAGAATCTCTCAATCAAAAAAAAATTCCAATTACTCGAATAAATATTATGTCAATTGTTATGCCAATTAATCGATTGTAGAGTAAATAATACTACTTACACCATTTGTTTGCCATTTTTAGCCAACATTAATTTGAATAGAAACTCAGGTATTTAATCAGAAAATGTTGAGAAACCTTTCATTGTTTTGCATTGTTAGGATCTAAGGATCCTAGCAACCAACACATAGTGTGGAACGTGAAAATATTCTATTAGTGCAGTTCTTCAAAATTGAATCAATATAATCGGAATCGAAAAAAAATGTCAATGGTCGAATTGAAAAAAAAGGATGTCAATGACAGTCCTACTACTACTACTACTACTACTACTACTACTACTACTACTACTACTACTACTAGGGATCCGCCGTGGCTTAGTGGTTACGATGCCTGGCTTCCTAGCGTGCAGGTTCGATAGTCTGCTGGAGCCCCAAGCGGGTTGGCCTGGTTGCTATAGAAATGTGCGGGGCTGTGGAGGGCTGTCTATGAACCTTCTGCAACTGAAAGGCCCCTTGAAATTATTCTTGAAGAGAAGCAAATTTTTTCCCGGTTCCGAGTTTCTATATCGTCGCGATATGACCTAAGCTGTTGAAAGCGACGGAAACCCCCATTCTTTCCTTCTACTACTACTACTACTAAGCTACTGCTACTACTTCTTCTACTACTACTACTACTACTACTACTACTACTACTACTACTCACCTTCCATGCTGTTTTCCTCAATGCATGTCACAATTGCAGGTGAAAACTGTGTCGAACCCAAGTGAACTATGACAAAATCACCAACTTTCAGATCACGAGCAAAGCTGTGGGAAAAACGGCATCACATTTTTTATATTTTTCATATTTATAGTGACAATACATGAATATTTCCAAAATAATCCATTCAGACCAAAATACAAATAGAAGCAAATTGTTAGAATCGGTATAATGGTATGAACAGACAGATACTATCTAAACTATTGATCATGTTGTTTGTAGCAAACACTGTCAAGCTTTGTATTATTATCCTGTTTTGTTGCATGTTGCCAGCCTAATATCACGAATAAGCCATGATAAAAGTAAGGGTATACACGTGTGCAAAATAAGAACATGCTTCTGAAAAGTATTGGCAATACAAGGTTAGGCATAGTGCATTCATAACCATGGTAAATGTTGTGATCATGAAATATACATGATGGTACACTGTTTTTCTTAAATCAGTTCAACCCATTTATGTATACATAGATACCCGTGGAGATATGGTCGGCATATTAGATACTTGATTCACCTGGGAATAACACTTTCGCCTGAAATATATTACCAACATTATCAGGCCTCCTATAGGTCTTTCCTAAATTAGCTAGACCAACTCAAATCGAGGCTTGGCGTACATGAATGACAACAGGAAACACAAGCCCTACTAACACAGCATGCATGCCACAATGATATGTTCAGCCTCACTGACTGGTCAATTAATCCAGATGGGCCGCTAACCCAGTCCTTAATAGATAAACTAAAACAGGAAATCTTGGTCATTTCATGGTGTCCATACTTTTAAGGGCTACAAGTACTTTCATAGAATATTGTAAAAGACAGCTGAGTATCTACACTGGTACATGTATCAATTCTCTACTATTTTTAAAGGAAATAATGGCTTGCATTTAAGTGCTTTATCAATAATTAGTTAATCAATATTCATTGTGAGGATGACACTAATGTAAAGGTGACCCCTCGCTAATATGCGTGAACCGAGACAATAAGATCACATACCATTCTCAGCTGCGATAGATGATAGTAAATACCTTACTAGATAATGTCATAACTGTTTAATAAGAACACCAGGCAACCCAATGTTCACTCCATTAATGCATGAACTACTTAAATACTACATTAGTTTTTGAAAAGCTGCTTTTTGAGATTTTTCTGCTTTTCGTCCATTAAAACTAAATGAATTGGGACATTAGTAGACTACTTCATGTTGTTCCCCTAAAAAGAAGATTTTATTTTGGTAATGCTTGAGCAGGTTACTGCAGGTATTGAACTTTTCAAGTAAAGCCATTTTGACATAAGTTTGACTTGAGATTTATCTTGATCATAGCATGTCTTTGTATATAATTGGAATCCACATGGAAAGAAAAAGTGTTCAACTTAACCCAATTATCATGCTGACAGGTTACAATGTACACTCACGATGAAAATGGGGTGTTAAAAAAGTATTTCATTTTGTCTCTCATTTAATATGTAAATATATTCTATTTTCTTTGAAAAAGTACAATTAGTTGGAAACAAGTATTAAGAATGTATAACAATTTAATGAATGCCCTTCAATACACATCAAAAATGTTTTAACAAAATATAGTTGCTATACAATCAGTATTTAATGTTAGGATTGGATAGAGGAGGGTTGGGGATCAAAACCAATTTCAAAAAATCACAAAAACTTTGACATCTGTGAATCATCTATAATCCTGATCATGCTTATATATATATGTTCTCACTTCAGTGCCTCTCAGCAACCAAAGGTCTGTGATAGTTTTTTAACATACATGTAAAGGTATTTGGTTTATAGTCTTGTATTCACCGGAATGTTCACACGACCTTCCTTCCCTAGCAGGACTGTACACACAGAAACCATTTCAAACCCCTGGGGGATGATCCAATGTCAGACTCCTATTGGTTGATGAATCTGGGAATGCTTCTTAGGATTACAAGTATGGTGTTATTCCCCTTGTCTATTAAAACTTACTAAATGAACTCACAAACTTTCTACCTCTTCATTCTAGGCAAGCGTTTCTGGGGTAAACTGGGTATCATTGCCAAGAAATGCTCTTGCCCCTCACGGTTCTACCTGTGTTTTGTGTGCATCTATCATGTGCCTGTATCCAGTACGTCAGCCTGAGAAAGCCTTGCCTTGCTCTGAACGCATTGACCTCAGACCTGCATAAATATTTAGAGTGTCCTATACTGTGGCTGCATTAAGGCTTGGGTTAACTTACATGTATTCCCGTTTCTCCATCCTTTCATCAGTTCGTATGATCCAATGGTTGCCTGTGATCCTCAGGACCGTGTGGTTAGTATGAATGTGGAGGGCGATGATACTGCGGTCATGGTTGTGATGGACAAGATACTGTACTTCTGTGAAACGGTACCGACCAAGGGAATCAACTGCAGGATAAAAAGGAACCATATGTATGTATGTATGTATGTATGTATGTATGTATGTGTCTTAAGATAAGATATGACAACTACGATCCACAGGCATATGTCAAAAATATACAATTACATAAGAGATACTATTAACGGTAATCAATTCCCAATCAATTACACCTCAAACGTAATTAGGTTGTCAACATTAGTTTACCACATTAAGTACCGTTCTATCAAACCCCATTTGATCCAAAAAATTAGACTCCTCAACTATAAATGGAATGAGGGCATTTTCTTTGATCATCTGACTTTACAGAATTCTTAAAGCGTTATCAAATTTACCATCAAGTATTTTGTCCCCCTTCTGAAGATTCCACATCTCTTTTGTATTTCCATTCATAAGCCGAACAATTGTACTCCCCGGAAAGGAGTCCTCAATGGTGGTGGGTTCAACAGCAGGTTGTGTTGTTGGTGCTTCAGTGGTAGTTGCAATAGCAGGTTGGGTCGTTGGTGCCTCAGTGGTAGTTGCAATAGCAGGTTGGGTAGTTGGTGCCTCAGTGGTAGTTGCAATAGCAGGTTGGGTCGTTGGTGTTTCAGTGGTAGTTGCAATAGCAGGTTGGGTCGTTGGTGATTCAGCGGTAGTTGCAGCACCAGGTTGAGTCGTAGCTGCAACAGCTGGTTTGGTTGTTTCAGCTCCTGCCGTAAATGGCCCATTTGTATTTGATGCACTTTCATTTTGGTTTCCAGTTGCACTTGCTGCTGTTGCATTTAACGAAGCATTGGTCGCATTAGCCGTAGCCTGTTGCAAGGAGACACTCGTAGAAGCCTTTCCTATAACAAATACATGACAGAATCAACTTCCCAACATGCATCAATACACACAAGTTTAATAGGTTAATGCAAGTTAATCCTGAGTCTTTTAATAGGTGGAAAGAGGCAAGGAAGCTTGGAGAAAACACAAGTTTGCTGCGTTTGGCAAATAAACAGGCAAACAAGCCTTCAACTCTATGTTAAGACATATTAGTAGGTAGTATGAGGGGACGAAGGGTTTGGAGGCAAGCAAGAGCTTCAAGTCAGACCAGAAACAAGTTTTGACGAATCCTTAAGAGGGTGGGAAGTTTGAGAAAAGCTAGTATAAACACTGGTAAAAGCTTACAAGGTAAGAAGCAAGCAGATTGTTATGACAGAGTTTTTTTACAGAAAGTATTGTTACAGAATGCATTGGAGATAAGTTAGGGTGCAGTAATAGTGATATATCTACAGACACTCAGTTTAGCCAAGATGAGATAAAGGAGGGTATATCAAAATCAAATTTAAGAAAAGTGCTGGTATAGTTGGTGCGACAAAAGTACACATAATAGCTGCAGGCGAGATCAATATAAGTGCCCTATATTTCATGCTCGTTTGGATATTACATTTAGAATATATTCCAAAAAAGATTCTGTACATATGTATATACCATTATATAATGGACGGGATGCCTCTTCAATTGCCACAAACAAATAAAGGGGAATTACTCTCCTTAACACACTCAATAACTTATTCTGAGTCATTTTGTGGAGTAGAATGCAAGAGTGGTGGTGTCAATGCAAGGTATTTTTACTGCAGGAGGCATACAGAAAGGGGGTATAGTGTGTCCACACAACCATGGTACACCAAGAGATTATCGCTGCACAACTTGAAGACCATGAAATAGTTTTCGTTGTATATCACTATGTCAAAAGCTTTTGATGGAATGTGGATAGACAGAGTCTTTTACCAGGTGCATGCCCTCTATGTAGTCAAGAAAAGTGGTGTTTGATACATATTATACACAGGTTTTAGATGTAAATTTAGTATCCATGACATGTACTTGCAATGGACTGAGGCATGTAGAAATGAAAGTAAAGTGTTAGGTAAATTTCAATGATATGCAGCACTTAAATTCCAAAGATTCTCTGCCAGAACTCCTAATGGAAGCAGCATAAGGGGTCTTGGATGGATGAGGATAGAAAATGTATGTATATGCCAAAATATTTTGTTTTTTAGTTCTATCTATGTTTTACATGGCAATAGTCTATATGAATGGGGTTTTATTGAAAGGCCAACAAAATTTGACTGACATCACTAAGTATAGTAATAATCAAGCAGATAGTCTGTAATGAGATGCTTAAAGCAGCCATACTCTATGGTATCATTATGTTATGATGATGGTCAGTCAAGATCATATGTATAGTAAAAGAGTATGAAAAGAAACAGTCTGGTAAAAAGCTTCATAAATCGAGAAGGAGGATATTGTATTGAGTTCTTTTAAGCTGGTAGGCTGCTGAACGATATAATGGGTTGGTCAGACTACATGGGTAGGCAATTCTTATGAATTGCGTGTCATTTCCCGGAGAATTCAATTTGTAACGTGCTATTACATTGTTGCCACTGCTGCACGTGTCGTAATTAACTTCCGTCTTGGCACGCGAATAGCACGAGACGCTATCTGCCAATCATTTTCGTTGTTTATTTAACGGCAGCGTTGTCAGTTCTTAGCAGCGTTGCCCGTTCTTAGCAACCTGCTCTCTCCGAGATCGATTACCGTCTCGCGTACAACAATTTTTTGACTCTGAGATCGTTTACAATGGCCAGGAGGAAGTGCAAGAAGTGCGACAAGACACACGAACCGCCGACTGGTAAAAAATGCCCTTTTGTGAACCAGATAGACGAAATGCAGGCGGCCATGAATGATGATAGAGATTCGGAAATAGACTCGCTGAGGAAAAGTGTTACAAAAATGCGTGCTGATATTTTGCTCTTGACAGCCAGTTTCGGAGCTGCGAACGGAGCAGCTCAAAATACAACTCGTGATAGTTTTGGTTCTGCGGGAAACGATCATCAGAATGTGAGCGGCGAGGTAGCCGATAATCAGGCTGTACGGGCTGAGCAAACAACAGCAAACAATTCGCTGACAGGAAGGGTACAGTCTGACATGAACACCATGACTTTCATGCCGCATAGAGTGTCTGATTTCGACCGTAGATTTGATGTGTTGGCTGACATTGACTCAATGCCTGGTGCAGATGCAGGTCGTGATTATGCTATCCAAAGGTCAGTAGAAAGTTCAGGCTATGTAAATACAGATCGCTTGGCGAGGGAGCAGCATGCTGGTCACGTTGATCAACATGTTCTGAGGCGGACAGAATCACAACGAGCGAGACAGCGATCAGATACCACTCCAGGCGTAAATGTGTTCAGAGAAGGTCAAACAGAGCAAAGTGTTGACACGATTTATGACAACGCCAATGTCAATAGCAACAGCAGGGTCAGTGAGCTAAGGAATACTGACAGCGCAAGCGAGCGTCAACGGCAGAGAGCTGCAATAGGTGATTACTGTGCTGCGATAGATGGCATGAATGCTTTTCATAATGCTAATACAATGATGCATGGTTCTGTGCGTCAAGCTCATGTGGTCAATCCTGGAGGTCCGGCGCAAAACATTGATCAAAATAATGAGCAGGGAAATCAGCTGATTCCTATGGTATCAGCTTTGAGAGAAAACAACCACATCAATGCCTGTGTGAATAGGAGGTTAGCGGAGTTGGGCATTGCAGAGGATGATTGTGAGGGCGCCACTGACATAAATAGAAAGAAGCAGCGAGGTAAGAAAAGTGGTCTATCAAGGACCATTGAAGATCAGGTCATAAGGGATATTGACTGGCCACATCTTTATGTATATAGAGGTACGGATAGGAAGCCAGCACAGTACAATGAACTTACTCTGGCTGAATTTGTGCACGGATACCTGTCAATGATAGACAATCCTAGGAACAATTTGTCTAGGGAGGTGATGTTGAATATACTTAAAGACATGACTCTAAATGCCACACTCTATGGATGGCCCCAGATTAGAAATTTTTATCGAATTCTGGCCTCCAGCATTGAGATGGCTCGGTTTGATTGGAATGATACTATTCAGATAGCTGCTTTAAGGTTGCAATATGCTCAGAAACCTGGAGTTACTACCCAAAGTCATAGTGTACCTAGATTTGGTGCAAATCCCAATTCAGTCAGATTATGTATACCCTATCAGAAGGGCCAATGTGAGTTACAAGACGGTCATGAAAACCTAGTTCATGCATGTAGTTATTGCTTTGCAAACACTGGTATGTTATTCAAACATCAAGAAAAAGATTGCCGTCGTAAATTTTTTGCTTCAAAAAACGGTCAGAGGGGAGAGCAATAGACTCTCCCCACACTTCTACAAAAGACGATGGGATGGATGACATGTTTCTACATGAGCATAATTGTACAGATGATCAGGTATTGGGTGATAAAGAGAAATGTAGCAAATCAGAGAGTGTGCATAGCGCCTCAGAAATCTTAAATTTGGAGCCTTCACAGCTTATGCTGGGCATTGGTAAAAATCAAGTTAAAAGTAAACCCTCAAAACTAATATGTGAAAAGAAATGTCCTCAGGGTACCTTTGATGCTTCCTCTGAGCGTGTAGATATGGGCTCATGTTCTAATGACAAAATGAAAATACAAACCATTGGCTCAGCTGTGAAATTACCTCCTCTTAAATCTTATGATTCAGCTCCCAATACTGGGCAAATGACACAAATGGGGGACTTCAATGCCAATATGTTGGAAATTTATTCTAGAGTTTTTGAGACTGGTTGTTACAATTTCCAGCGAGCAAAAATTCCTATACCTAGCGGTTTAAACATAGAATCTTGGAATACTTATCTGGTGGATTACGCTGACAAGGAAATTCTCAATTTCTTGGAATTTGGTTGGCCAAGTAATTTTAATCACCAGGCTTGCTTGCAGTCAACATTTATCAATCATAAATCTGGTGTTGATTTCTCCAATCATATTGATACTTACATTGGTGTGGAAAAGGAAAAGCAAGCCATATTGGGTCCATTTAAGGCTAGTCCGATAATTCCAATGCATATTTCACCCCTCATGACGAGACCCAAAAAAGAGAGCCTCACAAGGAGAGTTGTCGTGGACCTGTCTTGGCCACGGGGACTTTCTATAAATGATGGCATTCCGTTGAATGATTACCTGGGCAAGGCTGTCAATCTCACTTTGCCTACGGTGGACTTCATGGTGGATAGGGTCAGATCGCTTGGTCCAGATTGCTACTTGTATAAGCTGGACTTGGCTAGGGGATATCGCCAGCTAAGGCTTGACCCCCTAGACTGGCCTTTGATTTCTATCATGCACGGGGGTGAACTATACATGGATGTATGTCCGCCGTTTGGGCTACGTACTGCAGCATTAATGATGCAACGTACAAACAATGCTGCATCTTACATACATGGTTTACAGGGATACATTTCGCGTCCTTATATAGATGATTTCGGTGGGGCTGAATCACAATTGTGTGAGGCTGATAAAGCTTATGAGTCTTTGCAAAGTGTACTGCGTACAGTTGGGTTACAGGTGGCACCACATAAGAATTGTCCTCCATCGCAGGTTATGATTTGGTTGGGAATTTTGGTCAATTCGGTTGACATGACTCTTTCTATTCCGACAGAAAAGTTGAGCGAAATTCAGGAAACAGTCAAAATTTGGGACAATAGACATTTGGCGAATAGGAAACAGGTACAGTCAATTTTGGGAGTACTCAATTTCGTCGGAAGCGTAGCTCCACCGGTACGGATCTACACCAATAGAATTCTAAACTTCCTTTGTAGCATGCCTATGGAGGGCGCTGTGGTGATACCATTTGAGGTCAGGGAAGATTTGCATTTCTTCCATCAGCTAATGCCCCATTATAATGGCGTGACTTTGTTAGACAAATCTCTAGTTCCACCGGATGAACATCTAGAGGTAGATGCCTGCTTGACAGGCTGTGGTGGTCTTTGTAGTAATGAATTTTACTCAATGGAGTTTCCTGAATTTGTGAAAAAGGCAGAGCATCCAATTGCACACCTGGAGATGCTAAATGTACTGGTGGCTTTGAGACTTTGGGCTCCAGTATGGCAAGGTCGCAAATTACAAATTTTTTGTGGCAATTCAAACACTTGCTTAGGTCTACAAAATGGTAGATCGCACGATGTGTTCATGCAAGGCTGCATACGAACCATTTTCCTGGTTACAGTTGCTCACGATATAGAGCTTTTGGTTTGCCATGCCCCGGGAACCTCTTTGGTGGCTGCCGATGCTTTGTCTAGAGTTCACAAGGGTGAAAGATTCAGAGAGATTTTGAGGAACACAGGTCTTTTGGATGGAAAGAATGAAATAAAACCCAGTGAGGAATACTTTAGGGTAAAGATATAGTTGGTGGTACATAGTAGTTTTTGATATATGATGTAGAGTTTGCGCTTTGACTATTTAGTAATTGAGATTTAATTAGTTTTCTTCTCTTTCTACAGGTTCCGAGGATGAAATACACTTCCTGATGCAGATGGCAGACACACGTAGAATGCATCATTTGAGGCCTGGAACAAGAAAAAATTTGCTCAATCAATTCAGGGTATTCTTTATTTTTTGTATTTTTTATAGATTGAACGCTTTGGCACTCACTCCTAGCTTGCTTTGTGCATACATCGAGTTTCTGCTGCACAGCTACCCTTGCCCTGGCACAGTTAAAAATTATGTTTCAGCATTAACCACACTATACACTTGGCTTGGCTTAGATATTGCTATTTTCAAGAACTTTCAGGTGAAACAGATGTGGCAAGCAATAGATCTCACAGTGAGATACACGCCCAGGATGAAACATTCGCTGCCTGTGGCAGAGCTTCGCTGCTTAATGGCTGCATGTGTTGTTTTAGGTCCATTAAATTTACTTTTTCGTGCTTTTCTTTCTATACTCTACTTCACAATGGTGCGTGTTTCTTCTTTGATACCTAATACAATAGGATGTTTCGATGTTACCAGACATGTTAATATGTCTGATGTAGTGCGTACTCAGACAGGTTTGAGTATTAGGATCAAGTGGGCAAAGAATTCTCAAAATTCCCCTGGCGGCGTTTTAGTTCCTTTACAGCCACATTGTGACCCAGCTGTTTGCCCTATTTTGAATTTAAACAGCTATTTGCATTCGTGTGATTCGCAAAATATGTATGCACCTCTCTTTCACCACAAGAGTAGAGGGGGTTCTTTGGTTCCTTTCACGGTGCGCTTAGCAAGACAATGGTTGCGGTTGGTTCAGAGACATAGCGTTTTGGCTGGTACAAATTTGGGTTTTCATGCCTTTCGTAGAGGAGCTTGTGATACTGTGTTTGCCAGGGGGGCTCCGATTTCTGATATAAAATTTTTCGGAAACTGGAGTAGTGATGCGGTGCTCAATTATTTGAAGGAAACGCCTGCCAAGTTGAGGGTTTCCAAGTTACTTGCTTCTAACCTTTAACTATTTTTGGCTCTTATATAATTTTGCCTGTTTAATTATTCTAAATTCCAAATTTATTTACCCTGCGAGTTCGACGGGCGGCGGTTTGAGTTGAGCATTATAATTTCCTAAGCTTGCATGACTTGTAAATATGGTAAGGTGATGGTGTGTGCGCGGGGTCAGAGTGCTACAGGTTTATACTTCAATTCTTTCGTGGATTCAGCTTTGAATTTCACCGTACATGGTCGCTCTGGTCTGGCGCACATTTTTTGCATGATTATTATGTAGATAAGGTTTAATAAATATTTTGCGGCACCTCTGTCTTTGAGTTTTCTGTGGTAATGGGTAGGCAATTCTTATGAATTGCGTGTCATTTCCCGGAGAATTCAATTTGTAACGTGCTATTACATTGTTGCCACTGCTGCACGTGTCGTAATAAACTTCCGTCTTGGCACGCGAATAGCACGAGACGCTATCTGCCAATCATTTTCGTTGTTTATTTAACGGCAGCGTTGTCAGTTCTTAGCAGCGTTGCCCGTTCTTAGCAACCTGCTCTCTCCGAGATCGATTATCGTCTCGCGTACAACAATTTTTTGACTCCCGCCCGTCCCGCCCGTTTTTTTTTTATGTGATTTCGATTAGTGTGTTTCCTGTTTAATTATTCTAAATTCCAAATTTATTTACCCTGCGAGTTCGACGGGCGGCGGTTTGAGTTGAGCGTAATAATTTCCTAAGCTTGCATGACTTGTAAATATGGTAAGGTGATGGTGTGTGCGCGGGGTCAGAGTGCTACAGGTTTATACTTCAATTCTTTCGTGGATTCAGCTTTGAATTTCACCGTACATGGTCGCTCTGGTCTCGCGCACATTTTTTGCATGATTATTATGTAGATAAGGTTTAATAAATATTTTGCGGCACTTCTGTCTTTGAGTTTTCTGTGGTAATGTACCTTATATGGTGGCATATTGCAGATATCCGATCCAGAATTACTTCGCTATAATTGTCAAGTAATGGTGAAAATAGTATGTAGGACTAGCAGACTAAGAACTAGGAAGTGATGATTACAGGAGTAAGAATGTCCTGGCCATGTAATGTATGTATCTATTTCTGTGCAGAGGATGTAGGACATCTTTTATTGCAATGTAGGGAGCTGGGTATATACGTAAAGGGATGTTTGATAATGTCAAAAATGTACACAATGGCATAGGGAGTCAAATATGTTACTTGTCCTGTAACGTAGAAAAAGAATCTTTTGAGATAAAAATGGATATTTGGAAAATATCTAACAAGTACCTAAGTCTAATGCACTGGTGCATCCTGGCAAACAAATCCAGGATAGTCTTTTCTTTTATACCCAAGTGAGTGAAACGATTGTCCGGCTTAGTATATTCATGCTCTAGAATGTTTTTAGAGATATGTGGAATTTCCTTGGCGTTTTTCATGGACATAGTCGAAGAGACTGTAATAATGGGTAGCTATGGATATGTTTATATGCTTTTCTAAAGTGTTTCCTTATTTACTAATTGTTCTTATTTCTTGTCATTATAATATCCAATCGTGTTGAAGTATGATTTTGAAAGAACTATTTTACGGTCAATAAAAAACACATACACATGGAGAGAGAGAGAGAGAGAGAGAGAGAGAGAGAGAGAGAGAGAGAGAGAGAGAGAGAGCAGTCATATTCTATATTCCATGGTAAGGAATACTTTGCCCAGTGAATAAAATGAATACACAATAAAAACAAGGCCTCCAGAATTCACTATTTGGAACATTTTGCTTCGTGATGACTCACCTGAAAGTCCTACACCTAACCCTATGGCTAGAGCAGCAACACATAGGACAACAATGATGACCACAATGGCAATGCACACCTTGGGTGAGATGCCACCTGCCTTGACTGTTACAGCTCCTGCCTGTCCGTTACCACCCTCTCTTGTCTGCTGTCCAGCAGTCTGCGATGCAGCTCCTCC
This sequence comes from Maea johnstoni, assembly GCA_963942565.1. Taxonomy (NCBI): domain Eukaryota; kingdom Metazoa; phylum Annelida; class Polychaeta; order Spionida; family Magelonidae; genus Maea; species Maea johnstoni. The sequence goes on along the minus strand of OZ012689.1, from coordinate 18,607,218 downwards.
ACGGGTCTGTTCACCCTGCAATATAACAATGGTACATATATATATGTATATATATATATATATATATATATATATATATATATATATATATATATATATATATATTTATATATATATATATATATATATATATATATATATATATATATATATATATATATATATATATATATATATATATATATACATACATACACACACACACACACATATCTCTCTCTCTCTCTCTCTCTCTCTCTCTATATATATATATATATATATATATATATATATATATATATATATGTGTGTGTGTGTGTGTGTGTGTGTGTGTGAATATATAAGTTTGTCTGCATTTAAGTTTTAGTAGCGTGAGATGTAAAAATGTTTTCAATTCTGCCACTGTCATTCAAACAATCTGTTAAATTCATAGAGGCCATTCATTAGCGGGTGTATTCTTTCTCAAGGTAAACATATAAAATTGGCAAAAAGTACATTTAGTAAGATTCAGCAATACTTAATGTCTAGTAGTAAAACCAGGTAGGTGCTTATAGCGATTGGAAACTGCCTGCTATACTCTGTGTGATTCAGCACACGGCGTAACTTATTACGCAGAAATACCTGAGAGCTACACCAATGATATGCTCTATTCTTTTTTTTATAATAAAATTCCCAATACCTAACCTACCAAGTAGAATTATATATATTTAGAAACCTTCTCTCATGACTAAGACAAGACTTTTGTCGGAAAGTTCTGTGAATGATTTGATATTAATTTTCAAATGAAGACTGATATAGTGATAGCCAATGAGTGCGACAGAAGCCAGTTGGTGCAGGGCTATTTTTCAGCCTTCAAACTTAGATATTGGATATGTAGTGAGAGAGCAATTACTATATGCGCTATCATGGTGAAGGGCTGGACACGGTAGGTGTTTCTGATCTGGCATTAGCGTGAGGTCATGAGGGAACAAGAACCAATCAGGGCTCTCGTATCATTTACATTACAGAGAAACCTGTGCGCCAGCATCATTTGAGCATGCGCAGAGCACAACTTTTGGGCTACTTGTTGAGGCTAGCCTGTTTTGGTTGACCGGCTGGTTTCATATCCACTTGTTTTTGTTTATCGAAGCTTCAACATAATTTGGGGCCTAGCAGCTGAATTACGCATTTACAGGATACTTTCAGAAACGACAGTATGGTCAACCCCTTATATACATATCCCTTGGGAAAACTTTATTGATAAAAGTATTTAAAAAAACACGTGCAATATAAACCTTTGAAAGTGACACAAAATACTTTATATTATACTCATAATGATATTTGAAATGATAGAGAACCATGCTGGTTGTAATGCAGATGCGTATTCATACTATTGAAAGAAACAGGCAGAACCACATAACATGGATAGCATGCATGTTATTTCATCTGTGTTTGAAGATGATTTTAAAAATCATAAACGTACTTACCTGCTCCATTGCATTTTCACGAGCATTGCCCGACATTGCACTCGCCTGGCCTGCAACAATATATAAAAAATCAGGTATACTCAATTTATCTAAATTGTGATCATACTGATTAAACACAAACTTGTTAAATTTGTATGAGCATTCCAAAGATCATTTTAGTCAACATGAGTAGAAAACAACCGCATAACAAACATGACAGGATATGGTCCCATAGAACTTTTGAAAGTCACTAAATACAACTTTCGACCCTCAAGAGCACGCTAAAACTCCTATATTAAGCTGCAAGCCGGTGTATCATATACTTCCTTACCTAAATATCCCACTTCTATGAAGACATTTCCATTAAAACTGCTTTTACACTCAGTTTTCTTCTGCAAGGGGAAATCTGTGAGGCTGTCTCTTTTTGTGTAACAGCCCCTCGGAAAGCTTATTTGATTTGACCTATATAGATGCGGATGCATTGGATTCTCAGGGGAGCAGCTAAGCAGGAAACACAGCCCAGCCCAGCCACTTACTGTTGGGAGGACTCCACTTATGGTTTCATTGTACACTCACAATCTACATCGATCGAACGGTAGAGGACTTATGAATGGTATTCACATAGATAATTCATGCTTCGCGGGTTATCAACACTTGCTCAATGGACTTCCTGTAAACAGCGACTACCTTTCTAAATAGGCCCGTTCCAAAGTTATATGGAAACACAGGGCATTTCACCCTAGATGAAGAAAAGAATGGATATGTAGCGAGAGACCTATTACTATATGCGCTATAGCGAAGGGCTGGACACGATGGCGGTTTCTGATATGGCATCAGGGTGAGATCACGACATTAGCAACTTTCCCGGTCATAGTGATGATGGACCCACCGCTAGGAGCGCGCTGTAGTAAGCGAGGCCACGCCTACTAACAGCTCGTTAGCCAATGCGGGACAACTAAAAACGCGCGTGAATTACGTCACCGATCACCCAGGTGGATAGACACACTCTACTTGGATTGAAATCCATCTGTGTAAGACCAATTAATATTTCAAATTCTGGACTTTGTGAACATAGATGGGCACAAATGATACTATATGCATAACATATGCCTCTCCGCGACATATATCATGACAGATGAATATTTATTAACGAATCAAAATATTCCCCTAAGGCTGAATGATGAATAATCATGATTCATTTTGGAATATTCCTTAATTACATGTAATTATGATTATTCGTAATTCATGGTTAGGTATTTTTCAAAGTGCACGTGAACGTGCTAATTAATTGTGAATGCTGTACGTCTGTAGTTGCCAACAAACTGGTAAACTGTCGGAAATGTGAGCTAACAATCGCACAAACACGATGAAACAATCGTCTTTGGTAATCTAGCAAAACACTAAAACAATAGATTTTCAAGTGAAAAATGTAAGCGGGCCGACTTTCAGTAATCACCTTAATTTCTATTGAATCATACAGCCAAAGATATCTACTTTCACGTTCCGGGTGAAATCGCTTGGTGCCACCTTTTATATATTCGTCAAAAAAGGGGTTGAAATCTTCCTCCTTGATACCAAGTTTGCTTTATTTATGGATCCCATGTGAGTGCCAGTTGCTATTATGGTACAGGAAAGTATGCAGTCCCGGTGATCGATTTTAATAATAATCGTCACACAATGGTGTGTGGTCTTGCTATTATACTTAACATTCGCAAAGTGTTAAATTATTCAGTCATCGATAGTGACCAATCAATTTGCAAGGAGGTTGCGACACTTGGACAGGTTTTGAGGCTCCACTGTACTGAACATCGAAATATACATTCAGACGATAGTATGATTTTAGTTGAGTTTCTAGGGACTGAATTACTTGGTCATAACCCGTGCGAAAAGGTTCATGCATGAGAAAATCGTGACATGAAAGTTTCATGCATAAATATGAAAGTTCCATACATGAAAATGAAAAGTTGCCCCAAAAATTCCATGAACGACAATACCATGCATGAAATTGTGTACTCATGGAAATTTCATACTTTCATACATGAAAATGAAAGATTTTTCATGCCGCTATTTTTTCTTGCATGAAACTTTTCGCACGGTAAACAACAACTTATATAAACATCCAATAATTCAATCAGGTATTGTACAAAACTGACTACACTGTAAGAAGGATAGGTAAAGATTCAACTAGTTTCGAGTTTCGTTAATCTGAAAAGGATTAACCTTTGTATAATATGGGTGAACGTTACACTATTTAGTTATTACTGGGTGAACATCTTCCCAAATATTTTTTTAAAGATAAATGATTACCCGCTTGAAATGTTAAGGTTCACCTCATTCAGAGAACCTTCAACATTTTTCAGTAAACCTCAACTTTTTAAGTTAAGGTTTACCCATTTCAGTAAATGTCAAAGTAATACGTTTACCTTCTTGGGTAAACGTTTACCTTCTTAGGTAAACGTTTGATAGAGAATTCGATATTTGAAACTTCCTGTCGCCCAGTCACCAGCCAAAGACCACATGTTTCAATTAGTCATGGTGATGTCCTCAGACAAAGGGACTTCACTTAGCAGTGACCCAGATAACAGCTTTAAGTTACTAAGTTGTGGCGGGCAGTTTGAGGTTGGATTGTTAGGGCTGTACAGAAAAGTTTTAGATACACTATGCAGGAATATTGTCTCGGTTTTATACACATCTTCGAACAGTAAGTGACTGATGTTGTTTGTAATATTAGAACTCTTTACAATTATACGTGTGTTCTTCCGACGTATAGAACATGCACTGACATGAGTTAGTTCACTTAACCACGCTTTAGCATTTACTGCAGAAGGATTTTATGGTGTAAAGAGATATACTCTTAAAATCTCGCACAATTAGAGTGAAATCATATCCATAGCATGTTTCAGTGTCTAAACGTAAAATCAGGAGTCGTAAACCCAGCAACACCATTTTGTAATAAAGGAGAAGAGGAAGAAGTAGAGGAAGATAGAAGAAGAAAGCATGCAGGAAAAGCACTGTTAATATGCCATGTTTAGACAACAAAGAATATACATATTGATAACTGGACTGCCGTGGCATTTTTATTGTAGATGTATGTTTTATTTACCTCATAGCGTACTCGATATTAGTATGCTGTTAATGTCATGCATCACAATAATGAGCGCTCCCCCCGAAATAAATGTTAACCCCATCCCATATTATCAGGTTACATTTAACCCTAGGCAGGAAAAGGTTTACCCACTGCACATAAGTAAAGGTCTACCTGCACTGCCATTGAAGTCGGAAACGTTAACCTGGTACAAATATGTCAGGGTTAAAGTTTACCCAAATCGGGTGCAGCTCAGTTGCACCCAAATAGGGTAAACGTTTACATATAATTTTTACAGTGTAGTAGTCATTGCTTATGGACACCGGACAAGATAACCATTCAGTTGATATTCAATTCAAGTTACGCATCATTTAGGTGATTAACATGTACTCTTTCACAGTATGTCTTACATCCTTTTATGGGTTGTGTTAACAGCAATACAAAAGTGTCCTTGATACTTGAAGTATGCAATTCATGATGTACTTTAATGACACTTGTGTAAGGTAGACGAGAACTCAATGCATTACTCGAATTTTTGCTATTGTGACTACATGCTAAACCTGTGATCATTGTTAGCGATATCTATACGAAGTGTTAGATTATATATATAGATTTACAAAACTATCAGACGAATATTTATGGATTACAAACGCGAGTTTTCTACAACCGATTTACCATTTCAAATGGAACCATTATAGCACGTGTTCTCATAGAAACAGACACAACGTCTACGTCATAGTAATGTCCAACAATAAGGTCTGAAGTAACACATTTTTACATCCCATGCAACAACTCTTACGCTTACTAACACATGCAGATAATTTATTCAGAAAAGTATTTTTCGATTTTAAACTTAAGTATATACCACCACTGTAAGATAGTTAACACGGCGATAGAAAGACGAATCGAACCTAACTCTTTAATGCTTATAGACGCCATATGGCGTCGCCGTACTTACCCCCTTAAATAAGAAAAATAATAATTAATGATAACTTACCTTTTTGGTGTTTTCAATAAAGACATGTACTATAATGAACACTAACTGGAAAGTATTTCTTTTATATATTACTTATGCTTTATATAAACAGATCTCTCTGACCGGTGACCATGTATATACATAGCATAATGCGCATTGATGTGTGCTCGACTCTTAGAACTCCAGCTCCTATCAAAGCATTGACTATTAATTAGATAGCCACAGCAACAAGCAAACACATAGTGACGTAGTTTAATCTCTCTATACTACACAGCCATGGGGCTATAAACATTTCTGTCCAACAAGGTAAACAGCAATGACATTGGAATTCATTACTACTAAGGATATTAAATATTCATAGGACTAGGCAAAGTTTCAACATTGGTAGGTGTTCACCATTGTGTGTTAAAAGATTGGCGAATTTGGAATTTCGGTTCTCGTCACTTTTTCTGCCGTATTGTGGCTGAGTGTGACTAGCCAGTTGTAACTGGTGGAGGACACCGGCGAAAACCATCGCCGAACCCCAAGTCACTGACAACTTTCGCACATGCCCCGTGTCGGATATGAAGCCAGACGGCTTGCAGACAGTGACAACGCCTTAGACCACACAGTCATCAGGGCAGGCCCAAGAAAGGAAATTGTGTACATTCGTTACAGTAAGGGTGACCATAAGAAAAGACCAAAAGAGGAAAGTATTTTTCCAAATATTTGGAACTGATCGCGGTTATACATTGATGGATATGTTGATGAATTTAAAATTGTATAAAAGAGGAAAGTTACAAACCTGAAGTTGAATATGAGACATTCATGCAAATATGTTATAGAAACTATTAGGTAGAGCTTGATAAAAATACTACATTACAAATCAGGGTTCTCAATGTAATTTGATGAATAATTCTGCTCCAAATGGGAGTGATATTCTAAAAGCATGGTGTTCAATTTACTATGATAAAGAATTCTGATCAACATGGTGCTGATATTGTGAAAGTGTGGTTGTCAAAGTCCCCCTAGCCTACTACCTGTGTTTTGCCAACATGTCCATCGTCACCAGTTCGTTATCTAGTTTCTGGTTTTCTGTTACAATGAAGAGAATCAGTTTTTATTTTGCCTTTTGGTAATATGTAAATACGTTCGTTCCCAAAGTTAAAAGTTTTGTTTATACTTACTAGGTACATTTTCTTCTGTTTTTTTTTTGTACCTGTTGTTGTTTGTATTTTACGTTCTTTACGTTTTATATGTATTTTGTATGATTTTGTACGAAAGTGCAGTCAATAAAGCATACTATACTATACTAATGACGTCCGATTACCTGCGTATTTGTATACAGAGAAAAACATGCGTTTGATGCAGAAATTGATACAAAAGATGTCAACTTACTTCCCAAGTTATTACCTTTGGTTACGTCAGCCTAGACTAGAGATTCCATTGAGCTTTCTCTTCTGGCACTAATTATATAAAGTGGAGGGGTCGATAAAGACAGCGAAGTAAAATCGCTAATATTGATATTGATATTTGCATATTATTGATTGAAGATTAACATTTGAGTTACTAATAGCCTATCTTAAAGGCAACCTGAATACTAGTAATCGATTTTGCAATCAACTCCAATGACCTGCCAAATGTTGACAATAACAATACAACAACACCACAACAAAACTGGTTACCAATGGCAAGCAACCAGTGTTAGCATCAAATATTCGTTTCTCGAATTTTCCCTTTCACTTATATCTTAAAGGCAACCTGAATAATCGATTTTGCAATCAACTTGAGTGACCTGTCAAATGTTGGCAATAACAACACACCAACAGAACTGGTTACCAATGGCAAAGCAACCAGTGGTTCATTAAAGGGGCCCTAAAGGCTCACATACATATCAGCTTATATGAAAGTAATACACTTGCTGCCCTTCTTTTTCTCTCAGTGATCCCATGAGGAGAGATTTTTGCATATTGCCATCATCCTGCCCAGCCCCTGGCAGCGGCCATGGTTTTCAATTGGGTGGCAGAGATCACTTCCTGCCCTAGCTCTGTGCTTATCTTATGCACCACTATTAAAGCTCCTTTGCTACCCAATAAAACTGATCACAGCAGGGGGTGATGACCCAGATTCACAATGGCGGCGGCCTTGGCTCAGAGGAGGTGCTATTCATTAATTGCAATTTTAGATTTCTCTTTGTGTGTAGCTCTAGGGCTTCCCTGTTTATGACAGATGTTGAGCTATGTTCATGAACTTTCATATAAACCTATGATTTGTTCTTCCCCAAGTTCCCCTTTAAGCATTCATTTCTTCAGTTGTCTCATTCACTTAAATATTTGGAACTTTGTTTATCGTCACCTTTTCTGTCATATCAGGTTGAAGTTGTGACTATTCAGTTGTAAATGGTGGACATTATAGTGCCCGGGGAAAACTACCGCCTAACCTAGACCCTATGAGAAAAACGATTCCTCTGGAGGAGTTCACTGAATGTTATGGTGATGAAAATATTTTTTGGAATACAATACTATATGCACAACGATTTTTAAATTCCCCGAATGGAGAGATATGCCACTATACAGTGAACCTCTCTCGAGGAACAGTTTTTGAATCATCTACTTAACATTAGGGTTAAATGCTTATAGGGGTCTTTAAGATTATATCAACAATTGAAAGACGCATTTGGCCATGTTCTGTACAATATTGTTCACACGTGGAAAAAGAATCTGGAACAGATTCCTTCTGGATAATAGGCTACATGCTTAAGTCATTAACATAATGTTTAAATCATTCATTTTCTTCAGCAAAAATAAGCTCCCTAATTACTCCTTATGATATACTAGTATATCTTTTAATATATCTAGGCATCTCATCCTTTACCCACACACGTTTTACATAATAGCAATTCCAAATGAACTGATGTTTTTGCATTTAGGCTGGCAACAGATGAGTCAGGAGTTCTAGTTACCCAGCACAGTGGGTGCCTTTATAAGTAAGTAAGGTATCTGGTTATGACAAGTGTGTACCAAACAGCCTCTGATAAGCTATTGATAGACTGAAATTGCCACTCCCAGTACCTCTATCACTTGTGTGTTAGGATGTGTTTCAATAGCAATAATACTTCTTGTATGAAGGTTGGCAGTGGTGGGAATTTGGGCTTAAGTAGAGAATACTCTAAGAAACTATTTGGGCCTATGTTTTATTCATGGTGAAATTGTCCATTAATTAGGGTAAGAAATGGTCATTTGTTCTGGCCCAATCTTTTGATGAGGCTATTCACAGCGCCTTATTCTCCCATGATTGCAGCACTAACAGCACGTCACATCCGGTCAGCAATTGGAATACGGACATCCATTTAGAACTACTCTTATATGTCAATACAGGTTCCACGTTGGATAACTACAAGGGTCAAGTATATACTCATATGTAATTGATCAATAAGTGGGTCAATAAAATCCTATACCAAATATACACCATATTTGGACTTGTTTTGAAGGTTATTCGAGAGCTTGGTACTCTAATAAAGAGATGAAATATCAACGTCACCGTGAAAGTTCTTTTTTGGCAGATTTATATCTATCAATTGCAAATATTGTAATAATTTAGTTATCCAATACATACAAATGTAATGATATACGTGATCGAGTTGCAGACAGGTGTCCTATTGCTAGTACAAACGTTACAACTAGTGAACGATCGATAAGTGGTGACCATAAATTTATCCATTTAACACTTAGTTTGATCAGACATAACAGGGTTATGAATATATTATGTCATTAATAGCCAGAGGGGGGAGGGTTCATAACTAGTCCGCAGACAATGGAAGAGGTGTTGGACATGTCTTTAACGTACCTTAGGGCCGTTCCATTTAAAAGTGTGTGTGTGTGTGGGGGGGGGGGGGGGGGGGGGGGGAAGCTGAATAAAAATTTGTCACCCCCCCCCTCCCGCCATAGTTCAGAATTCGGGAGGGGGTTGGTGAGAAAAGATCAAAACTCGGCACCTCCCCCCCCCCCCCCGACCTTTTGAATAACAATTTAGGGGTCGTGGCCGCAACCAAACAATAACAAAACGTCAGACAATGATATCAAATACTTCTGATATGTGTGTGATAACACAACACATCACTAAGGAACCAAGCAATTAAAACATATGAATTGAGTGATTGTGATTATTAAAAGGGTTGCAGGTTCGATACCGACAGCACTATTCTCACACTACAAGCTTCTTAACACTGCTCGTAACTACGGCAAGTAAAACTGGACAAAAAATACTTTTCTTTTTAATATTCATTTCTAATATTCATAAATGAATTACGAATATTCATAATTCGTAATTGATATACTTGTGAGCGACAGTGGTGAATGTGGAAAATCAACGAATATCAATTATAACATTTTACACAATTTTACGAGATTCGATAAAGTAAAGTACATGTACAACGGGGTTTAATCTGCTGGTATTCAACCATCTGATGATATATGGGAAATGCATCGTTTGCATGTCGCAATGAATTAAAGAAACCTGCAGCCTGTCCACAATTCAATGGAGAATATTAGTTTGGCAAATCGCAAAAACTGCAATGTTCATGGTTTGGGAGCATCGAAAGTGCAGGTGATATCAGGCCACTAATCTTCGTGATCAAAGTTAATTACTGTGATATTGATTCAAGTCAACATGCCAAATCGCTATATTAAAATAAAACAGACAATAAATAATAATACACCAATGAAACGGCAAATAGAATAAGGCATGATTTTAAGAGAAAATGGAAAGGAGCGAAAAGCCTTATTCTCCCCAAAGTTCCCGCCAAAAATGCAACACCTGATACATGGTTATCAAATGTAAAATGCAAAAATCAGCAACTATAAGTATTGAAAGACATGAGAAAGATTAATTCTTTTATAGATGTGGTGGCCCTGAAAAGGGCCGTTTGTTTGGAGATTGCAGATCTCAGAATTAACGAGAGCTGGTGTACTTGGTGACAGCCTTGGTTCCCTCAGAGACGGCGTGCTTGGCCAACTCGCCGGGCAGGATGAGACGGACAGAGGTCTGGATTTCCCTGCTGGTGATGGTGGAACGTCTGTTGTAATGAGCAAGACGTGAAGCTTCTCCGGCAATTCTCTCAAAAACATCATTGACGAAGCTGTTCATGATGCTCATGGCCTTGCTGGAAATACCGGTGTTGGGGTGCACTTGACGGAGAACTTTGTAGATGTAGATGCCATAGCTTTGACGTCTGGTGCGCCTTCTTGGACGTCTGGCAGCCCCACGTTTGCTGACAGACTTCTTCCCTTTTGTTGGGGACCTTCCCTTCTGTGGTGATCTTGCAGGCATTTTGAGGTTCACAGTTTGTGATGCCGAGCTGTGCGTCACCGATTCTATTTATATGGTGAAATATGCAAATGAGCGGATTCTGCGGCGCAGGCAAAACACGTGGTCCCAAATGTTTCAAATTTCGCGCCAACAAAAGTGATTTCATTGGTTATAAAAAACACGTCGCATGCGATTGGATATTGACAAAAATGATACTTTGTTATTGGTTGATGAAACAGATTCGCGCGCAATATTGTTATTTTGATTGGCTGCTTTTACTCATGATGAAATCGCTTTTTGCTGCTCAGGATCCGCTTTCTGGGTATATATAAGCAACCCAAACCATCCAAACTTTATGAACGCTTGTCGCTTCAACTCTTACAAATATATCGAAAATGTCAGGTCGTGGAAAGGGGGCCAAATCTAGAGGCAAGGCAAGGACTCGTTCCAGCCGCGCCGGTCTGCAGTTCCCCGTCGGCAGAGTCCACCGTTTCCTTCGCCGTGGCAACTACGCCAGCCGTGTCGGAGCAGGTGCCCCCGTGTACCTGGCTGCCGTCATGGAGTACCTGTCTGCCGAGATTTTGGAGCTGGCAGGCAACGCCGCAAGAGACAACAAGAAGAGCAGGATCAACCCCCGCCATCTTCAGCTGGACGTCCGCAACGACGAGGAGCTGAACCGTCTGATGCGCGGTGTCACCATTGCTCAAGGAGGCGTCCTGCCCAACATCCAGGCCGTCCTTCTGCCCAAGAGAACCGGAAAGTAAGCCGCAAAGTCTTGCTTGCAAACTAAACAAACGGCCCTTTTCAGGGCCAACCAATTTCTCAAAAAAGAGCTAATCTTTTTCATGATATCCACTGTATGTATTCATTCCATTGTGTTTGCGTTTGTTTATGATGTCGTGTTTGTTCAACTTAGGTATTTATTGAACATTTTGGAAAAACATGCATATGCGAAGGATGGATCATGACTTGCGAGTTATTCTTTTAGGGTTAATTTGTTTTTTTCTTCTACCCTGCTCTTTGATGATTTAGCTGGGAAAAAACACTAAACAAACATGCATAGTGTTTTCAAACGGAACTCCTACCAGAAATTATGTACCTTCACATTTCACAAAGATAGGAAAAATCAGGAGAGTGAGAGGGGTGTCACAGTCTTCTCTTTTTGACCCTATTCAAATTTTGTAACCATTTTATTCCGATTTTTTGTTAGAAATAAGAAAAAAGTGCTTTTTTCAACCTTACTTTTGAACAAATCAAAATCGGAAAAACGGTGTTATCATTCTCTTAGAAATATACATATTACAACTGTCAAATTCTAAGCAAATTCGTTAACATTTATTACCCAAAATGGCTGCATTTTTGAAGCGACCATGGTTTGGTGAAATTCGATATGGAGATAAAAGGGCCAAAAACTTTCCTGCTTGTGTACAAGCCTATTGGAGCTTCTGCAGGGGTCAGGTTTCGGATAAAACTATGGGAGACCACAGGACTTCGGGTTCTCAAATCGCGATATCCCCATACCCCGGGCCCCAGACAGGATCTCATAGCCTTACCCTTTGCTAAATCCCGCAGTTCCACCCTAAGCCTTTCCTAAAAACAATTCCAAAGTTGTAAGCTATCTTTTCATTGTTATATTTCATTTTAAAGGACTGTACTAACTACTAAAGGACTGCTGGTGTGTCAGAGGGTGTACAACTGATCATATTCTTGATAATATATGCCTCTGAGTACATGTATGATCTTCATTATCACTTTCCGTACAGCCAGCAGGGCTACAAAGGCAAGTATACTTATAGTCCAACACAATTTTTTGTAGCCTCGGGCTATGGGGCTAGTGGCTATCTAAACCCTTGTCCTGTCATAGATTGTCTCTCGTTCGCTTTGAGAGGACCAGGTAGACATCCACAAATGATCTGATTATGTAATAAAATGTTATGTGTATTGTCAATATACGATGTTATACACATACTCATAATGTATATCAAAGGTACTGCTCAAACACAAACTTAACTCAGGTCAGACTATTATAAGCTGTTTGAGCCTATCCAACCCCTTCTCTACTGGCAATTGTGTCTTTGCACTGGTTGTTGATAGCCACTCCAGCTATCACCCATCTATCTAACATCTGGTCAGTGGCTACCTAACAACTAAGATACCACTCTGGACGGGTTTGAAGAGGAAAAGGGTGCAGGCATTCACACATGTAAACATGACCCTGTATTCACTCAAAATGACCCTGTATTCACAAACTAATCCCAAAGGCCACCTCTTAGTCAATCAGCTGTATTGGAATATATTAGGACAAGGGAAGAACATTGAAACATCAAGAAGATTTCGCGTTTTTCCACAGCTGGCAATTGTTGGCAATGGGCAAATTTTACAATGAGCAAAATCAGCATTTTGCGGAGTTTAGACAAAATTAAGTTTATACATACACGCCTCTTAGTTAGTGCTCCTAAGATGTTGGATGTCAAAGCTTGGGTATCAAACACAAACAAAACGGCAGCCCTGGTATTGAACATTTCACACATGACTTGTATAAACTAAGACATCCTCGTGTATACGTCTTGTCGGGGACCAGCGGACGAAGGGAATATCTAAGGACAGTAAAGGATTTATTTCTGATTTTCTTGAACAGGCGCCTGGGAAGGGCTTCGATTTGATGAAGAGAAAGAGGGGAATAGCTGAGTGACGACTTAGTCCAATGAATTAGCCGTCTTGCTGGTTATTTTTAATACTGTTGGTCCTATCTCCAGCTTCGACGTTAAGGGGGTGAAATATCAAATCTGGACAGAAACGTCGAGCCCCCAAAACGTTTACTAAGTATTTTAAATGAACTAAGTGAAGACTGAGGGTAATGAGGAAGAGAGGAATGGCAAGTTGGTTGTGCAAAATAGAAAATTATATTTTGGTATGAAATGGTTTAGGCACGTACAAGTACTGTCCGTATCAAGCTTGGGAAATTCATATTGATTTGAATAAAACTAAAGGAATATTACAGTTGTATTGTATTAATGAATGCTTATTGACTAAATCATATGATATAGGAATTATGCATTACAAACCTATATGCATATGCATATGAAATTAGTGCATATCAAAGTGACAGAACGTCAAGGTCAAAATCTAATAAGAGATTGTGATATAATAAGATATATTTTTCATTTGACTGAACTTATCACAGGCCCCAACGCGAATATTTGACCGTTTAACAACATAACAATCCAAATCCAACTACTAGATCTAGTATTTTGATGATGATATTTTCAAAAGCATAGGTAACTTATTGCTCACCATCTTCTTGCTATAGCATACTTGAAGATGGCGAAATTCAATTTAAGCTATATTCACGCCAAAATACTAACTGTAGAAAAACGGTGCCAAGTGCACAGCTTTGAATCAAAGTAAGCTAAAGTCAATATAAAAAAAGTATTGTCTGGGGTACAGCTATCTCTTTATGCCTAATTCATGAAGGTTTGCGAGTTTTCTAACTGATCCTTTGCGGTGTTCACGAAGCGTTACGCAGGCGGGATATGAGTCCTTTCGGATCACTTGTTGCTGAAACATGGCTGTCATTACGAGAGATAAGCACATGCGCGTGACCATCATGTTCAGCTTCTGCGACCAAAGAGGAATCAGAGTGAAGGTATCCAACTCGGGCAAAACTGCTATCACTCCTATATGCACAAGCAAACTCTTTTAAGGTAGAACCCTACTCGATACCCGGGTCATTTTTATAACTTGAATATTTGAAAACTGATATAAATGAACACAACGGCACGTATGCTATTGTAAAGGTTACATGTCGTAGTTATCGAATAATGGTAAACTTATCAATAAGTGGCTATTTTAAGGATGCCCGCACCAGTTATATTTTTGTTCTTAGAATTTAGTAATTTTTGTTTATGTTATACCTTGTGGGACAAAACTAGAGGAAACGTAAAAAGAAAATGGCTATTTGGCCGATTTTTCTTGTTAGAGTCAAATTTGTGATTTATGAAAAGTGGCCATTTGAGAGAAAAGATGCTGTGACACGTCGCACATTTTTCGATTTTCTGCTCATTCTGGGTTGTTCATGCACAGTATAATAAATTGTCGATCTTTCTAAATGTAAATGTGCACGTAGTAAATGGAGTAGGTCCTCTCTCCGTTTGCGAAAACTGTATTTCAAACCCTACTGTATATTTTGCACAGCCTAAAATTGAACTGGAGGGGTTGCATTTAAAATGAACACCTTTTTCTCGAAAATGGACGCAAACATAGGCCAATTTATTGCACATAATGAATTGTAAAAAAATCTAGTCCGAAGATTGTTTTATTCTTTGATATGTTCTTGCTTTGTAAATTTACATTCAATATACCAAAAGAAAACGGGTGTGTTTCGAATTACTTTTTTGCTCCAGAGCTATGAGTGAAAGGGTAAGTTTTTTTTGCTTTTTTATGAAAATGAAACACTATTGGGTGTGCCAAGACGAAAAAGGGGATATGCATGTTATTACTTTTATACAAGCAACCAGGTCTAATACGGTTCCATGATCAAAGTTTTAAGAATATTTATGTGAGATTTCTCATCTTTTCTCGGCAGAGCCTCAATGGGACCTGAAGCCAATTTAGTAAGGACAATGTGCAATAGGCTGTCGTTTGAAGAGACCTGAGCCAGAATAAGACAGAGTAATGTTGGTTCCAGTAGCGACCCAACCAATGTTTTGCTTTTGCCACAATGTGGCAGGATGCCGGGGTTCGACCTTGCTGAGAAGCATACCAATCTGTTGCCGTGTACACCTTAGGTCCAGCACTAATGGCATTATCGAACATTTTCTTAATTTACAGCCATCTGGAGATTCAAACACCCATTAAACCATATCTTTTCCGAAAGAAGACCTTTTCAGCTACTTCAAAGTATAACTTAAGTTTATTTTGCTTTAATTTAAGTGTTTTATTTAGAAAATTGTGAAAGTGTACTTTCTTCCATAAAATCGCTTTTAGCTCAGAGCAGAGGTGCTGAACTTCCAATATACTTGATGTAGGGATTACAAGTTCATTCATGTACCTAGTAAACGGAGTCTGAGATTTCATTATTTACGTCCCTTCAGTTTCAAAGCCAAGTTGGGGTAGTCTATAGAAATGAGCTAATATCCCCCTAATCCCAGAAAATGGACATCCTATTGAAAACCCCAAACTCTTTTTAGTTGCTCTACTAGTGGGGATAACCAAGTGTCAACGTCTGCTATTTCAATTGGAAGGGGAAACTTCAAATAGCAACCCACTTTTGGTATAAACCTATTCATGAGAAAAGCCAATTATCCGTCCCCACTTGGAAACGGTCCAATAGCTGTGAAAGGGGAGGGATTAAGTAGAGTCTGACATGGTAGTTGACATCTTTATGATGTTAACATGAAATCACCATCGTATATCTTAAACTTCCTCTCATCATTTCTGAGATTTGATTGGTTTTATTCCAACTACTAAATGAATTGTCATAAGTAGCTTGGAGCTGCACTCTCCCGCAAAGTGACGTAGAGTGTTGCCTGGCTATAGACACTACCACTATTCATGCATGAGAGATACGGATCTCAAGAGGCCACACACCATGTTAAGTATTGAAACTATAGCATGGGCAGCCGCAGGTTTTGGTGTATAGATGGCCCATTCAACATTCGAATATCTGTATTTCCCAACAGAGTCAGTCTGGTACAGGCTCTACCACTATTATAGGATTGAATTATACCTTTACCTTTTTAAAAGACAATTCCAGTTTTAAACAGCTGCTGAGAGTCTGGAGGCAATTTTGTTTTTCAATGAGAAGCAGACAGCCTGCTTGGACTCTCTGGAGTTCATTGGCAAGCTATATGTTCTTGTATAAACACTAGAAAACTATACCTACCATTTTTAAAACATACAAATGAAATATCAAACCCATGAACAGACAAATTCTTTCTCCTTTTTTAATATTAAGGCCCTGAGGTGGTGACTCTGTTGCCATGACGACGGTCCGTATGAGAAAACTGTGGATAAAATCATCTGTTCAAGGCTTTGTTGAAAAATGATTATGCCTTTTTACTATGGCAAAATGCTATAATGGAACAAACAAGGACAAGGGAAAATCAATGAAAACATCTTGTTCTAGCAACACAATTTGAGTTATGCCAACCATTTTCATACTGGTTTCCTAGTAAAATAAAAGATATATTATATGCACTTGCACTCACAGAATATCATGTGCCAAAGTAAACCCATTAACATGTACCATTTTGATACGATTTGGCACGAAATGTAATTTGGTGTGTTGATGTATTTAGGAACTTTTGAAAGATTCATAGATGAATGAAAATTTCACTCACTTGTGGAGAGGCTGTTCCCATCATATACTGCCACCTACCGAGTAGATAGCAAACTATATATTTTTCATATTTAGGCCAAACCTTCAAACCTTTTACAACGTGATTGCAAAATGCAGAAGTCAAGCCAATTAAAACACAAAAAGGCGTACCTGACTACCTGGCATTGAACATTATTCACATGACTTGTATGATCAAATCCATCCTAGTGTATGGGTATATTGCAATCGACATTTCTTAGAACCACGCGGATTGTATGCATTTAACTTTGTTGTTGATGAATAGTTTATTGTCCAATCCAGATAATGACATTCATTACATGTAATACACAAGTGTTAACAATCCGGCTGGCTACAAGTGTTTATAATGGACCAAATACAATCATAAATAGATAGACAATCATCATATACAATATGCAATATCTCATCTAATCAATCATAAAAATCTTATAGTGAGTCTTGTATATAAGGAGTCACTTCTTTTACACACAATCTTCTAATACCCAGTAACTAGCATTGCCACGCGGCTGTTTATCAAACTAACATGTCAATGATTGGTATATTGTAATCAAGGAACTAAAATCCACCGTGATTACGTGCATCATTCAAATTTGGTTGTACACCGTGAGACATGTATATATTACAGCACGCACGTAAATGTGTCTATGTACGTGAAAGGGGAGGGATTAAGTACATTCTGACGTGGTAGTTGACATCTTTATGATGTTAACATGACATCACCATCATATATCTTAAAATTGTTCTCATCAGTTCTGAGATTTGATTGGTTTTATTCCAACTACTCAATGAATTTTCATAAGTAGCTTAGGGCTGCACCGCAAAGTGACGTAGTGTTGCTTGGCGATAAACACTACCACTATTCATGCATGAGTGATAAGGATATCAAGAGGCCAAACCGAATGAAACTTAATGAATGGCCATTCATTAACAGAGACTGGACACCTAACTTTGTTGTTGATAAAAAGTGTATTGTCCAATCCAATGTATCTATGTACGTATGTATGGTTATCAACAGACCATGTGTAATTGTGACTAGATACGCAATTTGAATACAAAATAGAACAAATATTAATGGATCGTAATATTAGCGAATCGGACCGACTCGTTAAAGTCGCCAATATTATTTCCACGTTAATATTTCGAACTTTACAGTATTTTGGTATGTTATGGTTTAGGCACTACATGTACTGTCCGTATCAAGCTCGGGGAAATTCATATCAATTTGAAAAAATCTAATGGAATATTACAGTAGTATTGTATTAATGAATGCGTATTGACTGAATAATATGATGTAGAAATTATGCATAACTAATGTATATGAAAAGGCATGAAAACTAGTGCATATCAAGGTGACAGAACATCAAGGTCAAAAGGTCAAAAGGAGATTGTGATATAATAAGAGATATTTTTCATTTGACTGAACTTATCACAGGCCCCAGCGCGAATACATGACCGTTTAACAACATAAAAATCCATATCCAACCACTAGTACGTTGATGATGATATTTTCAAAAGCAGAGACAACTTATTGCGCGCCATCTTCTTGCTATAGCAATTTTACTTGAAGATGGCGAAATTCAATTTAAGCTATCTTCACGCCAAAGTACTAACTGGCAAATGCGCAGCTTTGAATCAAAGTCAATATTTAAAAGAAATATTGTGTGAAGTACAGCCATCTCTATGCACGTAAATATGCATAAAGGTTTGCGAGTTTGTTTTTCAAACTGATCTCACGAAGCTTCGCGCAGGCGGGAAACGAGTTCTTTAGGATCACGCGTTGCTAAAACATGGCTGTTATTACGAGAGATAAGCACGTGCGCATGACCATCATGTTCAGCTTATGCGACCTTTAAACTGCGAATCAGGTATGGGCAGAGCTAAGTATGAACTTGATATTGGCTTTGGACTTTTCGTGTATTTTTGTTTGACTCTGCATATCGTTTTTCTGCATATCGAGCATGGGTGGTGACTAGACAGAAGTGGAGTACCCGGGGAAAGCACCGACCAACCCCAGGTGACTGAACACTTTCTCACACGCTTCGTTCCAGATTGGAAACCGGGACTGTGGACAGTGGTGAGAGAGTGCTCAATGCGCTAGACCAATCGGCTATCGAGGCTGCCACCCAACGGAAAATGAATTATATGAATAAATCATTGCCTTTGTCAGCCCTTAAGGAATCAGCACCAGCAACTATCCCAAGGAATTACTGATAGGTAAACGTTAGATAGTAGAAATGGCAAAAACCATTCCCTGTACGGTTGAAAATAGCGAGGATTTTCTGTACTCGCGTTCTCCTATTGTTCCTGATGACAACAGCAGAGTCCCCAACAACAATATGCCAAACACAGAGTTTCCTTTATGGATATAGTGTCATGAATTTTTAATGTACATCCATCCACCTTAGAAAATGGGCATTTTTTGGAATATATTTGCTCAGTAAAATCCGCATAATTCAAGTTAAAGTGCTCAAGCAAAGTTGTATCAATTGATCCTAGTGTGACGAAATCCGAAATGCGTGAGATGAGAAACGGAGATATAGCAAACTGATGTTTAAGTATGATCATATCTATGCAATACATACACAGCTTGCCGCCAGATCTTATCAGATTTCATACTTTGCTTTTTCACGTAATAAATATGGATTGTTTGATTTGTTTCCCTTAAATTGTATCAACATAGCGTTTTGAACACGCAAATAACGCAGCAACAAGCGAAACTATGCAACAACTGAAATTTGATAATTGCCACTTATGCCTGCACACCATACCATCCAGATTTTATTCGAACTCAAAATTACAAATAATTGAATTGATGATAGACATTACATTATTTTGGGAGGTACTCCTTGCACAGTTAAGGGGTAAAATAATCAGATTCTCATCCAAAAAAAGTGGGCAGACATTCCAACTGAAAAATCTTTGATAAACAAAATTTTGATTAGAGAGGAGGAAGCTATTCTGAGTGCATACAATGACAACACTTTTACTGAATTAGAGAATTTAAAGGATGAACTTCAAGTTTTGAGAGAACAAAAGCTTAGAGGGGCTTTAATTAGGTCAAGAGCCCAGCTAGTCAAAGAGGGAGAGAAGCCAACAAATATTTTCTCACATTTAGAAAATAAAAAACTATGTGTCTAAAAGTATTAGAGAATTAAAAATGAATGATCAAAATATTATAACTAACCCTGAAGAAATTATAACCGAAATCAAACATTTCTATAAAAAGCTATATTCAAAACGGGAAGCTATTGATATAACGCTAACTAAGTTCAATGAAGTTAAAAGTAAAGTTAAGAAGTTAGATAAAGATAAAATAAAATTAATGGAGAGAGAGATCACACTTGAGGAATTATACACAGTTGTTAAACAACCTAAAAATGATAAGAGTCCAGGTCCAGATGGTTTTTCTAATGAATATTTTAAAATATTTTGGCCCGATTTAGGAACCTGACTTTTGAAATTAATGAGGTTTTACAAAGATACAGGAACTATAAGTAAATCGCAAAATAGAGGTATCATTACATGTATTCCAAAAGGAAATAAGCTTAGGAACAATCTTGAAAACTGGAGGCCCATCACACTCCTTAACTCAATTTATAAATTCTATTCAACTATTATAGCAGAAAGGATAAAACTAAATCTAGATTACTTGATAATTCAGGACCAGAAAGGTTTTGTCCGGGGAAGATTTATTAGGGAAAATATTCGTCAAACTTATGATATAATTAATGAGGCACAGTTAGATAATATAGAAGGATTGATTGTCCTGGTGGACTTTGAAAAGGCGTTTGATAGTTTGGCTTGGGATTTCATTTTAACTTCTCTAAAAAATTTCAACTTCAGCTCAGACACAATAAAATGGGTAAAATCTCTCCAAAACAATGCAACTTCATATGTATTACAGGATGGTCATCTATCTGAACCCATATCTTTAGGAAGAGGATGTAGACAGGGGGACCCAGTGTCCCCCTATCTATTTGTCCTAGCAGCTGAAATATTAGCAGAATCCATTGGGCAAAATTCCAAAATTGAAGGTTTAAAGATTCATGGGAAAGAACACAGTGTCTCAGTATGCGGATGACACTACCCTATATATCAAGCAAAAGCATGAATATTTGGCTGAATGTTTAGATACCCTAGAGAAATTTGCACAAATTTATGGATTAAGGATAAACGTGGAAAAAACAAAAATTATTCAGATTGGTGGGTTAAGAGACAGCAGGATGAAATCATACAATAACAAAGAACTTATATGGACATCAGAGTTTGAATCACTAGGTATTACTTTTAAAGTCAACGGAAATGAACATGGATAAAAAGCTAATTGAGATTGACAAAATTATGGCTCTTTGGCTACCAAGAAACCTTACTCCATATGGCAAAATCGTTTTATTTAAAAGTCTGACGCTATCCAAAATCACACACATCCTGTTATCTCTCTTCCCACACCAAAATTCTCAACCATAAAGAAATTAGAAAAAAAGGTCGAAAAGTTTTTATGGGGAGATAAACCACCAAAGTTCAAGCAAAGCATACTAGAAAATGGTAAAGAATTGGGTGGCTTACAACTCACCAATATATTACTATTTGACAAAGCTTTGAAATTATCTTGGCTTAGAAGTATATGTAATCAAACAGAGGGTTGGACATCTTTTCCCCACTATTATAAGATTGATAAAGCAATTTTTTTATGGTAGTATTTACATTGAAAACATTGAAAAACATATTGAAAATCCTTTTTGGTCTGATGTTGTGCAAGCAATAAAGTTGCTTTGGGTAAAGTTCTATCCAACCAATTATACAGAGAGGCTAGCCACTCCTCTATGGTTAAGTAAAGAGGTATTTCTTCACAATAGTAAAGAAAATTTCTTAAGTGGTTACCGTTCTTTATATGACATTGTGGATGCTAGGGGCCATTCATTGAGTATGCACAAATTAGAAAGATCAGGATTTCAATGTGATTTTATAGAATATAATGCTCTAAAAATTAAAACAGCAAGGATATTAGGAAATCAAGATATCAATACGAGGGAAGGGCCAAATATCCCACGTTTACTATCCTTAGTAGGCAATGAAAAAGGCTGTTCACGTATTTATAAAAGATTAATATCAAGAAGTTGGGATATAGTAATAATAAATCCAAAATCCTCCAATATTGTACAAAAAGATGCATTTGTTGTGTGTTATATGTGCCAGTATGTGCTTGTTTGTTTTTCTTTTGTGTGTGTTGTTAAGAAATAAAAAAAACATGCATTTTGCAGAAATTAAAACAAACAAACTGAAACTGACGCGTGCACTCAATGGTCACGTGACCATGACGTCATGATTACAGAGGCTGCCATGGAGAGCTCCCACTGAAACTGAATGGGTTGTACGTTCACGTTTAAATTAATTACTCTCCTTTCCATGGATTAATTTAAATGCGGGTTAGATTGTTAGAACCGCAACAATTAAGTCTACTTATCTCTATATTTTAGTTGAAATCCGTTGAAAAATGATGATTTTGCAATAGGTTGAAATCGTAGTAATCTTATGCTATATTTTCGGTCAATCGCTACTCTCATACTGTGTGTATATTCCTAGATGAGCAACCACAAGGTCCAAGGTTTATTCTTGGATGAAGAAAAGAATGGATATGAAGCGAGAGACCAATTACTATATACCCTGTAGTTACATGCTGGACTCATGCCAGGAGTGCCAGATAAGGCAGCAGCGCGGGTCACGTGGGAACAAGGACCAATCAGGGCTCTCGCATCGATTACATTACAGAGAGACCTTATCTCCACCACCAGCTGGGGGTGCCCAGAGCACTAATTTTGGTCTATTAGTGGCTATCAGTTGACACTGGTTGAGGCTAGCATGTTCAGGTTGACCGGCTGGTTTAGAATCCACTTGTGTTTGGTCATCTAAGGTTTATTGCACAAATGTCAAATATGAAGCTCATATTAAGGGGTTTCAAATTTGATTCCGCGATTTACAAGCAAATGCTGACGCCATGGATATCAAATCCGTCATTTAGTGATTGAATTTGAAAGGGGATGCATAAATATCGTCGAGCTGCGCGAGCTCAGAGCATTTAAAGCTTTGCTTTCTCGTCATGCAGGTAATGAATACACCAACACTTCTATAAATTTCGTATCTTATACCACAGCGTGAAATAGATGTAGGTTGAGAGTTGAAAGGGATCATGAAAAGAGGTTACATGTACAAAATATCAACTGTGAGTATATGATGAATACGGATTTTAAATTGCAACTAATACGTGTAAAGTATATGTTATATGATATATTCATTTTATATTAATTACGCACAATTAAACGATACATATATTTAATATATATATATATATATATATATATTTATATATATATATATATATATATACATATATATATATATATATTTATATATATATATATATATATATATATATATATATATATTTATATATATATATATATATATATATATATATATATATATATATATATATATATATGTATATATATACATATATATATACATGTATATATATACATATATATATATATATATATATATATATATATATATATATATATATATATATATATATATATATATATTCGCGCTTGATATTCTGTGTGTATTCAATCTTTTTTATAACCTTTTTGACTCTCAACATGCGGTGATATATGATAAGGATTAATAAATTCTAACCCAAAAGCCGTTTAATCTCAATTATCTTACTGTTTGCCAAAGCGACAATCTATTTTGCGAAATTGAAAGACAAAACTCCAATTTTTTTCAATTCTAAGAATTTATTGATACAACAATATATACAATCCAAATATTTGGCAAATATCAACAACAAAATCGCTAAGTTTGAGAAAGAATGGCATCTCCTGTTAAATAAATGGTCTTAACTATGGATATATCATAATATAATAACTATACTTATTTTCAGGAAAACTCTCCCAGATATCCCAGTACCTTGGAATGGAGGTCACATTAACCACATTAAACTCTGTAAGTTTTCTCATCTGCAAGAAAACATATATACATAATATGTATTAGAATTCGATCGCTATTGAGCTGGCAGGTAATGAATACACCAACAATTCTATAAATTTCAAAAATGAAAAATAGATTAAATATACACAAAGTTTTAACCTTGATGTACGTTGAAGATGGATTGTTTAAGCGTGATTAATGACGCGAAGTATATATGTCATATTCCGTATACATTACTCACGCTTACACATTCCATATCCAACATGTATTCGCGTTTGATATTTTGTGTGTATTGCATCTCTTTTTCATGACCTTTTTGACTCTATAACTCGCGCCTATTTCATGAGGCGTTATAGGATATGAATTAATAATTCTCCCTAATTCTACCTTGTGCCAACCCCATGGAAATGTGCTCCTTAATATAGAGACAAAGCTTATGTTTTCTTGGGGTTGTCAACTTGTAAAATTAACAGGATTTCGTACCTAGCATAGCAAATATACACAAATATAAACAAATTCTGACTAAAATCTTTGATTTCCATATAATCTCAGCTTCAATTTTATATGTGATAGCAACCCAGGGGTGGTAGCATAGTCAAAGATATTGAGCTTTTAGTGATGCCTGATGGGTAAAGTCCTGATCAACAATATTTTATGCAAATATGATAGGTTAATGATACATAAGCATCCTAATATTTCATTCTCAGCCTCAACAGATCTGTATGGATATAGATACACAATGAAAGAATATCCAAATCATATATATTACGGGATATGCAGTTGGATATTTGTAGAAATCTGCAGCTGTATTTTTTCATGATGATTTTTCGAAAAAGTGCCATATATTTCTTCTGACGGTTAGAAATGAAAAACAAATTGAACATTGAAAATATGTAAAACAAGCTTCATGCCTGAGGTGCATTTTAGACCAAAATTGGTGCTGTATCATCATCCATTGTGAACATATAGGCGCCTTAGTACACCTACCCCTATTCCTCAAAAATAGAGGGAAAATGTCTTTAAATAGAAATATTTTTTAAATTTCAGTTACTCTATTAATCAGCATCTACCATAAACACTTGCATGCCTGTCCTCCCACAGTAAAAGAATGAATTGTAAATAGAGATAACTTTAATACCCAGAAGCCCTGGGCAATCAATATTTTGGTACAAGAACCAAACGTTAAACATCCCCACTTACTACTTGTGATTTACACATTGCGATTTTGAGAGCTACCTAGAAATAGTGCTGGTATTGGTCCAGCAATGTATCTGCCATTATGAATCATGCTCACATGAGATTCGTCCTCCTGAAGATACGTGGCTAGAATTCCAAGATCACTTCTAACTTGAACATAATCACACTTAGATAATATAAGCAAATTCAATAACTCCCTTTCTTGATTAACACACACATTCTTGGATGCTTTTTTGTTTGATATCGAACCAAGTATAGACAGTTGAAGATTTGACGCTCCAAACTGTTGCTTGGCTGCGCCCATTACATGCTTCAAATCTGATGTTATAAAGATGGAGGCGTTATCATAATCCTTTTGCACATCTGATAGGAATAAAAGTTGCTTCTGAACACTGTCCTGTAGATATTTGGGTGGGTCATTAAACAAATCATCTACCATCCCCGTCAGAATTTCGCCACACACCATTGGAGTATGTGTATATGAAGTTTTACCATTTATGCCTTGCTGACGAAATATGAACAGCTTATGTTTCAAGTACATAGACCACTTGAAAAGGTCATAAAATGCCTTCCTGAATACTCCCCAGTCTGTTTGGTCAACATATCCCTTTGCCTTGAGAATGAGATTGTATGAAGTTGGTGTAAAGAACGAATGCCATAACTGCATATTGCTGTGAAGAATGAGAAACTTCTTATTGAATTTTTCTTCTAATCTGCCACTTGATATGATGCTGGATATGGTGATATCATCAATGGCATCTATGATGATTGAATCATCTGATGACGTTATTGGAGTTGAGTCATTCCATTTGACCAGGTTTGGTATAAGCAAGCCATTTAGGTTAGTAGAACAAGGGTGATGAAGATCAAACAGGAGAGTTCTGTTTGTCACTAAGGACCACAGATAGGCATTGATCATGCCAACCAATCTTTTGCCAAGTCCCCCACATTCTGACCAGCATCTGTAAATGATATACTTTGGGATCACGGGGTTCTCTTTTTTGTTATATGCTTTTACTAGTTCAGGTACTGTGTAAGCATCAAGAGAAAATGCAGATTCAGATGGCAATTGATCACCAGCAACATGTCGTGAGACTTCCCCAGTGTGTTTCTGGGTAGTTATGGTCTCGGTTTGTGATTTATCTATGCGAATAGGAGTTGGATCTTCATTCAGTGTCTTCTGTATTTCAAATCTATGTCCTTCATGACTGCCATGCCGTCTGTAATAATGTGTGTACACAAAAAGAGAAACCACAATGCAGGCCACTGTATAGATAAGTATGCAAGTGCAAACCACTGCTTTGCTATTCTTTCCAAAGATTTTCATGATGTTGTATCAGGCTTTTGTAACTGTATATGTTTGTTCCTTTTCCACTGTAAATGGGAATAGTTGATGATTGTTTTATGTGAACTGATAGATGATCACAATTTAATCATTAAGTTTTAAGAATATTAAATGTTTGGTTCATTTATGCAATGAGTAGTTAAAAAAGCTGCCACGCCTTCCACCTTGGTAGTAACAGAATGCCTTGCTCCTGATCTTGATCTTCAGCAGCACTGCAAAACATGAAGAAAAAAAGCAATTGTGGTATTATTTGGGCATGATGTTGAATGCCAATACGAATAACACGAATAAAATAAAATGCAAATATTGTTGAATAGAATTAGCATTTGTCATTTTTATATAATGTAGAAAATTCAACTTGCCATTTGAAAATAATTCAAAAATGAATATACCAAAAATGTATTTGTTGATATATCCTAATCAGATATAACATTTTGGTCAAAGAATGAAAGTTTGAATTGAACTTTGAAACATTTACTGCTGATGAATGACCTGGAGGTTGAAGGAACACTAAACCCTGAAATAAATGCTAGATTATATGAAAAGAAAAACAACCATCAATTATAAAGGCCAAATCCAATTTGGGACCACTGGAGAGAGAGAGAGAGAGAGAGAGAGAGAGAGAGAGAGAGAGAGAGAGAGAGAGAGAGAGTGTGTGTGTGTGTATTCCAGTAGCCCGACCTTCTGTCTGTGGACAGCCATATTTCACACATCCTGCAAGTGCCAGGTTGTCGTGAACAGTCTCTTGGAGGCATGGCAGGATATGCTAGTATGCACACAGTGAATTACCTACGGGTTTCTACTCTCAGTTTCACGCTTTTGGCTGGGCAGAATGGACCTGCAAAAGTTGATAATAGCAAAATCATAATGGTGAATTCATGTGTTGCCTTTGAGGGAGTAGTTGATTTCGACGTGGCGTTGGCTTTCACAAGATTCTGTGTGATAGAGACACAGAAAGTGTGGCTTGTTGCACTTAAGCTTGCTAGGCCAACTAATTCAATGCTTGCCCGTGTGTGCTGTGACCCTTTTCTGGAAAAGGATTTCTAACCAAATTGCAACATTCAATCAGAATAAATTGGTAGAGTGCAAAGAGGAGGTACTTGAGCAAATTTACTGTACCAAGCGTGTTGTTATTCGACTCAATAGGATCAAGAGAAATAGAAGCTAGATGTTTGTCTCAAAAAGTGTCTCAATCTTTCGTGTACTAGATCATGTAAATTTCAATAAGTTTTTTTAGGAAGAATTTAAGCATTATATATATATATATATATATATATATATATATATATATATATATATATATTATATATATATATATATATATATATATATATATACTAGAAAAGTACCTGTCCTACGGACGGAAACCATGAAATGTCTTATAATGGCAAACATATCAGAGCACCCAGACATCCCTGACACCACACTTTTAGGGTCACCTAACCTATGTATCAATAATTCAAGAAGAAACAGATATACCATCAACAAATAAGATCAAGGTTTATTATACCGGCTGTAATAAAGAATATAGGCCAGTGTATGTTCATGATATCACTGATATATCTAATCATAATCATTTCTACTCAAAACTATTTTCAAAGTGAAAGTATGGCGTAACATATGTCATTTGTACATCTATCTAGCGGTCTGTCTGTCCAAATGTCCCCCTCCCCCTCTCTCTCTCTTATGGTGTATCTCTCTCTGTCTCTCCCTCCCCCTCTCTCGTTGTATCTCTCTCTGTATCTCTCCCCCCCTCTCTCTCCCTCTCTCTCGTTGTATCTCTCTCTCTGTATCTCTCCCCCTCTCTCCCATTCGTTGTATCTCTCTCTCGTTGTATCTCTCTCCTTCTCCCTCGCTCATTGTATCTCTCTCTCGTTGTATCTCTCTCTCGTTGTATCTCTCTCCCTCCCCTCTCTCTCTTGTTGTATCTCTCTGTTATCCCTCTCCCCCTCTCTCACACCTTGTATCTCTCTCTCGCTGTATCTGTATCTCTCCCCCTCTCTCTCTCGTTGTATCTCTCTCCCCTCTCTCTCTCTGTTATCTCTCTCCCCCCCTCTCTCTCGCTCCTTGTATCACTCTCTCTCTCTCTCTCTCTCTCTCTCTCTCTCTCTCTCTCTCTCTCTCTCTCTCTCGTTGTATCTCTCTCTCTCACGTTGTATCTCTCTCCCTCTCTCTCTCGCTCCTTCTATCTCTCTCTCGTTGTATCTGTATCTCTCCCCCCCCTCTCTCTCTCTCTCTCTCTCTCTCTCGTTGTATCTCTCTCCCCCTCTCTCTCTCGCTCCTTGTATCTCTCTCTCGTTGTATCTCTCTCTCTCTCACGCTGTATCTCTCTCTCCCCCCATCTCTCGGTGTATCTCTCTCACTCCTCCCCCCCCCCTCTCTCTCTCTCTCGTCACACCTGAAATAAGTAAGTATCTCTATATATGCACTGAGCCCTTGCTATTTCGAGTCTCAGGTGCGACCTCCCGTAGTGGCATACAGCGTTTTTATAGCAGAAGGGCTGATAGATGGTTACAGATTATTATCAATTTATCATTGATACTTGTTTTCGATCTATCGAGTTTGCTATTTTTTATTGAAATACCTACATGAAAAGGGATTTATAACTTTTTAACAGCTGCAATTTAGAATTTGTATATTAAACTGACCGTTACTTTTCTTTAAACTGAAAATGTGCAATGGTTGATACAAAACACATCGTTTTAAATAACATGTAAACCCAACATATATTGAGGCGATATCACCACATTATATCACCATCTTCAATAAAATCCAAGCTATCCATCTATCCCTGAATATCCTGTTTTTATCTCATTCTCCTAAGATTCTCCTCTTCCTTATCAATGGCGAAGAGAACAGTCGAGGTTAAGGTGGAACCCTACCCGATACCCGGGTCATTTCTAAAACTTAGATATCTGAAAAATGTAGACTACGGCACTTATGCCATTGTATAGCTTACATCTCATAGTTACAGAATAATGATAAACTTATCAATAATTTGCTATTTTGAGTTGATGTGGCACCCTTTACCAACAGTTGACTGCCTTCCACCAATCACAGGCTGAGAAAAGCTTGGCAGAGCACTCTTGCTAAAGTCCCTTGAGTATAACACCTTTGGGTTTAGGCAGCTTAGAGAACAAAGGCTTGAAAAGTGTGGGTTATGTTAGGCTATAACCCTACACTTTTCGAGGCCTCTGATTGGTGGAAGGCAAGCAACTGTGGTACAAGACCTTTTATACTATGGGCCGATGCCATCGGCCAATCAGAAGCCTCGAAAGTGAGGTCTGGGCTCGTGGTCAGCAGTTAAACCATGAGCTGCACAAACAAGCGATTCCCTTTGTTCTCTCAGAAACAAATGGGCATCCAATGGCGACAACTGTCCACTGGATAGAACATAAAGGGGTCAACTAAAAAAAGGTAAAATGGAACAATTAAAAGGAAACATAACAGAGAAAACATGAATTGATTTTCTTGATTCTCATGATACATGCTCAATGTTTACATATGCACAGGAGTCCGTAATTTCGCAGGTTCTACTGTTATTTTATTTACTTGGGGTGAAGTTCAGGACACTTTCCGGTCTTCATATATAATTGCATTTAATAGTAGCTATAACTGAATGCTTTATGAATATAGGCAAGATGAAGTTAATTATTAAGAAAACTTTGCTACACTTTTTATGAAAGAGAGTTGTGCTAATTCAAATTTGGCCACTCAAAAGTTTTGCAAATTAGTCAAAAAAATGAAATTCTTGCAAGAGATTTTGATTAGTTTTTTGATTACAAACGGCCAGATGGATTGTGAATTCATCTTAGCTGACTGATTAACCTTTCACTTATAAAGGGTGAATTTGGGAATAGAGGCTTTTAGAGATTTTCCTACATTGATTTTAAGGGCAGATTTATGTATTAAACATGCAGGTGCATGTACAAAACAGGGGCAGTAGTTGTTAACCATTACTAACTTGTAGGGATGGGGATTTATAATGGCTAACAAATAAGTAATGTACTCACGTTTCCCCCCTAGCCATCCATAACAACACCTTTTCAAAATTAGCCTTAGATGGGGTCATTACCTGTACCGTATTACCCCGTGTACAACACGCACCCTGTAGATAACACGCACCCCCTCCCCAAGTCCCATTCCCGTATGTAAAATACAATTCCCCCTTTATAACACGCAGAGGGAGTTGGGGAGTGTGGGGTTAAGTACTTAACCCCTGTACCGTAACCCGCGTTGCCAAGTAACTCACCAGGCATGCCCATATTGAACAACTGAAACGGAACTAGAATATAAATGTTTAATATATTTTTTTTATTTCATTATTCGAGGCCGATACCTGACAAGCGTCCGCTATGATAGTATTGAGGCTGTGATGCTGGTGACACACTTTTGTCCCCTTTCTAACAATTGTTGTCCAATCCCTGCGGTCTTGGCGTTACAGCTAAACGTTTACTTCCACTTAACCGCTTGAGCTGACTTGAATAGAACCACAGTTTCTATTTTGCAATGTTTTACATCAAATGACATTTTCTTGATCAAAAAAGGGTAATTTGATTTGTAAATATAATGCACGTCTGCTACATATACTAGGCTAGGACAACTTGATGGACAATTTGGAGTTCATGCAAGATAATACCAAACAGCACACAATTTCTGGTAGAAATTTTACCTAAAAAAGTAGGTCACTAATTAGAGACAGCAAAACACCCATATCTGATGTTAACCTACTTTCTTAAGTAATATTCTCACTTAAGTCGTGTGCTGTAGGGCACTTAATTGCCAGAACTCCAAATTTTCAATGAAGTTGCCCTAGCCTAGCGTGTTGAATAGACGTCCATGTACTTACAAATTCAAGGTAGTCTTTATTGACCAAGAAAATGTCATTTGAGGTAAAACATTGCAAAACAGAAATTGTGGTTCTATCTAGGTCAGCTCAAGCAGCTGAGACAGAGATAACCCGGAGTCCAAACACCAAGATCGCAGGGATTACATGAAACTTATTAGAAAGGGGAAAAGAGGGCTAAACTAGGAGATGGTTTATTTTGAGTGTGTCACCAGCATCAAAGCCGAACGCTGACATCGGTGACCCCCCCGGGGGGGGGGGGGGGGGGGGGGGGGGCACTTGGGTATTTAGGGGGGTGCATACGTTCGTTATCAAAATTAAAAAATACCCCTAAAGCACTGATTTCTGGCCAAAAAAGCACCCTTATTTTAATAAAACGCTGATTTTTTCCATGAAATAAACACCCCTTCTTTTATCAAAACACTGACATTGGATGAACAGGAACACATATTTTAACATAAGATTTTATAATCCTCTGTTTGTTTAGCGGCAGCAAACTTGGAAGCCCAGTCACACCGGGAGTCACTCGGCGTCAGAGCCGCGTATATTTCGTGGATTGTAAGGGGATTTTGACCCCCATACTTCGTACCTGGGTACAAAAAAGTACCCTTCTTTTACAAAATCGCGGACATGCGGATGTCTTAAAAAGACCCCTTGTTCCGCGAAATACGTAACGCAGGTGCGCATCCCCTCTGTACCTGAGTGCCCCCCCCCCCCGGGGGTGAACGACCAGTTTACGGTTGGCCGAGTCTCTCCAAAACAAGGTAATAAAACAGTTTTTATGACTGACGACAGATGTCACCATTTTCAACCTTCTCCTACATGTCCCCTCACCCGTAACTAGATCAAAAAAGTACCCGGGGGTTGTGGTGGCAACCTGCATCAATTTGGAGGAAAAAAGCAGTGTCATGGCAAATAAATACAAACTTGCAAGATCCTTGAGGTATCCTAACGTATATATCAACAACGATAAATCCAGGGCTGATCGGAGGGCTGAGAAGAATCTTAAAACTCTCGTGCGTGCAATGGCTGATGATTCAATAATGGTGAGGAATGGCTTAGTGGTTAACAAGAACAACACCGCCCCAAATGCATCAAGGTCTACAAATCGTGGTGTTTCATCGAACAATTCCAGTTCAACTAACAGAACAGCTGGTAACCGTGACATTCAAAGACAATCAGTTTAATATAAAGCAGGTTTTTGGAATGTCAATGGTTGGTCTATGAATACTAACTCAGAAAATTACAAAACGCGTGCTCTCTGTGCTTTAAATTTTGATCTTGATTTTATTGGAATTGGAGAAACGTTTAGGGTAAATAACCAAACTCTCAAGTTGGATGGGTACTCTTGGTTTTGTAATAATAGAAAAAATCTGCATCCTAGGGCTTCTCGAGGTTCTGGGGGAGTTGGCTTCTTCGTCCGAAACTCTATTATACATATTTATAATGTCTCTATTCTCGATGATTCGGTTGAAGGAATTATGTGGCTGAAATGTACACCTAAGACAGGAGTTGATGAGCCTCTTTGTTCCTTTACTGTCTGTGTTTGTTATTTGCCACCCCAGTCCTCAAGTAGAAACATTGATGCGCGTATGTTTTTTGACAAGTTGCTTACTCATGTCTACTTGTATCAGAGTATTGGTCCTTTTTTCATCTGTGGTGATTTTAATGCCAGGTGTGGAGACAGTGCAGACTTCATTGAAGGTGTGGATAATTTGCCGTTTCGTTCCACAATTGATTTTAAACGCAATGGATCAGGTGATCTGTTTATTGATTTTCTATGTAATGCTGGTTGTGTAATGCTTAATGGTAGAAGTCCCTCTAATGACTTCACTTGTTTTACACACAGTGGTCAATCAGTTGTTGACTATTGTTTAGTTCTCAGTGAATATTTAAATATGTACAATGATTTTGCTGTCCATCCACCTCTTTCCCTTAAAGATAGTCTCTGTAATTCTTTCTTAGAGTCCCTTCCTGACCATGCCCTTCTAACATGGTCAGTGACTTTTCCTGTTATTGCTCCAGGAGTCGAAGGACTCCCGCCTAGTCCAGACTTGCCTGGGATTAGCTCAGGTGAGTCTTTCGGTCAATCTGCACCTAAAAGATACAAGGTTGACTCAGTCCCATGCAACTTTTTTTCTAGTCCTGATATTATGTCTTGGATTGACAATTTAATTTCAGAGTTCGATCAGAGGGAAACGGGACAGCAGGTTATTGATACTGTATACGGTAACTTCACTGATCTTCTTAAAAATGAAATGGGTTCTACATTCTCACCTGCTTCTCACTCTGAGTCCAATGTTCCTTCTTCTCTTCCTATACGTTTCCATAAACCTTGGTGGAATAATGTTCTTAAAAAACTCAATCAAGAGAAAAATGCCGCCGAGAAAAATTGGAGACGTTGCACAAGCAAAAGTAGCAGGTCGCATTTCAAGGAAGTTTTTATCAAAAAGAGTAAACTATTTAATCGTGAAAAACAACAAGCTAAGAGACGGTACTGGAAGGAGCAACAGGATGAACTTGTCCTCCTGCAGTCCTCAAACCCAAAGTCTTTTTGGGAGCAAATTGGTAAGCTTGGAGTAGCAAACGAGAGAAAGCAAAGTATCCCCTGGGAAGTAAAGAACCCAGATGGTTCCATTTGTAATGATATACAAGCAGTGATCTCTAAATGGTATCAGGATTATTCTTCATTATACTCCAAGGTGTCCATAAATAAAGACTTCGATGAAGACTTTGCTCATATGGCTCGTACAAAAGTTAACTCTATGGAAACCGAACTTGGTAGTTTTGTTTCTGATTCATTAGATGGGGCTGGTCTGAATAATGAGATCTCCCTATTAGAGGTACAGCAGGCAATATTTAAAGCAAAAGCTGATAAGGCTCCTGGTTGGGATGCCATCCCAGCAAAAGTGATAAAAAATGAAGCCTGTATCTAATATCTTACCTCTCTTTTTCAAACTTGTTTTATGTCAGGAATAATTCCTTCTCAATGGTTATGTAGTATCATCCAACCCGTCCCCAAACATGGTGAAGACCCATCAGATCCTCTTACGGGATATAGAGGTATTGCTCTCACTTCTGCCATTTACAAAGTATACTGTGATATTCTAAATGCAAGACTTACTCAGTGGGCAGAAGATAATGGAAAGTTGTGTGAAGAACAAAATGGCTTCCGTAAAGCCCGTAATTGTATTGATCATATTTTTGTATTATCTACTATTCTAGAAAACAGACTTCGGAAAAAAAAGGAAACTTTTGCTTGCTTTGTGGACGCCCGAAAAGCCTTTGATCGTGTTGACAGGGACTTATTATGGTTTCGTCTGATCTCAATGGGTGTTTCAGGTACCTTTTTAAATGCACTTAGGTCCCTTTATAAGGGTGTCAAAGCCTGTGTTCGTATAAATGGTAAACTAACTGACTGGTTCAATGTTGACCTGGGCGTAAAGCAAGGCTGTCTTTTATCACCATGTCTGTTTAACCTGTTCTTTGATAGTCTCTCTGATGAAATCAAGTCATTGCGGAAAGGAGTTCCTTTTGGTAATGAAAAGCTTTCAATATTACTTTATGCTGATGATGTGGTTCTACTGGCTGAAACGGAGGCGGACCTACAGATAATGCTCGATGTTTTATACAAATGGTGTATTAAATGGCGGCTAGAGATTAATGACACAAAAACTCAGGTTATACATTTTCGAAACCCTTCTAAGCAGAGGTCGAGTGCCCAATTTTATTGTGGTGACCAGTTGCTTAAAACGGTCCCTCAATATAAGTATCTAGGCCTTGTTTTTAATGAGTTTCATGATCTGGCGCAAACTGCCAAATCTGTGGCTGCCTCCGCTAGTAGGGCCTTAGGTCTTATAATTTCAAAATTTTATGCTAATGGCGGTATGCCCTATAAAGTATTTACTAAAGTGTATGAGTCCCTTGTTGCACCTGTCATTGACTATGGAGCAGCCATTTGGGGTACAAGGGAATTCAGTTGTATAAATGCTGTCCAAAATAGGGCTTGCCGAGTATTCTTGGGTCTTGGTCGTTATGCACCCAATGCTGGAGTTCAGGGTGAAATGGGCTGGTTCTTACCTATCCATAAGCAATGGATGAGCATCTCTAGGTTTCGCTGCCGACTTTCCCAAATGAGTGAGGATAGACTTCCTAGTAAAGTCTTTAAATGGGCATTAGCACAGAATATCCGAAACACCTGGCCCACTAAGGTGCGAAAACAATTCGAGACTCTCGGTCTTCATAGGCTTAACGATGTAAATGATGTTGTTGCATTCCCAGAAATTGGGCAAGATCTAAGTGATAAGCTTCTTAATGACTGCAATCTTAAGTGGCAGGCAACATTAGATAGAGAAACTAGCAACAAGTTAAGAACTTATAGATTATTGAAGACTGAGTTCATATCAGAGCCTTACCTGGAGATGCCCATCTCTAGAAAAGAGAGGAAAGCGCTAGCTAAAGTCAGGTGTGGAGTAGCTCCTTTAAGATTAGAAACGGGTCGCTGGGAGAAACATAACAATATACAGATTCCTCATGAAGAGAGAGTGTGTTTGAATTGTTTTAAAAATGGATTTATTGAAACAGAAAATGAAGAACACTTTCTTTTGCGCTGTCTGCACCCTGACCTCAAAGTACTTAGAGAAAACCTTTTGCGTAAGGCTTGCACAGTCTTGCCATCCTTTATTTATTTAAATGACACTGATAAATTGGTGTTCCTACTGTCCAACTGTGATATTATCTTTTTCAGTGCCAAAACCTGTTCTAAAATGCTAAACATCAGAACAGATGTGTCCCGTACTGATTTTATATGATTATTTCATTTTAAAATTGTGTATTTTTCTTTGTTCATATTGTATGGTCTCTCGTAGGTCAAAGTTGACCGTCCTTTGTTTTTATCTTGCCTTGTATGTATTATTTATCTATGGGTGAGACCTTAATAAAATTTTCTTATCTTATCTTATCTTATCGTAGCATCAATGTAAAAAAGTTTTAGTTTAGGTACCCGTTGATAATACGCACCCCCTCCTTGACATAGGTAGTCTGGTGTATAAAAGTGCGTGTTGTACACGGGGTAATACGGTATTCCCAAACAAGGCAAACTTCGAAATGATTTAAAGAACTGGACACCCTTAACTCTTCTCAATAGCATCTACAAAATTTTCTCTTCAATGATATCCAATCGCCTCAAACCTTGTCTTGCAAGTATCATTAACGAGGATTATAGACAGGCTTCATCTCTGGTAGATTTATAGGTGAAACAACTCGTATGGTGTACGACACTATAGAGTATTGTCAGTCCTACAATAAAAAAGGATTATTAATGATTCTTGATTTTTCGAAGGCATTCGATACTACCGAATGGGACTTTATCTCTGAAGTATTGGAATTATTCAATTTTGGTGAAATTTTTACAAAAACAGTCAAACTACAAAATGTATGTCAAACCAATTAAACCTCAAAGGTAGAACAAAATGGTTATCTTTTCTCAACAATAGAATTGCAGAGATGATGTCGACAGGGTGATCCCCTGTCGCCGTACGTTTTTGTCCTATGTGCAGAGATTTTATCTCATGTCATTAGGGAGAGTGGGGACATCAGAGGTATAGTGGTACACAATGAAGAATTTCGTACTTCTCAATACGCGGATGACACTACTCTTTTGCTGGATGAAGATTATCAAACAATTGTTAGTGTTATCCGTATATTGAAATGGTTTAAAACAGTGTCGGGTCTAGATATAAATAAAGAAAAAACGAAAATTGTCAAACTAGGGGCCACAAGAGGCGGCAGCATACCTTGGCAGGGTAAATTCGGATTTAAGTGGGCAGATGATTTCGTAATTCTGGGAATACATTACAACATGAAAAAGTTACACGAAATTACCGATCTAAACATTCAAAGAAAAATGGGAGAAATTCAGAAATTAATAAGGATCTGGAGCACCAGAAACTTAACTCCTTATGGTAAAGTTGTAATTATCAAAACTTTGTTAATGTCCAAAGTAACACATATGCTGCTGTCTCTTCCAAGCCCTAGTGTTTTACGCATTAAAGAGTTAAACGAAACCTTTTCAAAAATTTTATGGTGTGGGAAACCCCCCAAATGGCGTAAGGAAATCCTAGAGGGAGAATACCAAGAGGGTGGACTTAAGCTTAACAATATTTTCTTATTCGACAAAACTTTAAAACTCAGTTGGTTAAGAAG
The DNA here is from genome assembly GCA_963942565.1 of Maea johnstoni. NCBI lineage: Eukaryota > Metazoa > Annelida > Polychaeta > Spionida > Magelonidae > Maea > Maea johnstoni. The sequence goes on along the minus strand of OZ012689.1, from coordinate 18,569,504 downwards.
GTATATTCAATCATCAAGAAAATGGACTGTAATACCGAATGACTTTGAGTTATTTGACATCTTCCAGTTCGGTCCAGACTACCTTGATAGAATCATAGAATTCACATCCAACCGGTTCTGGATAGATGTTATTAAAAGTCTAAAGATTTTATGGCAGTCAGATGCCTCTTACCACAGGAATTTTATTAAATTCACCCCAATCTGGCTAAATTCTACCTTCTCCCTTCAAATAAAAAGAGATTGGATTTCTAAGGGGATTTCAACTATAGCTGATTTTCTAGGAACTATGAATGTTCCCTTGACAATGTCTGAATTCACTGGAAAATATAAAGTTAAAACAAATTTCTTAGAATATCACTCATTAACTTCAAAAATAAAAAAATACATTGAATGGCGAGACTTACCCTTACATGACGAGGAACAACCTGTAAACAGTGCTTAAAAATATTGTTTTTATTTAAGTCATAAAGGTTCCTCTAAACTCTATACTCTGTTGAAAGGTTCCTCTGAACATATCTCAGATATTGCTTCGGAAAGATGGAATGAGAAGACTGACTTAGATATACAGAGTTTTATCATCACAGGTATAAAGATACCTATTTAAAATATATCCAATTCAGAACTCTTCACCACCGATTCTATACGAATGACTTACTATTCAAAATGGGAATAAAAAAATCTAATCTCTGCAGTTTCTGCATGGAACATATAGACTCTATCTCACATATGCTTCTATTGTGTAATAATTCTAAGGATCTGTGGAGGAGAGTTGAGCTTTGGATTAGAGATAAAGGAATGGTAGATTACAATTTATCCTTTGACAGGATTATATTAGGTGATCTAAAAAACGCTACTTGCATTAACACCATTATTCTCTTGACAAAAAAGTCAATTTATAATGCACTGAAAAAAGAACAAATACCTAGTATTTTTAGTATTAAAAATGATGTAAAGAATTTTTATTTTCTAGAAAAATACAAGCATTATGTAAAAGGAAAAGGAATACAGTTTGAAAAGCAATATTCTTTGCTATCCAATATTTATATAACTAGACCATGAACATGTTTGTAATAATATATACTATTCTATACACTTGCCAAGAACGGCAAATATTTGTACACTGTATGTTGACATATGTTTTTTGAAGGAGGAAATAAAAGGAGTAAAATATAAAAGACGTTTCCCCCCTAGTTTGATGAGAGTCATGGGGCCATACTTCCTAAAGTTCATCATCTCCAATAACCAGTGCTACTCATACCTGTGCCAGCCAGGTGAATGACCGGATTTAAGTAGAAAGGGTGGGGAGCACACGTTGTTTACAGGTCTCGGACATGTTGCACAATAGCTGCATGTACTCGTGTTTCCCCCCTAGTTTGATGAGAGTCATGGGGCCATACTTCCTAAAGTTCATCATCTCCAATAACCAGTGCTACTCATACCTGTGCCAGCCAGGTGAATGACAGGATTTAAGTAGAAAGGGTGGGGAGCACAAGTTGTTTACAGGTCTCGGACATGTTGCACAATAGCTGCATGTACTCGCATTTCCCCCCTAGTTTGATGAGAGTCATGGGGCCATACTTCCTAAAGTTCATCATCTCCAATAACCAGTGCTACTCATACCTGTGCCAGCCAGGTGAATGACAGGATTTAAGTAGAAAGGTTGGGGAGCACAAGTTGTTTACAGGTCTCGGACATGTTGCACAATAGCTGCTTGATTGATGCAGGCTTTGTTTCTCGGATTATGATTTTCTGAAGGCACCCACCCATGGTTTAAGTCAGATAAACCCACTAGTCATTGTTCTCGGCTAATGCCTCGGACAAAAGACTTGTGGTTATGTGGCATCAACTCCTTGCAAACATGGTTTATCTACTACATATTCTGCTTGTGTCGTCGCAAGGAGAACATACGAGCTTTATACTTTGGGACCCTGGGCCCCTAAGTATTAAGCTCCTATGTTCTGCTTGCGATGTGCTTGTGGTTTGGAGTCCATTGTTGCCGGGGCCCTCAGGCCCCGGCAATCTAGAAGAGCTTAAAAAGTTTAGGTATGGTCTGCGCCATTTTGAAATCTCGGAGCACTGTGGGTAATTGCGTCTAACTTCACAACGCTCTACAACAAAAGGTCCTCCACGTTCTGCATATGGACTTCCGAGTACAAGAGTTAATTCATAAAGTGGTAATGAATAACGTGGTGGGCTTCCATGAAATGCTGCGCTTCCCGAAGCTCTCCGAGTACTCGCCGTTCGGATGGTTGCGTTCAGTGTATCCAACGTACTTTCTGCCACCAGTCACACTAGTCAGACCACGCTCCACACATAGATACCGCTACCCATAGTATCTCTGCCACCACACCGGTTCTATTTCGCGGAATGTATTGATGAGTGACGTCGTTAAATGTATCCCATTGGTCAAAACGTGTAATGCACGCGACGCACGTGGGCAAAATTACAATCAACATTAACGTCATTTTCAACATGAGGTATCGCAAAAATTACTGAGGTTTTACAACCAAAATGTCATGGATGTGGTAGTTTGCGCAATTACAAATAACTGAATGGCGAGTAATGCACGGGAACTTTACCTATGGTATAATTTTGAAATTGTATCATGAAACAAAACGTAATTTCAAAAACATGCAGATTGGATTGTTGGGGCAGAGATACTAGTCATGTAGCAATCGCTTAAGACGGGATCGCTGTGCTGCAGATGGTAAAGTTCGAGCAACTCTAACTGTGGTATAGGCCGTTGTTTACTATATGCTGTCTACTGGCCTAATCACAGTTAGAGATCCCAGCATTTAAAAATTAGCATCTGCGCCAAGAAAACTGGGCGCTCATATTTATAACCTGAAACACCCCCCAAAGCCAGTCACGTTCGTATCCTACCTTAAGCCCCTGTCACACTGTCACGTATCTCCCCGAGTGCAAGTCACGATTGGCCACGATTCAGAAACTTTTGAAATACGTGGCTAATCGTGTAGTTCAACCCCGAGTTGACTTTTGCGTACGGACGTTGTACGCAATAGCACTTAGGCAGTACGTTCTTACGACGTATTTAAACGAATGTACTACGTCTGTAGTACGTTATTACCCTGTAAATCTCCCGTATTTGCTACGCCAGCACTACGATTGTCAGGATTGTAGTACGATGTACTGCAATGGCATTACGGTTGGCCAAGGTTGTTCCAAGTTGGTGCTACGACCACTCAGTTGTACCATAGGTTTATAGGCTTTTAATATGCGTAGAGCAAACGTAGTAAAACCTTGAAACAACCTTGGTACGATCGTAGTACCAACTTGGTAAACACGCGGGTCTGCGTACTACTAACGTAAAGCAGTCGCAGTGCAATCGTAACTAATCGTAGCATTTGCGTAGTATTGCCGTATATATAAACAATTGCGACAATGCTACGTATATGCGACGGTTAGCTACGATCATTCACGTATGCTTACGGACGCTGCTACGGTTGATCTACGGTTGGTATATAACCGTAGCAGTGACACGATTGTTTTGAACATTTCAAAACATTCGTGGCACTTTACCGAACCGTCCCGTCAAGTCAAGCATAGCCACGTACACAGACGGATAGTACTACGGCAACCACCGATACGTCCCGATTCTCTGTGGTTGCTGTAGTCGTGGCCTATCGTGGCTTATAATCGGGACAGTGTGACATAGGCTTTACTTCTTTGTATAATTATATCTTTATTTGATAAAAATCCGTTGCCTGGTGCCTGTATGGCACACTTTTTAAGTAGAGGCGGCCAGTATTGTGGAGTTCACGTCGCCAATGGCTGACGTTTAATATGCACGCACAACTGTGATTAGGCCAATAGACAGCATATAGTAAACAACGGCCACAATTAAAATATGTTGCCATAGTAACAAGGCATGATTATTTTTGAACAGATGATTTTTGTATACGGTTTTCTTATACGAACTGTCGTCATGGCAACAGAATCACCACCTCAGGGTTTAAATATTGCAATAAAGAATGAATTTGACTATTTATGAGTTTAATTTTCAATTTGTATGTTTTAAAAAAGTGGTAGGTATTGTTTTCTAGTGTTTATACAAGAAAATATTGCGAGAAATACTCATATCTATGTTACCATTGACCCATTAACCATATACAGGTTCATTTGGGATTAATGCAGGGTTTGTCTTATCTATTTTGAGCATGTTTCTATCATTCAGCATGTTTTGAATGCATTTTGATCAACAGGGAAAAGTTTCAAATCAGTGCTGGATGTTCAATGTAGACATGTTAAATTTGACCTACAGATAGACAGGTGTTCAATGCATCCAGGTAGCCTCCTATTGATTTTCAATGGGATTGTGCCGGGACATGAAAAGTTGTTCAATGTACGCAAGTGTTCAATGAACACAGGTGTTTAATTTGGCATGTTCCACTGTACTAGTAATCAAGCTAAACTAGAGTTCGGAATACCTGCTTTATTCTTCAGTAATATGTAAGATAATTTCACCTTTGAGTATTAAAATGGGAAATTTAATAGGTGATATGGTATGCATTCACTTCAATGATGATTCCTAAACTTAAGGAACGCCACTTAAAAGGTTTGTAAAGGGTTATTTTGATGTTATGACAATTTTTCAAGGTTTCGCTAACATATGTAACCAATGGGTCTATTTTTGGATATCCTGGTATTGTTTTAGATCATTGGTCAAACTGTGGCAGAGCCAGAGGGTTTGACGCGAATACAAGACCACGGCATACATATTTCCTGTCAGTGATATGATATTTGAAGGGTGTTTATTTACACAAAGTTGATCTTAAGGAGTATTATTATGAACACTATATAACAAAAAATAACAAAAAAATATGTTCCTAGGCTAGCATGTGAGAACCACATCTTAATATCCCACTTGGACCTCAATATGCGATAGTAAAACAAATTGTACACCTTTTAGTTGTATTCTATTCAAGGAAAGGAAGTTTTGTAAAGGCAATTGATAGATCTCTTTGGTTGTTCTCTGTTTCTTGAGTTTAAGTGTAATGGCCCACTATTAGAAGTGTAGACCAGTATGCAAACGAAAAGTTTGGGGTGCAATTAGCAGTAAAATAAACCAAAGGTTACAAAAATCTGACCCATTGGTGTAATTGCCACAAGAAAGGATGCCTGAAAATATGAAAATATGACCATCATAGGGAATATGATTTAAAACGTCCCATGTGTGTGTGTGTGTATATACATACATCTCACAGAAAACTCCTTATATATATATGTATATTTATATATATATATATATATATATATATATATATATATATATATATATATATATATATATATATATATATATATATATATATATATATATATATACACAGACACCTTTGTGTACCTCCAAATCTTCTCAACCAGATATCTTACTTAGAATGTATTTCATCACATAGAAAATTCCTTTAAAAAGAAAAGAAAACTCGCAACGCAAACTGATATCTACTTAAAGACTTTTCATACTCACAAGAGAGCAATCCGACTCGTTTCATGGATAATCACATGAACGTGAATGCGTCAGATCTCACATCGAAATTCCATGAGAAGAGAGTGAGTAGCCACGTGACACAAGTAGGTCGGTTCAGCATCAGGTCAACGCGTGGGTCTGACCCTCTACTCTCAGCTCATACCCAGAAATAGACCTCTTGCTTGATCAGACATGCGCCTTTCATACCCTGTGCTAGCGTCCGGCCAATTGATCAGCAGAGGTCGATTGACATGCTTCGATGACCACAGAAAATGTCATCAGGTTATCATAGAACTATGATGGCAGTGGAAGTTCAGTTTAGTACTGTCACAAACAATGCCCCGTGATGCCACACAACCACGAGTGTTTTTCGAGGCATTAGCCGAGAACAATGACGAGGTGCTAGGTGCACCAACTCCGACTAGATATAGTCTATGTAATTTACACCATGGGTAGCAAAGGTCTTACAAATCTCTAACTTCACCTAAGCAACACTCAACAAAGATTCCCTGGAGATACGGAGTATTGCTATCATTAGTGCATAACATAGCATAACATGTATTTAAGGCTGGAAAGTGCCCTGGAAAGTGCCCTGAATTTATCCCCAAGAGATGAGAATCAAGTAAAAGATTAATGTGTTCTGTGTTCTATTTTCTCGTAAATCTTACCATATCACCCTTTTTAGCTGACCTCTTAAAAGCTAAAGATATACCTTCAAATCTTCTATACAAAATATCCTGCTTGAAATGTAATTCATCCCTATGAACCCTTGGTCTGTACCTCAAAAAGGAATGCGTCGGACCTCATATCAAAATTCCATGTCAAATAAACCACGTGACTAAATCAGTTCCATTCGGTACCGGGTCACCACGTGGGTCTGACCTGTCATACTCTAAACTCATACCCATAAATAAATCTATTTGGTTGATCTAACACGCGCTTTTAATGCCCGTGGTGGTGTCAGACCAACTGGCCATCAAGGCAAAATGGCAGACCACCATTCACCTCGGATCAACTGATATGCTCAGATGACCGCAAAAAATACGAACGGGTTATTGCCGGGGCCCTCAGGCCCCGGCAATCTAGAAGAGCTTAAAAAGTTTAGGTATGGTCTGCGCCATTTTGAAATCTCGGAGCACTGTGGGTAATTGCGTCTAACTTCACAACGCTCTACAACAAAAGGTCCTCCACGTTCTGCATATGGACTTCCGAGTACAAGAGTTAATTCATAAAGTGGTAATGAATAACGTGGTGGGCTTCCATGAAATGCTGCGCTTCCCGAAGCTCTCCGAGTACTCGCCGTTCGGATGGTTGCGTTCAGTGTATCCAACGTACTTTCTGCCACCAGTCACACTAGTCAGACCACGCTCCACACATAGATACCGCTACCCATAGTATCTCTGCCACCACACCGGTTCTATTTCGCGGAATGTATTGATGAGTGACGTCGTTAAATGTATCCCATTGGTCAAAACGTGTAATGCACGCGACGCACGTGGGCAAAATTACAATCAACATTAACGTCATTTTCAACATGAGGTATCGCAAAAATTACTGAGGTTTTACAACCAAAATGTCATGGATGTGGTAGTTTGCGCAATTACAAATAACTGAATGGCGAGTAATGCACGGGAACTTTACCTATGGTATAATTTTGAAATTGTATCATGAAACAAAACGTAATTTCAAAAACATGCAGATTGGATTGTTGGGGCAGAGATACTAGTCATGTAGCAATCGCTTAAGACGGGATCGCTGTGCTGCAGATGGTAAAGTTCGAGCAACTCTAACTGTGGTATAGGCCGTTGTTTACTATATGCTGTCTACTGGCCTAATCACAGTTAGAGATCCCAGCATTTAAAAATTAGCATCTGCGCCAAGAAAACTGGGCGCTCATATTTATAACCTGAAACACCCCCCAAAGCCAGTCACGTTCGTATCCTACCTTACTTCTTTGTATAATTATATCTTTATTTGATAAAAATCCGTTGCCTGGTGCCTGTATGGCACACTTTTTAAGTAGAGGCGGCCAGTATTGTGGAGTTCACGTCGCCAATGGCTGACGTTTAATATGCACGCACAACTGTGATTAGGCCAATAGACAGCATATAGTAAACAACGGCCACAATTAAAATATGTTGCCATAGTAACAAGGCATGATTATTTTTGAACAGATGATTTTTGTATACGGTTTTCTTATACGAACTGTCGTCATGGCAACAGAATCACCACCTCAGGGTTTAAATATTGCAATAAAGAATGAATTTGACTATTTATGAGTTTAATTTTCAATTTGTATGTTTTAAAAAAGTGGTAGGTATTGTTTTCTAGTGTTTATACAAGAAAATATTGCTCCCCAATGAACTTTATAGACATCAAGCAGGCTGTCTGCTTCCCTTTTCAAACAAAATAGCTGCCAGACTGCCTGCAGTTGCTTTAAACAGAAAATTTGTTTTAAAAAGGTGAACAACTAAAAGCTATGTTATAATAGTGATAGAGCCTGTACCAGAGTGACTCTGTTGGGAAATACAGAGCTTCGGGTGTTGAATGGGCCATCTAAACGCTTCAGCCTGCGGCTTTGGCGTTTAGATGGCACATTCAACCCCCGAAGCTCTGTATTTTCCAACAGAGTTGTCTGGTATAGGCTCTATCTCTATATTAGAGTTGCTCGAACTACAGATTGTAGTCAGACCATCGCACAATTTCAAAATCGGCAAGTCTGACCTAATCATTTTACCTATGGTGCGATAGACGGATCCAATTTTTAGGCCAAAAACGGAATCAGATACGTCTAAAAAAAGTCCATACTGGTTTGCGACGCAAGCCAGTACTGATTTTAAAAATTACGTTGCAAGTCAATTCCTCTTGCGATTATCGTACGATATTCATACAATATTTGTACCCACGTCACATCTAAATATTGCGTCATGTATTTAGACTTGCTTAATGAATGTCTTGCGATTATCTTACAATGTTCTCACGATAATTGCAAGACATAAATCATTGACTTGCGATTATCTAGCAAAATCATCAGCTTCGATGAGTCATGCTGGTGTGACTGCAAATGTGGCTATTTTCAAAATTGCAACGTCAATTAGCACAATGGAGCCAATTTTGAAATGGGGCGAAAGTCCGACTCAAGTGTAAGTGTGATTGGGGCATTAGGGGGCTCGGGACATTTGTTCTTTAACTGAGACTTACATGGTATTGTTGACGAATAGTTTGGTCTATCTTCATGAAAACCACAATAAACTATATGTTTTATGAAGGCTGCGATTCCGGAGATGTAAAATATTCTAAACTTAACATGTGACAACATCACAATTTCCCACGGGTGGGGCCGAAAGACAGAGGTGTGAATTTGTGATACATATATTTATATTATGGCAAACAACCACATGGCTTCATCAAAGGTATGACACAATAACTATTGATGTTTATATATTTCATAAAAACTAGTACGATGGACCAAGTGTGAAAGGGCACTAATTAAAACTAGTTTTCCCGACCATCCTAGAGGGAGGGTAAATAAAACTTTATTTTTCCCAACCATGTTAAAAAAAACTACTACGATGGACCGAGTGTGAAAGGGCAGATAAGGAACATTATGTTCACTAAATAAACTGTTTTTCACGACCATCCTAGAGGGAGGGTAAATGAAACTTTATTTTTCCCGACCATGTGAAAGAGTAAATAAAACACGTTTAAAAACTACTGCATGTCCAAGAATCTTCATATCATGTTGTAAAATCTAAGTTTTGTATGATCAATATTGAAAGAAGGAGGTTGTTTCAAAAATGTGAAGTATGGCAATTTCAGATAGCTGTGTAAACTCCTGTTTAGCGCAGCTCTTCATTTTTTACATACTAACATGCTTTTCTGCTCCCTTATAAAACTGTTGGGATTAATTTTAAAGGATATAATGTGTTTGTATTAGAAGAATGGTTTAAATTACCATAATCACTGGAATGAAAAGGGAATTTCAGAGTAGATATGGAGGTTTCTAGTTGAAGAAGCTGGCGCCCTGGTGAGGGTTCCTCTCTTAGCTGATCAGAAAGGAGATAACAGGCTAACTGCTAATTGGCTATTTGGAGGTGAATCCATCTCAAAGTACTCTTAAGTGCAATTATGAGGTATATTTATTTCAGAAGAACAGAATGATGATCTTTCTGATATTAGTTGTTATCACTGAGATATGATCAAAATAGCGAAGGTGATCTGGTGTGACACAGGCATCATGTAAGATGTAAATAACATGGAAGCTAGTAAAAAGGAGGTGTATGCATTGTAAATGTTTTATGAGGTCATACTAAAAGAACTTCAAGAAGGTCTAGTATATTATATATGCTACTAGCAATACTAGGTCATTGTGGAACCCTATACCTCCAATATATATTGATGAGAGGGATAATGTTTTGGTTTTCTCTAATGGGGAGAGGTATGTTGAATAGGTAGGTACCTTGTGCTTCTTGAAACCTTTTTTAGGGGTAACTGCAGGAGGGATATCCATAGCTACACTGAACGTTTGAAGAGCATTATGGTCATTTCCACACAGGTTTCCTGCTAGAAATATTCATCTGTTTATAGCATAAACTTATCCGAACCAGACTACATTTTTAAAGCATTCACATAATTTCAAAGTAGAGTACAAGACATGGGTATAAAGTCTTAGCCAGCAGGGTATCTGGGCCTCATTTGCACACTAAATCCCTCAAAAATCACCCATCGGGACACCCAAATATCTTTTATAAAATGCCTTTTTCAAAGATGCAAGAGACCACTCAACATGTCAACACATTGATGACAAATAACATTAATATCACCCTTTAATTGACGAAAGATACTTGTAGGATACTCTATCCTATGATAATCTTTTAATTTCCATATAGTTCTTTTCTCTCGCAATGAATAACTTACCCCGGCAAATTTCTAATAGATGCCTTGCATCTACAATGGACTTGTGCTCCATGGGATTTGTCCCTAAGCGCCCATGCAGGCAATGTCCAGGGTCTCCATGGCGCCTCAACCCGTTCTGTACATGCTCTTGATTTAATCACCCGGGTAGGCTTAACGCTACTACAGTCAGCGCACTTCTGCCACCGTACAACCAACAAATTTCGTGCTGTGTAACCCCACTGTGGAAGCAGAAGTTTGATATCGGTAGTACCATCTATCGCCGGGTGGTCATACCAAACCTGGCCGCGCTCGAGATTGAGAAATCAGCATCAAAAGCAGCTTTTTGTAAATCATTTTGAAATTTGTTTACGCTAAGAACCATCTAGATACACTCGTCCACCAAACTGCCAACTCAGAATTAGGCAAACAGGCGCGGCAACAGAGATCATGCGTTGCAAAGGATTGGGCCTCCTCTCTTATAATATATATATATATATATATATATATATATATATATATATATATATATATATATATATATATATATATATATATATGTATATATATATATATATATATATATGTATATATATATATATATATATATATATATGTATATATATATATATATATATATGTATATATATATATATATATATATATATATATGTATATATATATATATATATATATATATATATATGTATATATATATATATATATATATATATATATATATATATATATATATATATATATATATATATATATATATATATATATATATATATTATAAGAGAGGAGGCCCAATCCTTTGCAACGCATGATCTCCGTTGCCGCGCCTGTTTGCCTAATTCTGAGTTGGCAGTTTGGTGGACGAGTGTATCTAGATGGTTCTTAACGTATACTAATTTCAGAAAGATTAGCAAAAATGTGCTTCTGATGCTGATTTCTCATCCTCAATTGAGGGCCTGGTTTGGTATGACCACCCGGCGTTAGATGGTACTACCGATATCAAACCTCTGCTTCCACAGTGGGGTTGCACTGCATGGAGTTTGTTGGTTGTACGGTTGCTGAAGTACGCACACAGTAGGTCTGCCCGGATGTTCAAAAGAAACTCAAGGCATGTACCAAAAGGGTTTAGGCAGCATAGAGACCCTGGACAATGCCTGCATGGTCGCTTCGAGCGTCTGAACACATCCCTTGGGGGTAATGCACAAAGGTAGTGCGCTTAAGACAGAGAGTATTGACACAACAGACAATTCAGCGAACTACGGTGGCACATGGATAACAATTTGAGCGTACGAAAAATCCTAATTTTCTGTAGTTCCAAAAAATATTTTCCAGACAGCCAGCCAGTACATAAGTTACATACTGATGAAACTTAATGTCTAAATACATAGAAGTACCCCATGCCCATACCGCACTTTGGGCATGCATGGAGTGCGTACATGTATCTATTATGAAGTCAAAACAGTTTGCATCCTTTGGAATATTTCTTCCTTCAACAATTATTGAAATAGTTTTTCCTTAACAATCTTAACATAGCAGCGCGATTCTTTTTTTTTTTTCTTTGGGGGGGGGGGGGATATCTACATAAAAGGATCATTTGAAAACAATTTGTGGGTAGAATGAATATATATATATATATATATATATATATATATATATATATATATATATATATATATATATATATATATATATATATATATATATATATATATATATATATATATATATATATATATATATATATATATATATATATATATATATATATATATATATATATATATGACATGCACTATGTCATACTTTAATTTTGAAAATATGGATATTACAAAACGAAAATAGTTTTGAGTAGAAATGATTAGAATTAGTCATGAGTGATATGATTAACGGACACCGTCCCCCATCTTTTCATTACAGCAACATTACAACAACATTTCGATATCGTATTTATCAATAGCATATCAGTTAGCCAATCTCTTGTATTATTGAAACATATGGTAGGTAGCCTTAAGTGTGTTGTCGCAGGAATATCTGGATGCTATCCTTTGCAACGGGTAATCTCCGTTGCCACACCTGTTTGCCTAATTCTAAGTTGGTTGTTTGGTTAACGAGTGTGTCTACATGGTTGTTATCGTAAAGAAATTTATAAAAAATTTGATGCTTTTGATGCTGATCTTTAAAGCCGCACAGCTGACCACTTGCACAAAGGCCAACTGTACCACCCCGGGAGGTCACACCTGAGACTATAAATATCAAGCCGCAGAGAGAGAGAGAGAGAGAGAGAGAGAGAGAGAGAGAGAGAGAGAGAGAGAGAGAGAGAGGGGGCAATAGAGAGATAGTCAGGCAGAGAGAGGTGGCAAAAGAGGGAGAGAGGGGCAAAGAGAGGGGTGCAAAAGAGAGGGGTGCAAAAGAGAGGGAGACAAGAGAGAGAGAGAGAGAGAGAGAGAGAGAGAGAGAGAGAGAGAGAGAGAGAGGCAGGCGCTCTGATATGTTTGCCATTATAAGAAATTTCATGGTTTCCGTCCGCAGGACGGGTACTTTTCTAGTATATGTATATACATATATATATATATATATATATATATATATATATATATATATATATATATATATATATATATATATATATATATATATATATATATATATATATATATATATATGTATAAATATATATATATATATATATATATATATGTATATATATATATATATATATATATATATATATATATATATATATATATATATATATATATATATATATATATATATATATATATATATATATATATATATATATATAACATTATTCTGCGCTGAAAATCAACATCATTTTAAATCTGTGTGTGATAAGACACTACAGGGAAGGCCGTAGAGCAGGGTATTTTGTTGGATATTTACAATAGCCGAAATAAAGACATCTAAACATGAATCTATCATGAGGTATGATGTGTACCCTCAGACACTGCTCGCCCGAATATCTTACCTTCTCCTACCAGAGCTCTAAACTATGTGTCCTATTTATGTCAGATAATCGTAAGGAATATGCATGCCTTCCAATCCCTTATCCTTCACTATTCCTTTCCTGTACATCCTGTGTTCAGGGGCCCTAAGTATAAAACTTTACGTAGAGCTTGCGATGTGCTTGTGGTTAGAAAATATATTGTTCTCCCTTTGTATTCTTAACCACAAGCACCTCGCAAGCAGAACATAAGAGCTTTATACTTAGAGGCCCAGGGCCTCTAAGTATAAAGGTTTGCGCTAAGTGCTGGATTTATGGTCTGGTTGCGTGCTGCTTGCGACGTCCACTGCGCCGTAAGTATAAAGCTGCTCGCAGGTAGACCCTAACTGCGTTATGGTCGGGAGCTCTTGTGGTTAACCACAAACGTACCCTAATGCAGGGATGACACAATTTCCTTTATTCTAAGCACTTTACACGTAGATACATAAATACGATCACTTAGGGGAGTGGTTGTGTAGTTTATCTTCTTTTCAAAATGTGTTCTAAATCAATTATTTGAGATGAAAACGGAATTTTAATGAATATGAAAAGGATAGAAAACAATATAATACTCTGTTTAATGCTTTTATACTTAAGATAATGAACATACCTTTATTAAATACCTTTATGGAAATTCCTATATTAAAAGTATTCTTTTAGACTGTAACTAAGTTAGGGTGGGGTCGACCGCAAATGTACCGCTATAATGCAGGGATGGCACTAATGCCTTTTATTTTAGCACATTACACGTAGATAACACTCGCAGTAGTGGTTATGCAGTGTGGTTCTTTCGAATATATGTTTTACATTTATTAATTGATATAAAAACAGAAGTTCAAAAAATATGAAAATGATAAAACAGCACCCCACAAACGTAAGCTTTACGGATTTGGTGCCTAACGTGATGGCCGTGTGGTCTGAGGCGTTGCCACGAACTGTTTGGTGTCTCTCTCTTTACTCTGTTTAATGCACTTGTACTTTGCATAGTGATACATGTATATATCTGTTTATGTGTGTGTGTGTACATATCTTGGTGGTTATGCTATTGTGGTTACAATTCTTTTTTAAATATTAATACATGCTTTGTTATATCGATTTTTCTAAATTTCTTATTGAAATTCCCATATCAAAACGGGTTTCTTACTTGTTATCATCATTTTCATATAATTTTATAGTAAACTAATCTTTTGATTTCTTTAAAATTGATATCTTGTACACAATACATATAGTTTTAAAATTCATACAAATCCACTATCTATTCTAGCGATATCTGATCATAATATCACCATCTTCCATGAAATCAAAGATTTTCCCTCTATTCCCAAATACACTGCCTTTTCTCATCCTCCTAAGATAAGAGCAAGAAGAACAGTGACCATTTTATAAGTTGGAATGCCATCTGTGTACCTCGCACGTCATTCAGAGCCCATCCTGGTTGCGGCCGACTTTAGCGTTATGTTCTCGTTGCGTCGGGCTCGACCCCATCGCAAATAAAACCGCAGGCTGGGACGTCCACCACCTGCTGTTTGAGTTTGGGTCATTCCGGCTCAAGTGACCCAATTTTCAGGTGACCATCTCAGATTTTGATGAAACTTCCCTCATGTGTGCTTTTATGTTTAGGAAGATTGCACGAAAAATTTCAGTTCAAAATCCCAAACGGTTTTTGAGAAAAGTGAGGTTAAAGGAATGGGGGGTATAGCCCAGTTTCAACAAAACAAAGTAAATTCCATAATTCCCAGTCCGGCGAATAAGTCCTAGGATGTGATCAGATTTGATTTTGGCTGTGAGAGTGACTGGCATCTTTATTACACTTTTACGACTTTTATCAAAACATTAAGAGCCTGTGTAGCTGAGCCGGACACATGGTAAGAGGAGTGGGCCAGCTGAGCCGACCTCTTGAGTTGTAGTCTGTGTGCATATTCACTGCAGTGCCCTGACACATAAGTCCAATGCTGAATATAATTATGTACTTGGTGTTCCTCTTTAGTTAGTGGAACATTCCTAAATTAAGTAACTGGTATACCAAATGGTTGGATAACAGCAAACTAATGAGGGTTGAGGGAACTTTTTTTTTTAATTAGAATACAGCTCCAGGTAGCACTATAGATTTAAAATATGATGTACACAATTGTTTCATGGGAGTTTGTGGGGTGGTGGGTGGGGGCAGGGGCTTAGCCGCAATGCGTCCAGCATGGTCTTAGCCGCAATGCGTCCAGCGTGTCATTTGGACACGCAGAACACTGTTTTTTGACAGTTTGGACACCCAAAAATTTATGTCAGAATTTGCAGAAGATGACTTTTCTTAGAAGATAGAAGATGTAGAAGCTGTAGTGTCACTCTTATAAGACACACAAAGCAGTATCTGGCCTAAAAAAGCAAAATCTGTAAAGGTATAGGCTCTATGCACAGTAGGGCACTTCCTGTGTCCAGAACGAGGCTGTCTACCCAAACAAATGGGCTGTGCCCATACTACCAGCATGGGTAGCAAAGTTTGTGTGGACTCACAGATGTGTTAAATAGAGTTTACTTTCTCATTAGACCCAGATCATTGAATGCATTAACAGAACACTCAAAGCTGCAAAGCAGAGGAGATAAAAGTTTATTTTGACTCCTAATTATGATGCTGAAAGTTTGTTTATCTGTCTTGATTCTGACAAGGGCTGTAGGATACCTATACTGGTGGAAGGCTAGTTTCAGGGTGGTATTTTGTTATTCATTTGTATTCATTTTTGCAATGCAGTCAAGCCTAAAAAATATATTGTTTATTTCTTGTAACAGCCCAAGAAAAATTAGGGTAGGTAGGTAGGGGAATGTTTTTATTTTAAGGATTTTTTAGTGATAAATGGTAGGCTCATAGTTGAATACTGAGTTTTTGATTCAAAATCTCATTAAAAGATTTAGGGGAGGGCCAGAAATAGGGCGGGTAGGGTCACAGGAAACTAACAATTGTTTTATGTCTCATAAAGATGGGTGTTGCATATGACCTATATAAATGATAGCCCCCTATTGATATAGTATAACTCCCATTTCATTCTACACATTTTCTCTTGAATCTTCATCAGAGCTGTGATGTGTTAAAACAAATATTCAACCAACATTATCTAAATTTGTTATTTTAGACAATGACTATAATAATAATAATGATAATAATAATGAAAATAATAATAATAATAATGATAATAATGATACTAATAATAATGATAATAATAATAATAACAACAATGATAATAATAATGAAATATTTGATAATAATAACTATAATAATCATGATGATAATAATAATGATAGTAAAAATTATAATGATAATATGAATAAGAGGAAATAAAGGAAGTTTGATGTCAATAATAATAATGACAATAACAATGATACTAATAATAACAACTGAATTTATGATGATTTATATGCTAGTATTGTCTGGTTTTATTTGAGCCATAATGAAATATGATCACCACCAAACAAGGTGAATACCAATGTCAACTTGAAAGTATTCATTCTTTTAAATAGAGACCATCTTACATTGAATCCTAGAATAAATCAGGTTTGCTTTCTTCAACGACCCTGTTTCATATGTTCTTATTTTCTTGTCATGGCTTGTTTAAATTCAATAAATGCCCCCTTTAAACCTTAAAAGAGAATCATTTCAGATTCCCCTAGATCCAGGTATCTAAGCTAAAAGATATAGGATGTTTCATGCATATCAGTCTAGTTGGTGTCACATAGTAATTGTAGCTGTGATGAGTAGGGGTTGCAGATGGTAAAGATTACGAAAACAACTTAACAGAAGTGTCTTACATATTCATCTGACTGCTTTAAATTCTCTCCTGGCCTTTACAGACACCAAGGAAATGTAGCAGACACTATACAGGGCCTAAAAGTTCTCCGATGCTAGAATTCAAAGCAAGATTTTAACTTTCTTTCTCTATTACTGCTCAATGTCATTTTTCAACAGAGAAATAAGTTATGTTTGCCCACCTATGACAATGGAGTATTTTAGGGTATTTTGCTGAGAAAATCACCAAAAGCATGTGATTTTAGGAATTTGCGTCTGGAAAATGCAGCTCCCAATGTAGACGTACAAAACATGTCACAAATATGTTCACATTGATGCCTGTGGTTGTAGGATATTTTGATGTTTGAGCTCAAATATGACCCCTGCCGTAAACGAATATTGGCTAAAATCATTTAAAATTATGTGATTTTTCTATCTTCCCCATCTTAAACTGTCAACATGTAGGCCATGAAAATATTTGAATATCACATTAATAGACTAAAATAAACTATTGATAGACTAAACTGGCTGCTCCCAGTGCCTCCATTTTTTGTCTGTTAGGATGTGTTTGAACAGCAATATACTTCTTGGATGAAGGTTGGTAGTGGTGAGAACTTGGTTTTGAGAAGAGAATAACCTAAAACTATTTGGACCTATGTTTTATTTATGGTGGAATTGTTCTTTAATCATAGTATGGCAGTGACGTAAAAAGCGAAATTCCCAATTCTCAGATACATGTTTGTTTCTTGTTTCTTGTTCCCATACACAGCATGTAAGAAAGTGGCCAGTGACTTGGGGTACTTCTGGTCTTCCACCATCTACAACAGGCTAGTTACAATTTAGCCTAAACATGGCAGAAAAAGGAGGATAATCGAAAATCCAAATTGTTTCATGAATCATGATCAGAATGTCCTCAATGGCCTAACACAAAGCTTTGATAAATTAGACTCCTATCACTCATGGTTGAACATTTCCAAAATATTCCAGTGGCCAATGAGAAACTACTAGTCTCCAATATATAGTAGTCCTGCCACCTGCTCTTTTTGCCTTTTGAAAAAGTAGCCCCTCGGGGAATATACTTGTTTTAAAATCACCTCTTCATAAACCACTATTAAATTGTGAATGGACTTATTGTTTCCATTTTTTAAAATTCTTTTTGAAGGAGCCTTTGTAGAAATTTCTTTTACACCAATAAGACACCAAATATGTCTGTTGCACTTCATAGTTGTTGATATGCTGAATGACAAATAGTGGAAAACTCCCATTATAAATTGCTCATTTCTTGTTGCTTTACTGCAAACGGGTCTTAAGGTTTTGATTTGTGGTATAATCAAAGTAGTTCCATAGAATAATAGTGAGTCTAAAAATTCAGAAAACAAATTTTACTCTATTTTACTAGTGTTTGCCCCAAAACCACTCGAATTGCAAAGCGGAGGTCACCATGAAACATATAATAACACATGACTATAAGGACCATAAACATTTCCACTGATTATTTGTCATAAAGTGCTTTTGAACATTATAGGTGGAAAGGGTGCTATGCAAAATATCAATTAACATTACTATTATTATTATCATTATTATTATTATCAACATAACACAGTCTTCAATTACAGGATTATTATTATTATTACTATTATTATTACTATTGTTATTATTATTGTCCTAATAATAATAATAATAATAATAATTATTATCATTATCATCATTATTATTGTTATCATTATTATTATTGTTATCTTTATCATTATTGTTGTCATTATTATTAGCATTATTATCATCATTTATCATCATTATTAGCACAAAACAGTCTTCAATTACAGGAATTATAATGAGTATTGTTGTACTAATGCTTATTTCCTACCATGAAATATACTCTCTTTATAAGTAAATCCCTAAAATCACATTTTCACCAATTTTCCATAAAATGGCAAAAACCACAGTTATTAAAAGATGGTAAACCTAATTGAGTTTCTTTATCAAGGCATTCATTCAATGATTCCATAAAATGATAGATTTATCTTTGCCAATTCCTTCCCTAGAATTTAAAGGGTTATACTCTATCCACATACTAGAAGATTACATTTATAAGGTGAGGAGATTTTTTTCTTTGCTGTGAGCACTACACAAGTCAATGCAGGAAAATGGGTATCCTTGTCTAATGCAGGCTTTGTACAGAATATTGCGGTCAGGAGTTTTACTCATACCAGCCTTTACCAGGTCAAGACATCTCAACAACTTTTATTACTGTCAGTGTTTTGATAACACCCATAAAAAGATAATATTTCAGGAGAGTCAACTCTGCAGGCCCCTCCCACTTTAGGACTTATTCCCCAGACTGAACAGGGCAATATCTTGAAAAATACTCTTCACTAAAAATTCCAGTTTCTTTACCCTTCCAATGCTGAGGCTACTTTCGTCCCTAGCACAAGAACGAAAATAAATCTTAAAAACCAACTAAACCCTGTTATGTTGGTATCCTTTGGAAAGCTCTCGCTGAGTACTCTCATATGAGTACCCATTTGCCAGGGTTTCAGTAATTCTTCAGATTTTTTGCATCATTTTGTATTGGCCATATTAGCCACCAGCAGCATAAGGGTTAAGGTATTAACAATCAACTATTTTGTAAATATCAACTACTCCTTATAAGCGATTTACATTCAAGGTAATCAGACTTCATGGAAAGGAAAATATTTAAAGAAGTTATCTCAACTGGATTATATCACCAAGCACTCTCATTAAAATTGTATATTACTCATTATCAAGCTCTTAATGTGAAAGTATGAAAAATCAAGATAACGATTTCAAGAGTAACTTTTAGGCATGAATTGGTTAAGAAAGTGAGCATGATGCTGTTAACACCACTTTGTTTGCTGTTAAGATTGAAACTGACAAGAAGACTAGAATGTGAACTAGTAACTGCAAAGGAATTCCTGGCATTTCATTGAAATCCCCTGTTTTGTTTGTGTTGTTTGCCGCAAGGGAGGAAGATTTTCCTACTCCTTTTGTATCTATCTATTATAGGAAAGAGTGCTATCTGTTGGTAAAAGGTGGTGAATAAATTACCTATAAATATATTACCTATATATATATGTATTTATATATATAAATAAATATATATATATATATACATATATACAGTGTATATATATATATATATATATATATATATATATATATATATATATATATATATATATATATATATATATATATATATATATATATATATATATATGTATATATACATATATATGTATATAATTTTCTATGTTTATATGAGAATTTTACATATTTTTCATGGTTGATTGAAATTGTAAATTTTGTATTGAATTATTACCCTTCTTCAATAAAGAAATGAGTTTATATTGACTTATGTCTCCTAGTTGTCTTTTACTGCATACCCCCTTTCTTGGCCTGTATTTGGTTTAGGGAATCATCCTTATATCTGTGATCTACGCTCTTTAGTTAAACTATGGTCTTTTGTTTGCAAGCAACATTTATCTATTGACTTAAATGGCATGAGCACCAGCAGAATGATTAAGTGTCAAAATGAACTTATACACACACACACACACACACATATATATATATTTATATATATGTATATATATATATATTATATATTTATATATATATATATATATATATATATATATATATATATATATATATATATATATATATATATATATATATATATATATATATATATTTATATATATATTTATATATATATATATATATATATATATAAATATATATATATATATATATATATATATATATATATATATATATATATATATATATATATATATATATATATATGTATATATATATATATATATATGTATATGTATATATATATATATATATATATATATATATATATGTATAAAATATATATATATATATATATATATATATATATATATATATATGTATATATATATATATATATATATATATATATATATATATATATATATATATATATATATATATATATATATATATATATATATATATATATATGTATATATATATATATATATATATATATATATATATATATATATATATATATATATATATATATATATATATATATATATATATATATATATATATATATATATATATATGCATACAAGGTGACATGTATAAGCTCGTTTTGAACCTGAATCTATCTGATGGTGGACTTGCCCCTAAACTTTGCTTAGAGTTCCCCAGAAGAAAGTTATCATCTGAGTTATGGGTTAATACTGGTACGATTTAACACCAAAAACAAATATCTGACAGGAAAAGTATTGTATCATAAAATATAAGTACCGAATTGTATAGTTTAACCCAATAATGTTCAGAGCGGCCAAAATAGGCCTGACAATTTTGGAAATATTTTTGTAACAAAAGCATTTTTTGGAAAATAATTGAAGGTAAAATGTTATTGCGAAGTCAAACAACAACTCTCCTTCAACTATTTTGTGAACTTTTGCTTTATTCCAAAGTTATTTTGAAAAGTATGAAAGTAGCAGACGATACTTTCTAGAAGATCTCTGAGTGTGAATGGGTTAACAAACAAAATAAATATGAAATGACTTAGCTGATATCTGGCCATCTCTTCACAAAG
>OZ012689.1:18515964-18543464 GCA_963942565.1 Maea johnstoni | reverse complement strand
TCACCACCTATAAATTCAATGCAACCCCCCCCCCCCCCCCCCCAAATTGGATTTGTCTGATTTGCCCCAAGCCCTGTTTATAATAGAACCACATTTAATAGCACACATTTGGGAAATATGTTTTAATCAGATACTACATGTGGCATCAGTGTAAATTTGTGCAGTGTCAAACCACCTGAATTGAGCAGCCCTATGGTAGAAGAAACCTCTTTGCCTCTTTTTCCTTAATCTTTAACAGTGGAGGGATAAGCGCTATTGACACACAATTCAAGAGTTATTATTACTCATTCCGCCATTTTCTTGTTTTCATGAATGCCTGTGTAGGCTCCTTGGATGAACTACATCCAGGTTTGAGGTACTTGATTCAGAAGTTAGAGTGAAATAACTCATTAGTGATTTATTATTTATAATTATGATTTAGTGCTGTTCCATTTTAAGGTGATGGGTACCATTGCAAGCGAGTTAAAAGCCCCATCCCAAAACACACCTCACAGCAGCATAATCATATAACAAGGTGTATCTACAGGTTCCTGAGTGTTATCGGAGAGAGAATATCATAGTCAGCCGTCTTTAGTCAACCCATATTCTAATTCATTTCAATATTTACAACTTTTCACTCAAATGACATATTCTCATTACTTACGCAGGTGATGGTCAATACAGGTTCACAGTTACCTTAGGGATATCATTGACTATGCCCAATAAGAAGTATTTTTTAAAATATTTTACTGCTAAAGATTTTTACAGGCCATAACATTGAAAATTTTAGTGAGATATCTCGTGTGTGGAGGCATGGGAACCCCTTTGATAGTAGTGGACATACCTCGCTGATCACTTCTGAGCACTTGAAACAAAAGAAAGTTGCACAAAGATACACCTCGACGATCTCAAGACAATGGCTTGTGGTCAGGATGCTATAAATAGGTGCTAGCTATGAGCATACGAGGTTACCAAGTGTAGGTGGTGTGGAGATTTCTAAATAAAATTTTCAACGTTATGGCCTGTAAAAATCTTCAGCAGTAAAAAATCAAAAAAATACGTTTTATTGGGCATAGCCAATGATATCCCTAAAGTAACTATGAACCTGCAGTAACCATCACCTGCGTAATTAATGAGAATATGTCATTTGAAAGAAAAGTTGTAAATTTTGAAATAAAACGTAATGTGGATTGAATAATGACAGGTGGCGATAT
The DNA here is from genome assembly GCA_963942565.1 of Maea johnstoni. Lineage (NCBI taxonomy): Eukaryota > Metazoa > Annelida > Polychaeta > Spionida > Magelonidae > Maea > Maea johnstoni. The sequence continues at coordinate 18,542,271 of OZ012689.1, read as the reverse complement.
AGAGGTTCCATCACGAGTGGATGGAAAGAGGAGGAATCTTGCACGAGTGAGTGATTTTGTGTCTTGGGACGAGGCTTGCCGAGTCCCAAGACACAAAATCACTCACGAGTGCAAGATTCCTCCTCTTTCCATCCACGAGTGATAGAACCTGTTTCTCCCACGATAAAAAGGAGAAATTTACACGTTTTACCGTGAAGTTAGCTAGCTAAACTAAGTCAGCCAAAGGTCACCCGCGCACTAGTTCAACAATGGTAATACGCGTTTGTTGTGACGTGCACCGTTTGTTTCCCCAGAAACTGGCGCCAGATCACGTACGTGACGCTTGTTCGAATGCACGCGCACCATTGTTAGGTCTACCTTTGACCCAGAGGCAGTGACCTCTTGATTGAAATTGAGGGATCTGATTGGACAATTACATTAGTTTGACCTTTTGACCCCGTTGAAGAACACCCATTGGAGACCACAAATCCTTAACTGTAAAATACACCTCAGAGTGGGAGAAGATATTCTCTACCTGATAACACCCAGGAATCTTGAGATACACCTAGTTATAGGATTATGCTGCTTTGAGGTGTGTTTTGGGACAGGGCTTTTAACTGGCTTGCAATTGTACCCATCACCTTAAGAGAAGGGTAAAAACAATTTGTTTGACCCCCCCCCCTCCCCCACCTTATGATTCAAGTTCAAATGAATTCCCTCAATTTTAATCACACCAACAATAATAACTCTACAAGCCACGTAGAGCTATTATAGGCAGGTGGCAAAATGTCAAAATTATACTTGTGATAATATTGACTCTTGCTGACCCCTGGGGTGTATGATTATGGGATAAAAGTAACAAAAAATAAGCAATTTATGTAAATTCCCACAACTTGAATGTCATCCTGTGAACCATTCTAAACTTTCAACAAAATAATCATAAAACAGAAGAAGGTCTTGATATAGAAAGTGATTCATGTTTTAATATTTCTATGACATGCTAAATTCTATTTCACAGAAAGAATAAATTAAAACAAGTGATTTTAGGGATTTGCTTCTAGAAAGTTCAATTTCCATAGTTGGAACTCAAAAAAATTCCACATGATTTCACAAGGATGTCGTTTATTATCAACTGTTTTGTCTAAGTATGAAATGTATCTGGCACCTGCTAAGAGTTATTTACGGTTTAAAACCTATAAAATAGAAGGGTTTCTGTAATTGCAATATCTGAACTAATGTATTATATATCTTTTACCAAGATTCTAGCTTGATACTGTTGTTACAGAAAATAAATTAAGAACAGGCTGATAGGGAAATAAGTTATGTTTGCCCATCTATGACAATGGAGTATTCTAGGGTAAAATCACCAAAAGCATGTGATTTTAGGAATTTGCCTCTGGAAAATGCATCTCCCAATGTAGACGTACAAAACATGTCACAAATATGTTTACATTGATGCCTGTGGTTGTAGGATATTTTGATGTTTAAGCTTAAATATGACCCCTGCTGTAAATGAATATTGGCTAAAATCTTTTAAAATTATGTGATTTTTCTATCTCCCCCATCTTAAACTGTCAACATGCAGGCCATGGAAATATTTGAATAGACTAAAATAAACTATTGATAGACTAAAAATGCTGCTCCCAGTGCCTCCATTTTTTGTCTGTTAGGATGTGTTTAAACAGCAATATACTTCTTGGATGAAGGTTGGTAGTGGTGAGAACTTGGGTTTGAGTAGAGAATAACCTCAAACTATTTGGACCTATGTTTTATTTATGGTGGAATTGTTCTTTAATCATAGTATGGCAGTGACGTAAAAAGCAAAATTCCCAATTCTCAGATACATGTTTGTTTCTTGTTCCCATACACAGCATGTAAGAAAGTGGCCAGTGACTTTGGGTACTTCTGTTCTTCCACCATCTACAACAGGCTAGTTACAACTTAGCCTAAACATGGCAGAAAAAGGAGGATAATCGAAAATCCAAATTGTTTCATGAATCATGATCAGAATGTCCTCAATGGCCTAACACAAAGCTTTGATAAATTAGACTCCTATCACTCATGGTTGAACATTACCAAAATATTCTAGTGGCCAATGAGAAACTACTAGTCTCCAATATATAGTAGTCCTGTCACCTGCTCCTTTTGCCTTTTGAAAAAGTAGCCCTTAGGGGAACATACTTGTTGTAAAATCCTCTCTTCATAAACCACTATTTTGTGAATGGACTTATTGTTTCCATTTTTTTTTTGAAGGAGAAATTTGTAGAAATTTCTTGTACACCAATAAGACACCAAATAAGTCTGTTGCACTTCATAGTTGTTGATATGCTGAATGACAAATAGTGGAAAACTCCCATTATAAATTGCTCATTTCTTGTTGCTTTACTGCAAACAGGTCTTAAGGTTTTGATTTGTGGTATAATCAAAGTAATTCCATAAAATAATAGTGAGTCTAAAAATTCAGAAATCACATTTTACTCTATTTTACTAGTGTTTGCCCCAAAACCACTCAAATTGCAAAGCGGAGGTCACATGAAACATATAATAACACATGACTATAAGGACCATAAACAAGATCACTGATTATTTGTCATAAAGCGCTTTTGAACATTATAGGTGGAAAGGGTGCTATACAAAATATCAATTAACATTACTATTGTTATTATTATTATTATTATTATTATTATTATCAACATAACACAGTCTTCAATTACAGGATTATTATTAGTATTAAAGGTATTCGGTTTATAGTCTTGTATCCACCGAAGTGCTCACACGACCTTCCTCCCCTAGCAGGCACTGTACATACAGAAACCATTTCAATCCCCCGGGGGATATTCCAGAGCAACTGGCAGCATATAGCGCACACACTCTAAGGACTGCCTTATTTATGCTAGGTACCCGTTTTGCAGCTGGGTAGACTGAAGCAATATGGAATAAACTGTTTTGCCCAAGAACGACCAAAGTGCCCGGAGTGGCCGGGAATCGAACCAGCGACCCTCTGATTACTAGTCCAACACCTAACCAACTGAGCTAGATTTATCTTTGCCAATGCCTTCCCTAGAATTTAAAGGGTTATACTCTATCCACATATTACTATTATTATTATTATTATTGTCCTAATAATGATGATTATAATAATAATAATTATTATTATTATCATTATCGTTATTGTTATCATTATTATTATTGTTATCATTAGCATTATTGTTGTCATTATTAGCATTATTATCATCATTTATCATCATTATTAGCACAAAACAGTCTTCAATTACAGGAATTATAATGACTATTGTTGTACTAATGTTTATTTCCTACCATAAAATATACTCTCTTTATAAGTAAATCCCTAAAATCACATTTTTACCAATTTTCCATAAAATGTAAAAAAACACAGTTATTAAAAGCTGGTAAACCTAATTGAGTTTCTTTATCAAGGCATTCATTCAATGATTCCATAAAATGCTAGATTTATCTTTGCCAATGCCTTCCCTAGAATTTAAAGGGTTATACTCTATCCACATACTAGAAGATTACATTTATAAGGTGAGGAGATTTTTTTCTTTGCTGTGAGCACTACACAAGTCAATGCAGGAAAATGGGTATCCTTGTCTAATGCAGGCTATGTACAGAATATTGCGGTCAGGAGTTTTACTCATACCAGCCTTTACCAGGTCAAGACATCTCAACAACTTTTATTACTGTCAGTGTTTTGATAACACCCATAAAAAGATAAGATTTCAGGAGAGTCAACTCTGCAGGCCCATCCCACTTTAGGACTTATTCCCCAGACTGAAAGAGTGAACTCCTGGGGACTGGGCTAAAAACGTTCACTAAAGGGGGTGTTCACACTTCGGAGGTTTTGTAAGTTGGACGAGTAGGCAGTATATACATATATATATATATATATATATATATATATATATATATATATATATATATATATATATATATATATATATATATATATATATATATATATATATATATATATTTGTATATATATATATATATATATATATATATACATATATGTATATATATATATATATATATATATATATATATATATATATATATATATATATACACACACACACAAACATACATATTCATATCTGTATATTCAGTTCATCTATACCATTTGTCTTGTGACATTTAAGGTATGTAGAGTTCTTTCATTTCTTCTTGATCATGCAGTTTGAGAATGATGAAGTATGTAGCTAGTGATCTCCGGCTATTCTCACTGCCATCGTGTGGATAGGCTTCACATTGTCCTCTACGGGCAGGTCAACTCTTGGCATCTTGGTGCTCATTAGAGTAGAGGTTTCTGACTTGAATATTGTAGGATTTTATTGCATGAACTATTGATTATTATTCACTATGACACTTTAATGTGCTTTGTATCAAAGGACCATTTGGTATGAAACAGATCTAGAGTTAAGGTTCTCCTTTAATCCTTTACTATTTCTGAGTTTCTCCAATGATTGCACAGTTCTCACTCATATCCACACAAAAGTGATAATTACTTTGTCTCAAGCTTCAAAACATGCTGACACAAATGCAATTGCAATTACTGATGCTAAACCTAGCCTTGGCAAGGTCATTTAAAATTGAGGAAATCAGAGTACACAACTGAAACACTCACACACTGTCTCATGACAGCCCATCACTCAATGTCGTGTCGTAAACATATAAACTTGGGGTTAGGCGGTGGTTTTCGCCGGGGACTCCGGTTTCATCTAATATTTACAACTGGCTAGTCACGAATTAGCCACAATTGGCATACCGGTAAATGTGACGAAAAACAAAATTCCAAAAAAAAAAAAATCGTAAACATATACAAAAAAGCAGATAATCAAATTTGTAAGTAGACCAGGAAAAGTAATATACGTACGAGTAGGTAAACATAGGAAGCTGGTATTGAGCCAATTTCGGCTGCAAGACTTGAAGTTAGAACCCCGGTCATGCGCAGCAGAGTGGGGTAGAGATCTGGGGTGTACACAGACAACATGGCATCACATGCATTTAAAGCAAATTTTCCTGCCACCGCCAAGGTAATCGTGATTTCTGTCATACCTAAAAATGGACAAAATTGAAATACTGTAAATTACTTAAGTATAGCGGGAACAATAAGATAGCGATAATAGCGCTCTGCCCATATGCGCTATTGCAAAATCCCCGTCTTTATTAAATTCTTAATTGAACTTGCAGCTGCTGTTCCCGTTCACCGCTATACTTAGATCACGCTATCCAGGGCAGTACTGTAATTGCGCTATATTATGTTCACGCCATATTTAAGTGATTTACAGTATGCCTTCTGAAAAGAATAAAATGATAACAAAGGAATTTTTGTAATATTTGAAAACAATATCACCATAAAATCGTATCAACAAATTGTAGCATATATAAATGTATGTGTGTCTATCTACCTATCTATCGTTCTATATCGATATAACTTAATATATAAATACATGCTGGGGACACATTAAAATAGTTTCGAACTCTTGTCCCCTTTTTAACACCGGTTATCTAATCCATGAGGTCTTAGTGCTTCAAATATAAGTTTCGTTAACTTAGCTGCTTGGGCTGACCTGAATGGGACCAAAGTTTCTGTTTTAAGTTTTTTCTTTACCTCGAATGAGATTTTCTAGATCACAAAAGGGTTCATTTGATTGTACATAAATACCATGCATGTCTGCCGAGGATATTAAGCTAGGGCAACTTGATGGAAAGTTTGGAAGTTTGCAAGAGAATACCTTACAGCACACAACTTGGTGGAAATTGTACCTAAGAAAGTAGGTCAACAAAGGATATGCTGTCCCTAACTGGTATGGTATTTGAAACGCCAAGACCACAGAGATTGAATAACAATTGTTAGAAAGGCGACACGATTGCTAAACTAGGAGATGTGTTACTTTGAGTGTGTCACTAGCATCACAGCCTCAAACCATTACAATAGCAGCGAAACGATCAACACTAAATTGATTTCTAGAGAGATTGATATGTGAATATGTTTATACGTAGAAGATAAAAATTGCAAAGAAGTGCGACCATTTTGTGCTTTGCACTGATTAATACCTTCTGGCATGGCGACTGTTACGATAAAGAAAGCTGCATTCATCAATAGGCAACCACTCAAAGAAACGGGTTTTCCCACTTTGTCAAAAGCTTTGCACTGATTAATACCTTCTGGTATGGCGACTGTTACGATAAAGAAAGCTGCATTCATCAATAGGCAACCACTCAAAGAAACGGGTTTTCCCACTTTGTCAAAAAGCCAAATTACGAGAAGGTTGGATGGCACTTCCACTAATGCTGCCATTGCAAAGCTGGTGTAAGGATTTCCGCCGAGCTCAGCTGTGTTCATACTCATCCCATGGTATGCGAAATGGACAGAAAGCCTGCAAAAGAATGAATGAATGAGGGTTTAAATGTGCATTAGCACACACTGGCCACCTAGTGCCAAACGATTTGGTGAAAAAGTGTTCTTTGTCATTGGTAAATGAATGAAAGGGTCTTAAAGGCACATTAGCACACAAAAGTCATTTATTGCCATTGAATCTGCATAGAGCAGTGGTCCTTTGTTATTGTAGAAAACAACAACAGAACAATAGATAGATATGTGCTCATAAAACAATCAACAGTTTCAGAATATACGTAGTGCATGCATACTTGTATCAAAAGAAACTAAATTCTTAAAAAGAAATTGCAGTAATGATAGCCCTGTTTGCAGCAACGTCATTAGAGAAAAAAACACACTCTTCTATGCTCTATGAACAACTTTAATCCAGAGATCTGCACAACGCCAACCAGAACAACAATGGAGGAAACCAAGAGGTTCATGGGAAGGCACAGCAGAATGGTGCTGCCTCCTAAACACAAACAGGCAAACCAAATGACAGTGACAAGCAGGTGCTGCCATCTGCACACAATGAAACAAACTAAACTGAGAGTCAATGGAAATGATGCCAAGTGTAACAACAAAACAAAATGCCGTCAGGTGGCGCAATACGTGATGTTCACAAAAAAGGAAAAATGAGTGGAGGGAAAGTAAGACCAGAGGCTTCAGATCGGAAGTGTACCAAAGGTTCCTTTGAATGCATGATATCCATAGACAGATCCATACATGACCCTTTTTATGAGGTGAGCAAGGTGCAACACACAGCAAAACAGATATTGGATAATGTGCATTGATAACACAATGTAAAGGTGGACTATTTTACACCCCTATGGTGTGAAATAGGAATTGGCTTCTCCCGGGGAACCCTAAGCTGGTGTGGCACCCTGCTTGCCTTATAAAAGAAGGAGGATGTGTGGATCTGTCTATGGATACCCTGCACCTAAAATATCCCTTGGTCCGCATTGGATCTAAGGCTCTAATCTTACTCTATCTTTTTTTTAGCCTTTTCAAAAGAAAAAATATTCTCTCAATTCTCAATTTTCTTGGCCAAATATTTTTCTTGATCTTTTGTGCCAGATTCTTTTCCTGGAAAAGGGTAACAACCCCTCCCCCTAGAGAAGAAAATGCCCAATGGTATGCCCCTTAGAAATACCTTTGATATGAAGTGTAATGGAAAAATTGTCAAAAGTGCACAAAACTATTTTTCAGAAACTTTAATTCTGACTTCCTCTAGAAATATTTCTTGTGGAAATCTACCTCAAATAGACTATTGACAAGAGCCATACTTACCAAATGAATGCCATCGTAAACGTATGTTTCCTTATGTTAGGATTTTGCATCAACAGCCAAGGGTTCATTGAGCCAGACTCATCCTGAAGCAGTAAAGAATCATTTAAAAATACAAGTTTTTATTTTAATCTATTCATTTAGATCATACACATATATGATACATATACCTCCCAAGAGCCCAGGAACTGTAATTCAACCGTGTGAGTGGAAACGGTTTGAAGGTGTTTTCTAGAGGAGTGGCCTATTTGTTACGATGCCTGGCTTCCAAGCGTGAGTTCGCTGGTTCGAGTCCCCGCTGGGTCCTCAAGAGGGTTGACCTGGTCGCTATTTAAATGTACAGCGTTGTGGAGGACTGTCTATGGTCCTTCTGCAACTGATAGACCCCTTGGAACTATTCTTGAAGAGTAGGGAATTTCTTCCCGGTTCCGGGTTTCTATCTCGTCGTGATATGACCTAGGCTGTTAAAAGAGATGTAAAACCCAATTCCTTCCTTCCTTCCTTTTAGAGGAGAATTTTCTTAGTAGGAGCCCAAAGGGTATTCGAATGGGTCGTCAATAAGAATTTTGCTTTCAACAGCATAGGTCTTGTCATAATGAGAAAGAAACCCAGGACAGGAAGAACTTCCCTTCTCTTCACGAATAATTTCAATGGGGTTTTCAGTTGCAGAGAAACCAGAGACAGCCCTTCACAACACCGGACATTTATATAGCGACCAGGTCAACCCGCTTATTGGAAACCAGCAGAGACTCGAACCTGCAAACTCATGTGTGGGAGCTGGACATCGTAACCACTAGACCATGGTGGATACCCATAGGCCTTTCCACATATAAATTAAACTCATGTCACATAGTAATTTAAGGAAATTATTTGATACAGAATTATTCAGCAAGACAAGAACAACACTTTCAGAGAGAGAGAGAGAGGAAGGAATGAAGGAATTGGTTTTTACGTCGCTTTCAACAGCTTAGGTCATATCGCGACGATATAGAAACCCGGAACCGGGAAGAAATTCCCTTCTCTTCACGAATAGTTCCAAGGGGTCTTTCAGTTGCGAAAGGACCATAGACAGCCCTCCACAACGCCGCACATTTATATAGTGACCAGGCCAACCTGCTTGGGGATCCCGCGAAGACTTGAACCTGTGAACTTACGCTTGGGAGCCAGGCCTCGAAGGATTGATTGGTTCTTTCTACATAGCGAGATAGTTTAATAGGTTGGTAGACAGATAGATTGATTGGTAGGAATACAGATAGGGGAAAAAAAGTCTCCCGATTGAATGATTGGTCAAATTATATAGATAGACGCATGTATATATAAAGATAAATGGGTGGAATTTGAAATTTTGATTTTCGTCGCTTTTTCTGCCATATTACGGCTAAGTTGTAACTAGCCATATGTAACTGGTAGAGGAAACCGGAGTACCCGGCGAAAACCACCGCTCCTAACCCCAAGTCACTGGCAGCTTTCTCACATGCCTCTGTCAGGATTCGAACCCAGGCAGTAGGGAGCGACAGCTAACAGTAGGGACAATGCCTTAAGACCCCTAGCCCATTAGTTCAGGCCCCTTGGTCGACAGTATCCCTGATTGGTTCATCGATTAATCTATTGGTCAAATTATAAGATTTTGGCCAGTTTCCTTCGGGGTGATGTCTATTCACCTCAACCGTCAGGTCGCTATCTTCGGGTACTTTTCTTTTATTTCGTGATGCCACTTTTCTTAGCCACTCCATGGCTTCATCTTTCTTCCCCATAGAAACCAACCAGTACGGTGATTCTGGAAGGAACCTGTAACGTAAGGTAATAATAATAATAATAATAATAATAATAATAATAATATCATTAATACTAATAATGATAACAATACTACTAATAATAATAATACTAATGATAATACTACTAATAATAATAATCTAGAAGGTATCTAGAATATGAATGAATTAAGAGAGGTTTTAACTTTTAACTCCTGTAATTAGCTGTTATTTTCTAGCTGTTATATATTTTACCAGGGTTAGATATCATAACATTTGAAAATATGCCTGAATGCCAAAAAAAAACTGAGCACTCCAGCTCAATGCCCAACCCCCCCCCCCCCCAAAAAAAAAAGAAGAAATACATTTGCATCCTAACTTGTTTTATAGTACTAATAAGACTTTATTTTACTCAAATCGGTTGTGAGATGCCTGCGTGGCACATTATAAAAGTTGAAGCAAAGAAAGCTACAGAGAAGGCAATAGTTACCAGACATAGAGGCACTGCAGCAAGCCAGGTATAGCCAGGCAGAGGTGGAGCCAGAAAGCATCACGGATCAACCACGCCAGTAGGTCTGTTAGCAGTACCCCAACGACCCAGAAGTTGAGAGCGATGATCCCAGCCAGAGTCCTCTTCGTGGGCCCCACAACTTCCAGGGCTGTGAAAATAGAAATATAGGAAATTAGGCATATTGCTATTATTATTATTATTATTATTATTATCGTCATCATTATTAATATTATCATTGTAGTTGTTGTCATTACTGTCATTATAATCATTCTAACATTATCATTATTTATATCATTGTTATCATTATCATCATTTTCATCATCATTATTATTATTATCATTATTAATTTTATTATTATTATTATTATTATTACTATTGTATTTTGGCCAGAAATCATGTTATATGTACAGGAAAGTATACACGTGGTCTAGCATGATCTCTCTCTCTCTCTCTCTCTCTCTATATATATATATATATATATATATACACACTCATAGAGGGAGGTCTTACTTCATGAAAAGCCATGAACTTTATAGGATATATATATATATATATATATATATATATATATATATATATATATATATATATATATATATATATATATATATATATATATATATATATATATATATATAAACTCACCTAACAGGAATGCATTGTGTTCCAAGGGGATGCAAAATACACCAAGGAAAAATATCAAAATGGTGTACATTGTATGTGACGTAGCGAAGGCCATGGCAACGCTGAATGCCTGGCAACCGTAAACACCAGCTATGAGAAGCTTCTTCCTTCCATACCTGATCAATATAGATAAAACAAAAATGAACTGATCAATAGGACAATAAATTGTCAATAGAGTGAAACATAATTAGCATAATGACCAGCACGTATGATTATATTGGAAAGATTTCATATTCTTGAATATGAATGATAGCAAAAAGAGATAACATCAAAAATTGGAAAAATGACCAAAATATGCTTAGGTGGTTGGTAAGTATACCTTCCATCTGCTGTTAGTTTGTATGGTATTAGGGACCAGGTAAATGAAGGAAAAAACAACCACTTGTAAGCAGGTGTTTCTATCTCCCTCCAACACAACTGCTACAGAAGTGATGATGTCACCTGTATCTGTGTACTCTCTGGCAAGGACCTCTGGTGGACAAACACTGAACTAGTAATAACAGTGGAGCCATCTATTATCTGCCTGTAAACTTAAGTCAGTACACTACACAGGTAACTTTCCTTTCCAACCCAATCGCCAATGTGTTATACTGGAAAGACGTTGATAGGGAATGCAGACATTGGTCAGTTAACACATAACCACAAGTGCGCAGTCGATGCATACTTGTGCTGCCAAGCACAACCATTACACCTGCAATGTAATTAGTGCCAGACTTGGGTCATCTCATCACCCTTTTCACCTGGCAATCATGACAATGGCCTTAATCACAAATAGTTTCCTTTTTTGAGATCTTCCACAAAACTACTGAAACTACCAACAGTTCTGTTTTTGTGAGACTCATGTTCAGAGCTAAAAATAGAATAACAATACAGCATTCAATAAGCTTTACCACAGAAAGGATATTATGCATCTCCAGAAAGATGAGACTAATAACAGTTGAACTAGGAATAATGCCAATATAACCTGGTCCAATTCAATCATAACTCTTTCAGCATTCAATTGAAACAAGTGTTCAGAAATGCAGGTTCTGAAAGATTTACAGTATTCGGAACACAAAATAAGGCCAATCAACATGTTAACAGTATTCTGCATATGGATGCTCAAATTAAATTCCCATCATGAATGAAATATTCATATCCATCTCGCAGCCTATTGGCTACAAGATGGGTATCGCTTTCACCTTATGTATCATAAATTTAAGGCTTGCAGTTCTTTAACCTATACATGTATGTCACTCCTACTGCAAAAGAAGGAAGGAATTGGGTTTTACGTCGCTTTCAACAGCTTAGGTCATATACGAGATAAAAACCCGGAACCCGGAAGAAATTCCCTACTCTTCACGAATAGTTCCAAGGGGTCTTTGAGTTGCAGAAAGACCATAGACAGCCCTCCACAACGCCGAACATTTATATAGCGACCAGGCCAACCCGCTTGGGGATCCAGCGGAGACTCGAACCTGCGAACTCACGCTTGGGAGCCAGGCATCGTAACCACTAGGCCACTGCGGATCCCTGTCACTCCTACTGCATATTAATATATCATTAACCTGCGCAATGAAATTGTGTACTAAAATATTGCATTAGTGACTTATTCTGACTACTGTAAAACTGGTAATGTTTGCGTGTAGTAAATATTGCGTTTTTTTCATTTTCTCTTTTATGCGTGTTTTAATTAATGCGAAGCCACCAGACGTCAGATATCTGAAACAGAAGGGACAGATTTATGCGTGTTTTAATTATTGCGTCCTCATGCATTCGCATTAAAACGCAATAATTAAAATCACGCAATCATTACCAGTTTTACAGTATTACAAAAGGTTTACTAAAGGGGAAAATTCACCTAGCATGGTTATAGCATAAATTCATGGGGTTGTGTTCTAATGCGTTGGGACCTGAATGATCTTATGTCTCATACTAGGTTATCCCAAAATACATGGACTGATGTAATTCAATAATAAAACTACTAAAGACTGTCACATTAATGGCCGAATATCATTCAATATTCTATGTAGTTAAGAATCAGTTTCAAATTGAAGATATCTTTCATCAATACTGGAAATGATCATGATAAATTCAAAAACTATCCAATAAACCAACGACTGGTTTCCTCCATTACTTACAACTGGCTTAGACTACTTACAAATTTATTCCTATTGATCATTCCACGTACCACTTAACAAGCCCTGTCCAAATCTTCTTATCGGATTATACTGCTATACATGTATGTATGCACTACTTGTGTATTCTAAGTGCAGTCAAGGGGTCAACTGGTACATCTTAGATGTAATGGATCAGAATGTACAGCCAAGTGAAACCTAATGGCATGTGGTGCTTGTCCTATTGTTGAGAGGTGAACATATGATGAAAGACAAGTTGAGAAGACCAGTTATCTTATCCAAATCTTTATCCTAGTACTAGACGTCCATACTCGGAGAACACTAGCCTGCCTCCCAGGCCCTTTTTAAATGTCTTCCATTGTGGATAGATGGCACTGCAGTATACTAGGAGCTCACTTGTCTGTTAGCAGTAATCTCCCTCATGTGGCAATTGTGGGAACTAAATGGCCAACATTAGGCCACAAGTCCCTATCTAGTATAGGTGCAGGCTTATATATATAATAAAGTAAAATCATAACAGAGCCTTGTGGCTAGGCTAGGAGAACACCTGCAGGCCAAATACCCATTCCTCCATCTCCCGGGCTACCTAACCAAGTCTCTCTGGCATGGATTCTAATCCCACCCCCTTGGGTTTATTATAGTACTAGACGTACTTGGAGACCACTTGCAGGCCACTCCCCGTTACTTTATCCTTTCATCAAAACTTTTGTGTTTTAATAAAAAAGGCATAGATTTCATCTGTGCCATTAAGTCTAACAACGATTTGGATTACTCTTTAAAAGGAATCATTTAGAAATACTGATATTTCGATAAAAACATTGAAATATTGGTTTGGTCACAAGATAATAGCATATGTGTCCTACCTTGCATACAATTCTCATGTGAATGGATTGCCTTGAATGACAGGTTATATATGCTAGAGTATACGCCATTGTGGGAAGGATGTAGTAAGGAAGAACTAAAACTGCTGTTCTCATGTCAAAGATTTAGTGATGACTGACTCACATGATGTTCTGTCAAATGACTAGAACAAGAGAATACACTACGAAACGGTGACACAATGAAACCTCTCACACAGAAGATGTACAGTGCTCACAGTAATGACCACTACAAATAATAGGCGGAAGCACCATAGGCTACCCTTTATGCATATACATGTAGTTACCTAAGTTTACATTTCAATATCTTAACAATGACAAATATATGCTAGATATTGTCAAATTCTTACCTGTCAGACAGGACGCCACAGAATAACGTTCCAAGAACTCCCCCGAAAAAATATATACTGATGACTAAATGTTTCATCCACGCTTTGTCACATACAAGGTCCCACTACAAAAGAGATACGTACATCTTTAACACATTTGCATATGCAGTGGACACTCTTGCCTTTAAATATACATGTAACTCATCAAATAAAGTTGAATATATTTCGGGAAGGATTTGGAAAGTTAGCGGGAAGAACAAAGGTTCTCTCAGTAATACGAAATGAGTAAGGGCATGACCACAATCATATCATATATATATATATATATATATATATATATATATATATATATATATATATATATATATATATATATATATATATATATATATATATATATATATATTTGGTCGAGCATGATGCTATTTTAGGCTGATTTACTGACCTTGCTGACAATGGATGAAAGTCTGTCGCTGGTGTCATACTCCCATGCCTGGCACTCTGTCATAGTCAGATTTCCCGTACCCACGAGGAGATCGTCCATTGTCAGAGAGCTGTAGTTTCTGACGTACATCTTGCAATGGTTGAATCCCCAGTTTCCATCCGCACCTTTCTCCCAGGGAATGCTGGCGTTCCTCAGGGCCTCCAGGGTAAGGTTGAGGAGGCCGGGTGCGCGCGGGATCTTGCACGAGAACTCCATGGGCGCGGTGAGAAATACCTGCCCCATCTGATAGCAAGCGTCGGACACATGGCTGAGTGATACGGATAAAACTAGCAGAACTTGGTACAAACCTAACTCTCCTATCAGCGGGAAAATCTCATCCAGATCCATATCAATGTACTGCTGATTGCAGCTATGACCAGATGAAGTGGGTTCCTCTCGGGTTTGTGGGATTAACCTATATGAATTGCCCATGTGAGGATTAGAAAATCTATCCATCGCGTAATGCTAATGCTGGTCTCCCACATACGAATCTAATGTGCGAACATACACGATCTCAAGTCTACGATTAAAGCCACGAATTTGCTATAAAATTGGTGTTTTCCACATTCGTCAGATATGTATGTTCAACCACGAAATTATACGACATCCCGCGACAGCATATACGATTGATGTACAACATGTTGCGACAGCATATTCGACAATGTACAACAATGTTCACCAAAAAATACTTCCCTACGACAGAATTTTTGTCGCACCCAAAAGTTTTACATGTAAAACATTTTTTTCAATTTGCAGCATTGCCTACGAAAACCTAAGACTCACTGCGAACAACCGCGATGAATCACGACAACACACGAAAAACTACGACTTTTTAATTCGCACCTTGTCGCACCTTAAAATTCGGATGTGGGAGACCAGCTTAAATGTACGGGCATATTGCCCATATCATAGCATTGCCGGTGATTAGCCTATAGGAGCCCGACAGAGAAGTCACGTGAGCCGTGCTCGTGGTGTTTCTGGCCTAACTGTTGAAGCTGCCAGTCTTACAGTCATTAGTTGTAGATTTATAAATATAATTAACGATACATGTTATACAATCACATAAAATGTACTATTCATACTTTGTCGCCATTGCATAATGTCCAACTAATTCGCACTAAGATCTTTCAAGGCGTATGTAATTAACATTTAACAGCACGACACTGCTTAAGTCATTATTTCTCGAGGCAGCCAAAAGTAGCCAGACCATTTTGGTAAAATCTTTCATTCAGTCAAAAATGTGAAAATGTTTGATGGAAAATATTAATCCGAACATTACCAACAACTCTCCTTCAAATATTTTGTAAAATCATTCCCAATGCGTCATTTATCATCCAAAGTATCATAATTCCAGACGACAACATATAACGGTACTTTCATGCACGACTGGGTCTCTCCACACAGTACTCTATGCCACGGCCTAGTTAGCCAATAGGCATGTTCCGCTATCTCGGGTACGCCTGCGCCTACGGGTAGGCACAGTGCCACGTCACGCAAAGTGATGCATCGTCATCACTTTGCGTGTAGCCTGGGGCGGGCGCGTTCCCGTGAACCGGCTGAGCCACGCTGTAGGCCGTAAATCCAAAACGGCGCAGCTATTTGAATAAATATGGAATATGAAATTGATAATAAAAAATTCGCCGGTTTTCATATTGAAATTTAAATTATAAAAATAGGTTCCGTTTGGCACAGATGATCAGCGCTGAAGCCTCTTAAATCGCTACGGCGTAGCCGTAGTCCCGTTGTAGTGGATTCATATTTGTACCCACCCGCCACCGCCTACGGCTCTGTACAAGCTTAGCCGTAGGTGGAGGCGTATACGACATAGCGGAACCTCATTAGTAATTAATGGGGAAGGAAATCAAGATGCCCGGGGTAAACCGCCCCGGGGGGGGGGGGGGGGGGGGGCACTCGGGTACAGAGGGGGGCCGCACCTTCGTTACGTATTTCGCGGAAGAAGGGGTCTTTTTTTGAGACCTCCGCATGTCCGCGATTTTGTAAAAGAAGGGTACTTTTTTGTACCCAGGTACGAAGTATGGGGGTCAAAATCCCCTTACAATCCACGAAATATACGCGGCTCTGACGCCGAGTGACTCCCGAAGTGACTCAGGGCTTCAGAGTTTGCTGCCGCCACTTGCTGCCGCTAAACAAGCAGAGGATTATAAAATCTTGAGTTAAAATACGTGTTTTGATAAAAGAAGGGGTGATTATTTAGTGGAAAAAATCAGCGTTTTATTAAGATAAGGGTGCTTTTTTGGCCAGAAATCAGTGCTTTAGGGGTATTTTTAAATTTTGATAACGAACGTATGCACCCCCCTAAATACCCAAGTGCCCCCCCCGGGTAAACCGCCTACTAACTCCAAGTCACTGACAACCATCCTCTTTACGTGGGTATAATGCTATAATGATTCCTAAATACAGGGGCAAATCGTAAATGGACATCATATGAGAGTTTGCGGTATTTCTTTTGTCAGGTGCGATATCTAGGGTTTGTAGAATTAACCCATGTCCACTGGGTGTCAGGAAATGTTTCCACTGAGGATTAGAAAATCTATCCATGACGTAGTGGCACTGACACGGTGACACCATAGCCGTAGATCATGAGCTCATGTTCCCTGAAGAGGGCTGGTGCCGGTGATCAGCCAATAGGAGCCCGGCAGAGAAGTCACGTGTGCCCTGCTCGTGGTGTTTCCGGTTTAACTGTGGAAGCCTCCAGTCCTGTTAGTATTGGTTGTAGTTTATATACCGCCATATGCGCATGCGCAATGATTCTCGAGGGTTTGCTTCGCGTAAACTTTTAAATTGTGACAAAGAGGCATCTTACAACCGATTAGAATAGAATACAGTCAGGATTATAGTAATAAACGAGGTGTGGTACGAACTTGACTGGTTTGAGGAGTTGTTCTGAGCTACAGTGGCGACAATTGATTCCTGCACTAAATGCCTGGGAAGACCGGGCATTTATACACGACCACACGTCAGATTGCCACCAATTTTCTTATCGCCAGCCATTTTCCTGGGCATGGATGCATGGCTGATCTCACAACTGAAAGCAGCTTTGATTCGCAAGTTACTATATGCTTGGCTTATTTTTGACATGTTATTTATGAGTGTTTGTACAACCAGGCACTGGTGGACGTCCGGTCGACTGGTGCAGGAATTAAATATCTGTACTGCATGGAAATGAGCGCCTTGTTTTCTTGGCGCAAGAGCGATGTTTTAAATGCGTTGATGTTTAAGTTTAAATTTGGATGAAGAAAAGAATGGATATGTAGCGAGAGATCAATTATTATATGCGCTATAGTGAGGTGCTGGACTCATGCCAGGAGTCACTGACTGGCAGCAGCGCGAGGTCACGTGGGAACAAGGACCAAATAGGGCTCTCGCATCGATTACATTACTGAGAAACATTATCTCCACCCCCAGCTAGGGGTGCCCAGAGCACCAATTTTGGCCTATTAGAGGCTATTAGTTGACACTGGTTGAGATTAGCATGTTCATGGTGACCAGCTGGTTTCGAATCCACTTGTGTTTGCTCATCTAAGGTTTAACGTTGGTGGAAGGCCCAGCAATAGCATTTAGTAATGACTGGTCTTCTACCGGAGTTAGAGCTTTTGATCGTAGATTATAATATAATCTAAGATTAAATATCGTATAATGGATAGTTCCATATAAAAAAGGCTTTGTATACTTGTCGCCATTGGATGATATCCTACTGATTTGCAATAAGAACTTTTAACCCATTAATGCTAAAGAGATTCTACAGAAATTGTCGTCTGGGTCTTTGAAACTTTTATCAAAAACCTAGGAGTCCTGAAGAAGTATGCAAATTGATTGAAGGAGAGTTGTTCGTACTCTTCTTGTTAGTATTTCTCCTTCAAATATTCCTCCAGCTATGCTTTTGCAAGAAAGATCTCGTGTGCATCATCAGGCTGCTTCTGGCCACACCAAGCATTAATGGGTTAACCCTTATGCTGCTGGTGGCTAGTTTGGCCAATACAAAATAATCCAAAAAACCTTAACAAAATGATGCAAAAATCCTGAAAAATGACCGAAACCCTGGCAAATGGGTACTCATTTGAGAATACTCAGCGAGAACAATTCAATGAATACCAACATGGTTTGGATGATTTTCACAATTTTGTACGTTCTTGTGCTTTGGACGAAAGTAGCCTCAGCATTACTGGGTTAAGGCTCAGATGATGATGGCCGTTTTAGCTGCACGACATAATTTAACCCACGTATGCTTGATGCAGCCAAAACAACCAGATAATCTGGCGAAATCGTCGAGTCAAAAACATTTTTATGAAAATATTCTAAGGGGATTGATTATCAAAACAATACCAACAACTCTCCATCAAATATTTTGTAAAATCATTCATAATTCGGGATTTATCATAATATAATAATAATAATCGGAATTTATATAGCGCCATTTCCATTCATAAAATGTTCAAAAGCGCTGCACATTGTCATAGTTTGAGTCATAGTCCACAACGACCCTGAAAAGGCCTGTTTTGAGACACTTCTTGAAGGCCTGACACGATGTAGAATCCTTCAGGTGTTGTGGAAGCGCATCCCATAATCTCGGTGCACTAATGGAGAAAGCGCGATCTCCAAATCTGAGTCTAGTCCGAGGGTCATCCAGAAGGCCCTTTGCCTTCTGATCGTAAATGGCGTCTGGGTTTATAAGGCACGAGCAGCTCCGTGATGTACTCAGGTGCAAGTCCGTTTAGCGCCTTGTATACCAGCAGTAGTACCTTAAATTGGATGCGGAATTTGATTGGACCTGCTCTGGTGACAGGTCCAATCAAATAGATCCAATAGATCAAATTACATACTGCCATACATATAACCCTTTTTTTTTATTCCGATGCCTGTTGCAGCGTTTAGAGCGTGCTAACCTTTACTAATGTTTTCTTCAATTAGTGCGGTGTCTTCATCATAGATGCTGCTTTTAACCCATTAGCACTCAGAGCGGCCAAAACAGGCCTGACAATTTTGGAAATATTTCTCTTACAAAAGCGTTTTTTTGAAAATAGTTGAAGTAGAAATGTTAAAGAGAAGTCAAACAACAACTCTCCTTCAAATATTTTGTGATCTTTTGCTTTATTCCCAAGTTATTTTGAAAAGTATGAAAGTAGCAGACGGTACTTTCTAGGGGATCTCTGAGTGTGAATGAGTTAACAACTACATGATTGTATTGTTCTTTTGCGTGTACTCTTTTTATTCCCTAGAGAAAACTGTTAGTGTTTCTTGTTAACATTATACGTTTTCTTATCTTCCCCATGAACTAAGACTGTGCCTTTTTGAGCATTGTACTCGTAGCGCCATCTATCGGCATGGTTGTTAACTAATTTCATTACTTTGTATAGTTTGGGCTTTGACATGCAGGCAGACGACATATCGTCTGAATATCCCACTGGAGAACATTTAATTGTCCTCATACCCACGCAAAGATTAGACTCGTCAATCTGTACCAATAAGGAGTTAACAAAGGCTGTGTTTTCAATCAGGGAGGAAAAACATCCCTGATGAATCCCACAGCCAAGTTATACCACTCAGATACCTTGGATAGAATTCTGACCCTGCATTTGAACCGAATATACGCTTTGTGTAACATTCTTCAGGTTTATCCGACTATTCCTAATTTGTACAATAGTCTGACACGGCCATTAATCCACACAGTGTCGAAAGCCTCAGCCACGCCAAAAGAGGCCACGAAACAGTGTCAATGTCTCTCAACACTGAGGGCCTATCCTGATAGACGAGTGGTCTATGGCAATTCAATTCTCTTCTAGCTGTCACTCACCACTGAGGGTCTTCCCTGATGGCCGAGTGGTCTATGGCAATTCTACTTTCTCCTAGATGTCATTCACCACTGAGGGTCTGCCCTGATGGCTGAGAGGTCTAAGGTATTATCACTGACTGCTTGCTGTCTCTCACCATTGAGGGACTGCACTGATGGCTGAGAGGTCTAAGGTATTGTCACTGACTGATTGCTGTCTCTCACCACTGAGGGTCTGCCCTGATGGCTGAGAGGTCTAAGGTATTATCACTGACTGCTTGCTGTCTCTCACCATTGAGGGACTGCACTGATGGCTGAGAGGTCTAAGGTATTGTCACTGACTGCTTGCTGTCTCTCACCATTGAGGGCCTGCCCTGAATGCTCAGTGGTTCAATGTATTATCACTGGCTGCTTGCTGTCTCTCACCACTGAGTGTCTGCCCTGATGGCTGAGAGGTCTAAGGTATTGTCACTGACTGCTTGCTGTCTCTCACCACTGAGTGTCTGCCCTGATGGCTGAGAGGTCTAAGGTATTGTCACTGACTGCTTGCTGTCTCTCACCATTGAGGGCCTGCCCTGATGGCTGAGAGGTCTAAGTTATTGTCACTGACTGCTTGCTGTCTCTCACCATTGAGGGCCTGCCCTGATGGCTGAGAGGTCTAAGGTATTGTCACTGACTGCTTGCTGTCTCTCACCACTGAGGGTCTGCCCTGATGGCTGAGAGGTCTAAGGTATTGTCACTGACTGCTTGCTGTCTCTCACCACTGAGGGTCTGCCTTGATGGCTGAGAGGTCTAAGGTATTGTCACTGACTGCTTGCTGTCTCTCACCACTGAGTGTCTGCCCTGATGGCTGAGAGGTCTAAGGTATTGTCACTGACTGCTTGCTGTCTCTCACCACTGAGGGTCTGCCCTGATGGCTGAGAGGTCTAAGGTATTGTCACTGACTGCTTGCTGTCTCTCACCACTGAGTGTCTGCCCTGATGGCTGAGAGGTCTAAGGTATTGTCACTGACTGCTTGCTGTCTCTCATCACTGAGGGTCTGCCCTGATGGCTGAGAGGTCTAAGGTATTGTCACTGACTGCTTGCTGTCTCTCACCACTGAGGGTCTGCCCTGATGGCTGAGAGGTCTAAGGTTTTATCACTGACTGCTTGCTGTCTCTCACCACTGAGGGACTGCACTGATGGCTGAGAGGTCTAAGGTATTGTCACTGACTGCTTGCTGTCTCTCATCACTGAGGGTCTGCCCTGATGGCTGAGCGGTCTAAGGTATCGCCACTGACTGCTTGCTGTCTCTCACCATTGAGGGACTGCACTGATGGCTGAGAGGTCTAAGGTATTGTCACTGACTGCTTGCTGTCTCTCACCATTGAGGGCCTGCCCTGATGGCTGATTGGTCTAAGGTATTGTCACTGACTGCTTGCTGTCTCTCACCACTGAGGGTCTGCCTTGATGGCTGAGAGGTCTAAGGTATTATCACTGACTGCTTGCTGTCTCTCACTATTGAGGGACTGCCCTGATGGCTGAGAGGTCTAAGGTATTGCCACTGACTGCTTGCTGTCTCTCACCACTGAGAGTCTGCCCTGATGGCTGAGAGGTCTAAGGTATTGTCACTGACTGCTTGCTGTCTCTCACCATTGAGGGACTGCCCTGATGGCTGAGAGGTCTAAGGTATTGTCACTGACTGCTTGCTGTCTCTCACCACTGAGGGTCTGCCCTGATGACTGAGAAGTCTAAGGTATTATCACTGACTGCTTGCTGTCTCTCACCATTGAGGGACTGCCCTGAATGCTCAGTGGTTCAATGTATTATCACTGGCGGCGGATCTAAGATAATTGTGAAAATAACTATAAAATTGAGCAAAATGCAAAATATTTGACGGATCGTTTTTGTTTATGCCATGGGGAACATTTCTCAAGTACGATATTTTAAATGCTTCGATCTTTAACGTTGGTGGAAAGCCCAGAAATAGCATCCAACAATAAATGGCCTTCTACCGGAGTTAGAGCTTTTGATCGTAGATTATAATATAACCTAAGATGAAATATCTTATATAATGTCGTTTGGAACTAAATTTCGTTTGATGATAAACTCCGAATAAGTAAAGATTTTACAAAATATTTGATGGAGAGTTGTTGGTATCGTTTTGATAATCAATCCCTTAGAATATTTTCATAAAAATGATTTTGGCTCAACGATTTCGCCAACTTATCTGGTTGCTTTGGCTGCTTCAAGCATACGTGGTTAAATAATGTCGTGCAGTTAAAACGGCCATCATCATCTGAGCCTTAACCCATTAATGCCGAGGCTACTTTCGTCCAAAGCACAAGAACGTACAAAATTGTGAAAATCATCCAAACCATGTTGGTATTCATTGAATTGTTCTCGCTGAGTATTCTCAAATGAGTACCCATTTGCCAGGGTTTCGGTCATTTTTCAGGATTTTTGCATCATTTTGTATTGGACAAAGTATCCACGAGCAGCATAAGGGTTAAGGTTTTTTGGATTATTTTGTATTGGCCAACTAGCCACCAGCAGCATAAGGGTTAACCCATTAATGCTTGGTGTGGCCAAAAGCAGCCTGATGATGCACACGAGATCTTTCTTGCAAAAGCATAGTTGGAGGAATATTTGAAGGAGAAATACTAACAAGAAGAGTACGAACAACTCTCCTTCAACCAATTTGCATACTTCTTCAGGACTCCTAGGTTTTTGATAAAAGTTTCTCAGACCAAGACGACAATTTCTGGAGAATCTCTTTAGCATTAATAGGTTAAAAGTTCTTATTGCAAATCAGTTGCATATCATCCGATGGCGACAAGTATACAAAGCCTGTTTATGTGGAAATATCCATTAAACTATATTTAATCTTAGATTATATTATAATCTACGATCAAATGCTCTAACTCCGGTAGAAGACCATTCATTACTAGATGCTATTTCTGGGCCTTCCACCAACATTAAACCTTAGATAACCAAACACAAGTGGATTCGAAACCAGCTGGTCAACCTGAACATGCTAGCCTCAACCAGTGTCAACTAATAGCCCCCTGTTAGCCCAAAATCGGTGCCCAGCTGAAGGTGGATATCAGGTTTCTCTGTAATGTAATCGATACGAGAGCCCTATTTGGTCCTTGTTCCCACGTGACCTCACGCTGCTGCCAGTCAGTGACTCCTGGCATGAGTCCAGCACCTCACTATAGCGCATATAGTAATTGATCTCTCGCTATATATCAATTATTTTCTTCATCAAAGTTAAACTTAAACATCAAAGCATTTAAAACATCGCTCTTGCGCCAAGAAAATTAGGCGCTCATTTCCATGCAGTACAGATATTTAATTCCTGCACCAGTCGACCGGACGTCCACCAGTGCCTGGTTGTACAAACACTCATAAATAACATGTCAAAAAAAAGCCAAGCATATAGTAACTTGCATATAGTTCAGTTGTGAGATCAGCCATGCATCCATGCCCAGGAAAATGGCTGGCGATAAGAAAATTGGTGGCAATCTGACGTGTGGTCGTGTATAAATGCCCGGTCTTCGCAGGCATTTAGTGCAGGAATTAATTGTCGCCACTGTAGCTCAGAACAACTCTCAAAACCAGTCAAGTTCGTACCACACCTCGTTTATTACTATAATCCTGACTGTATTCTATTCAAATCGGTTATAAGATGCCTCTTTGTCACAATTTAAAAGTTGACGCGAAGCAAACTCTCGAGAAGCATGGCGCATGCGCATATGGCGGAATATAACCTACAACAGGACTGGAGGCTTCCACAGTTAGACCGGAAACACCACGCGTATGGCACACGTGACTTCAATGCCGGGCTCCTATTGGCTGATCACCGGCACCAGCCCTCTTCAGAGAACATGAGCTCATGATCCACGGCTATGGTGTCACCGTGTAAGTGCCACTACGTCATGGATAGATTTTCTAATCCTTAGTGGAAACATTTTCTGACACCCAGTGGACATGGGTTAATCCTAGTAACCCTAGATATTGCACCTGACAACAAAAATACCGCAAACTCTCATATGATGTCCATTTACGATTTGTCCCTGTGGTTAGGAAACATTATTGCATTATACCCACGTAAAGAGGATGGTTGCCAGTGACTTGGAGTTAGTAGGCGGTTTACCCCGGGCATCTCGATTTTCTTCCCCATTAATTACTGGCTAACGAGGCCGTGGCATAGAGTACTGTGTGTAGAGACCCAGTCGTGCATGAAAGTACCGTTAGATACCGTATATCTGTTTTTTTTGGAGGTAATCTAATTTTGGCCTATTTTGGCTCTCCATCTTAAAGAGCCAAAATTAATAAAAGCCAAGAATGCATACCTTGAACACCCCGACTTCAACCCTGAGCTCAGGTTGTGTTGAGCTTAGTTTCTAGTGGGGACACCAGATGTCAGTCACTGCATGGCATGTAATGTGAGGTAATCACTGGCCTAAGTGGCATGCTTCATGATTACAATCAAAAATCTCAGCAGCATGTTATGTATAGTTTGTTTAGAAAACACATGTACAGTTGTCTTTTGATCGTACTCCCTTGCAAAATCCCTTTGTTTGTAATTACAAGGGGTGCCACTACGCACCTCCTGAGTTCTATTCACCATGGTAAACTCAATTACAAGTTAACTATTTGATCAGGTACTCCCAATGCGTACGTAATAAGTGCATTTTACACAGTGAGAACTCATCAAGCCTACCCCAGTCAAATTGTAATTTAAACAAAACTATTTCTGTACAGAGTTACTTTTTACAGATTGAACTAGAATACATCCTATGCAGCGACAGACATTTTGTCATTTTAGGTAGTAAGATAATTTCAAAAGTAAGGTAATTTTGGCTCAGACCCTGGGAGAGCCAAAATTAATATGAGCCATAATTTCCTTACCCCCGTTTTGGCCCAAAAGAGCCAAAATTTCACACAGCCAAAATAACCAGATATACGGTATTGTCGTCTTGACTTATGTTACTTTGGATGATAAATGACGCATTAGGAATGATTTTACAAAATATTTGAAGGAGAGTTGTTGGTAATGTTCGGAATAATATTTTCCATCAAACATTTTCACATTTGTGACTGAATGAAAGATTTCACCAAAATGGTCTGGCTACTTTTGGCTGCCTCGAATAACAATGGCTTAAGCAGTGTCGTGCTATTAAATGTTAAGAACATACCTTAATAGATCTTAGTGCGAATTAGTTGGACATTATGCAATGGCGACAAAGTATGAATAGTAAATTTTATGTGATTGTATAACATTTATCGTGAATTATATTTATGAACCTACAACTAATGACTGTAAGACTGGCAGCTTCAACATTTAGCCAGAAACACCACGAGCACGGCTCACGTGACTTCTCTGTCGGGATCCTATTGGCTAATCGCTGCCACCAGCCCTCTTCCGAGAACAGGAGCTCATGATCCACGGCTATGGTATCAGTGCCACTACGTCATGGATAGATTTTCTAATCCTCAGTGGAATCATTTCTTGCACCCAGTGGTGTGGTGTACTTGGGTAAATCCCACAAACCCGAGAGGAACCCACTTCATTTGGTGATAGCTGCAATCAGCAGGACATTGATATGGATCTGGATGAGATTTTCCCGCTGATAGGAGAGTTAGGTTTGTACCAAGTTCTGCTAGTTCTATCCGTATCACTCAGCCATGTGTCTGACGCTTGCTATCAGATGGGGCAGGTATTTCTCACCGCGCCCATGGAGTTCTCGTGCAAGATCCCGCGCGCACCCGGCCTCCTCAACCTTACCCTGGAGGCCCTGAGGAACGCCAGCATTCCCTGGGAGAAAGGTGCGGATGGAAACTGGGGTTCAACCATTGCAAGATGTACGTCAGAAACTACAGCTCTCTGACTATGGACGACCTCCTCGTGGGTACGGGGAATCTGACAGTGACAGAGTGCCAGGCATGGAGTATGACACCAGCGACAGACTTTCATCCATTGTTAGCAAGGTCAGTAAATCAAAGTAAAATAGCAACATGCTAGGTCATATATATGCATATCTATCTATCAATATCTATCTACTAGTATCTATCTATCTATCTATATTTACATATCTATACACACACACA
>OZ012689.1:18498084-18515764 GCA_963942565.1 Maea johnstoni | reverse complement strand
TCAAACGGTACTCTTATGAATGGCCTAAAAAGCTCTCTCCTCACAGTACTCTATGCCACAGCCTAGTTAGCCAGTAGGTACTGGGGAAGAAAACCAAGGAGCCCGGGGTAAACTGCCTACTAACTACAAGTCACTGGCAACCACCCCCTTTAAGCGGGTATAATGCAACATACTCAACTACAGGGACACGCCGTATAGGGACATAGTAAGAAAGGTTGCAGAGTTTTTAACTGTCAGGTGCGACCTCCTAAGACCAAATCACTCAGCCGTCAGGGCAGGCCTTCTGTAGTAAGAGGATCTGTTCTGGTAGCCGAATGGTCTAAGCCATTGCTAAGTACTGCTTTCTGTCTCTCACCACTGAGGGCCTGCCCTGGTTGCCCAGTGGTCAAAGTCATTGCCACTTACAACTAGCTGTCTCTCACCAATGAGGGTCTGCCCTAATGGCCGAGTGGTCTAAGGAATCGCCACTGACAGCTAACTATCTCACACTAATGAGGGCCTGCCCTGATGGCCGAGTGGTCTAAGGCATCGCCACTGACAGCTCACTGTCTCTCACCAATGATGGCCTGTCCTGATGGCCGAGTGGTCTAAGGCATCGCCACTGACAGCTAACTGTCTCACACCAATGAGGGCCTGTCCTGATAGCCGAGTGGTTTTAGATATTGCCCCTTACAGCTAACTGTCTCTCACCAGTGAGGGCCTGCCCTGGTCGCCGAGTGGTCAAAGTCATTGCCACTTACAACTAGCTGTCTCTCACTAATGAGGGCCTGCCCTGATAGCCGAGTGGTCAAAGTCATTGCCACTTACAACTAGCTGTCTCTCACCAATGAGGGTCTGCCCTAATGGCCGAGTGGTCTAAGGAATCGCCACTGACAGCTAACTGTCTCACACTAATGAGTGCCTGTCCTGATGGCCGAGTGGTCTAAGTCATTGCCGCCTAGTGCTCTCTGTCTCTCTCCAATGAGGGCCTGCCCTGATGGCCCGAGTGGTCTAAGGCATCGCCACTGACAGCTCACTGTCTCTCACCAATGATGGCCTGTCCTGATGGCCGAGTGGTCTAAGGCATCGCTACTGACAGCTAACTGTCTCACTCCAATGAGGGCCTGTCCTGATAGCCGAGTGGTTTTAGGTATTGCCCCTTAGAGCTAACTGTCTCTCACCAGTGAGTGCCTGCCTGGTCGTTGAGTTGTCAAAGTCATTGCCACTTACAACTAGCTGTCTCTCACCAATGAGGGCCTGCCCTGATAGCTGAGTGGGCTAAGGTATTGCCACTGACAGCTCACTATCTCTCTCCAATGAGGACTTGCCCTGATAGCCGAGTGGTCTAAGGTATTGTCACTGACAGCTAACTGTCTCACCCCAATGAGGGCCTGCCCTGATTGCTGAGTGGTAGTGGTTTAAAGCCTAAGGTGTTGCCACTGACCCTTCACTGTCTCTCACAACATACGGCCTTGTGATAGCCGAGGGAACAGGCATTGGCACTGACAGTTCAATGTGTTTGTGGCATTAGTGTCTGGATGTCTCAGATCATGCTCTAACTCAACAATGTCGAGACTGAGATCATTCTCTGTTTATATTTCTTCTCACATATTTCCTTTCATACAAATGGTGTTACAAATTAGGCCACTATAGTTTCAGAATTAGAAAGATCTTTTCCCAAAGTCAATTCGAATGGGAACTAAATAAAAAGTAGAAAAAAAATGTAAAGGGCCAGTATAGGCACTAGATGTATTGACTGACATCTAGGGAGTAAAATGATAACTAAATATTGAGCAACTTGGAAACTATATGTATATATATCTTTCTATTTTTCTTTAATTATAAAATATGCACAATTATTACAATCAAGGAAAAACTTTTCAAGTTTCCTTAACTTTTCTTTTCAGCGAGGGGTCCAAAATCATAGAGGCATTCTTCCTAAAACTGGAAGAAAAGTGGCCTAATTTTGGAAAAAGTGTGAAAAACACTTATTAAAAGAAAAGTTGCATACTTTTCCCCGATTAGCTACGTTTCTTTCATCGTTTATGACTATCTTTTTACGATTTAGCCTCAATGTGACAGAAAAAGGAAAGGTGTTTTGACACAGAAATGGGGTGTCACGGTGCGGCCATATTAAGCCTTGCTGGAGCCACCTGAAGATGCTAGCTGTGTACCAAGCTACTACTTCTATGCTGAGAGTGTGGGGTCTTCAATAATAAGAAAAATGTCTTAATAAACATAATGTGAGAATAAGAATAATGTAATAACGTCTCAAAGCGTTCTGGTGGTTTCTATATGTTATGTTTACTAATACGAAGAGAAATACATGCAATCACTTCACAAAGTCATTATAATATGACACATTGGCAACTTATGAAAAATTTACCAAGGTATCATATTATAAATCGCATGTTAACCAGTCCAATTTTATTGAAACTCCTGCCTGATATGGCTGCAAGATGGCCGCCAAATGTTTGCATTTTTCTAATTACTGTTTAGTTCAATAGATGGCGCTGTAGAACACGCTCACTCGCGAAATAATGTACACGCGAAAAACCGAAACATCGGCTTTTCGCAAAATTTTTGTAACGCGATATATACCTATTCTACAGTATTCAAACGTGTGCGAAATCCCTGATAAACAGTTCACTGCCATGGGGCAAATACATTATGTTCTATTACCTCTACCCAGACTTAAGGATGGAACTTAACATAGATTAACTAACACTTATGTTAAGCTTACATGGACACGCTGGATTCTGCATGTTTCATATGTCATATTTGAGTAGAATCCTTACCCTTCCCATTACTTAAAGGCCAAATGCACCATCGGAATGATTTAGGTTCAGTATGCGCTTATACATGTCACCCTTCAAATAAGACCATCCACAAACCTGTCCTCTTCAGCACTACTTCTGTAAGCCAAGTAACAGGCCAGAGACAGCCACAAGGGGGGCATCTTCCCATGATGCACTCTGCATTTTGGCATCCCCTAATCACCTGTCTGTGGTGAAAAAGGAAATTCCCTTTCCTTTTCCCTTGTCATAGTTCATAACCTGACGTTCGAAACAACCCCCCCCCCGTGATAATTTCGTGGACCTGTATTTCCAAAAACCTTATACCCTCAGTTGTTCATATCAGCTTGTCTGCACTTTTATCGCTGGTGCGTTTTCCCTGGAGGGACAATTGAAGGTCGGTACTTACTTCATTTTGGGGTGGGGGTGACATTTCCTAAGTGGGGGTAGCATGTACATTTGCAATTCTCTGGGATACTCCAAATTTGCTGGTCTAGTGATCAACAGGTAAAATTAACAGATACCCTTTAGAAGCACCGTATTCCTATACTTGAAAAGAAATTCTAAATATGCCTTAAAAATGCCATTTTTGTGCCCTTTCTTTTTTAAAGTTTTCACAAACCTTAAGGTTTTCAGTGGTCGAATGAGTACAAAACCTTCCCATATCATATACCTAAATTACAAGCATCCTCTTATCTGCTTTATTAAACAAAAATGATCTCAAATGGAGGTTCGAGCGTACGTTTAAAGCACTTTCTTTTTCCTTACCCCTATGTTGAAAAAATAATCGGAAGAAATAGCATAAAAAGCTTAAAAAAAATATCTTTAAAAATCTGATATGTTCATTTGACACATGTTTGGCACTAGAAATAGTTTGAATATGACAAAGACCTATTGGGCTAGAAAATGGATTGCCCAGTTGCCCTGGACAACCAGTTTTTTCCAGAATTTGATAAAAATACAGTTTTAGGCTTGAAATAAGAGTTTGGATAACAATATGCCTACTGAAAACTAGTGAAAAGGTATTTAGAGCTATCACCAGTGGGGAGGGTTTCGAACGTGGCCTCACAGACTATCATTTCTGTATTGGCATCCATAAGCAGCACAGTTCACCATTTTAAAACATTGTCCTCCAAGAGTCATGAGTACAGTGCACAGGGTCTAAGCAGCTGTGTGATTAAGTACCTGAGTGACATCATCATCTTGCTGTCAGGCTGGGAGCTGCAGTGCATTGTGGGTAAAATGGCCCCCATTCAGGTATACAGTGACTGCAGAGTACACATATCAAAGTATGTGCCCGGCAGTTCTAGGACAATATCCCCCCTGGACAATATCCCCCCGTTCCAATATCCCCCCGTTTAAATTATCCTAAAACATGTGCTAGTAAAACAAATTAAAAGATTTTAAAAAAATCCTGTGTATTAAATTATCCTAAAACATATATTAGTAATTTGTTTTTTGAATTCCAGTGTTTTAAATTATCCTAAAACATGTGTTAGTAAAGAAATCTAAAAATGATAACAATTCCAGTGTTTTAAGTTATCCTAAAACATGTGTTAGTAAAGAAATCTAAAAAAATGAAAACAATTCCAGTGTTTTGAATTATCCTAAAACGCATTAGTAAAAAATTAAATAAGGGTTAATAAAGATGGGCCGTTAACGAAAATATAAACAAGGTGGGTATCCCAGCTGAGAGTAAATCTGGTAGTGTTGACACTGTAGCATATACCGCTATGCCCATATTTGGTCATCAAGGTATCACTGATCAAATAAAGGTCTCGACTACGAGCAGCAAACTCTCATCTATCCTTATTTGGTCTGTCAACCCAAATGGGATTATTGTAATACCATCTCCAGGGAAATATTGTGCGTTACTAGGGATGATACATATTAGATTCAGGCGGCGTTTCTGAAAGATCTTTGATAAATCCCATATCGTCAGGAATAATAAATCTTCCATATCCAGCCAGAGAACTGTGAATAATCTCTTTTTCTCAGGAATGATAAATACAAGATTTATGGCTTTTTTGAAAGATCCGTGCATTATTACATATTTCAAGAATCATCAAAAAAAAACTTAATCTATTTTTGCTGTGTACAATTCAGCTAAATCTGAGATCTCTGAATAATCCTTTTTTTTCATGAATGTGAGCATTAATGGGTTAACATACCTCCAGACATTCATGAACAGGTTAACCCATCAGTGCTAAAGAGTTACTCTTGCAATTGTTGTTTGAATCTTTGATACTTTTGACAATATATTGAAAATCAAAAATTATTTTTCAAAATATTTGAAGGAGAGTTGTAGTTTATGTTCTGAAAAGCATTCTTCTTTCAAATATTATTCAAATTTTGCTTTTGTCTGCAAGATTTCACCAAAAGTGTCAGGCTGCTTTCAGCCGCTGTGAGCATTTTTGGGTTAAAGACTTTGCCTGCTCTCATTTAGAACCTCAAACATTGTGAATTTTTTTTTTTTTTGGATTTTTTTTATTCAATATTCAACATGTCAATCTTGTGCAATACAATAGTTTGTGCGACAGTTACAATCAATGTATTTGTAAATCAATATGTATAGTTGCATAATATAAACAAGGAAATATCTAGTGGATATTATCTGAATTGTTAATATGACAGGCAATGCAATCCTAAATGTATATGAAATGTTATTGTTCATTTTTTCAAATACACTTGTTAGAAAAGAATGTATTTTTTCAAATTTTATCTTCTGCCCTGTCATACAATATCTCTATTTCTTTAAAACATTGTGAAAAAATGCAATAAAATACACTGTGAACTAAAGGCCATTCATCATGTTGAATATTGAGATAGATGCCAGTGATCAATCATATCTGTTTTTATAGTAGATTGTTAACCCATTCATGTCGGTTGCACTACAAAGAAAACTCACTATCTCCATTTTTATCTTAACACTTCCAATGCTAGGTGAACATTTCAGTGGATATATAAGGCTATAAACTGAATACCTTTACCTTTACTTTCATCAAAAGAACAAAGACGCAAAGATTTTCGAAAACCATATAAACCCTGTCATGTTGGTATTCACTGGATAGCTTTCCCTGAGTACTCTCATGTGAGTACCCATATACCAGGGTTTCATTTTTCAGATTTTCTGCATCATTTTCTATTGGCCAAATTAGCCACCAGTAGCATAAGGGTTAACCCTTCCAATGCTAAGTCAACTTTCATCCAAAGAACAAGGATGCAATAAAAGATCTCTGAAAACCATTTCAGTCATTTTTCAGCTTTCTTGAATCATTTTGTATTGGCCGAATTAGACACCAGCAACATAAGAGTTAACTTATTTATATCTTGGGCCTACAAATGGTCTGACATATTCGGAAACAGAAAGCAAAATATGGCTAAAAGCTGTTGTTCATGTTGGGTTTGACAATTCCTTTACTAATACTTTTAAATGATCACTCTCGTCAGCAGTTGTCAGAGCTTTTGAACACTCTGGAGGTCAACAGCTGTCAGAGCTTTAAAACACTCTGGATGTCATCAGCTGTCAGAGCTTTAAAACACTCTGGATGTCAACAGCTGTCAGAGCTTTTGTACACTCTGGATGTCAACAGCTGTCAGAGCTTTTGTACACAAAGGATGTCAACTGCTGTCAGAGCTTTAAAACACTCTTGATGTCAACAGCTGTCAGAGCTTTTGTACACAAAGGATGTCAACAGCTGTCAGAGCTTTTGTACACAAAGGATGTCAACAGCTGTGAGAGCTTTAGTACACAAAGGATGTCATCAGCTGTCAGAGCTTTTGTACACTAAGGATGTCAACGGGTTTAATGAGAGTTTCTTTCAGGAGTAATTTGAAGGAGAAATATTGATCAGGGAATTAAACAACTTTTTCATCGAATATCTAGGGAATTCATGCCTTATTTGGAAGTATTCTAGATTGTCAGGCTGCATTTGGCAGCTGTGAGCATCAACAGGTTAAAAGGCCACACACCAGACACATTTAACGTTCCATCATTTTTAGTAATGAGAGCCATTATTTGCTTCATTTGGATAACTGCCTATTGCTTCAGACTGGAGGTGTACATATTCATGGTTCCTGACCGCTGCATATTATGTTATGAAAGAATTATGGATATCAACACAATTATCGCAGATTCCTGCAGGAAGTTATCATTGAATTACAAATACACCCCACAGACATTTCATGGAACTACGTTATCTCGCGGATGCATGCATGTGAGAAATGAAATGTTTTTCAATGCCTTTACAGTGCAAAATAAAAGTTTAACCCTTTCAATGCTGAGGCTACCTTTGTACAAAACACATTAGGTGGCAACAGTTTTTGAAAACCATATAATCTGTCATGTGGGTATTCATTTGATAGCTCTCGTTAAGTACTCTCAAATGAGTAGCCGTATCAATCATTTATCAGGTGTTTTGCATCATTTTGTATTGGTCAAATTAGCCAGCATCAATACACGAAACACCCTAAAAAACCTTCCCAAATGCCCTTATATGGTAAAATAAGGATTAACCCATTTTTTCCTGTAATGCTATATATATATATATATATATATATATATATATATATATATATATATATATATATATATATATATATATATATATATATATATATATATATATATATAGTTTATTGACTGTAACTGAGTTACAAGACTGATATAATTATAAACAGAAAATACAAATAAACATCAAACATATATACATAGCCGGGTGCTTCTTGTTATTTTCATTATCCTTATACATAGAATATGGTCATGAGCAGTCTAGCTACCATTTTGGATTCCCGGTTAAGGTATGAAAACTCCTTAATAGATGTAGCTGAGACATCCCTGGAAATCCAGGGATAGTTCATTTCTTTTACTCTTGTTTCTGCCCAACCACACAATGAATTCTCCCCATTAATATAAAATGCAAGGTGACTGCTTCGCAATCACAAATGACCATTTCTCCCTTCTTGGTTTAACCCTTTCAAGCCTGGATTATCCAAAACTGCCTGGCTATGTTGGTGATATCTCTCTTATAGAAGCAATTCCTAGAAAATATTTGAAGGAGATATGTTCTTCAGGACTCTATCTACAACTCGCCCTCAAATATTTTGCAATTTTAAACGAAACTCGAAATCTATGTTCAAAGATATCACGTCCAGACAACACTTATCTAAATCTTCCTGCATGAATGTGTTAACCCTTATGCTGCTGGTGGCTACTTTTGCCAATACAAAATGATGCAAAAACCCTGATAAATGACTGAAACCCTGGCAAATGGGTACTCATCTGAGAGTACTCAGCGAGAGCTATGCAAAGAATACCAACATGACAAGGTTTGGATGGTTTTCAAAAATCTTTGCATCCTTGTGTTTAGATGTGGGTCAGGGAATCATGTATAGAATTTCATTGCCATAGTTAATTGCTTTTCAGCCACTTCTAGTTTTACTTTGTGTATCAAAAATAAATTAAGACTGCTAGCCATTGTGGGAAAAGGACAATACAGAATGAATGCATATATACATGACACTTAGTATCACTTGATAAAAGACACAACACATATTTTTTGTGCATTTTACTCAAATCTCTCTACGTTTTTATTGACGAATAGATACATTGTGGGCAAAATATTTGTATTTTCAGCAGATATATACAATTCAAATAAGAAATTATTTACAAGATGCTGTCTTGTTTCCTAACTAAATCATACATTTCATCCATTGGATTTAAAACAGATTTATAACATAGACATCATTACATTCAGTATTTATATTTTTTTTCTAAATCTATAAAGGTTGGAATTGTGTGAATCATTTTAAAGCATTTACATATAGTTATATATCTTAACCCCTGTTTCATCCTGCTCCCACTGCCACAGTGTAGACATAATCACATTCAGATTCCATCAATATATTTTTTTTGCTAAATCTAGAATGGTCTGAATTGTGTAAACCAGTTTTATGCATTTACATATAGTTATATATTTTAATCCCTGTGTCCACCATACACTTAACAGCAAGT
The DNA here is from genome assembly GCA_963942565.1 of Maea johnstoni. Lineage (NCBI taxonomy): Eukaryota > Metazoa > Annelida > Polychaeta > Spionida > Magelonidae > Maea > Maea johnstoni. The sequence goes on along the minus strand of OZ012689.1, from coordinate 18,506,977 downwards.
TTCCCTTCTCCCATTGCCATATCATCAGGACAGAACAGACCTTCCTCTGTGAGGAGCTCCATCAGACATTATCACATTCAGATTCCAGCAATATACATGTACTTTTTCTAAATCTAGAATGGTCTGGTTTGTATAAACCAGTTTTATGCATTTACATATAGTTATATATCCTCACTGTATTCTCACACTCGACAGCAAGTTTCCCTGCCCCCACTGCCAGAGCATGAGGATAGTACAAACCATCCTCCTCTTTGAGGAGCTCCATCAGCATCTCTCCATCATGAGAGAGCAGGAGCACTCTGTGGTTATTACGGTCAGCTATGAGAACCCTGCCCTGACTGTCTGTAGCCACACCACGGGGACTGTACAGCATGCCTGGTCCTCTGCCTAGCTCACCTCCATACATCCACTGACAGGTGTATTCACCTTGTTCTCCTACAGTAAAGGCATAGACAGCATGCGCCCACAAGTCTGACACAATCAGGACATTCTCACCATGAGCTGTTAGATAACCTGGGAACATGAATTCCCTCTCCTCTTGCTGCCTGGTGGTAGGCTGTTGCTTGCTCCTCCCTAATGTAAACCTCCTGATGACAGACACCACTGCAGCACGCTCCCCACAATCCCTGAATACTCTAACACACTTCTCGATAAAATAACAAACAGCTAGAGCACCATTATGTAACAGTGCCATCCCCCATGGTGCTCCTTTACCTGCAGATATTGTGTGAACATAACTCCCATCCTTGCTGAAGACCTTGACTGTAACATCACTTTTACAACTGATGGCTAGTTTACCACCTGGTAGCTCAGCAATTCTCCTGACAGCAGTATCATGAGCGATTGTATGTGTGTAATCAGCAGCAGCAGAGTATACCTTTACACCTCTTTCGGTAGCAACATACACTTCTCCATCCTCACATAAAGCAATATCAGCAATATCATGAACAGCTTCATTTTCTCTACGTGGAAGTGAGTGGATGAGAACTGGCTTCTGAGGGAGATTTCTTGCTGGTGATGCAGTTTCTGTACTTTTGTGCTCATAAGTGGATTCAACTCCAGAAGAAGTGTTAGTGTAACTTGTCTGCAGTGTCCCTACTAGCTCCTTTATAGATTTAGCATCCATTGTTCCAGGGACAAAGCGCCACTGAATATGTTCCTCAATTCTACTTATCTTTGCTGTAGTGAGTTCTTCCACCTCGGCCTCTAGCTTCTGCTTTCCTTGTATTATTATCATGGCTTTGAGAGCCTTCCTAAGCCCTTGCTGCTTTTCTATGCAGCTCGCCAGATTGCGGGATAATGTAACATTTTCCTCTATCTGTGTGTCTATCCTGGTTTCTATTTCCGCATGTTCTTTGGTTAACTGAGATATAATTTCTTTTCCAACTGAGTGCACTTGTTTGCAAATGTTATCACATCTGCTTTTCACCTGTGATATAACCTCATCAACATTACATCTAACTTTCTCTTTCTCTTCCATCAGATCCCCCTGATCCTGACAGAGTTGTTGTTTAGTTATCATTTTGGCAACCCTCTCTGAGATGTATGTTTTCTCTAGGCTTGCCTTTTCCTCCCCGTCCATTATAACATGTCCCTTATGGTTGACGATACATGCATTACATATGGCCTCTTTGCAATCTTCACAATACAGAGACATATGTTTCTTAGGGTGTTTTTTACAGAAAATGCTTTCCAGAATGATGCTTTCTCGTCCCCCAAATGCTCCTTCCAGCTCAGCAGTTGGGTCGTCAGTGCTGGTTTCTGATGTAGAATGATGGTGTGAAGGGAAGCACTTAAGGCAGAGCAGACTCTCACATTCACTGCACATCTTGGTGGGGCCTGATATCTCACAGCTGTTGCATTTCTGTTTACGTATGTTGTCCAGTGTGTCTTGTAGTTTGTTTAAGGTAAAGCTGACAGGAAACCCAGCCACGCCCTCTTTAGGAATATCAACTTCTTGCCTACAGCTTGGACACTCAAATGTACCTCCTGGTTTTGAATTTTTATTGATATGCTGTTTTAGGCAGTCCTCACAGAAACAATGTTGGCAAGGCAACCCTCTGGGTGTCTTGTAGCCCTCTAGACAGAGTGCACATTCCACTAGATTTTCTAGAGAACTCAATCCAGTCGCCATGATTCAGCTTGTTTATCTCTGACTACACCGTATGCTGACTGATTGTGAAAATGTTTCTGCTTATGTAGGTTAGCTATTTATGATACGCAACTCTGACCTGATGAGAGCAGCGTGCTGATTCATAAAGATAAACAGGCCTTAACTCAATATGAGCATTCATATAGAACCCTCGCTCAATATTAAGTTATCAACCTTTATGTTCTATTGCAAGATCAAACTCTGCCACTTTTTACCATCTCGGTAGATATCAAGTGTGTGTGTGTTATATCCTTAGCTCTAGATGAGGGTAAATTCCAGAATGTGCCACTATTATCCTGAATACACCATGTGGTGCACAGTGTGGGTGCACTGTTAGGAAAAAATTATGTCTTTTTGTCAGATGTTTCTGAAAATAAAATATTGCTTCTAGTCTAGATTTTTCCCAGACCATGTGTAATGACTTTATCCGAACGGAATCGGATCAGAAATTCCTGCATTTGACACGTCGTTAAGTTACTCAGAGCTATTACCTAATCTCACAACAGTCACAACACGATTGTTCCAGACTCAGTTTAAAAGCCCAGTACATTACGCACAGGAATACATAGTCTTGACTCTACAACATACCTCATTAACAAAGGAAGACTCAGAGTAGAAATATTTCATTGAAGCGTTGTTATTCTTAATCATTTTTAATGAGTTCCACTAAGAGCTGCAAGCACTCCAGATGGTATCACACAGAAAAATCTGAAAATACTGTAAAGTATTATCTACTAATACTAGGTAATTTGATACACTTTTTAATAATTAGAATTTTTATCAGTTGAGGGTGTATTTGACTGTGTTACCCTCGTGAAATAAAGAAAAACAGTCCAAAAAAGTCTCTTGTCAGAAAACAACACCAAATATCAAGTGTCTTTTGCTGCTATGGGTGTGAATGTGGAGTTAACTCATCAATGCTCTAAGTGGCCAAAACCAGCCTGACAATGTTGATGAAATCTTCCAAGTAAAAGTACTATTGGAAAAATATTTGAAGGAGAAATGTTGATCTAAATATTAAGGGGATGAGTACCATTGCAAGCCAGTTAAAAGCCCCATCCCAAAACACACCTCAAAGCAGCATAATCCTATAACTAGGTGTATCTCCAGGTTCCTGGGTGTTATCCGGTAGAGAATATCATCGCCAACTGTCATTATTCAATCAATATTCTGTTTTATTTCAATATTTACAACTTTTTTTTCAAATGACATATTCTCATAAACTACGCAGGCGATGGTTTCTGCAGGTTCAGAGTTATTTTAGGGATATCATTAATTATGCCCAATAAGAAGAATTTTTTTGATTTTTTACTGCTGAAGATTTTTACAGGCCATAACATTAAAAATTCTAGTGAGAAATCTCGACCCCAAGTGCATTGGGCTCTCACAGCTAGAAAAAGTATCAACTATTTATAGCAAACCTTTGTTTTGACTGTGACATGCGACCACTGAGGTGTCTTTGTACAGCTGTCTTTTGTTCCTAGCCCACATGGGATCGACGTCGTTAGCAGTAAAGAATTAAAAAAATACTTTTTATTGGGCATAGTCAATGACATCCCTAAGGTATCTGGGAACCTGTAGTGACCATCACTTGCGTAAGTAATGAGATTATGTCATTTGAGTGAAAAGTTATAAATATTGAAATAAATTAGAATATGGGTTGACTAAGGACGGTTAACTATGATACTATCTACCTGACGACACTCAGGAACCTGGAGATACTCCTTGTTCTATGATTATGCTACAATAAGGCGTGTTTTGGACGGGCCTTTTATCTAGCTTGCAATGGTACCCATCACCTTAACAACAACTCTCCTTCAAATATTTTGTAAAATCATCCTCAATTCAAAAGTTATTGTCAAAAGTATCTTTGATCCAGACAACAATTTCTGGAGGAATTAATGGGTTAAGCTAAATATGTGGGCAGAGATAACTGCTCTGGCAGCCCGGAAGCCGTAATGGAGTTATGTGACCTAAATATTTTATCAGTTAGACAATGAACTGGGTAATTTATCACTATACATCAACAAGTACTCTATCTACAACATGTTTAGAATATCAAACCTCCTACAATGCTATTTAAACGTGAGTCTTTCCGTACGTATCTCATGTTGGTATTCATTGGATAGCCCTCACAGAGTATAATCTCAGATGAGTACCCATTCTCCAAGGTTTCAGCGAGTTTCCAGGATTTTTGCGTCATTTTATATTGGCCAACCTAGTCACCAGCAGCATACGGGTTAACAGTTGCAGTCATATGACAAATCTACTTTCACAGAACTGTGGGGTGCATGTTCAAATTAACCCATTAATGCTTATGAGCTCATCTGAAAATTGTCGTCTGGATCTAAGATACTTTTGACAATAACTAAGAAATTGGGAATGATTTTACGGCATATTTCAACAGATGTTTTTGCTTATGTCCAGATTAAAATTTCTTCATCAAATAGTTTGCTTATTATGCTTTGGACTGCAGGATTTAATCAAAATTTTCAGGCTGCTTTTGGCTGCTGTGAGCATAAAAAGGTTTTCCCAATCGTGCCTGTAGAGCCTAAGGCCGCCTGACAATTTTCGAGATATCTCTCTAACAAAAGGAATTTTTAGAAAATATAATTCAAGAAGAAATGTTGATCAAAATCAAACTCAAACTCTTCTTGAAATATTTTGTTATTTTATGATCAATTTTAAAGTTATTTTGAAAAGTATCTAAGGATGCCTGACTGCAAATTCATGCCTGTAGTGCCTAAAACGGCCTGATAATTTTTGAAATATCTCTCTAACAATAGGAATTTTCATAGAATATATGAAGAAGAAATGTTGATCAAAATCCAACTCACAACTCTTCATCAAATATTTAGTAAATTAATGATTAATTTTAAAGTTATTTTGAAAAATATCTGAGATCCCGACAATTGTTGTCAAATCTATTTTCCGAGAACTGCAGGATGCCCGACTGCAAATAACTCATTCATGCCTGTAGCGCCGGAAACCGCCTGACTTTTTTTGAGATATCTCTCTAACCAAAAGTATTTTTGTAGAATATTTGAAGAAAGAATGTTGATCAAAAGCAAACTCAAACCTCCTCTTGAAATATTTTGTGAATGTTAGATTAATTCCAAGGTTATTTTGAAAAGTATTTAAGGATGTCTGACTGAAAATTGACCCATTCATGCTTGTGGCGCCAAAAACCGCCTGACGATTTTTGAGATATCTCTCTTATAAAAAATTTTTCAGAAAATATTTGAAGAAGAAATGTTGATTTAAACCAAACTCACAAGTCTCCTTCATATAGTTTGTCAATTTTAGATTAATTTCAAAGTTATTTTGAAAATTTGTTTTGGTCAAATAAGCCACTAGCAGCATAAGGGTTAATTGCTGGGCAGAGAAATGTCACTTTTCTACAGTCTAGTCTGGGCTAGTCGGGCAAGTGCCAGTGTTGGACCCTCCATACCTATATCTTGTTAAAATGATCAAGCGATTATCAAATGATCTTAGAATGCCCAATGTTCCACCAATCACAGAAAGGAATTTGGTTGTGGGATACTGTATACCTATAGCATGTGAAAATGATAGAGGGATTATCAAATAATCACAGAATAGCCAATTCTTCAGAGATCACGTGAGGCATTTCGGTTTTGTGATCCTATATAATGTTCAAAATCCTCAAGGGATTATCAAAAAAAATCATGTAAGATAATTTGGTTTGGGATACTGCATACCTTTATTATATTAAAATGATCAAGATATTATCAAACTATTGAAGAATAGCCAAAGATCACGTGGCAATTTGGTTGTGTGATCCTGTATCATGTTCAAAATCCTCAAGGGATTATCAAATTAGTGTAGAATGCCCGATGAAACAACAATCACTTAAGGCAATTTGGTCTAGGATAGTGCGAACCTATAACATGTTTAAAATGATCAAGAGATTATCAAATTATCAAAGAATGTCCAATTCTTCAACGATCACGGAAGGCAATTTGGTCTTGGATACTGCATACCTTTATCATGTTAAAATGATCAAGAGATTATCAAATTATCAAAGAATGTCCAATTCTTCAACGATCACGGAAGGCAATTTGGTCTTGGATACTGCATACCTATATTTTTCCAAAGATAATGTGAGGCAGTTTTGCTGTAGGTTTCCAGCAAACCTATGTTATGTTAAAAAGCTGAAAGATCACTGAAGCACTGGCATGAGGCTACTCATCTGATAGTATATACTCAGCGAGATCTTTCCAAAGAATACCAACATGACAGGATTTAGATGGTTTTCAAAACCTTTTGTATTTTTCTGCCAAGAAATTATCAAACTATCACCGAATGTTCAATTTTTCAAAGATCACGTAAGATAATTTGATTTTGGGCTACTGCATACCTATATCATGTTAAAATGATCAAGGGATTATCAAATTATTGAAGAATGTCTAATTCTTTAATGATCACTTGAGGCAATTTGATTGTGAGATCGCAGCATTCTGGCTTCTGTCAACCTGGACTCTGACTTTTAAATACTGTAACTTTTAACATCATTTAAAGCTAGATTTTAAACACTTTTATCAAAATGAATTTAGATTGAGAAGACTACCAAATGATAACTGTAATGTGCCAAAGTGAATTTGGAATTTAGTTTGAGAAGACTGGTGAGATAAAATGATATGACATGATGATTTTTTTAAAGATAAAGAATGTATTCAATGTATTTTAATGATATGAACTGTGACATTTTTAAAACTGATTGAAATTAATAAATTTTACAGATTTTAAATCTACACTGTTACATTTGTAACAAATGTCAAATAAGAACTGATGAACTGGTAAGATAAAATGATACTAGTATGACATGATTTTTCAAAGATAAAGAATGTATTCAATGTATTTTTATGATATGAACTGGGACAATTTTTTTAACTGATTCAAATTAATAAAGTTTTACAGAATTTAAATCTACACTGTTACTAGTGATTTGTCTAAGACTGCCAATTCGACAGACCGTTGCCCTCTCGAACTGTCAACTGCATGATGAAGTTTTGAAATTTCAAATAGATCGAGTCAATGACTGAGAATATGATGTCAACAAAGAAAACTTGTAGTTGATGTTTGCAGAGGGCGACGGTCTAATATCATTCCCCCCCCCCCCCCCCCCCCCCCTACAACGGTCCAGAAAACAAAGTATATACGGGCGCCCCCTTTTGAGAGAATGCTCAATCATACTGCGGCTGAGCAAGCATTCTCTGCCCAAATTAGTTTGGTTTTTTGCGACAGATGGCGCTGTCCGCGGCGGCGGCGGCTACGGTAAAGAGACGCTAATATAAAGATACGCTATGATGCAAAACTCCCCATTCGCTGTACTTGGGACACGCGTGAATTTCGTGTTCTACAGTATCTAACTATGGAGAAAGAGAGGACTTCGCTTTTTACATGCTGTCAAATGCATTAAAGTGGTCTTTACTGGTCACCCTAGATGTAGCAAGCCTCCATACTCATATACCAAATAATGAAGGACTAGAGGCAGAGGGAGCATCTGTAATCCCTCAAGTGAACGCCTGGTGGAACTACTCAACCATCTTGCTGCTGGTGGCTAATTTGATCAATAGCAAATAATGTGAAAACAGATGAAAAATGATTCAAATTCTAGCAAATGGGTACTCATATGAGAGTACTCAGCAAGAGCTATCCAATGAATAGGGTTGAGATTGAGATTGTTTTTAAATATTTCTGCATTCTTGTGCCTTTGATGTAGTACAGCCTCAGCATTGAAAGGGCTAAATTTTGATTGTGCAGGCCAACATTACCTACAAGTAGGAGGCACTGCCATGCATGGGGACCAAGGTAGCTCCCTCATTCGACAACACATTCATGGGTTGGTTCGAAAATATCTATGTACAGACATATCACTAACAGACACATCTGTGGGTGAGATTTATAGACAACATTTTTGTCATATGGAGACATAGTGTAGGAAGATTTATCACATACCTCAATAACTGCATACCATCAATCAAATTTGAATCATATTTCAAATTCTTCAGTCAACATTCTGGATGTGAAGGTGAAGCTGAGAAGTGAAGGTGTACGCAGCACAGGGCTTTGTACAAAACCTTTTGATTGCCACAATTATCTAAGGTACACTTCATGCCATCCTCCTAAATATAAGAGTAGTATACTTTATAGCAAATTCCTGTGTTTTTGTAGGATATGTAGCCATATTGATGACTTCACAAACCAAGCAAAAATTGTGGTAGGACTCTTTCACAGAGCTGGATACCCTAAACCATTGTTACAACAAAGCTTACCCGCCTGGAGAGAAAAAGATTACTACACTACAACACACAACACATCGATACAGTTGATAATGACAAAAATAGATTATTCGTAATCATCACATATCATCTGGCAGGGAGCATATTGGACAAAAATCATATCCAATAACGTGATATTCTGGACAGATCAAGTAGCACACGCCCACTCTTAGAATACAGATTAATTAAGGGATACTGATACCCTATGAATGTTAGAGATTTCCTAAATATAGCAGTTACTTCTAACCCTTGAGATGACATTGGTCCACAATCAGGACCCACTTAATAACCCTAAATTAAAGAGCCTGTGCCCACAATAAATGCAGTTACTGCGACTGTCTGGACAATAGTGGCAGACTGTTATATCCTCTAACTAATTCTACTTACACCTCAATTAGAATGTGCGAAAGTGTACGTATGATAGACAAAAACAACATTG
>OZ012689.1:18425790-18495384 GCA_963942565.1 Maea johnstoni | reverse complement strand
TGGTATGTGTTATTGTACCCAGGAACTATGGCTCTCGAGTGAGGAGCATTAGGAGATTGCTATTGTTAATGACATTATGAGAGAAAATACCCACTTCATGCATTGGGTGGGAGCCACAGGCCTCAATGGTGATAACTGGGGATACTTTGCTGATTATTTCTATGACACAATGACATTTGGATGGATTATCAGCAATTCATAATTCCTGTCAATTCCTAAACATGATTATTTAGGGTCAATAAAGGTAAAGTGCGTATAACAATATACAATTTATTTTTGGGAATACGTAAGAGTATATATATATATATATATATATATATATATATATATATATATATATATATAGATATATAGATATGTGTGTGTGTGTGTATATATATATATATATATATATATATTTATATATATATATATATATATAATATATATATATATATACTCTCACACACACACATATATATACTTGTATATATACTGTATATACATATGTATATACATATATATATATATATATATATATATATATATATATATATATATATATATATATATATATATATATATATGCTTATGTTGTGTGTGTGTGTGTGTGTGTGTGTGTGTGTGAGAGAGAGAGAGAGAGAGAGAGAGAGAGAGAGAGAGAGAGAGAGAGAGAGAGAGAGAGAGAGAGAGAGAGAGAGAGAGAGAGACCGGTGATCCAACAGCCAAGTGAATGTAATTAAGCATTATGATTTCGCCTGTCAATCTTTCTCTGTGGCAAAACTCACACAGGAAGATATTCGAAAAAGCGACAGGTTCTCGCCATCCTTCACGCAGACAGTGGCAATTTAGGATGATGTGCATTGCAGATGTAATTAAACTGGGCGCCGCCAAAGAGTCGGCTCATCAAGCGGCAGATAACAATCACTGTGATTTGTTTTAATCACAGAACAACCTGGGAGACTTAGTCTCTGGGGGAAAATAGGCTGCAGGAGATTTTGGTGCATCTAGAGGCACTCTCATTTTTGACCTTTTGTACTTGTTTAATTTACAAATACATCATATACACACACACATATATATGCATATATATATATATATATATATATATATATATATATATATATATACATATATATATATATATATATATATATATATATATATATATATATACATATATATATATATATATACATATATATATATATATATATATATATATATATATATATATATATATATATGTGTGTGTGTGGGGGTGTGTGTGGGTGTGAGAATATGAAATACCTCAGATCCTTATTTACCATTGTTATTGTTTCCAATATTTTCGACTTTTCCAAATGGACCAATGTGTAAACAAATATCACAACTGGTTTTCCAGGCACGATATAGGGATATGTGGTACATGTGTGCAAAACAAACCAGCCTCCCATCTTTATTTTTTCGAAAAGGTGATGAATAAATTGAAAAAAAGTATTTTACATCAGTAATTGTTAGAACAGGTCATACATGATAAAGTGATAAAGTTGAGAATTCTGTCAAGAAAATATATAGTTTTAATGAGCGTAGGTATTATTTTATATATGTTAATGAAGGAAAAGTTCCAAGTGCTTGGCCCATCAATGGGTCTCCCTATGATGTTGGTATTGTCACTTGCATGCACACTTGCTGCACATGACTATTACTTTATGCAACTTCCACCCATTAACCTTCTATCTGCCCTTTCACACATCCCCGCCTGCTGACCAGTGCCCTATCCATGCACCTTCCACCTGCACTATGGGCTTGGAGCCGTGCGCCCGCCACCCACTGTTTTGCACACGGATCTTTACTACACAATAATTTTCTACTCATCCTGCGGCCTTTAGCGCAATGCTTGCCTTCCCCTAGACCGAACTATCTGACTCTACATTTGCCTAGGTGTTGATCTTCTATGTTACTTTGGACGTTTATTAAATACGTTCAAGATCTCGTAGGGAAACGAGATCCTGAATATATTTAATAATCGTCCAAATATCCAAAATAACATTGAAAATCAACATCTAGGCAAATGTAGAGTCAGATATTTCGGTTTAGCCTTCCCCCTCCTCTGTTATTGTACTCTCCTCAGTACCTAATTCAACAGGGCCATATATGGGTTGGAAATTAACTACCATGTACATTGTGCGACCCTGTAGACTTCCTGCAATCTCTGTTCAGCAGGAGTGAGGGAAAGGGAGAAAGATTCAAAGTTGGATACGATTTAATGATACATGCACAGGATGTAAGGCCTTTAAACTTTAAAAGTACCCCTAAAAATGTAATTAGCCATGCACACCGATGGAAATTCTATACTGACTTTCAATTGAGTTGAAGGTCTGAGAGATTGATTGTAGTACTAGTGTAATACACAGTTAAAGAACACACATAAGGGAAAATGGCATGTTACGTAACAAATAGAGCAGGGAGATTATCCTCCAATTGTTTCAAATCAGCAATTGCACTTAAATTTTACAAATACGATCATAGTAAAATTGTAGTAATTGATCATTTTTGTAAACAGCCAAGCCTTGGTAGGTCCATTATATATATATTTTTTCATGCAATAGATGATACCTGTGTGATCATCATCTATAGAAACTAGAGGGTATTTCTGGTTCACAAAATAATCCGTTTTTGGTGTTGAGCCTGATGCTAAACACATATAAAGTTATAGACCTGGTGCTAAATACAACAAACCTAATGCTAAAAGGATAAGACTATTTTACCTGTATTGTGATTGTATATTTGTCCATCTCTAAAAGATATATTAGGGAGTCATCATTCATCACTTGTTATATACTAGTATCATATTTTAACCTATAAATACGTTCATTTTGCTGTTTTAGGAGGCAGCTAAAGTTTTATACGTATGCCATTGACCACAGACCAACGTGTATTTTTAGTAACTCGGTTAATCCTAAAAAAGAGACCACTAACTCATACATGTATGTATGGATACCAGTCAAACCTTCTTCACACCTGGTATAAAGCATCACTTTCATCTCTTAGTGAAGACCACCTGTCATTTAACACTTATGCTGCAGGTGGCTAATTTGACCAATACAAAATAATGCAAAGATGATGAGAAATAATTGAAACCCTGGCATATAGGTATTCATATGAGAGTATTCAGTGAGAGCTAACTAATGGGTACCAACAACACAGGGTTTAGATGGTTTTCAGAATTCTTTGCATCCTCGCGCTTTGGGTGAAAGTAGCCTTAGTATTTGGAAGGTTTAACACTACTCTCCAGTCATACCACTGGTAGTCTTTCTGCTTAGCAGCTTTTGATGAACTTACCTCTAATCAATTCCAGATTTCCCCAGTCTCCAAAGATTCAGTCGGTAGGTCTTGTATTAATGGACCCTGGCACGCAAATGACAAAAGGGATTTGGTGTGGCAAAAATTCAAGGGGAAGTCGGCTGGGCACTAATCCGGATATGTACTGCAGGTTTGCAGGGGGTACTTACCTACCAATTTTAGTGGGGTGCATTGCAGTAGCCTGGCATTAGGAGTCAATATCTATGCAGTGTTATTCTATAGGGTTTGCACGTTTTAATTGCAACGCTTAGCATATATTTAGAGCATCTCCCATTACTCATTAACGGGGACTACCACATTTCCTCACTGAGGTGGTAATATTTATGAATATACAGAGTGTAATCTAGTACAATAACAAAGGTGAGACTTAATGCCCATAACAAATACGCCAGGGTTGTTGACCAATTTTCTTAAGACCTACACTACAGGCACTTAATTCCTGAACCAGTCGACCGGACATCTGCCAGTGCCTGGTTGTACAAACGCCCATAGATAACATGTCAAAAAAGTAAACTAAGCACATCAACGACCCACGTAGGTTGCGAATCACATCTGCATTCAGTTGTGAGGTCATTCATGCATCCATGCCCAAGAATCCTGCTGGCATTTGGGCATGCGGTCTTGTATAGACGATTTCACGGTTCCGCGGCCGCCATTTTGTCCGCCATCTTGGGGAGTAAACCCCCACGTGGTTAGTTTTGGCGCCTACGTCACAGTTCAAACAAATTGAACTTCAATTGTCTGTAGACAAGTCTATAAAAAATGCAATCTTGTGAACGGTATTGCAGTTCAGGCGTTTAGTTCCATATGAATCTCAGATCTTTAGGGTTATTGATTAGATGTGTTAAAAAATTCATTTCCATTTTAGAGTTGACTTGGGTTGTTCAGTGCAAACTCAGTACAGTACAATATTGGTACTCTTGCCACACTTCACCATAGGAAGCAGGCACTGTATATCTAGGAAGTAAATGGGTTTGACTAACTTCTAAATGAATTTGATAGGGTTTGATAGAATCTTGTGCAGAATCTATTCTTAAAGGCATGTGAATAGGAATCCTCCACTATAAGTGTCGTCTGCATCTACGATACTTTTGAAAACAACATAGAATTTACTTTACAGGATATTTCATATGTAAGGGAGAGTTATTGGTTTGGGTATGGTCTACATTTTACTTCAAATATTTTACAAAAGATGCTTTTCTCAGAAATATTTCATAAAAATAGTCACTTTATTGGAAGCTACTTTTAAGAGTGAAAAGATCTATACTAATTGTGCTTATTATACTGACTGTAGTTAAAATGTCTGTTTACCTGCCTCTAAAAAGTTGCATTTATAAATCATTAAAAGTGGTTCGGGATAGGTTTTTAAAAGGAGTATTTAGATGTCTCTAATATTTAAAGGAAAGTGGTATTTTGTCTGAAAGAAAAATTGTATGCAAAGGGCCTCATGCGCTAGCTAATTTAACTAATAAACTGCCCTAAATATTCTCAGCTTCAAAAGATTGACAGTAAAACCACCAAAGGTGAATCCCTATGAGATATGAGCACTCTGTACTCAGTATATTGGATTTTCCTGGGAATTTCATCCAAAAATTGAGGAGAATCTTGTAGATTATTCAGACAACTCTATACTGTCAATGTCTTTGTTTGGGTCGCAAGGTGTTCACATATCTCAAAGAAACCACTATGTCACAATTTAATGTAGCTGTAGATATAGACAGACAGCGTGAACTGCAAAATAATCCTCAGAACTTTGCAGTTGTCTTAATGAATGTTCAATAGGGGCATTTGCAAGAAAGTCTGTATTTACAACTTTGTTTGATTTAGTATCAAAACATAACATTTCATTCAAACATATATTTGACTAAAGAATTAAGAAGAGATTTTCCCTAACTTCATATATCCTTATGAAGTTTGATCACATTTAAATTATCCATAACTTCTTACATTCTCATGAAGTTTGATCAAATTTAGTCGTTCCGTTCTATTCATCTTGGTGGTGTTATATCCAGATAGGGCCCCGTTGAAAGAGGTACTGGGAGGACAGTACAATTACAGCGAAGGGGGAAGGCAAGTGTTGCGGCAAGGCGCTAAAGGCCGCAGGAGGAATAGAAAGTGGCAGTGTAGTAAGGATCCGTGCGCCCAAAAAGTGAGTGGCGGGCGCACGGATCCAAGCCCAAAGTACAGGTGGAAGGTGCATGGATAGGGCACTGATGATCACGTGGGGACGTGTGAAAGGGCAGATAGAAGGTAGATGGGTGGGAGTTGCATAAAGTAATGCCTTATAGTTAAGTGCTGGACTCATGTCAGGAGTACCACATGAGCCATCAGCGCGGGCTCACGTGGGAACAAGGACCAATCAGGGCTCTTGCATCGATTACATTACTGAGATACTTTATCTCCACCACCAGCTGGGGGTGCCCAGAGGACCAATTTCTGGCCTATTAGCGGCTATTAGTTGACATTAGTTGAGGCTTGCATGTTCATGTTGACCGGCTGGTTTCGAATCCACTTGTGTTTGGTGATCTAAGGTAAAGTCATGTGCAGCAAGTGTGCATGCAAGTGTCCTTCATCAACAGATATAAATTAATACTTACACCCATTAAACTTCACAGATCTCAATTTTTATATGAAGGCTAGGCATTCCTTGCATCCATTAAACTATATATTTTCTCGAAGAAATTCCTAACTTCACAACTGTGGAAATGTTTATTATAATAAATCAAAGATAAAAGATTGTTTTAGTCTAGGCCCAACATAAAGTCATCGGCCCTTATAGCGAACATCAATTCAGGCAGACGTCTTTTCTGGGATCAGCGGTTTTGACCAACAATTCATTTTAGCAAAGTTAAGTAAAAAAAATAATAGAAATAAAGCCACCGTTATTTTGAGTATGAAATATTTCTAAGTACCACACGAAGCACTGGGCAGGTGGAAAAAAAATTGCACGATCGAGAGATGGAATCGATCCCGCGACCCTAGGATCGAGAGTCGACTTGGCTATCAATCAGGCTATTCCTTCTATTATGTGGGACGGAGTGAAAAGAGAATTATATTGATGAAATCCTGTAACTCTATTTGGGATCGTTCCTAGTATTCCGAGTCATTCTTGTCATTTACGTGACTGACAACCGGAGTAGATCTTTGTTAAGTACATGTACCACTAAGCCACTTTTATCAATGACCCCACACATTTACATACGGCCCGAAACTGATTATGACCTACCTTCGTCACCTTTGGTAAATATCCAAATCAAATATGGCGCCTGTTGTCTAACTACGGCCAGATGGCTCGCCATCACCCGAATGTCGTTAGAACCCAATAAGGAGCGCCAAAATAGCTGAAAAATTGTTTTTGATCTTTTAATCTAATGCCTTTTCAAATAAATAAACAATAATAGCTATATCAATACGCCTTTACATGTCGTTAACTTTGTGGCATCGCAAGCTTCGCAATCCAATTTTCCCTGTGCTATGAACTTGCTATTCTGAGGTTCAATTAGTTACATCTGCTGCCGTTTCACTTTTGGGGCGCTGCGCGCTGTATTAACATTAGCGTCCAGACGATGAGGAAGATGTTTTCTTAATATAAACTTAATATATGGCTGAAACCCTGTCACATGGGTACTCAGTTGAGGGTACTCAAGTGTTATCCAAGGACTACCAACATGATAGTCAGTGTTAAGATGTTTTTCAAAAATCTTTTCGTTAACCCATATGCTACTAGTGGCTACTTAAGCCCCTGATACACTGGCTTTCAAGTCGCACGACTTGTCATACGACTAGTCATATGTCTCGAATCAGCCCGTGTATCATCCCCTTATTACAAGTCATATGACTTGTAATAAGTCGTATGACAAGTCAGCTGGACTTGGAACATGTTCTAATTCCAGCTGACTTGTCATACGACTTTTCTGCATGTAATGCTGTGTATCACCCCTTATGACTTGTCATATGACTAATCATAGGGCTAGTCACATGACCATTTCCAAAATGGCATCGTCCAATTCATCACACGAGTGGACAAAAACTGAAATTGATGACGTGGTTACCTATTATAGGGAGGAGGACATTCTTTGGAATCTGTCCTCAAAAGACTATCATAATAAGGACAAAAGAAGAGTGGCGTTCCAGAGGATTTCAGAGAAAATGGGAATATCAGGTAAGCTGAAAATATTATTCATTCATTCATTTTATTCATTCATCATAACATATCCACGTTTCATTTAATGTGAATGATCATCAAGGCAGATTCTATCCAACTTCATGTTAATTTCATGATAGATATGAGGGTGGCTTCCTTTTCTCTCCAGTATCTAGCTTGGTTGTCTGCAAAAATCATTGTAGGGGGGGTTGAAATTGTGGGCGTTCCCCCGCCCCTCCCCCCCCCCCCCCCCCCCCCCATGTATTTTTAAATGGAATAGCCCTAAAATCAGTCTATTGCATATTTCTGACCTGTTGCTAAATAACGGAGTGTAACAGCTAGCCTTTCCTCTGCTGAGATGGCCTCTCTCATGTTTGTGTTTTTCTTTTTGATGTAAGGAAGGACAAGAGATAATAATTCATCAAAGCTTTCCCTACTCATTCGCAAAAAATTAGTGTATGAATTTTGGTCTTCACTTTCCAATTCCTTCAGAAGTAAGTTATATGCTCCCTTCTGTTGTCTGCAGGCTATGCACGACCGTGTCCACACTGATCTCCTTTTCCCCTTAGAACGCTTCTTTTATTTGACTACTATCCCCAAAAGTATGGACGTCAAAGCAACGTCCTTTACAAGTGCCATTTTTTTTTCAAAAATCGGATATATGGAAAGCCAGACGATTTTACCAGTTTTCCACAACTTGCGCATGCGCTATGATAAGTCATATGACTAGTCATATGACTAATCATAGCGTGTAACATATCCTTATGATTAGTCATATGACTAGTCTTATGACAAGTCGTGCGACTTGAAAGCCTGTGTATCAGGGGCTTTAGGCTGTTACAAATTGATGCAAAACACGGAAATGTGACTGAAACCCTGGCACATGGGTACTCATTTGAGAGTACTCCACAAGTGCTATCCAAGGAGTACCAACATAACAGTCAGTGTTTTGATGGTTTTCATGAATCTTTTTGTTAACCCACATGCTACTAGTGGCTAATTTTGCTGTTACAAAATGATGCAAAAAATTGAAATGTGACTGTAACCCTGGCACATGTGTACTCATTTTAGAGTGCTTAACACTTAGTGTTGTCCAAGGACTACCAACATGACAGTCAGTGTTAAGATGGTTTTCAAAAATCTTTTCGTTACCCCTCATGATGCTGGTGGCTACTTAGGCTGTTACAAATTGATGCAAAACATTGGAATGTGACTGAAACCCTGGAACATGGGTTCTCATTTGAGAGTACTTAAAAGTACAACATGGCAGTGTTTATAGATGGTTCAAAAATCTTTTCGTTAACCCTTGCTTCTGTTGTTATTATGGCTGTTACAAAATGATGCAAAAAACTGAGATATGAATGAAACCCTGGCACATGGGTACTCATTTGAGAGTACTTAACAAGTGCTATCCAAGGACTACCAACATGACAGTCAGTGTTAAGATGGTTTTCAAAAATCTTTTCGTTAACCCACATGCTACTAGTGGCTAATTTGGCTGTTACAAAATGATGCAAAAAAACTGAAACGCTGGCAGATGGGTACTCATTTGAAAGTACTTAACATCATATGCACCTCAATGTTCTATTTCCCATTGCTTCACCTCTGTTGTTTTGTGCTGCCAGCTGCGGTTATGGAGAGGGAAAGATTGTCCTTCAGGGGGTACTCATGGTGGAGTAAGTTGTAACATAACTTTAACATTAAGAGTAGCATACATTATTTCCTTTCATATCTGAAAGAGAACAATTTATATTTACTTTTGTTTCTATTAAGTTAGACTGTACTCCGGCACCCGGTACCAGCACCATACCGAATGCCGCTTCACAAAATACCGGTGCATACTCGTTTCAATTTTTAACGGTATGCTTATCGGTATTTTGCAAATCACAACAACCAAAGCAGCCCATATTACAAGAAAAGTTGTACTTACGGCTGCCGAACTCGTTAACTTCAAAGGTACGCTATAGCGAAGCGAGTACCATGTCGCTGCCGCCATAGTGTGTGTTGTGATTGTTATTGCCACCGCGTAGTGGCGCTGCATATCGCTACTACAGCGCCACTACGCGGTGGCGATAACAATCACAACAAACACTATGGCGGCAGCGATATGGTACTTGCCTCGCTATAGCGTACCTTTCATGTTAACAAGTTTGGCAGGCGTAATTACAACTTTTCATATGATGTTATCGATGTACTTAACAGAGATTGATATGTTATCGATGTATGTCAGGAACTAGGCTAAGTGCGTACTTAGCCTAGTTCAAGATACCGATAGCAGTACCGTTAAAATTCCGTATTGTTTCGTTTGTACCTGTTATGGTACCGTACCACTTCACCCTTAGCGGTATGCAGCCCTAATATAAAGTAAAAAATATGAAAATGATTTGTTGCACTTAATCTATAAAATATTATTTCATGTGCACATACTGAATGGCCACTTGGATTATATGTATACTAATACTATGTCTATATGGGTCTTCATTAGTTCTCCCAGACCATTCCTTTGTTCATACTCAACAGTGTAACACATTTATTTCTTCATTCAATATCAAAGGGATATTAAATGAAATTGGCCGACCACTGCATCAACTCATTTCTTTTCTTACACATTTCAGACTTTTCCCGTTTCGGACCACTAAAAGGAAAAAATGAACCAGAAAATTGGAAACATTTTTTCCGGCGGGCCGAACCTGATAACCTGCTCGAGCCCAAGACGTGTCACAGAATATGCTCATTGCACTTCAGCAATGGAAGACCGACAAAAGATAATCCCATGCCAGATTGTCACCAAGGACACAACTTCATCTGGAAGGAAAAGGTCACAGACAGAGATCAGCGTACCTTAAAATGTTTAAGGGTAGACACGTTTAAGGAGGCAGATGAACAGCCACAGGAACTTCAGGAAGAAGATGGAGAGACTGATCTTCGAAAGACTTCTTTATGTGTTATTTTAAAATTTGTAATTCTAATGTTGTTAGGTGTTGTAAGAAGAAAAAATGGTATCATAAAGGAACAATTGAGCCACCTAATTGATTTGAAAAAGAGAGTTGCTCATCTAAAGAATGAAAATATTTCTTTGAGGAAGAATAACAAATTGAAGGACACAACCAGGGCCAAATGTTTGCCAGATCAGATTCTTATAAATGATAAGGATGTCAATTTCTTTACTGGTATACAGACACGAGCTTTGTTCAATAACTTTCGCGATTTTTTTGCAAAGTTTGTAAATAGACGTTGGCAAGGAATTTCTTTTAACTTTAACGCAAATCCGCCTTGGTTCCTTAGGTAAAGACCTAGCAAAACTGTTCGGAATATCTGTTGGTCTTTGTATCCAGATTTTTAATTCATGGCTTACAGCAATGGCCAAGGTATGCAAAGGTGGTATCGTGTTCTGGCCAAGTAAAGAAGCAATCAAAGCTACCATGCTTGGTAGATACAAAGTGGTACCAGATAATAATTGATTGTTCTGAATTTTTTATTGAAACCCCCAAAGTTTTACGCTTACAGGCTGCAACCTGGTCCGATTATAAACATCACAATACATGTGAATATCTTGTATCTGTTGCGCCTTGTTATGCAATTACAAACATTTCTCCTGTTTATGGTGGCAGGGCATCAGACAAATCTATAACTAATGACTAATTTTCTTGACCTACTAGAGCCATAAGACCTGCTTCAGGCAGATAAAGGATTTAACATTCAAACTGAATGTGATTTGAGAAACATATCATTACAGGTTCCACCTGGCAAAAGAGGTCAAGCACAGATGAGTGCTGGTGTGGTTGCAAAGACCAGTCAAATAGCAAATTTAAGAATTCTGGCTAGGTTTCGACAATTGGATGCTGCGTTAAAAGCAGCGGTCACAGCCAGATGCGGCCAATCGTGCAAGGAAGGCGAGGGCCAGAGCAAGAGAGAGGTCAGGGTCACCTCCACCGTCTTCTCCTGCATGTTCAGAGCGTGGCCACGCCCGTACACGCCGTATGGCGACCAATAGGACGGGTAAAATAGCAGCGGTGCCCGCTCCAGCTACTAGGAGTGGTAGGACTAGGCGGCCGGTAGTGGCGATTGCCAGGGCGGACACCATCCCCACAGCGGGCACCGCCCCGACAGCGGAGGCATTGGAGATGCCAATGTCGGCACAGGTGGGAGGGCTTCAAGCACCCCCTGTGCCACCGCCACCTCCCGTGGTGCAACCAGCCCCTGTGGCCGGCCCTGCCCCAGCTATCGACTTGGCGATGCACTGCAGCATGAAGCTCCGCCGCCGCCGCCGCCTCCACCCCCTCAACCACAACCTGAAGTGACTCAGTCACTCCTGGCGATTAGCCAAACGTTAGCTGCCTTGTCTGAGAAGATGGACTCCCACCCAAGCTCAGGGAAGAGGGGTTGATCTCGTTCCCCCTCTCTGGCAACATCTCCATCCCCGTCTCAGGAGAAGAGGCTGCGGTCTAGGTCTCTGTCTTGGTCGCCACCGCCTTCGCGGTCAGGCAGGTCGTCCCCTACGTTTTCTCAGTTCTCCGACCAGTCGGGGGAGGAGGAAGACCAGCCTGAGGAGGAAACCCTAGACCTGGGTATCCCTCCTATCGGTGCTCGGTCGGCACTCGACCATCAGCTTCTGGGGACGATACCAGACACGCCCTAGCAGCCCGTGCCACAGGCGACTGCCCCGTCTGGGCAACCTACACCAGGGACTTTGTCTACGTAGCCCCTTTTCGTTGTACACAAGACTGGGCCCACCGGCAGACAGTCCTGCTGATGCAGGTCTCACGAGAGAGCCTGTACGCTCTTGGCGATAGTCCTGGGAGTCCCCAGATGTCCGGTTCTCTCGACCAGTGGAGTTTGCTCCTATCATCCAGTCCTTGGCTAAGGTGCTTAATTTCGCATCTCCTGCTCCCACGCCTGTCCAGGACGACTCGGAGTTCTCTGTGTTTGACACTTCCTCCGGCAGGACGGTCATCGGAAAGACACCGTGGGCCACTGATGGGGTCGTGAGAGCGGCCACCAAAACTGACGATCGCAGGGTAGTGAAGGAGGTATTCTCTTTCGGGGATTCCCCCCTTGCGAAGTTCTTCCCATTGTCGGAGGATAATGAGGCGCTCCTCAAAGTTCTCGAAATTGACAACGAGGTGATCATTTACATCGGTCGACCCAGGCTAAGGACTGGGACCCGGCTAAGCCTTTTGGCCTCAAAGTGGCAAATTCGCAAAACAGTCGGAAACGACAGCATCCTTCATACGCCATTTATTCGGAGAACAAGGACAAAAACAAGGGAGACCATCAATGTTTAGCGTGTTGCTGTAGACGCCACAACACGACGACGTCACCGAGCAGGAATTCCCCAGGACTGCCATATTTGGAGGGGGTTTTCCATAGTTTTTACATCGTAAAAAACGGACTTTAAGTCCAAAAATAAGCCTGACATAACTTCAGATTCCAAAGAAAAAGAAAGGTGAATCATTTTGTATATTCATTCAAAAACATTTGTACACCAGCGATCTAAAATTGTGGTGTGCAAAATATGCAACAAAGCGCTTCATAGGAATAAGTGCACTAAAACTATGCGGGAATTCCCCATGACTTACATATTTGGATGGCCTTCTCTCGTAGTTTTCCCATCGTAAAAAACAGACTTTGAGTCCGAAAATATGCATGGCATAAATTCAGATTAAGGAGAAAAGGGAAAGAAAATCATTTCATATATTCATTCTAAAATCATTTGTACACCAGCGATCTAAAATTGTGCTACACAAAATATGCAAAAACGCGCTTCGTAGATATAAGTGCACAAATACAATGACGCAATAACGCGCTAATGAGGAAGTGCAGCTGCACTCATGTAGCGCGTTTTTGCATCATTGTGTGATAAAGGGTTAAGCTGATGCCTGGGATGTGTCAGCTTATCAAAGTGAGATTGAAGACGACTGGCAGACAAAGAAGCAAGGCACATATACTCCAGCTCCACTTAGATGAAACAGTATGAATTCGCTCCTGAACAGTAGCAAGCCTTAGCTGAATGGTTCCATATGTTTCTGGAATTCTACCAGAAAGAACACGATGGGTAGACAATATTCAGAGCAAAAAAAACACCTTTAAAAAAAGAATGTAATTTATGTCTTTTTTAAAAATTATTTTGCAGTTCATTTAGAAGAAAAAAACTACCCAGCAAGGCATTCTGTTTGAACTCTGATGAAGAGGAAGAAGGCAATGTAGATTTGGTATTCATCAATGTAGTCGATTCCTCTTTGGAAGAATCTGGACCCTCAGCAGAATTGTACACCCAAAGGGAAAAGGAAGAGTAAAAAATCTAAGACCGCAAAAGAACAACAGGAGCTTGAAAGTGTCAAACTAATTGGCAAGGTAAGTTTATACCAAATATTATTGTGCCATGATACAATAATGCTAATCCTGATGAAAAAATGTGTCATCTTTCAGATGATTACCTTGGGCTGTATGTATTATTAATCCTAAGATTAAGATTGCTTATTGAATGAATGAATTGCATGGAAATTGTTAAATGCATATATGTTTTGCTTTTTAAAAATAGATAAATTAATACATTCATCTTTCACTTTAATGAAATTTCAAACCTTTATTTTACTTTACCTGGAGCTTAAAGAGCCCAACTTCTCAAACCCAAAAACCACTAACAAACCACCTAAAAGTGTACACAAAGTCACAGTGGAACAATTCGCCACTTAAATGACCACCCAGATAAAACAAGTCAATGAGATTTTACCATGGAAAGCCAAACAGTACTGTATTACCATGTGTAACGGTCAAAGAAATCTGAGAGTGGATATGGTATGGCATCAACTACACCATCGGACACAGAGACAAGACCACTTTTTCAAAAACAGACACCTCTACCTCCACCCGCATATGTCGGCCACCACCATCACGTTTTGAATATCTCACTACATTAGCTACTCCTGCAGTTCATCGATACCTTTCCAGTCTAGGACAATCCTACAGACCTGATATGTACCAGACTACAGGATAGATCCCCACAAGACCAACAACAATGACCAACCCTACATACCAATAATACCACGATTTGATCGAACACCTTCACCACGTGCCACCCACACAAGTACAGAAGCACAACACTGACACAACTAGGATTGCTGAATGAACTGTTCACGAATCCCAGTCAATTAACAAGTCAGGGTTGATTATATATCTTTAAATTACTGCCGTATACTACATTGGAATTTGGAATAGAACAGTTTCATGTGAAGCTGTATTCCAAATTACCGTACATTAATATCTCGTGCAAGAGAACTTTGGAATTGGAGAAATAGGTATTTGTTACATTTCCAAAATATGGTGATGCCACACATGGATGTATGGTGCATGTGGATTTAAGAAATTGGCAAATAGTATTTCTTAAATTTCAAACTCCATTGGTCACATATACATCAAGGTCTCATGAAAGACAACTTCTATATTTAAGAGGTAGTATTTCTTAAATTTCAAAAGCTGGTGGTGCCACACATGAATGTATGGTGCATGTGGATTTAAGAATTTGACAAATAGTACTTCTTAAATTTCAATTTCTGTTGGTCACATATATATCTAGGTCTCTTGGCAGACGGCAGTAACTCACTACCATGTGGTAAAAATTAAGTCTCAATCGTACATATCATACTACAAATTTTGCATACACCATGGCTTTCTGAACATATTTTGAAATTGTGACTTCAATCGTGATGTGAAAATCTTGATCAAGGAAGTCAGGATTGAACCAGCGTGTGGCAGCTATCTTGGATGTTTACCTTTTAACAAGCAGATCAGGCTTGCAGCTTTAGAGGAGGAGAAGAAAGTAACCAAAGAGAAAGAGGAAAAAAGGGAAAACACTCAAGAGAAATGAATATTTGGCTTTAAGGGGTTGAAGAACATGATAAGGAAACTGTAACTAGACAGGCAGTAAGACGTTTTGGGATATATATTCTGGACCCTAGGGGTGAAATTATTGATTCATGGATAATCAAGGCTACACACAGGGTAGGGTATTACTTGGAGATCTTAAAAACCTCGCAAAGCTTCTAGGTTGGATTATATCTCAACATCGGAGGATATTTTGTCCTTAAACCCTATCTTGAACTCCCATGAAAGTGATCATAATATCATTAGTCTATCCATTATGAAATCACATCAAAAAAGAGGAAAAGATTTATGGAAGTTAAATAATGCTCTTTTAGAAAATATCGACTTTGCCAAAATGATCAAATAAGAATTTGTTAAAGAAACTTAGGCACTCTCGTCTACAATTTTGACTTTGTCACATCAGACCATAGTCTCTAGACATAAATATATCCTCGACTCTTATGTCAACTGAGAGGCAAAATAGTCAAATTCTCTAAGAATCTAAAAAAGACAAGAACATGAGTGACTCCATCAGCTACCGCAGCTTCAGCACGAACTGCTGTTTCAGCACCTCTGAAGGCTTCGGCATCCAGTACATCTAGGATACCTCAACCGGCAGCACCTTCACAGGCTTCGACATTCGGGCAGGTTCCAAAACCACAAACCTCTTTGTCGGTCACCCTGAAGCAGTCTGGTGACGGAAGGACCATCCGCAAGCCTTCAGAGACGAGGCTGTCAACCTCGCCTCGTCCCGCACCGCGTGCGAGGTCTCGCACACCTCAGTCACTCACCTATCAGGCCTGGTTACCGGACACGGTCTCCTTCTCGCATACGTCACTCTCCTAGACCTCAGTCCCCCTCTAGAGAAAACTCGCCCTCTAGTGGACGTGCTTCCACTCGGGATTTGGAACACCAATATCCCCGAGCGAGAAGTCACTCACGGGCAGGTTCGTCCTTATCTGCTGCTCCGGTCCCAGCACCGCGAGCTCATCGGGGATGCTCTGAGTTCCGTGGAAGGACTAGATCTTCAACACCGGCTAATGGGAGAAAGCGACCTTCTTCCTCCCCTTCTCAAAAATGAGGGCCTCCTCCCTGTAAGTCCACCACAACTTGAAACTGTACTCTGTGCTCTGAAAGGCAAAATGTCCGGTGCCACCAGGGAGTATCCACTCCCATGCTACGCCGATATCCTATGGGCATGTTGGAGATGCCAGGTACACGAGCCTCGGCATGCCGTTGAATCCCGGCATCGGCAATGTGATCACAAGCACTTTGATGTTTGGTGCCCTGCACTTTATCGCAAATCAGTTAAACCTGGCATCATTATCAGACTTGCTGGGTTATGTTCCTAGACACCGGCTTTACCCTCAGCAGTCGCCCAACGTAGTGCCATTCAATCAGCGGAGGAATATGCTCTAAAGATTGTATGCCAGGTCTTTTTAGAGGAGTAAACGGGAGAACACCGAATATGCCCCCCTTTTGCCATTCTCGCTCTTTTTACTTGGCATGTATTAGTACATCTGCTAACATGCCTCTCTAGCCCTACCTAAACTATTCAAGAGGGAAACAGGATCCAGTGCTGCTGTGTCTAATTTTGTAATGCAGTTTAGATGATACAGTCTAACAAATATTGCAGATGATTTTTATATCTTGGATTGCATACATTCAAAGAGCGGTTGATAGCCATCTACCTTGCAGGGAATTTGAGGCAGTAAGTGAAAGATCTAATCCATTCCTAAGCACAACAAATTTCAGTCAATACTATGAATATTAAAGCCCCTTACTACCGACAGACCTAATGCAAGCATTTTGACAAATAAGGCCTTCATCATGTTTTTCTAACAAAAGATTTAATTGGAATGAATGAATGAATGATTTCTTAAAGGCACATCGGCGCACAAAGGCCATTTAGTGCCATAAAAATTGTGTAAAACAATGGTCCTTTGTTATTGTTGAAAACAATAACAAAGCAATAGCAGGTATAACAGGTTGTTTCAAAAGAAACTATAAATTCTTAAAAGGTTTTACAATCGGTAAAACAGACCAATCTCATGTAAATAAGATAAAATGCTGTCTGGAGGAACCTTTTCAAAGAGTTCCTTAAAGGTATCTACATTCAAATGTCTATTTCTGGACTCAATAAAATCGACACACTCAAATAAAATATGTTTGACAGTCAACTGACAATCACAGGCTATACATTGTGGAGGATCTTCCCCTTTCAAAAGGAAGCAATGAGTCAAATGAGTGTGACCAATTCGAATTCTTGCTAAAACACTCTCCTCACGTCTAATGATTCGAGAACCTCCAGGCCAAAGACCCAGCTGAGGATGAATCTCATGTAGTTTGTTGTTTGCTGCCTCATCCCACTGAGACTGCCATTTGCGTTTTAAAAGGATATTGATGTGCTTTTTAAAATCACCATAAGGAATGGGAACATTTGTGACTCTTTTCGAAAGACCAGCTTTGGCAGCAGTATCTGCCTTTTCATTTCCTATGATGCCAACGTGACTGGGAATCCAGTAAAATAAAATTATTTTATCTTGGTACTGTACTAGCCAGTTGAGGCGTTCCAGTATGTAAAGGACAAGAGGATGTGTCCAGTCTTGGCCCGAAATGGCCTGAAGAGCAGACTTTGAATCTGAGAAAATAATAAAATTCCTTTCATCATCATCTGCCGTCTCAACCCGATCAAGAGCAAGGAACAGAGCATGCAACTCTGCAGAGAATATAGAAGACTTGTCTGGAAGACGTTCAATGGAAGAATAATTATCAATGACTGCTGCTGCTGCAGCCTTGTCATCTGCAACAGAGCCATCAGTGTAGATGAAATCATAGTCTCGAAAGACATCCTTCACCTCATTGTGCAAACTTATGTACTGAGAAGGATCCGTTTGATCCTTCTTGGCATACGAAAGAGTGAGATCGACCATAGCAGTTGGATATGTCCATGGAGGAGTTTCAGGAAATTCAAATTTTGCGATGATGTCAGGATTAAAATCTAACTCTTCCAATGATTCCTTAATACGAATACCAAAAGTTGGAATGACTCTTGGTTTTCTAGCAAAAAGGTCCATATATCGAGGGTTAAAAATAGTTTCGTAAACAGGGTTATTTGGGTTGGCAGCTATTTTAGTTGCAAATTGTAGAGCAAGCTTTTCTCTTCTAAGGCGAAGAGGGAGCTCATTCGCCTCAACACAAAGACTATCTGCAGGAGAGGTTCTAAAGGCTCCAAGACAAAGCCTCAAACCTTGATTTTGAATAGGATCCAGCAAAGAGATATAAGATTTACATGCTGCTCCATAGATAAAACATCCATAGTCTAGCTTTGAACGAACAAGGGCCCTATATAGTCGTAAAAGAACTATACGATCCCCACCCCAGTCTGTACTGGAAACAACACGCAACAAATTCAAAGCCTTGATACACTTTTTCTTCAGGCCTTTGATATGAGGGACAAATGTCAATTTTGAATCGAGTAAAATGCCAAGGAACTTTGTTTCCTTCTTTATAGGAATGGGGTTATCATAAAGTACCAAGTAGGGATCTGGATGAAGACCCCTCCTTCGACAAAAATGGACACAAACAGTCTTTGATTGGGAGAATTTAAAACCATTATTGTCAGCCCAATCTTCTATTCTATTTAGATGAAGTTGGAGCTGTCTTTCGATAGCGTGCATATGTTTTGATCGATATGAGACACCAAAGTCATCCACAAATAAAGACTTGTCAACACCATTTCTTATACAGCTGGTGATGCTGTTGATTTTGACTATAAAAAGGGTGACAGATAAAATGCTCCCCTGGGGAACTCCCATTTCTTGATCATAAAAGTCAGAGAGGGATGTCCCCACTCTGACTCGAAATTTCCTCTCAGATAAAAAGTTTTGTATAAAAAGGGGTAAACGTCCCCTGAGGTCCATATCATGTAAAATTTTCAAAATGCCATATTTCCAAGTGGTGTCATATGCCTTTTCAAGGTCAAAAAAGATAGACACCACATGTTCTCCATTTAAAAATCCCTCTCTTACAAATGTCTCAAATCGCACAAGATGATCCATTGTGCTTCGCGTTTTCCGGAAGCCACTTTGGGCTTCCGTGATAAGTGAAGAAGATTCAAGATACCAAACAAGACGATCGTTTATCATTCGTTCCATGGTCTTACAGACACAACTGGTCAAAGCTATTGGGCGGTAATTATTAGGATCTTTGGAGTCTTTTCCTGGTTTGGCAATGGGTATGATAGTGGCTTCTCTCCAGGAAGGCGGAAACTCTCCATTTTCCCAAATATTATTAAAAACCTTTAAAAGGCACTGGAGAGAAGCTTGAGGAAGATGCTTCAAAATCTGATAATGTATTTGGTCAGGGCCAGGAGCTGTGTCATGGGCTTTGCCAAGCGCAGTCCTGAGCTCATCTATTGAAAAGGGTTTATTATATGGTTCGGTATAGTCAGATTGGAATATAAGGGGATGTCTCTCTTGTCTATTTTTAATGAGAAGACTTTCTGAAAAGGTTAAGCTTGCTGCCCTGGAGAAATCCTGAGAAGCAAATGTAAGAAAACAAGAAAATGACTTTAAAGTCAAAGAGAAACTAATATTCGATCCTATATTATGGTCTATAGCAGTCAGAGGAGAGCATGAGGATGAACACTGAAAGCATTCCAAGGAATAAGGAAAAGGTTAAGCTCTCTACGTCTACTCCAGTTCAGGAAATATGACCCTGGGCAGTCATTTATTGTCAGTTTTTAACAAAACATAAGGCAAAAAGAACTCACTGTTCAGCAAAGAATAGAAAACATGAGTAAACTGAAATGAACTGCTCTTGTTGTTCCAAAAGAACCAGAACTAGGTAGGGTAGAACTGAACATAAAGGCTTATGTTAACTGTTAATGCTGTGCACACAAGTATCAACTCTTTTCGTTTTAAGCACAACTTAGATCCCCTTATATTTTTGAAATTTATAACCCTGACACCATCTCTGTTGTATATAGATATGGATGGAATAATCCTAACAACGGACCAGGCTGCCTTACTACTTCTTGAAGCTTATCATCTGAATATAATCATGTTTGACAACAAATTGCAGTCAATACTATAAATTTTACATTGTCTTACTACCGACACTTAATGCAAGCATTTTGACAAATGAAGCCTTCATCGTGTTTATTCTAAACAAAAGATTTAATTAGTTAAACCAACAGCCAGAAGAGGAACGAAAATATTTTCTGAAATAGTTAAGCTTGCTGCCCCGGAGAAATTCTGAGAAGCAAATGCAAGAAAACAAGAAAAAGGCTTAAGGATCAAAGAGAAACTAACAGATTCTATCCTCTATTATGGTATATGGCAGTCAGAGGAAAGCATGAATATAAACACTAAAAGCATTCCAAGGAAGAAGGAAAAGGTTAAAGTTCTCTACAGTCAACTCCAGTTC
Organism: Maea johnstoni; assembly: GCA_963942565.1. Classification (NCBI taxonomy): domain Eukaryota; kingdom Metazoa; phylum Annelida; class Polychaeta; order Spionida; family Magelonidae; genus Maea; species Maea johnstoni. Next base: position 18,474,623 of record OZ012689.1, on the reverse strand, counting down.
AGGAAACATATACGTCCTTGGGCAGCCATCTAATGCTAGATTCACACTAACCAGACAAGCTATCTGGACACTGCTAGGACCTGCCACGATCAGGAATTTTGTTAAAATCATTCGTTCAATTCCTGATCGTGACAGCGTCCTAGTTGATGTCCTAGCAATATCGGGGAGTTCCTAGGTGCAGATAGGACAAATGGCATGTCGGGGCAAATACTTGGACATGTTCAAGTATTTTGCCAGGAAATCCAGGACACACACGACAAATTTTTCAGTCCGGGACAACTCCTAGCAGTGTCCGGGACAAGTCCTAACACAGTCTGCATGTTCCTGACGGAGTCTTGCGGTTGAAGGTTGTTGTTTTCCACCCAGGACACGACCCAATTCAGTTAGGACGCTGCTAGGACAAAATTTTTGCCGTGGCCTAACAACGTGACATGGGGGTTTCCTGTGACGTAACAGGGAATTCCGCGCTCCACAACGAGGCCAGTTCAATCATGGCGCGTACGAAGCGAACACTGAAGTCCAAGCCTTCCTCCAGCAAACTACCTAAACACAGCGCAAACTCTTCGGTAGACAGCGAACGTCACCATGCCAATGATTCCGCAACGGACGCTGACTCTCTCTACGTGGAGGAGAACCCTCTACCGGACATACCCTCTCCACAAGTGACTCTCACAGATATTTGCGCCCATAAACAGACACCCAAGCTCAGCCGCCATGACACCCCATCCATCCGGCCAACACGTAAACACCAGGAGGACTCGGATGATACTCTGTAGTGGATACACCAACAACAACGGTGACACCCTACGAACCTCAATCAAGTTCTCGCGAAGTTGGGGCGGCCAAACGTAGGAAACGCTGTGAGACATATGTGTTCACAGATGAACAAGAAGGGGAACTCAGTGAATGGTACCAGCTGCACCCCCTCTTCTACGACAAGACCCACCCCAACTACAAAAACGCTGAGAAGAAAAGCAACCTGCTTGAGGAACGAGGCATGTCAATGGACCAATAAATGCACATGTAAGTAGACTTACTTTTCGTAAAAACAACATTGATGATGTATTTTTTTTATTGTTATCGTGCCATTCATGTCCGTGTTTACTTCCGTGTATGTATTACATACAAACGTTGCTATGGTAATAAAAGTTGTGAAATTGTCTATTCACTGTTGCTAATCATTGAAATTACTTAACTTATTGCATCTTCCTATTAATTCATACTTCCTCTGTTACCGAGTGTTCATGTGTAATTCAGAGTTTTGTAATAAAGTACCTTACACCTATTAAAAAATATGATAGTGTCGAAATTGTGCAGTTACAGGTAGTTTCATTTTTTATACATTTTCATTACAGTCACACAACTGAAGTGCTTCTTTGAGACCATGCGGACCAGGTTTGGGAAAATATCCACAAAGAAATCCGGCCAGGGGTTGAAGCACTTGTCCCACCGAGAGAAGTTCATATTTATTAACTTCAGGTTCTTCAAAGGCCACATAAGGAGGAGCAAAAGTCGCCAATCAGACACGGTAGGTTTATATATTTTATTAAATGGATACAGTACCCAGAATGTCATGTTAAATAAAATCTATATTATATGTAAATCATGAAATATATATCTACATACTCCTACCATCTTCCCTTAATTCATTATCTGGATTTCCATAAGAGTATTGTTATTGTAAATTGCTTGTAATAACATTTAGGCCCAGTTTATTAATTGTGTATGTTTAACTTACTTCTTTAACCTTTTGACCATATAATATAAAAGATGGTGAAACTCATTGCTTTCAACATTTATGTCCATTCATATTGGGTGCTAATTTATGGCAATTTGTATTCATTATGTGTAGGAATCATGTTATTAGTGCCAACGACTATTATTTACAGTTTGTGCTCATACTACACAATAATCTATATGTGATTGAAATCCATGTGATGTATTTCATTAAGGATGTTTGCACATTAAAATTATTCTCACATAGATGTACTTCAACAAGAGTGTGGTTTATTATAAAGTACAGAATATTTTTGTTTGTCAATATGTATATGGGAAATTTGTTTCCAATTATGTACCCTTCCTATTACAGTTCAGCAACCAGAGCCTTCATCTGCTTCTGCGAGTGAGGGGGATGGTGTTTCGGATGCGTCGAATGGATCCAGCTTGCCCATTATAAAGAACCCTTCTTCTCGCAAGACCCTCTTCAAAGGGAAAGGGAAATGTCTGGGGAAGAGTTCATCTCGAAGTAGTTCGAAAGGAGATCGCCAAATGGAGCTTGTAGAAAAGGTAAGAATGAAACCACTCTACTAATTGTATCATGTCAGTGGTGATTGGTAAAAAGGGGACTTGATGTTTACAAACAGATAGGACATGTTAAACTGGTTAGTATAATTGATGTGGTCATCCATTAAATGTAAGTTCAAAATCTAATAACTATTATAATATTAGAATAAATAAATCTCATCATGTTTGCATCCAAAATTAGTAAAAGAACTATATATTTAAGTGTATTTGTTACTAGAAGTACTGGTCACAAAGTAGTTGTGAAATACATGTTAGCTACCAAAAAAGAAATTGATCATTAACTACTATGTAACTTCTTCAAATGTGTGTTTGCTATATCAGTAATTCATAGAGCACTGCCCTGTGCAGTGTAATTAGAGGTCCTATTGACATTTGTATGTTGTTGTTTTCATTACTGTTAATTTTATGTCCTAAACTACAATTTAATTTATATAATATATGTATGATGTAATGACATAAGTTTAAATTAACATGTGTTACTTGTAAGAAGCTGCACATCTGAGTATGTGTATGTCATACCTACATTAAGGATATTTCTCATTTTCATATCATCATGTGGGAATAATATGTGAGATGAGATATTAGGTACAATGTGATAGGATATACTTTAATAAATAATAAGTTGTTTTTCATGTACTTAATAATTGTTGTAATTTCAGCTTCTGGAGCGCCATGAGAAGTCCACACATGAGGGGTCTACTATCGAAGAGCCAGAGACAGATCATGCAAAGGAGATAGAGCACTTCTCAAAGTACACGGAGCACCAGATGAAGAAGATACAGCAGGACCAATGGATGGACTTTACGATGGATGCCATGGTATTGGCCAAGAGATATGTGTGCGGGCAGAAGCCCAAAGAGAAAGCGACTATTGATGTATCATCTGCAGAAGTTGTGGTTGCTGCCGAGAAACCTGAGGTTGTTAAGGTTGCTGCCAATGCAACTCCAATGACCACGCTGGCAAACATGGCTGTTGTACCAGGATCATCTAGTCAATCCATTGGAAGCTATCTGGCCTCCATCAGCGGACAGACCTTGACATCATCAATGTATGGTGACTATACATGTCATCTAGGATGGCACTCATGGGATCCCCCAGCTGCAAACACATCGAAAATACACACAGCATGTTGCTTTATGGGCAGGTCATCCCTCTCTCGAACCATTTCAACTTAAGGGATGATTACCTTGTCAACATATCTTGTCATAGTGTCTTTGTTTGACCAATGGTTCTCTGAATGGTGAATGTCCCATCCGACTGGGAATTTGTATTTTGGATGGCAAGCGTCTGAGCGCCCCCCATTTAACAACTGAGGTGGCAAAACTTCACCAGAAGCGGCACAAGCTAACACTCCAGTGATGAGGCGTTTGTCCCCCAGCCCAGTGATAGCAACTTGATTACTCCCCTTTTTGGCCATTGTCCACTCTGATACTGGGACAAGTTTAATACCTGTCTGATCCCAATTGATCAAGAGGCTGTCAGGGATGTTATGGTCAGCAACTAATTTCGTAATCCTGGCAAGGTACTCCTCCTTCAGAATGGAAAAATTTGCAGGTGTAGCACGAGCTGCTTTAGTACCCTTGCGTTTGACTAATCCAAAACGCTTCAACAATGAATATGCCAGGGTACGATTTATAACAAGGGAGCCACCAAACTCGGCCAACAGACACTTCTCCTTGTGCATAATTATACCTCTCACAGCTGACTGCATGATAGATACATTAACTATCCCCCCACTTTCACGAAGGCTAGTCACATATTTCAAAATGTCCTCCTCATGTTCACCATGGAAAGTTGGGCGACCACGCTGTTCTGTGGGCAGGCTTTCAACAGTGTCAGCCCCATCAAATTTTAATCTTTTGACCAACTGTCTTTTTCATATTTCGGACTGATGACTCGTCGATGCACATGTTTAATTTTTCACTAAAATGTTTAGCTGCTTTGGTGTTCCCCTGAACCCGAGCATACTCAGCAATTTCAGCTCTCTGCTGAGGAGTATAACGATTGTACTCCCTTTTCCGTTAACGTTTTCCTTCCGACGAACCTGCCATGCATTCATTGACGTGCTTATTTACGCTGGTAAATAATGGTGATACTGGCCTGGGCAGGTTTGGGGATTGTGCTTCCTTTAACCAGCGATACATGTTTGCAGTACTCACAAAGTTTCTCAACCTGCCCACGAACCGGTCCGACTTGGTGTAATGCTGCTCTAAGTGCTTTTAATGCACAGAACAATAGCGTCAGCCGTGTCAGCTCAATTGAGCTGGTATGGCTTTGTTTATCTGCACGTACACCACGGCACATTCAGTGCACAAAACATTCGTCTGCACTGAAAGATTCAAAAGCGCAAACACTCGGTAGCATTTTCTGGAAATTTAATATCAGTGCAGCCATGTGCAGGACGGGAAATTTTAAAACGGGAAAAAGTCAAAATCATCAATTGTCGGGAAATAAAAGTCCCGGGAAATATACCCGTTATACAGTATCCTTATTGAGGACTTTCCATTTCTGAGGGCTGCAGAAAAGTATGCTACAGCAGTAAGGAACTGAATTATATTTGTCAAAGATGCATATCCAGATGGACATTGGTATTTTAAAATGGCAAAATTTCCAAACTGTTACACACATGTATTTATTATGCCATTTCAGTTGCCTATGTTTTGTTTTTGTGTGATATTATCTGAAGTGCAAGGTTTGAAGAAAGAAACAGTTCAGCAACAGGATATGATATAAGCACTAAGGGAGGTGAAAAGATGATTCTTAAAACGAAGTTAGACAGACATGAAAGTAGAGATTATCAAAAAAGGGTGAAAAATGAAGACAATAATGGGAAGCAAAAGATTTCTATGTAAATTAAATTGTTTCAATGTATTTCGGACTTTTGTCCAGAACGGCGCCCCATAGATAAGGTTTAAAAAATTAATGAGCTTCAAATTAGCAGACTATTTTAAAACACTACTGGCAGACTACAAAGCTGTGGATACAACTGCAATTCTTTATGACCAGGATTTACACAGCTACAAGCTTGAAACTGTCATGACTGCCCTTAATCTCATTGACCAAATAGTGACCCTTGAAAGGATTCCCAAAGTGCTTGACACCACTGCAGAACTTATCAGAAAGGATACAGTTGGACTAGTGTCATCTGAGGCACTGTATGTGACAAAAACCACCTTATTTTTGCTCTTACCCATTTGCATCTTGCATAATTCTACCTAGCAAAACAGGTCAATTCATTTCAGATGAAATCCAAGACATTGGCGAAGATTCTAAGGCATTCACCTTGCTGATGAAGATGGACATTTTTTAAAGGTCTCAGGGAAATGCAGATAAGGCCTCTCACATGATTTTTGATAGCTTCCAGGTAATAATGATTGCACCGAACAGAGCAAATGAGGCAAGTGAAGGAAATCCTACAGTGAGGACCAAATCATTTCAAAAATCAATGCCACTGGAATATAAGAAATTGTTTAATAAAATGCTTGAAGAACTGAAACAGAGTACAGTACCTAGAGTCAAGGCAAACGTTTGCGCATCTGAACCGGGTGCACGAACAATTAAATTCAATTAAGCATATTGAACAAATTGGGACAAGCCAATAAGGTCACATGACCATAACTGTTCCTAAAATAACTTCACCTCAAGTACAATGGCGGCACCTATGCAAGCTGATGAGGAGCTGGCTGAGTTGATGGCAGCACTTCACATTGATGATAACAACTATGATCAGGCTGGTGGCCAGGGGCCGGCAGGTGGCCAGGGGCCGTTATTACGGTACCTTGGCCATCTGCTGCACCATGCGTATACGGCACTGCAACTTATAATACAAATGATGCCATTAAGGTAATGTCTGGCCATGTTGGCACGTGTATTTGCGATAGTAACGGCAAAGTTTGCCTAAATGGTGGGGCAGTTGTGTGAACTAAATGGGCAACTGTACCAACTGTCTTTTTCATATTTCGGACCGATGACTCGTCAATGCACATGTTTAATTTTTCACTAAAATGTTTAGCTGCTTTGGTGTTCCCGTGAACCCGAGCATACTCAGCAATTTCAGCTCTCTGCTGAGGAGTATAACGATTGTACTCCCTTTTCCGTTTACGTTTTCCTTCCGACGAACCTGCCATGCATTCATTGACGTGCTTATTTACGCTGGTAAATAATGGTGATACTGGCCTGGGCAGGTTTGGGGATTGTGCTTCCTTTAACCAGCGATACATGTTTGCAGTACTCAGAAAGTTTCTCAACCTGCCCACGAACCGGTCCGACTTGGTGTAATGCTGCTCTAAGTGCTTTTAATGCGCAGAACAATAGCGTCAGCTCAATTGAGCTGGTATGGCTTTGTTTATCTGCACGTACACCACGGCACATTCAGTGCACAAAAAATTCAAAATCATCAATTTTCGGGAAATAAAAGTCCCGGGAAATATACCCGTTATACAGTATCCCTATTGAGGACTTTCCATTTCTGAGGGCTGCAGAAAAGTATGCTATCCAGATGGACATTGGTATTTTAAAATGGCAAAATTTCCAAATTGTTACACACATTTATTTATTATGCCATTTCAGTTGCCTATGTTTTGTTTTTGTGTGATATTATCTGAAGTGCAAGAATTGAAGAAAGAAACAGTTCAGCAACAGGAGATGATATAAGCATTAAGGGAGGTGAAAAGATTCTTAAAACGAAGTTAGACAGACATGACAAGAAAGTAGAGATTATCAAAAAAGGGTGAAAAATAAAGACAATAAAGGGAAGCAAAAAAAATTCTATGTAAATTAAATTGTTTCAATGTATTTCGGACTTTTGTCCAGAACGGCGCCCCATAGATAAGGTTTAAAAAATTAATGAGCTTCAAATTAGCAGACTATTTTAAAACACTACTGGCAGACTACAAAGCTGTGGATACAACTGTAATTCTTTATGACCAGGATTTACACAGCTACAAGCTTGAAACTGTCATGACTGCCCTTAATCTCATTGACCAAATAGTGACCCTTGAAAGGATTCCCAAAGTGCTTGACACCACTGCAGAACTTATCTGAAAGGATACAGTTGGACTAGTGTCATCTGAGGCACTGTATGTGACAAAAAACACCTTATTTTTGCTCTTACCCATTTGCATCTTGCATAATTCTACCTAGCAAAACAGGTAAATTACTTTCAGATGAAATCCAAGACATTGGCGAAGATTCTAAGGCATTCACCTTGCTGATGAAGATGGACATTTTTTAAAGGTCTCAGGGAAATGCAGATAAGGCCTCTCACATGATTTTTGATAGCTTCCAGATAATAATGATTGCACCGAACAGAGCAAATAAGGCAAGTGAAGGAAATCCTAGTGAGGACCAAATCATTTCAAAAATTAATGCCACTAGAATATAAGAAATTGTTTAATAAAATGCTTGAAGAACTGAAACAGAGTACAGTACCTAGAGTCAAGGAGAACTGGAATCAGTTGATGGATGAAGAAAAGGATTCATATTTTTAAAGCCTTCATATATATTTATCAAATTGGATTATGCTACAAATAATGCATTGTGCAAGTTCAAGGATCTAACAGATGACCTCGACTTGCTACGGACAAAGTGCAAGTGGGGAGAGAGCGGTACAGTTAGGTTGATTTGTAAAGCCTGCAAAGCATTTGCCAAATGAGGTGACAAGAGGTCTAGGGCGTATGGACAATTTTCATAATGAGGAACTCCATGAAATAGTTAAAACTACAGCCATTTTACAGGACAACATATTGTTCTTTGATACATCAGCCCTGTACTACTACAAAGACTTGGCAGAGAAATATTTAAAGTAAGTCCATGGTACAAGCAACAAATTATTGACATCAGTGGTGGATGATTTACAAAGCCCAGAATACCTCTCTGGAGTAAAGGCTTTGGGATTAATTGGATAGTCTGTAACCTCACCCCTTAAAGATCAGTGGAAAATCACATATTTTTGAGGTGAACATGCATTTCTTTGTTTGCTTGAAGAGGCTTCAAAAGATGCCAGCAAATGTATGAACAGAGAGTATGTACCATTTCCAAAGTATAGGCTAAGCCTACGGATACCAATTCAAGGAAGAAACAGGATCCAGTGTTGCTGTGCCTTATTTTTGGATGCAGTTTAGATATGACACAGTCTAGCAAATATCAAAGATGATTTTAACATCTTGGATTGTGTACCTTCACAGAGCTACCGTTGACCATCTACCTGTCGGGGAATTTGAGTCACCGGATGAATGATTTGTGGCATCGACCTAGTCCACTCTTAGGCACAACTAATTATGAATATTACATCACCTTACTACCAACAGACCCAATGCAAGCATTTTGACACGTGAGGTCTTCATGTTTTCCCTATAAAAAAAATTCAATCGGTTCGGCAAAGCCAAACGAGGAAAGGGATGACCTTCTGCAAAATTACACTTGTTGCCTCGGAGAAATCCTGAGACGCAAAGGCAAGAAAAAAAGAAAAAAGTTTCAGGTAGGTATTGAACGTTTTGAGGAAGAAATTGTTTCTAAACAACATAAATTGTTTTGTCTTAAAAAATAGTTTGATTAAATATGCTGATATACCAGGGTGGTTTCAGTGGGTTTTTTCTCTTAAAGAACAAAGTCTCCTACCGAGCCATTGAGATATAGATTGCCAATAAAGCTCTTTTATGTTCCTAGGCCAGTTGAACACAAATATTGCTTGTCATAGGGAAGAAACCCTGGAAAGTTTCAAACAATTATGTCGCACCCATGGAGAGGACACACTTTAGTCCAGGGAGTGGTGTTATCTGTAGCAACGAGTGGAAAAACTTCCAGATTGACAGAGTACAACGTAAAGTATGACTTTCCAAAGAAAACCTGGACATGTCAACTAATCAGTGACATGATAAAAGGTGACTTAATCATCAAAGTGACCTGAAGAATGTGATACATGTTTTTATTACAGTTAGAGATTTGGATTGATGTATCCTGCTTAATTTTATGCAAATCAAGAATGTAAATATTTGCATTTAGAGGAAAGCATAATACATCAATACATAAAATACAAATTGTTTTACATGTACGGTGTGTTTGAAGCTCTTTTAGCATTGTTTTATTGTTATTTACCTCTCACATTTGTGTCCTTGCCGTTTTATCGAAATCACAGTATGGCGGCGATTTTGGATTGGGTCATGTGATGTAATTTGCATATTGCATGGCACAACAAATCAAGTTATCCAGAACTTAATTAGGAACAAAATGATACCTTATTTGTCCAAATTGGTTGCCTACAGTAAAGATATCTTGAAATAACTAAAATTTCACTCCTTGCATATTTGGGCAATTCTGTCCATTTTGGTGCAATTTATGTATTGCAAAAATTGAGGACAAAACTGCCTATCTGTTGTGTAAAAGTGTTGAATCTATACTAGACCTTAGCTCCCTGCATGCTTTGTTACCCATACACTGTAGGGAATCAGTTCTGTTATATATGATGACTAGTTGGAGGGGGAAGTCCTTACGAATCGTACCAAACAGTTAGGTCTTGGCTCAGCAACTTAGCTAAGAAGCCATCAGAGGTTCCACGAGGGGATGTGATGGCAGCATTTGACAATAATCAGATTATGAAGAAAAGATGGAGGGTTCAGTTAAACAACACTGTTCACTGCAATGTTGTGACTATGGTGGTCTATTTCGAAGTAGATACTGAAGGAAGGTTACAATTTGAGGAAGATGAACCAGGCCAGTGGTATGATCGCCTTCTCTCAATAGAAGAGAAAGATGCTGACGTGTATTTTTTTTAGATAAGCAGGATGCTATCAAACAAACCCATTATAGTCACTTGAATCCATACCTAGAAAAGATCATTTGAAAGGTGGCTGAAGAACAGGAAAGGTCTGAAGATTATTTTGGGGACCACATTGATGGAGAGGTATTGGAAAAAAGGAAGTTAACAGTGTTCAAGAAATGTGCCAATTGTGGCTATGAGCAGGTGCCTAAAAATAAGCGTAACTGTCCATTCTGTAATGAAAACATTAAGAAAAGTCAAATACGTGCTACTGGTGTGGACGCCAGGGGAACCTACACTGAGAAAGTCATCAAATCAAAAGCTCAAATTAAATTCAAATTGAAGTATGAAAAACAGAGTATATCACACACTGAATATAGTGATTTTGAAGACAAACACACATTTCAGCCTCCACTTAACATGCATGAGCCAGTATTTGTTAACCCTTGTTCGTACAGTGCAGTAGCAGTATAAGTTCTTAGAAAGGTAGGATCTGCAAGTCGAATCAAGCAGTATGGCACAGGGGATCGAAAGTGGATTGTAGTTGCCTGTGATGGTGTTCCATACAACCTCTGTAGGCGTATTATTAACTCCTCATACCTATGTTCAATTTGTGGTACATCATGCAATGGACGAGACAAATGTCAGTCCCATTCTTAAGGCATCCATGATCTTGACTGCACACATGTGGTTTTTACTCAGGAGTTTTCGTGGGTACTTCTTCAACCAGGACCAGGTCACATTGAAACAAACATGGTCAAAGCTTTCGTAGAATTAACGTGGGATGTTTTCTGGAAAGATCTGGTCAAACTACTGAATTTTCGATCCGAACAAGCCCTCAACTGTGCCATAAAGGTATCAGATCACCACAGACGTTGGACTCTTTATCAAATTGCAAGACAACTGGCAGGCTATGGATACAACTGCAATTCTTTATGACCAGAATCCACACAGCTACAAGCTTGAAACTGTCAAGACTGCCCTTAATCCCTCAATCAGATGAAATCCCAGACAGGGGTGGAACATTTGAAGGGTTTCACTCTGTTGACGAAGATGGAGCAAATGTTATAGGTCTGAGGGAAATGCCAAACAAGGCCTTACATGATTTTTGATAGCTTTCAGGAAATAATGAGTAAACTGAACGGAGCAAAAGAGGCAAGTGAAGGAAATCCTACAGTGAGGACCAAATCATTGCAAAAATTAATGCCACTTATATATAAGAAATTGTTTAAAAAATACTTGAAGAACTGAAACATAGTACAGTACTTAGAGTCAAGGAGAACTGGAATGAGATGAAGAATGAAAAAGGATTAATTTTTAAGAATTTGAAACGTTTTCAGGTACCAACATATTTTTCAGAACTAACTTGCCCTGCCAGGCAAGTAGATAATGATTTTGACTTTTTTTCAAAAATTCACCTGCCGGGGCAAGCGGGCTAGTACTTATGTCGGTGCCTGGATTTTGTGGCCCTCATATATTAATCAAATTGGATGATGTTACAAATTCAGCATTGCATAAGTTCAAGGATGCAACAGATGACCTGGGCAAGTTACGGTCAAAGTAGAAGTGGGGAGAGAGCGGTACAGTTAGGTTGACTTGTACAGCCTATTAAGCATTTGCCAAACGAGGTGATCAGAAGTCTAGGGCATATGGACAATTTTCATCAATGAGGAACTCCATGTAATAGTTAAAACTACAACCATTTTACAGGAATAGGTTCAACATATTGTTCTTTGGCGCATCAGCCCTGTACTACTACAAAAACTTAGCAGTGAAGTCTTTGAACAAAGTCCATGGTACAAGCAACAAATTATTGACGTCAGTGCTGGATGATTTAAATAACCCAGAATAGCTCTCTGGATTCAAGGCTTTGGGATTGATTGATTTCTGTAACCTCACCCCTTTGGAGATCAATGGAAAATCCGATATTGAGGTAAACATGCATTACTTAAACTTTCTGTTTGCTTGAGGAGGCTCCAAAAGATGCCAGCACATATATGAACCGAGAGTATGTATTATTTCCTAAGTATAGGCTAAGCCTACTAATACCAATTCAAGAGGGAAACAGGATCCAGTGCTGCTGTGCCATATTTTTCAAGTCAGCTTAGGTGATGCAGATGATCTTTATATGATCTTTTGGACTTTGAACATTCACAGAGCTGTCGTTGACCATCTACCTGGCAGGGAATTTGAGTCACCCAGTGGAAGACTAATAACTTCAACCTAATCCACTCTTAAGCACAACACATTCTCAGTCAATATCATAAAAATTACATCACCTTACTACCGACAGACCTAATGCAAGGAAATTTGGCAAATGAGGCCTTTATCTTGTTTCCTCTAAACAAATGATTTAATTGGTTGGACAAGAAGCAAACAGGCAAAAGAGATGACCTTATGAAAAAGTAAGCTTGCTGCACTGGAGAAATCCCTAGAAAGAAGGGCAAGATAAGAGGAAAATGACTTTAGGAGAGAAGAGAAACTCACAGATTCTATCCTCTATAATGATTTATGGCAGTCAGAGGAGAGCACTAGGATAAACGTCGTAAGCATTCCCAGAGAGAAGGAAAAGATGAAGTTATTTACAGCCAACTTCAGTTCAGGAAATAAGTCCCTGTGCAGCCATTTGATGGTGTCACAGTTTATAACAAAAAAAAAAGGAGAAAAGAACTCACTGTTTAGCAGATGATTGAAAACTTGAGTAAACCGATACAGGCTGCTCTTGCTGTTCCAAAAGAACCAGAACTAGGAACATTTGAACTAAAGTTACCCCTGTTGGTAGGGCAAACATACTGCATACCCTTAAGTGTGAAAACGACCGATGTGGAAATGTCAGTGAAATTGAGTATATGATGCAAGACCCCCATATGTCAGAGTGGCTTTGAGTGTGAGCTGATACCAATTCAAGAGGCTTCAAAAGATGCCAGCACATATATGAACAGAGAGTACCTACCATTTCAAAAGTATAGGCTAAGCCTACTGATACCAATTCAAGAGGGAAACAGGATCCAATGCTGCAGTGACTTATTTGAGACTGCTGTTTAGATGATACAGTCCAGCAAATGTTACAGATGATCTTTACATCTTGGATGTATACATTCATAGAGCTGTCGTTGACCATCTACCTGGCGGGGAATTTGAGTCACCGGGAGAATGATTTGTGGCTTCGACCTAGTCCACTCTTAAGCACAACAAATTATGAATATTACATCACCTTACTACCAACAGATCCAATGCAAGCATTTTGACAAATGAGGTCTTCAGGTTTTCCCTATGCAAACATTCAATCGGTTCGACAAAGCCAAACGAGGAAAGAGATGACCTTCTGCAAAATTAAGCTTGTTGCCTTGGAGAAATCCTGAGACGCAAAGGCAAGAAAAGAAGAAAAAGTTTCAGGTAGGTATGAACTATTTTAGGAAGAAATTATTTCTAAACAGCATAAATATTTTGTCTTAAGAAATCTATTCTAGCATTGCAAATAGTTTGATTAAATATGCTGATATACCAGGGTTTCAGTTGGGTTTTTTCTCTTAAAGAACAAAGTCTCCTACCGAGCCATTGAGATATAGATTGCTAATAAAACTCTTTTATGTCCCTAGGCCAGTTGAACACAAATATTGCTTGTCATAGGGAAGAAACCCTGGAAAGTTTCAAACAATTATGTCGCACACCTGGAGAGAACGCAATTTAGTCCAGGGAGTGGTGTTATCTGTAGCAAAGAGAAGAAAAACTTCCAGACTGACAGAGTACAATGTAAAGTATGACTTTCCAAAGAAAACCTGGACATTTCCACTAATCAGTGACATGATAAGGTGACTAAATCATCAAAGGAGATACCTGAAGAATGTAATACATGTTTTTATTACAGTTTGATGTATCCTGCTTAATTTTATGCAAATCAAGAAAGTAAATATTCGCATTTAGAGGAAAGCATAATACATCTATACATAAAATACAAATTGTTTTACATGTTCCGTGTGTTTGAAGCTCTTTAAGCATTGATTTATTGTTATTTACCTCTTGCGTTTGTGTCCTTGCCCTCTTATCGAAATCACAGTATGGCGGCAATTCGGTCATGTGATGTAATTTGCATATTGCATGATACAACAAATCAAGTTATCCAGAACTTATGTAGGAACAAAATGATACCTTATTTGTCCAAATTGGTTGCCTACAGTAAAGATATCTTTAAATAACTAATTTCACTCCATGCATATTTGGCCAATTCTGTCCATTTCTGTGCAATTTATGTATTGCAATTGTATAGTAATCCAAATCCACTACAGTCATTCAATAACATTTCCATATTTCAGCTTAAGATTACTGAATTTCAAACTTTTTTTTGTTTTGCATCTTTTTTTTGTCCTCTTCACTCCCAGGGTAATACAGCTTGGGAGTGTCTAGCACTTAAAAATGCCCTGACATCCTTATCCCAGCCAGGGCATACAAGGAAGTTGTCGGTGACTTGGTGTTAGGCGGTGTTTTTTGCTGAGTACTCCTGTTTCCTTCACCACTTGCAACTGGCAAGTCAAGACAGGCACAATATGGTAGAAAAGGTGATGAAAAACCAAAATTCCAAAGCCTTGCAGAAGTAAACGAAGTAAAGAAAATTTGAAGATTTAGCATGCTGTCAATTAAAAGACACAACTGTGATTAATGACAATATACAATGGTTAGATATCATCATGAGTACCTCACGTGATTCTAATGTTTTGACAAGAAAATAACCTTTTGCAACTGTGATTGGCATCTGTCATCCATGCTCTTAATGAGGATTTTACATTTACCTGCATCTTCTATAGCCCAAGAAAATGAATTTTCTCAGTAAAGTTTCTTTTATTATTATTCAATCACACCCTGCCTGTGTATTTATGGTATTTTGTGTACTCATTGTAGAGCAATTTAAAGACTTCTTTGACCCCGGGAGCGAGAACGACATGCAGGAGTGATATTGAGTATCTGTCACAGATATCCAACAGCTTGTAGACACCTGGCAGCAACGTCTTCTGAAATACACAAAAGAAAAACTAATCAGTTAATTGATTCCGTTGAAATAATGTCAACAAGGGCACGAGAAGGCTGATTCTAGGGTCAAATTCAAAAAAAAAATGTCTACGGCTATAATTTGGAGTACTTAAAATATCTCTTTATAGCCCTGCTGGAGGGTATTTGTTATACTTAAAAGTTGGGTATTCAAAGACTTTAACTCTATACCTAGTGCTATATAGATATTTATTTAAAGGTTAGGATGTTATTTTGGTGCTATCATGGGGCGTGCGAAAAATTAAATGCCTGTAAAAAATACCAGTTACACAGTATCCTAGGATTAAGGTAATGTGAGAGTAAGTGAAAATGGCCAATTTGTGATAATCGTGTGAAATTACCTTTAAAGTGAACTTTGTGGTACAGTTTTATAGAATAGTAAATTTTGGTGTTTGATTGTTGCGATATGTAGAGCAATTTAACCTTACATAGTTACATGTAGATGGTTTTGAAAATATGAAATCAACATTAAATTATTCAGTCATTATGCAAATCAGTCTAGCATTATGCAGGGAATGTCCTGTGTGGTTCAGTTCGGTGAATTTGAAATACTGTATACCCTGTTAATATTGCAGGAGTTTAATTAATGCATACTTTGCGGACCTCTGGAGTGTGCATTCATTAAACTGCACACCCTCAATTGGACATAAGATCCCTATGCTATTATCGTACAATGCGTTGACATGGTAACTCGTCATTTATGATCAGTACGCAAAAATTGAACTGCACATCAAAGACAGCTGCCCAGCGAGCACATAATTATATAAGCGAAAAATTATCAAGGTATACAGTAGGAATTTTACAAGTGTCTTTACTAGTTACCTTGACAGATGGTAGGAGTGTGACTTTCTGTGCCTCGGTGACGTAGTCAGCTACAAGATACGGTGCCACCTTGTTAAACTCCGCCTTGTACTCTGACAGCAGAGTGAAGAGTCTGCAAGAGAAGGTACAAACTCAAAAACGAGGATAGTATGTGTTTAACCGATTTATATATTAATACTTAATATGATACTTTTGACGATAACTTTCTAAATGAGAATAATTTTATATCTTATGTGAAGGAGCCGTTGGTAATATTTTGATTACTTTTTCTCCATCAAATACTTTCCTATTTATGCTTTTGCCTGCAAGATTTCATCAAAACTATTGGGCTGCTTTTGGCTGCTATGAGCATCAATATGTGAAATGATCTTGCCTAGTACTGTTTCCTTTTAGGACGATTTTTAAGGTACATAATACAAGACCAGATAGCATTAGATTTAAAGTCGTAAAATACTTATAACTTAATATAAAATGTCATGATGAATTTTGATCATCATCCCCACTATCTAGCAAGAGCTAAACCAATCCATGCAAAGAGTTACCACTTAAATGTGTTCTTTAGATCTATGACACTTGTGGAAATGACGAAAAAACACCACATATCAGATGGGATCTGCTGAAATTTTCTCATTTATTATTTTGCAAAAGATGTTCTCGCAAAATGGATATCACCAAAAAAGTCAAGACCTATATTGAGCTAAAGTGTACATGTGCGGATGTCAATATCAGTTTAGTTTCTCACCTTTCCACCAGGTGAGCACATGCGACGATCTTGGCGACCTTCTCGGCGGACATTTCCTCCGCACGCTGGCGCCCCCTGTGTATGATCGCGGCCAGAAGTCTCCGGCTGGCGCTCACAAACGTTGGCGTGATGTTGAACACAGTCTCAGTATGACTCACGAGCACTGCATTGAGAACATCATACAGGGCGTTGCTCGAAGAGACAAAATCCTCGAAGGGGAGGCCCTCTAGTGGCAAGAGGCTGCAACTATGTAAGCACAGGCTGACACTCTGTGGGCTCAGCAACTCCTGCAAAAAGAGAGAAAAATAGCATTCATTTATTTTCAAGGACGTTCAACATGTTGCTTTGATTAATTAGATATCTTATGACTATTTACAAAGAGGTTAAGTATTATGAGAATAACAGGTTGCTTTGATTAATAAGACAGTCACACCTTTAGACTATTCACAAAGAGCAGGAAACTTCTTTATGGCTAGAGATTTCTATTGATTGTGCTACGACCGGAGGTGTTACGTTATAGATAATATCATGGAAATTCTAGTCACATAAACAAAGTGAACTATAGGCAAGCTATGCTTTAACCTGAACCAAGCTAAATGAGACAGGGAAGTTCTCTCTTAAGGATGAATACCCCCAAGAACATAAAGGTTTACCAATGAAACGGTACAGTACTTTACAATACTTTACAATACTGTTAACAGTAATTTATTGCATTATTACTATATAAATTTTGTTTTTAATAGTGAAGTTCTCTCTTAAGGATGAATACCCCCAAGAACATAAAGGTTTACCAATGAAACGGTACAGTACTTTACAATACTTTACAATATTGTTAACAGTACTTTATTGCATTATTACTATATAAATTTTGTGTTGAATAGTCATGTTTAGGATAATCCCTAATAAATGATAACTTCACAGTGGTAAATGTCGTTCAGATTATCTTTAAGGAATGAAACAGTACAATACAGCATTTTTTGAAACAATACCGGTACCTCTTAATGATATCCCACCAGGGACTTAGGACCCATCCAGCCTGTCTTTTAGACATTTCCTAAAAACCTCATTTTGGTACAGACAAAAAATTCTATGAATAATGTTCAATTTTGACTTTTTTGGGTATGATAACAAAATCGTTTTCTATTGAACTTAACCTTCAAGGACATGGCTTAAGTGTAAATTGCCCTTTTTGACACAATATGCTAATGGATCTAGTTGAGTTACCGATTTGAAGTAGCTGAGTAGATAAATCTGGACGGGCAGGAATTTCAGAATTGCTGTTTTGGACAGGCAGTTTTGGAATTCTGGCTAAGACCCTGTATCCCAACCTAGTCTCGCTACCATGCAACTGTATTAGTTTCACACTTACGGGTCCCATACTGAGCATGACAGTCTGTGTTGCCATGAGAGGAACAATAAGATCCTGGATGTGATCAGCACAGCCAGAGGAGCTCCCACTTATGTTCTGCACAATAGTCTGGATCGACATCAGTACCTGAAAAATACAATTAAAAATACAATGGAAACTGTTCCCTGTACACCTTTTTAAGATGAAAACCTCCATGAGTTGAACATTTTCAAGAATTTTCTGCAGTTCAACTATGATTAACTTATAACTGAAAGATCACCAAAACTGTAAGGCTGTTTTTGACTGCTGTAAGTAGTAATGGATTAAGGTAGAGCCTCTTAGTGCATATATATGTATGTATGTATGTATATATACATATATATATATATATATATATATATATATATATATATATATATATATATATATATATATATATATATATATATATATATATATATATACATACATACATACATACATACATATATATATATATACATATATATATATATATATATATATATATATATATATATATATATATATATATATATACATACATACATACATATATATATATATACATATATATATATATATATATATATATATATATATATATATATATATATATATATATACATACATACATATATATATATATATATATATATATATATATATATGAACATATATATATATAATATTATATATTTATATATATACTTCGTCCAAGGGGAGCAGTGATTACTTACATTCTGTGCAGCGTAGCCGACCATGACCTGTTTCTCCTGTTCCATATCAGTAACAAGAAGATGCTGCCAGACGCTGACTGCTGTCGCAATGCGCACCGGATGCTGCTCCAAGTTACTCACACTCTGTAAGAGAGATTTAATAGCAGTAAGAATCAGAGATATTGGTACCAGGGACTTGGGTAGGACCCGTCCAGCATGTTTTTTGGACAGGCAGTTTGCTGAAAAGCTCCTTATGAACAGGCAAATATTTCTATGAAGCCAAATAACCAAATATTTTCCTAACAAACCAGCGTCTATGACATGGCTGAAGTGAAATTTGCCCTTTTTGACATAAAGGCTATTAAATGTAGTTCATATAAGGATTTGAAGTAGATTAGTTACTAAATATCCACAGGCAGAAATTTTGGAATTGCTGTTTTGTACAGGCATTTTTTTTTAAATCCTTGCTTAAACCAATTTCAAGGGCTACCCTCAGCACAAATTAAGCTATTTAAGTGAGTGGTACTTACCATATTTGAGAGAAGGTTCTGCAGGAGTCGACTGAATTCATCCACAGAGAAGAAGCGAACCAGAGCCAACAAGGTAGCATTGAGCGCTTGACTGACATCGTCACCATCACCAACAGACGAGAGGAGACTGCCATCTCCTTTTCCATCATTTTCCGGTTTGCATTCACAGTCCATGGTACCAGATGCTTCGACTGCTGAAGGACGAGCACTGCCATCTGGTCCTCCTTTTCTATTGGTTTCAGCAGAACTCTTCGCAAGCTGAACGATACTCTGCCAGGACTCATGGAAGAACGTCCTCTCCACAACATCCCTGATTTTCTCATAATGGACACAGGTGGCCTGGATGAATTTCAGCTTCGGCAGTGTGACGTTCCGCTGCGATTCTGATGTCCGCAGTGACAGTTCACACATTGTCTTTAATAACGATACACACTTAACTTGCTGTTCCGTACCCTCTTTTAGGGTAGGCTTGACCACTTTCTCTGCCTCTGCACTACCCTCTTCAAGGGTATCCATGACCTCTTCAACTTCACCCACTTTAGGGGTATTATCAACCTTTTTTCCATCCTCTTTTATTGTTGTGTTGTTTTCAACCCCTCCATCCCCACCCTCTTTTGGGGTATTTTCAAACTCCCCATCTTCACCCTCTTTTGGGGTATTTCCATCCTCTCCATCTCCACCCTCTTTTGGGGTACTGATCTTGTCCCCTCCAGCACCCTCTTTTAGGGTTTTGTTTTCCTTGCTCCTGGAAGGGGAGGGGGAGGCATGGTACTGCAGTATAGCTATGTAGGTGTATAGGTAGTTGGCCAGGGATGCGGAGGCTGGAGGGGACTGCATCTTCAGCATCTGCAGCTCCAGGTGATGGAGAAAGGACGCGGACACAGAATCCATGTACACCTTGGCCGCGCTTCGGATCTCAGCTTTACAGTGAGCCCTGTGCAGGATCTGAAAACAAGGAATTGAGCATTTAGCTTTGTGACTATTAAACCCATCTACTGCTACTTAGTCTGAAAATTACGCTATTTTGTGATACTTGAACCCAATTATGGTTAAGAGGTTTTTTACTGGAAAATAATATATGCATCTTTGAGGTTGTTTTTACCCTTGAGAGTTGCTGTAGCAGTGTTGCTGTTGTCTGAAGGGTCACCAGCTGGCAGGTCCCCTCACTGTGCAGGCTCACAACCTCGCCAATGAAACCGTCCATTTCCCGGAGGATCGGGCCATTGAGCAGCGCCATCTGGAGGAAACTCCTCAGTACTAACGAGTACTTCTCTAGGATGCCCTCTTGTTTCCCCTCCTCCTGCTGGAAAACAGATAAATAACTAGTCATTGATGTTGACTAAGCATAAGGAATATAGATACATACATGAATAATATGATACAAAAGATGTAGTACTAATAATATGAAATATCAAAAATGCAAATTAGAACAGAAAACATAATATCATTTGCTAAAATGTCAGTATAGAAACATATACTAGTATACTGATATCAAGTTCAAATAAACTAGTCATTGAAATAAACTGAAAGAGTTTGTAAACAAAAGCTTTGAATGATAGCCCATTATGGACATGAAAAGGTTTACAGATGTTTGTTCTTAAATCATATAAGAAAACAAGGTAGTGATCATTTTGTAAATAAAAGTTAGGGTGTTTCAAAAACACTACTATTTTCTTTAGTCACAAAGAGAAAAGAGTAGCCAGTCTTTTTGAGAATAAAAAGGATTTAAGATAGCTCTACAGATAACAAAGAGAAACAAAGTACCTTTTGTAAATGCTGACTCACTGTCCCCATCAGCCAAGTCAAGTACTTCCCGCAGTTTGTTACCCGGAAGAACTGAACATTTCGGACACCCTCCATTACGACAGCCATCTGGTTCAAACAGGTTTCCACCAGTTGAACCTGGTCTAAACTGGTATGATCTGGTTTGGCACCTGCCAGCAGCAAGGTAGTTCCCACCAGGCACAACATCTGGTTATTCGAGAGAAGATATTCTAGTGGAAGCATTCCTATAACCTGGGAAATAAGAACAAAACATACATCATAAAACATCTGGTTAGACGAGAGAAGATATTTGAATGGAAGCATCTCTTTGACCTGAAAAATGAAAACAAAACATACAAATAATAGAGCATCTGGTTGTTAAATCGTAGTAAAAGAAGGTTTTCAAAAAGGTTTCAGTGTATGGTTTCTTTATGGAACTGATTTATTGAGTAGCATAATTTTTAATCTGGAAATGAACTAGAACTGTTCCATTTGTAGGACTCCTCCTGTATCATATAAGTTCCATTACCAAAATCACAATGAATCTGTCATGGCCTCAGTAACATTTGTAATGGATCTGGCCAATAAATCTCATTACAATTTGGCATCAGAGGTTTGTGGGAAAAATTACAATTTGAACTCACAGGGGTTAAGAAGAATTGTTACATTTAAAACCTTTTATTTAAAACACATATTTTTCATGAAATTGCTTCATTATCAAGATATTTCCATGTTTGTAGGATCCTGTAAGCCTTTTAGATGTGAGAGCTTTCAAAAGGGCCTATCAATGATCTTGATTGTAGCATCAGCTTACCTTTAGGTTCATCATCACTTTGCTGATGGTCTCAGGTGAATAGGTGCTTCTGCTCTGATTCTCCGCCAGATGATCTGCTATTTGTCTTCCTAACGATTCCCACACTCCTTGATCTGTGTCAATCAGTGATCCTGTCTCAACGAACTGTTGCCAGATCGTTCCCACAATCCCGGTGCTTTTCCTCTTTTTCTTTGGACTGAAAAAAGCAAAAATGAATTTGTTGCATTACTTCAGGTTATAACTTACAGAGGATGAAAGGATGAATCTAACCCACAATTGACATTCTACAAGTATTTTAATCTAAAATCAAATTACAAAAGGTATTTATCTATTTGAATATCTCTTGAAATTGGACATATCCATTCATTGAAAGCTATCTTAGGCCGAAAAAAAATGAGCAAAAGAATATGTTGCATTACTTCAGTTGCAAATTACAGAGGATAAAACTAACCAATGATTGATTCTAAATGTACTTTAATTTCAAATCAAATTACAAGGCATTCTATCCATTTGAATTTCTATTTTGGTTGGACAAATCCATATATTGAAAGCTATCAGCCCGAAAAACTGAACATCTGGGTGTGTTGAATACTTTTTTTTTAAATATAAGGCCACTCCAATTTAATTACTTGTCTTATGAGCTTTTTTCAGAAAAAAAATTCTGTCAGACTCCAAAAGAAAAAAAGAAAAAAAGTCGACTTTGGTGTCTTTTGGACGAAAGTGGTTTAGAAATTTCCTGTCAGGCTCCCCCCCCCTGAAATGGCTCATTTTCTGCCACCGGAGCTCGTAAGACAAGTAATTAAATTGGAGTGGCCTTAGGTGTTAACTTCATTCAAATTGAACATAGAGTAAAAAAACTAGCATGCAGTTCATCATGGGATTATCTTTAACAGTCCAATTCCAGTAATTTCCAGATTAATTTGGAGCACTTTTTAAGTCACATTATCCTGCTCAGGGCTGAATCAGGACTTACTAACCCAAAATTGTCAAAATGATATCAGCAACCACTCACTGTAGACAAAATGGTTATGTACAGAAACTGCCCTCTTCCAAAATCATAAGGAATGAATCAATTCCAGGAAAACTTGGATGAAGTTAATTTGTTTTACACTCATATCAAATGGTTTTCGAATCAGGGCTGAACAGTACCTGTCCAACCCAGGTAGTCAGTCGGGGCAAGTTGGACACAAGATCAGATAGTCCCAATAGGCGTTCATGTTGCTCGGCCAATTTGATAGCAATTACCTTGGTTAACCTTGACATAGAGACAATAAAACATTACTTAATTTTTCAAAATTTAGGTTTGATGTTATTTCGTATATATTTTTCTAGCCCATTTTGTTTAGCCTTTACCCTTTATGACTTATCAAGGTTGCTGCCAATTACATTTTTATCAAAAAGATACTGTTATGATTATGAATTCAATGACTGTACCTCTGAAATTTCCATTCTAATGATAGATACTCAAGTCAGGCAAGTTGAGGGCTTGTTCAGCTCGCACAAGATGCCATTTCTTCCATGATTAGACAATCATGACTACAGGGCTATCTGTTATGTCAAGCCCTGCAAATGGCATCAACTTAAACAATAAAATTAAGTATACCTTTGTTTTTTGTGACTGAAATTATCAGCTATTTCTTTCCATACGGTCTTCACAACTGCTGTCTGTATCGGCTGCAGTTCCCAGATGATCTTACTTGTGATGACTTCCTTAGCAACCATATGCATCGTATAACCTTCCCTGAAATGAAATAGGCAATCTATTAATTCATTTTACCCAAATAATACAAAACGAAAAGTGAATGATGTAATACAAGAATATAAATAGGAGTAAAAATTAAATATATGAATGTAAAATATGTACATTTCATGAATTCACTGTGACATAGCAATTTCAAAGGCAAGCAGGACGTAACTGGTGCAGCAAAAAGGGTGATTTGGGGATCATTAATATGCTTCTATGCTATTTCTATGATAGGAACCCAGCAGGTATCAGATAGCTATTCAGTAAATCTTTAAGATATCATAAGATAAGATAACTATAACAGTAAAAGTTTGTTTAATTCCATTTGGTCAGTAAGATCCATAAAGAGGGATCCAAAACTCATGATTTATTCAAATATATGTATATATTTATATATATATATATATATATAAATATATATATATATATATATATATATATATATATATATATATATATATATATATATATATATATATATATATATAAAATTATATATATATAGTCCAGTAGCCAGATCAAGAAAAGTGCTCTATTTTAGAAGTTAGGTTAACCCGAGAGCTAGAAAATTTCCGTTGGTATCATGTTTTAGGCCCACACTTGGGGCATACCGCCAGGGTGGATGTAGACTTCAGAAGTGGTGCACATCTTTTTTACGAGGTCATGTCTTAGACACCCCACTATATGTAAAAAGGCCCCAAAATGGTCAAAATAATAGGTATAGGGGTAGGAAAGTCACCCTTAAACAGTCATAACTCAGCTTAAACCAATCATAGGGATCAGTGTTTGGTATTAAAATGTTGGTATGAAAGAGAAGTATCTTTTGAAATAGTAAATACATAACCAACTCTATCCCATGATGTAATAAAGGTCATTCAAGGTCAAAATGGCTGTCAAATCAAGAATCTGGGATTTTCCGATATTCTATAGTTTCCGTTTATAAACTTCTCAGTTTTTTTGACGTTATGTATTTCTGTTTTGTAGCCACTTTTTCTGAAGGAATGTCTTTTAATGGAATTGTTGAACATTTTAGAAAGTTCACTGACTAGAGTTTTAAGTCCAATTTTGAGCTGTAAGGTACAAAGTAGGGTACTAAGCCCACCTGGAGACCCCAAAAAGTGCCTAAAATGGTAAAAATTTGAAAATCAAAATGACTTTATCTTAAATTTTATAAGTAGGAAGGGAGCAGATGATGTACCAAAACATCAGGTTTAATTTTCTCCTCAATCTGGAAGATTATGGAAAAATAATATTGAGATTAAAGGGGCCCTAAAGGCTCACAAACATATCAGCTTATATGAAAGTTATACACTTCAGGAACAGGATGCTACCATTCTTTTTCTCTCAGTGATCCCATGAGGGGAGATTTTTGCGTATTGTCATCCTCCTAGACAGCCTCTGCCAGCCACTGGGTGCGGCCATGTTTTTCAAGTGCTATCAGCTGTGACACAATCGGGTGGCAGGGATCACATCCTGTCTCCAAGCTACCTCTGGGCAGTGTATCTAACAGCAGTGCTCCTGACAAGAGCTCTCTGCACAAGTTGCATAAAAACGTATATATCAAACAAGAAAATGGTGAAATCATGTGCAGCAATTGGCTGTAAAAAAAGACACGGTAGTGGAGAAAGCTTTCATAGATTTCCTAGTAGTAAATTTAGACAAAAACAGTGGTTAGCATCCATGAAATTTTTAAACCCACCTGTCCTGAAGTATGCATATGTATGTTCAGACCACTTCACTGACGAGGATTATGTCAGGAATCACACACTGCAGTCAGGATTACTTCAGAGTACAGTTAACAAGGTTCTGAAGAGGGATGCTTTTTTAGAAGGTTTGGGTACTTGTGAAATAGGTGTGCATAATCTCTCACACTTCTTCAAAAAAAGAAACAGTCACAATTGATACACCTTTTATCATGCTCCATGCGACTCCTATTGCATCTAGTCTTACTTTCTTCAAGGATATAATATCTGGTAACCAATTTTCATAAATCTCTTATTTCAAGCAGAAGTGATCTTGCAATTTATCAATTTCGGGATTTATTTACTTTATTGGTATACATTTACTAGTCTCAACATGATTTACCTTCATTCAGTTGCTCAACGAATATAAGCACAGGTGTATGCATTAAATGTTTAATATTAAGCCAGCATGAGAAGGGTAAATATCATTCCCTAACTTACAAAATTGAAACAGCTAAGGTTATAGCAGGGCTCAACGGTCCCCAGAAGGAGCAGGTACGCTGGCGGGGCTACCTGAACCCAAGATCAGGTAGTCCCGCC
The DNA here is from genome assembly GCA_963942565.1 of Maea johnstoni. Lineage (NCBI taxonomy): Eukaryota > Metazoa > Annelida > Polychaeta > Spionida > Magelonidae > Maea > Maea johnstoni. The sequence goes on along the minus strand of OZ012689.1, from coordinate 18,448,737 downwards.
AGCATTTTAGGTAGCCCCGCCATTTATTCCAAAAAGGCAGAATAGTTCTTTTTCCCCCTTTTCATGTTAGTAATGGTACTTATGCTTTTTTCTTCTATTTTGTAGGTTGCATGATTAAGGGATGCTATATTTTTCTTTTTTTCTGCTACCATTTTATAGCATTTTAGTGAGGAACTTCCCCCGGATTCAGGTAGTCCAGCGGGACTACCTGAATCCAACTTTAGGTAGCCCGACAGGGCTTTTTTTGGAATTCAGATCTCCCGGGAGATGGGACTATGCTGTATGTTGAGCCCTGTATAGTCAGTTATGACCCCATTTTCACTGGGAAGAAATACATTTCTAAATAGTACTGCAATATAGATAGAGGAAGGTTGAAATCAAAATATCTCAAATTGCAAATGACCCTTTCTTTTATTTATGATAGAATAAATGACATTTTCATTTACTCATTACCAACCTTCTCTTAATGACTTATGATTAATAATCATACTCTTCATTATTATGATCTGATGTACAGACTTTAGCAATACAGACTTTAGCAACCCTAACAGCAAACTTTCAGGGTGAATGGCAATTTTCATAGGTACCTCAACATGGTCTTTATTAATCCACTGAGAATAGACTGTGCAAGATTTTGTTAGTTGTGTTACAACTGAGGTTTTGTCTTATGTCTAGGTCCCTAGGGTAATAACAAAAGTAAGTAAAGGAAAGGGACACACAGGGTAATTGACCTTGTCCAATTGGCATTACACATCTAGACCCCATGGGACACAAGGTAGTAAACACAGGAAGTGACTAGCAGTACTGGGAACAGCAATCATCTTCATTTCCTTTAGTAATTGTGTACATATTCATGAAGATTATAGAAAAGAAATGTCAAGAATACCTTTGGAAGGGGCCTGATAATTTAAAGAAGGAAAGAAGTCTGACAGGTGCACCACAACATGCTATTTAAGCGCCAGCCCTCTGTTTCCACATCTTGACCATCAAATTCATCAACACCTTGAACTATGTCAATATAATCCACCTGATCACCTTCAGCCACTCTTGGTTCAAAGTCGTAGGGATTTGCATACCTAAACATCTTGAATGTGCTTCAGAGCAGTGAAATATCTATCTCCTAGACAGAGCTACTGGCTTTATCTAATACACCCACTAAGCTGCTTGCCACCCAATTACATAGACTACAGCAGCATGAGTTGACTCAGATCCAAGATGGCGGCTGCCCTGCCTCAGTGGAGTTGCTATTCACTAATTGCAATTTGAGATTTCTCTTCGTGTGGAGCTCTAGGGCTTCTCTGTTTATGACAGATGTTGAGCTATGTTCATGGACTTTCATATAAACCTATGATGTGTTTTTCCCCAAGTTCCCCTTTAAGGGGTTGTTGAAGGTCAAATAAAGGTCAAAATGCCATTTTTCCTCTAAAAATTTCAAATTTTGATCAAGACATTTTGATGAAGTTGTTGTGTTTTGTCACTATTTAATTTCCAAACCAAGTTACCACAATGATTGACGGATAAATAATCTCAAATATGGTCCAACAAATCATTTTTTACCATTTACCGGTGAAAATGAAGTAGTTTTAAGTCAATAAGGAGGTGTGGAAGGTGGCATTTGGCTATTCCATGCTTATAATAAGTGTTTACGAACGGGTTGTGAGAAGGTGCTAGTATGGGACCACTGTTTAGGTCATAAAAGTTATGAGCACCAAACAATATAGGCATTGTTTGGTATCAATTTTTTTGTTGTAAGACAGTCTTTCCATTCCATGCAACCAACCAAGGGTAGGGTCTATTGTTGCGATACTAGAGGTCATTCAAGGTCAAACTAACCCCAATTTCATAATTTGAGGCATTTTGTCTTTGAATTTTCCATTAAGCAGCTTATCATATTCTCCTAGAATACATATTTTATCCTGGAAATATTTTTAGGTGAGAAATAATTTTTAAAAAGGATTCTGAGACATTTTTAGGTCATTTCAAGAGAAAGTCTGGACCAATTTGGAATATTTCAGGGCCAAAATTACAAATGTCTGGTTACGGGTGCACTCACATATATAAGTGAAGCAGCAGAAAGTTGACATAACAGATCGAGTCATATCTTATGGTATGTCAGTTTTCATTTTCAGTAGGGAGAATAAGCCTTTTAACTTGCAGCATTACTTGCCTATTGTGCTTGTCATGTAAGATTATAAAGGCAGCGTAAAATATCTCTGAGATTTAAGGAAAAAATGAAGGTCAAATAAAGGTCAAAACATCATTTTTTCTCTAAAAAATTCAAATTTTGATGAAGAAATTTTGATGGAGTAGTTTGTGTTTTGTTATTACATAATATCCTAACCACATTACCACAATAATTGACAGACAAGATACCTTAAATATGTTTTAGCAAAACATTTCCACCCTTTACCTGTAAAAATGAAGTAGTTTAAAGTCAATATGGAGGTGTGGAAGGTGGCATTTGGCTATTCCATGCTTATAATAAGAGTTTACGAATGGGTTGTGGGAAGGTGCTAGTATGGGACCACTGTTTAGGTCATAAAAGTTGTGAGCACCAAACATTATAGGCATTGTTTGGTACCTAAATGTTTGTTGTAAGACAATCTTTCCATTCCATGCAACCAACCTAGGGTAGGGTCTATTGTTGTGATACTAGAGGTCATTTAAGGTCAAACTAACCCCAATTTCATGATTTAAGGCATTTTGTCTTTGGATTTTCCACTTAGCAGCTTATCAAATTCTCATAGACTACATAGTTTATCCTGGAAATATTTTTAGGTGATAAATATTTCTTAAAAAGGATTCTGAGACATTTTCAGGTCATTTCAAGAGAAAGTTTGAACCAATCTGGAATATTTATGGGCCAAAATGACAAAATGCCTGATTACGGGTGCACTCAAATATTTAAGTGATAGCAGCAGAAAGTTGACATAACAGATAGAGACTCATATCTTATGGCATGTCAGCTTTCATTTTTAATGGGGAGAATAAGCCTTTTAACTTGCCTATTGTGTTTTTTATGTAAGATTATAAAGGCAGTGTAAAATATCTTTGAGATTTAAGGACAAAATGAAGGTCAAATAAAGGTCAAAACGTCATTTTTTCTCTAAAAAATTCAAATTTTGATGATGAAATTTTGATAAGGTTCTTCTTTTTTGTCAATACATAATTACTTAAGCATGTCACCACTTTAATTGACAGAAAAGTTACCTTAAATATGTTTTAAGAAAAAAAGTTTACCCTTTACCCGTGAAAATAAAGTACTAGTTTCAAGGTAATATGCAGATGTGGAATGTGCTATTGGACAATTCACGCCTAATCGAGTTGTTAGCAAGTGCAAATAACATATGGGACCACTGTTTAGGTCATAAAAGTTGTGAGCACCAAACATTATAGGCATTGTTTGCTATCAAAATGCTTGTTGTAAGACAATCTTTCCATTTCATGCAACCAGGCTAGTGTAGGGCATTTTGCAATGATATAAGAGGTCATTCAAGGTCAAACTACCCCCAATTTCATGACTTAAGGCATCTTGTCTTTGAATTGCCTGTGTAGTATCTCATCAAATTCTCCTAGAATACATATCTAATGATATCTTTTCCTGCAAATATTATTTTTAGGTGAGAAATGTCGTTTAAAAGAGAAACTCATGCCTTTTAAGGTTATTTCAAGACAAAGTCTGTGCTAATTGTGAATATTTAGGCATCAAAATGACAAAATGCCTGATTTTAGGTGCACCCAAATATCAATTTAGCAGCAGAAAGTTGACACAACAGCCTTAATTATCATATGGTACGTCAGCTTTCATTTTCAATTGGGCATATACGCCTTTTAACTTGCCAATTTGTGCTTGCCACGTAAGGTTAAGATAGCGTTAAATATTATTGAGATTTAAGGAAAAATGGAATGTCAAACCAAGGTCAAAAGGTCACATAGAGCATTTTGCGACTTTGAATATTCACGATTAGAACGGACTTCGTCTTGAAATAACCTTAAAAGGCATGAGTTTCTCTTTTAAAAGACATTTCTCACCTAAAAATAATATTTGCAGGAAAAAATATCATTAAATATGTATTATAGGAGAACTTGATGAGATACTACACAGGCAATTCAAAGATGAAATGCCTTAAGTCATGAAATTGGGGGTAGTTTGACCTTGAATGACCTCTCATATCACAGCAAAATGCCCTACACTAGCCTGGTTGCATGAAATGGAAAGATTGTCTTACAACAAGCATTTTGACAGCAAATGATGCCTATAATGTTTGGTGCTCACAACTTTTATGACCTAAACAGTGGTACCATATGTTACTAGCACTTGCTAACAACTCGATTAGGCGTTAATTGTCCAATCGCACATTCCACTTCTGCATATTACCTTGAAACTAGTACTTTATTTTCACGGGTAAAGGGTAAACTTTTTTTCTTAAAACATATTTAAGGTAACTTTTCTGTCAATGAAAGTGGTGACATGCTTAAGTAATTATGTATTGACAAAAAAGAAGAACCTGATCAAAATTTCATCATCAAAATTTGAATTTTTTAGTGAAAAAATGACGTTTTGACCTTTATTTGACCTTCATTTTGTCCTTAAATCTCAAAGATATTTTACACTGCCTTTATAATCTTACATAAAAAACACAATAGGCAAGTTAAAAGGCTTATTCTCCCCATTAAAAATGAAAGCTGACATGCCATAAGATATGAGTCTCTATCTGTTATGTCAACTTTCGATCTGCTGCTATCACTTAAATATTTGAGTGCACCCGTAATCAGGCATTTTGTCATTTTGGCCCATAAATATTCCAGATTGGTTGAAACTTTCTCTTGAAATGACCTGAAAATGTCTCAGAATCCTTTTTAAGAAATATTTATCACCTTAGAATATTTCCAGGATAAAATATGTAGTCTATGAGAATTTGATAAGCTGCTAAGTGGAAAATCCAAAGACAAAATGCCTTAAATCATGAAATTGGGGTTAGTTTGACCTTGAATGACCTCTAGTATCACAACAATAGACCCTACCCTAGGTTGGTTGCATGGAATGGAAAGATTGTCCTACAACAAACATTTAGGTACCAAACAATGCCTATAATGTTTGGTGCTCACCACTTTTATGACCTAAACAGTGGTCCCATACTAGCACCTTCCCACAACCCGTTCGTAAACTCTTATTATAAGCATGGAATAGCCAAATGCCACCTTCCACACCTCCATATTGACTTTAAACTACTTCATTTTTACAGGTAAAGGGTGTAAATGTTTTGCTAAAACATATTTAAGGTATCTTGTCTGTCAATTATTGGGGTAATGTGGTTAGGATATTATGTAATAACAAAACACAAACTACTCCATCAAAATTTCTTCATCAAAATTTGAATTTTTTAGAGAAAAATGATGTTTTGACCTTTATTTGACCTTCATTTTCTCCTTAAATCTCAGAGATATTTTACGCTGCCTTTATAATCTTACATGACAAGCACAATAGGCAAGTAATGCTGCAAGTTAAAAGGCTTATTCTCCCTACTGAAAATGAAAACTGACATACCATAAGATATGACTCGATCTGTTATGTCAACTTTCTGCTGCTTCACTTAAATATGTGAGTGCACCCGTAACCAGACATTTGTAATTTTGGCCCTGAAATATTCCAAATTGGTCCAGACTTTCTCTTGAAATGACCTAAAAATGTCTCAGAATCCTGTTTAAAAATTATTTCTCACCTAAAAATATTTCCAGGATAAAATATGTATTCTAGGAGAATATGATAAGCTGCTTAATGGAAAATTCAAAGACAAAATGCCTCAAATTATGAATTTGGGGTTAGTTTGACCTTGAATGACCTCTAGTATCGCAACAATAGACCCTACCCTTGGTTGGTTGCATGGAATGGAAAGACTGTCTTACAACAAAAAAATTGATACCAAACAATGCCTATATTGTTTGGTGCTCACATTTTTTATGACCTAAACAGTGGTCCCATACTAGCACCTTCTCACAACCCGTTCGTAAACACTTATTATAAGCATGGAATAGCCAAATGCCACCTTCCACACCTCCTTATTGACTTAAAACTACTTCATTTTCACCGGTAAATGGTAAAAAATGATTTGTTGGACCATATTTGAGATTATTTATCCGTCAATCATTGTGGTAACTTGGTTTGGAAATTAAATAATGACAAAACACAACTACTCCATCAAAATTTCTTGATCAAAATTTGAAATTTTTAGAGGAAAAATGGCATTTTGACCTTTATTTGACCTTCAACAACCCCTTAATCTCAATATTATTTTTCCATAATCTTCCAGATTGAGGAGAAAATTAAACCTGATGTTTTGGTACATCATCTGCTCCCTTCCTACTTATAAAACTTAAGATAAAGTCATTTTGATTTTCAAATTTTTACCATTTTAGGCACTTTTTGGGGTCTCAAGGTGGGCTTAGTACCCTACTTTGTACCTTACAGCTCAAAATTGGACTTAAAACTCTAGTCAATGAACTTTCTAAAATGTTCAACAATTCCATTAAAAGACATTCCTTCAGAAAAAGTGGCTAGAAAAAAGAAATACATACTGTCAAAAAAACTGAGAAGTTTATAAACGGAAACTATAGAATATTGGAAAATCCAAGATTCTTGATTTGGCAGCCATTTTGACCTTGAATGACCTTTATTACATCATGGGATAGAGTTGGTTATGTATTTACTATTTCAAAAGATACTTCTCTTTCATACCAACATTTTAATACCAAACACTGATCCCTATGATTGGTTTAAGCTGAGTTATGACTGTTTTAGGGTGGCTTTCCTACCCCTATACCTATTATTTTGACCATTTTGGGGCCTTTTTACATATAGTGGGGTGTCTAAGACATGACCCCATAAAAAAGATGTGCACCACTTCTGAAGTCTACATCCACCCTGGCGGTATGCCCCAAGTGTGGGCCTAAAACATGATACCAACGGAAATTTTCTAGCTCTCGGGTTAACCTGAATCCCAAAAATGGGTGGCTGGCTACTGTACTAATATATATATATACATGTATATACACCTTACCTGTCAGTTGACTCTGGTTTCTGTGACAATGCATGGACTATGACATTAGCCAATTGAGTCAGCTGCTCATCAGAACACTGTCTGACAATGTTGGGTAGGGATTCTGTCACCAGCTTCAAGTGGGCAGCAGGAAAATTGGACTGATTCACACCTTCCAACTGCGGAGGAAAGATACAGGGACAGGTCAATAATAGGGATCAGTTACCTCTAAGAACAAAATGGTACTGTATATTATCTGTACCAATGAAACAGTATGGTATTTAATGGTACTGTTAACGGTACTTATTATGGTACTGTTAACAGATTATTTCCTTATAAATTTGGTTGTGAAAAGCCATGTTTAGAATCCAGGAAAATCGCTTATGAAATGACTTCACAGTGGTTTGTATCATTAAGAGAACCTTGATATCCCAGAATTGTGTATTTCTTATGATACATATCAAAACAAAATTGAAACCGGGAACAGTTTGTTACCTTTCCGTTCCAGTAGCCAGCTGAAGAAGAGTCCTGATTCAGCAAAGGTCAACCAGTACATTTTGGACACTAGTGATGACGGCTGGACTAAGATCAGGTGAAAGAAGAAGCAGTGCCTTCGCTTTTTGAACACCTAATGAATGCTGGAATAAATAAATAAATTCACTTTTAGACAGCGTCAAATTTATGACTGATCTAAAAGATACCCACACATTTTCTTTTGTTCAAATGAAAATGAATCTTTATATAAATAATTCAAATTGAAAATATTAATGAATTTTTCACTGAAATACCCAATTTGGCAAATTCAACATTTTGGAACTTTGGAAAATTTCAAGTTCAATTGATGTGTTTATGGCAATTGATTTACACAGGACTAAATTTGAGTAAAATAAAGGGAAACAAAATGATTGAAACAATCTATTTGATGAGAATACTAACAAAATAGGTTCAAGTCAAAAGAACAATGTTTTCAAAATTCAGAATCAAGAAATTGGAAGAGCTCGATACATCGAAACCTCAGAGATGTGAACACCTGGGAACCCGGGGAAAGCATTCACGTTAGGGTGTGCTCACATCTAGGAGGTCTTTACATGACAAAAATATACAAATGAGACTGAGTCAAAATCATATTCACATTAGGAGATGTTCATATCTCAGGGTTTGTTCACAATGTGAGGTTTTACTGTACTGTATAACTGGTATTTTTTACAGGCACTTAATTTTCACTATTTTCGCGCTCCCGACGATAGCGCCAAAAAGCATTCTTCAAATAAATATCTTTTTAGTAATAAATATATAGCTTGAGTGCGCAAATTTACAGTAACACAAATACCCTCCAGCAGGGCTGTAAAGTGAAAATTCCAGCACCCAAAATTAAAGCCTTATACAGTATATGACTTACCAGCAGAATCTTGCACTTATAATCGTGAGATTTGCGTACTGTATCAGCGACCTGCTTCCACTCACTGGCCTGTAGTGCAGGGTGGATGAAGGTGAGGTCGTAGTGATGAGATGCTGTGAGAACCGGGTTGACGTCTCGACCGGACGCGGACTTGGTGTAATGAGCGAGTACGATGTACAGCTCGCCCCACGTGAGGCACAGGTTCAGAGCAGCAGCAGACAGCACAGACAACTGAAAACAACAGCAGCATAAAATGTTTAATATTACTCCTATGGGACTAAATGTTTTCGACATAACAGTTGCAGGCCTCTTGTGATATGGCCTGTGAGTGGCTAAGGATCAGGTAAACCCGTCTTTCAAACAGCAGCCTAAAAATGCCATTACAGCACAACCTCTATGTTTACATGTCACGAAAATTGTTCAACAATTACAGGTTTTCAACTAAACAAGTTAACCATTTATGAAATATCATTCCACAGATTGCAACAAAATGTTCAATTTATGAATGTGTTCAACTTACGACAATGTTCTACGAAATAAATGTATCGCCATAACAAGTTCAACTTCTGAAGTTCTCAACCCATGGAGATGTTCAATCAGGTTTAACTGTGATTCACAGAAAACCTCCTTTGACAAAGGCATATAAAATTAATGGAATTTACATTATTGTTGCTGAGGACGAAAGTAGCCTCAGCATTGAAAAGGTTAAGAATCATCTCTACCTTGCTGTTCCCCATAAGAGATGCGGTGAGAAGTCCCTTCAGCACCTTCGACTCTGTCTCCTCCATCAGTGCTGCCACCTGGCTGCAGGTCGCAGGGGTCACCGCCTGATCAACAAACCTCACATTCGACAAAAACAGCGCTAGCAGCAACAAAACACAGTCCAGATTCAGAGCTGACTTAGACTCTGGAAAGAAAAATATTAACGCAATATCAGACATATATAGTGAATACTTTGGTATACTCTTATGATCTGCCTGCTTTCGAATCCTTGCCGAGGCATTTGGAAAAGCTGCCAGTGACTTGAGGTTAGGTGGTGGTTTTAGCCGGGTACTCTGGTTTCCAGCTGCAACTGGCTAGTAACTACTTAGTCGCAATATGGCAAGAAAAATGACGAAAAACCGAAATTCCAAATATACTTTCATGATATGCTATAAATACAAATAAAGGAGGACTTTTAATTTACAGAATCAGGGGAAAGGAATGCACATCTTGCTCTTCTTATGTTAAGATAAGTAAATTCTGACGAGGATATCCATTATGACACCAAAAACAATGGACTGTAAGTGTTTACAAATGTTAAGAAGAACAGCACAATTCGCTATGGAACAAAGAAATATTCTGCACACATAGCTCTGCCAACTGAACATTCTCACAGGCTTTTTAACCCATTGATACTTGCAGTACCCATAAGAAGCCGAATTTAAACCGATTCATGCGAGTTCTACTTGACCTGTTTGTACCAATTTCCAGTTTGCTTTCGAAAGTATCAAAGATCCAGATATAAGTCAAATGAGAAATCTAGGCATATAAGGGTTAAAACCAAACAGAAAAGCTCAAGTAGAATATTTCTTACCAATAGCAGACTCTGGCATGTAGTGTTCCTGGCACTCCTTCAAGAAAATTTTCCACATTTCAATTGCTTGCCCCTGGGGTAGATTCTGAACACACTCGCTGAAACTGGAGAATAAAGTTCATGAAAGAAGTGAAATTGCAAGGTTCTGTAAGTTGGCATTACATTCATTGTCTTCTTTCTCTGGCATTTGATAGAAAAATTGTGACTTAAATGCCAGTTATTAAAGATGGAGGAAACCATAGGGGTCAGAGAAAACCACCAAATACTCCAAGTCACTGGTACCTTTCTAATAGGCCCACATGCTTTGAAACCCGACCTACTACATTGATCAGAGACAGCGATCTGTCAGGTTGCAATGCTGTAGACCAATTGCCTATTGGGGCAAGGGTTGATATATGATTTCAGAGATTGCATTTAAGCAACTATGTAGTTGGTCAACCTTGGTAGTCTAATTAGACCAACAGATATGGAGGAAAAACTATTTCGAGATGACCCATTTCAATCAAATAGCTTTAACTAAACATTTTATGATCACAACTTACTTAGTTGCCAATAAAAATACCTACAGATCGATTAGTTGATAATTGTTAATTGATAACTTACTTTGCTTGATTCATAAATGTATGTAAATATTAGAGTAGAGGCAGGGTCTTAGCCAGGATTTTAAAAATGCCTGTCCAAAACAGCAATTCCAAAATTTCTGCCCGTACATATTTAGCTACATATCTACTTCAGATCCTTGTACCAACTACATATAATAGCCTATTGAGTCAAAAAGGTCAATTTCCCCTTAAGCTATGTACCAGAAGATGGTATGTTAGGAAAATATTTGGATATTACCCCCCAAAAGTAAAAATTGAAAATTCTTCATAGAAACTTAGACTGTCCAAAAAGGAGGTTTTAAAGAAACAGTCTGTCCAAAAGACAGGCAGGACAGGTCCTGGCTAAGTCCCGAACAGAGGTTTTTGGTTATTTGAATCTACAAGCTAGCAGCTATAGCAGGTCACAACAGTATTCTTCTCCATTTATAATCAATTTTCGAGTGAAAAAGCAATAAAGCAACAGATACTTACCTAGCTGCTGCACCAACAGGAAGTCTGGTGTGCTCGTGCCCGAGGTGCTGCCCCCTGATGGCAGCTAGGAGAATCTTGAGAAGTTTCTGCGGCTGGCGCAACTTGTTGTAGGTCTGGATCAGTCCAGTAAGCAGCTCATCCTGGGCAGACAGCACCTCCTTGCTCAGCTGAAACAGATAACATAATATAATATATATAATATAATATATATAATATATAATAAATAACATATAATATATATGGATAATATGATGACAGAAACAAATGGTGGTTGCTCAGTTTTGAAATGAAACTGACAACTGATGCCATTATTTATCATAGACATATTTGGAAACAATATTGTACGAAAAGTACATTATATTGTTTTGCAACTAAGGCCCATAAAATAATCAGTAAAAAAATCTAAAAAATTTGAAATTACATAACATATTCTACATGTTTTATAAAGGCACCTGAGACATTGGTGGCCCAGATTCCTATGGTGGTCCAAATTATCTAGAAATTTACAGTAACATTCTGCCTACCTGTGTGTTATGAAGCCAGCAGTGTGATATTACTGCCTCCATGTGGGTTTCCAGGATCCCATGATCTAGGACCAACAGGCAACTGACACATTGGTACCAGGATATACATCTGTGGAGGAGAAATAGCCATGCTTTGTCAGAGAAACACTCATCAAATTGGAAATTATATCGCCATTTTGTTTGCTTGTTAGGATTTACATCAATTTCCACAGCTTAAGTTATATCATAAAGAGATGTAACTGGGAAGAAATCCTGGAAACCTTTTGAATAGTACATGGGATCTTTGAGTCGCAATTACGCACCATGGAGGTCTGGATATATGATTCTTTTAAAAATATCTTTAGAATAAGTCATAAATTAACAAGATATTTGAAAGAGGGTTGTTAATGGGTTCTGGTCAATACCTTTTGAATATTTTACGAAAAAAACAAAACTTTTATGTCAAATAGATGTTACAAAAAAAGCAGAATGTTTAGGGATGCCGAAATCATGAATAGGTTTACCCTTCCAATGCTGAGGCAACATTTATCCAAAGCACAAGGATGCAAATTTGTTTTGAAAACCATCGAAACCCTGTCATGTTGGTACTCATTAGATAGCTCTCACTGAGTACTCTCAGATGAGTACCCATGTGCCAGGGATTCAGTCATTTTTTAGGTTTTTTGCATCATTTTTTATTGGCCAAATCAGTCAACAGCAGCATGAGGTCAAGTCATTTTTCAGGTTTTTTGCATCATTATGTATTGGACAAATTAGCCACCAGGGTCAGAAGGGTTAAGGAATCCTTTATTTCAGTACCTTGTCTTCAAATTCAGTAGAGCAGCTGTCAAACTCTGCAGCCACTTCAGCTGCTGCCCGCCGGCGATCCTGTCTCCCGCGACGCTGTACACCTCGTACTCAGCGACCAATAGGAGCAGCTCTCTCAGCGCACCCAGGACCGCCTCCTCCTCCTCAAGCTGACTATTTAGGGTAAGGGGCTGCTCTTTAAACCCTAACAGGGAGCAGAGGTGGATAAATAGCTGGTACGGTACATCGCCGTCAATCCTATAACGGAAAAAATGAGACCGAAATAGATTTTTTCTCATAACATTTCTCTATAATCTTATATTAAGAGAATGAATTACCCGAGTAAGATAAATTTGATTGATGAAATATATAGAATATTTTATGAAGACAATGGCCTACATGACTCTTTGTGTTAACAGTACTCTATATTATAAATTCTAAACAGGACCCAATAAGTTTTTCTCCAATTAAATATTTATAAGCTGATATATATATTTCTGATATCATTATCATTGTAATAATCAATGTATTATTATGATCAATATTAGTAAAAAAATAATATAAAATATTTCTATATTTATGGTTTTACTACTTATGCTTCTTCTTCTAATAATAATAATAATAATAATAACAATAATGATAAAAATAACAATTAAAGCAGCAATGATAATAACATTGAGAAAATAACAATATCGGTAAAAAGAGATTAATATACAATTTTAAAAGAAAAGGAAGAAGTTGATTTAGAAATAAGTATGAGTGTGTGTATTGTCTACCTGCTTGCAGCTAGAAATCCTCTGTAGAAAATGGGCAAAGAATATAAGGCAGACTTCCACTTCAAAGTATCCTTCTTGTGTTTAACCTGGAAAACAACAAAACAACATCTAATAAACATTATGTGTTAACACATCATATCTGTAGCAGTCGTACAAGTGTTTGTAATTATTATTTAAATTATTGTCTACACTATGATACCTTCCAAAATAACTTGAGGAAAAATTGTCTATTTCTAGGGGTTTTAAGTTTGGGTTTTAAAGGAATACATCAAATTAGCAATATCTTTTAAAGAGAATAGCTTTCAGTTGATTGAGAATTTGTTCTCCAGGTTTGATCCAAAACAAACATTTCTCTGAAAGCAATAATGATTATAACGAACTACCATTACAATCACTACATTTTGCCAACTGCAGACGCATGTGCACCTAGGTTACTTACCTTCAAGCCTTCTGAAAGGTCATTAAATACTTTCTCCACTGACTTGGTATTGGCGACCCAAGCCTTGGCCTCTGCTGAACCTGAGTCAGGGGTCAGAAATGCTGTGTAGCTCTCCTGAACTTCCCTGTAAGAAAACAACATCAATAATTAAACAAGAGCAACGCCAATCAATAGTGTCAAGTTGTTCGTTGGTTGTGGATAGCTTAGAAAAATATTTTTGATTATTTTTTTGTTTAAACGTGTGTGTTTTATGCATCTTTTATGTTGATTGGGAGTTGGGAGGGCGGAATTTTTTTAGGCTAGGGATTTTTCGCGGTGAACAAATAAACAACTATTTAAGGCCTTCACCTTTTAAAAATTTCTTTGTTTCTTTTGTTTTTAATGAACTTGTCTCAAGAAATCAACATCAAGAGTTTGAACATTTCTAAAATTTCCTTACCAGTTTATGGTCATATAATTCCCAAAACTACAATTTCTTGATTCAATTTTACTGGTTTCAACACCAAAATACTTACATTTTAAATGTTATTTCAAAATACTTTATGTTTTTACTTGTGAGTTTTTTAATCAAAAGATGGCCAATTTAAGATATGAAATGCTAAATTGTGCATAAAAACAAAAAAGAGCATAATATGAAAATAGGTTCTTGGTAAGAAAGCAAGATAAGGATGTGTATAAATCACTCACTTGTTAAATAATGACTGATTGAGGAGGTACAGGATTTTATCCCTCACAGCCGAAAGATCTGAGCCTCCACTTTCCTTCACTAAATAGGAGAGGGTCATACATGGAGGCAGTAGCTTATCAACAACATGGCCCATCAGCTGAAATAACAATATGTACATGTAAACAGTTAGATATGACACTCTCACAAGAAAAAATGCAATAAATGAAGATAGTACCACACCCATCACAGATTCAGCTATTTCTTGGACATCGATGACATGGATGCATATTGATGGCAATTTGCATAAGGTACTCTACTGCATAAGGTACAAGGCTTAAAAATATGGCTTAAGGCATGCAAAAAAGTTACCTATGACTTCCAAGTTGGGGTCAGTTGGTGTTTTCTCCCATGAACTCCAGAAACCTCCGTCACAGACAACTGGCAAGTAATTATTTTTGCCTCAATATGGCAGAAAAAGTGGCTATAAGGAAATTGAAAATTGAAACCAAGGAGCTCTAAAAGATGAAAGCATTAACATATAGTAGATTAATGTAGAATCAGAAATTAATCAGAGCAGTTTATTCTGCTGGACTTTTCCGAGTGGGGTCAGTTCTGTATGATGCAAGTCAGATGTACTATTCCTGTCATTAGAATATCAACCTTCAATATTGGCTTTTCGGTAAAAGAAATTCAAAAAAAAATATCAATAAACCATAAATTCGGTTAATTTGCACCTCAGATTGATTTCCAATTCTACAGTATTTTCATTTGTATTTTTAGTTACCTTTTTAGGGTTCTTGTCCTGTCTGTGCAGCACGTTACACCTGTCCGCCACTGTTGAGAGGAGCTTCACGGTCTCACCTGACGGCTGCTCGTTATGGCTCAGCTGACTAGCACACAGGTGAGTTAAACAACCCAAAAGGCTCACCTGTAACAAAGGAAAACACAATGGGAATATTATATGTACATTGGTGCTCAGCTGACTAGCACACAGGTGAGTTGAACAACCAAACAGACTCGCCTGTAACAAAGTAAAATACAATGGGAATATATGCCTATGGGCAGCATCAGTTTAAGCAACCTATTTACATCCTTATGTCAGCTTAAAAGCTCAGCTGACACTAACAGTTGAGTTAATCAACCAAAAAAGACTCATCTGTAATATCATACCATACATGAGCGGGAAAATTAACGTCAGCTTGTGTGACATGCACAGATACAGAGGGGGTTCAAGGGGTTTAAAATGTTGATTTTCTTTCTTAAAATCTATCCTTTTTTTGACATTTGACAGAACTGATACTTGTCTTTAATTTTGATTAAAGCATTAGAATTTAAAAGAATCTAGTAGATCTACATCTCAATTAAAACAAACCCCTTTATGCAGAACTAACAGAGAAATCCTCAGTCTGTCTCTGGTGAGCTGCTTGAGTATTCAGTTACAATACACGACATGGTCAAATGCTGGATGCTAACTTCTCAGAGAGCATACTACAATTGTCTAACTCTCACACGTTTGTGAGGATGTCCTTAATTGTTGTTCAAGGGTGTGTTAATTCTCGGAAATTTAGACCAACCTAAGAATTCAGACAACTGTAATTATTGTGCAAAATAATTTAAGGTTAATCTGGGCCACCTTTGATCTATCACTGGTCATCATTAAGGGAAATCTGTGCCACTATTTAATACCCTGCTTTTTCTGTATTTTCAGATAAAATGAGCCATGCTAACCCATAAAAATCTTAGCTATCGTAAAAGTGTCCCAAATAACCGAGAATTAAAGTACTTACCATTAGTTCCAGCTTTGAGGTGATCATGTGACCAAGGTTCTCTGATGTGACGATTCTCAGACAGCAGCCAATTACATCATCGACATTCTCCCAGCTCTGATCAGTCGCGCTCGCGGAGAGACTCTGAATCATAGCCTGAAAAAAGACAAGAGATGCAGCAGATAGTCAATACTGAGGCTCCGAAGAAGAATGGCTACAAGTAGGGACCAAAAAGGCCCAAGTGATAGAATTACATGTTCTGAGGATTGCATCTTCAAACATTTGACAATCAAACATGGGGCAAGAACATTCAATGTTCAACATTTACTAGATCTATGTATTGTGAAAAGACTAGAGTCCAGCTTGAGGCATGTTAGAAAGTAACAAGCGACTTGCGGTTAGTCAGTGGACATTTTTCCCTGAGCACTAACTTTGATTTCCTCCAGTCATAACATTTCTAATTACAAATTAGGCGTAATATGGCATATGAGGTGATGATAAATGAAATTCTAAAATTCACATGGCCACTCAAAATCAGAGCCCTTCAGTAACAGGTAAATAACTGTAAAGATGAAAGGTGGTAACTATAAGATACTACAAGTCTATTCTGTAGGGCCACTGGTGCATTCTAAGCACAAGTATCCCTTCTATCATTGATGCTGGTACAACGAAACACAATTCTATAAATATCTTATCAAAATTGGCCCTTTACCTTTTAAGGGAAGGATGTAGGGTTAATTTGGATAGCTTGCTTGTTAATAATTACAAAGACTACGTATGATATGCACCCTAGTTTATGAGTTAGAACTCGTAAAGTGCAAGTCAGATATTTTTCCTTCACAAATTCAATAATGACAGAAATTGCAGAAAAGGAAATCAATTCATTTATGATTTGCTGGCGTTGGGTAATTAAAAATATACCTTTCAGTGTTCACCTGCTTTATTTAATTTGAGCATTTACTATTTAGAACTCACCACACAGATAGTAGGCTTTAGGATTATAGACTGTGAGGTGGATTGATTGTGGACTTGTTTTGTACCAAGGACATCATGAAGGCATTTCCATAATGCCTGTGCTGTATCAGGCGGCACCTCCTGTCTGAAATACATAATTACATATTCTTGATGGGGCGATTACCTGGAAACATAGTCTTAGCCAGCAGGGCATCATGATCTGGGTGTCATTTGGACACCCAAAACCTCAAAAATAACCCCTCAGGACACCCATAATATCTTGCGAGTAATTTCATAAAATGTCACTTTCAAGCATATAATTGATTTTGTCCTCATCTCAATATAACTACAATGACATTTATAAAGTATATTATACTGTATTTTAATAAATTAATACATATTATTCATGGTTGTAATTTGAATAAATTGAGGTTTTCTTTGAAATATAGAATGCTCAATAATTTTACAATTGCCATTTTTGGGCACCCAGTTTCTATATTCTGGCTAAGACCCTGCTTGGAAACTCGAGTAATCAACTTGTTCTAGGTCACTTGTGAGTTCACAAGTAACTTCAGGCATAGTTCTATTGAGAAGGAATTACCCCCTTATGTAACTAAAAAACCTGCAATAAAAAGGTTTACTGACCACTAGATATTACACAGAGCTCAAATTTTTTTTCAGGTGCCCAATTGCATCGTCAAAAGCTACTTAAAGGTGTTGTGTATAGAAACGAGTACAGTACATCTTTAGGCTCCCTGAAGAAATCTGAGGGAGCTGCAGTAGAATTCAAGGAATCCCTGGGCTACTAGCTCCAGCTAATTCCGAGCCCTTTTAAATTATTACTTATCATAATTACATTATCACTGTTTTCCATCAAATAAGCATAAGTGAATTTAGCAAATATTGATTATCCTTTCCATCATAATTGACAATTGCCATCATGTTATTAATTCTAAAAATATACTTAGATTAAAATTGGAAAGACAGCGAGTACTTACTTCTTTTGATTTGATAAACACATGCATAGCCAATCTAATAGGACTTGGTGTTTGTTTGGAATGAGAACATTTTCAGTTATCCAGGAAAACTTCAGCAACTTAAGCCGATCAGGCCAAGGGGTACTCCTCTTTCTTATTCGCTGCTGGATACCTGCAAAAGAAATTAAACATAATGTTGAGAGAGGGGCAGGGTTGGCATATGGTGGCGTCCATATATACTTTTGACACATGGTAAAGTGGGTTGGTTGCAAATGTGCCAAATGTCTACTATCAAGAGCTTAGTAATTACTATTTTCTTGACCAGCTCATTACTTTTGTACAGTATCAGTCACTGCAGGGTCTTAGCTAGGATTTCAAAAATGCCCATCCAAAACAGCAATTGCAAGATTTCTGCCTATCCAGATTTAGCTACTAATTCACTTCAAATCTTTATGTACCAACTACATTTAATAGTATAGTGTGTCAATAAGGGCATTTTACACTTCGTCTAGGTCCTAGAAGATGGTTTGTGAGGAAAATATTTGGTTATTACCCCCAAAAGTCAAACTGAAAATTCTCTATAGAAAATTTTGCCTGTCCAATAGGGGAGGTTTTCAGGAAAAAGCCCGTCCAAGAGCAGACAGGAGGGGTCCTGGCTAAGTCACTGTGGTAACGCTGCAAGACCTGCTGGCTACCAGTCCAGGTGATGTCTGTCAAAGTCTAAGATAGCAAGGTGCAACATAGGTTCTAAAACATTACTTGTCAAGCTGGACAAACTGGCCCTTAAGTTTACTTGCCCCGCCGGCACTTCCACTTGCCAGGCCACTCTGTTTTAAAAACAAAGGTGAGTTACATTGTGAGGACTCTGCAGCGCTGGAGGGTTCCACACAAGGACCACGTAGGCTGGCGCGGCTACCTGAACCCAAATCTGGTAGTCTAGAGCTCCAACATTTTAGGCAACCCAGCCATTTTTTTCACTACCATTTTGTAGTGCTTTAGTGAGGAACTTAATCAGGATTGAGGTAGTCCATGGGATTACCTGAATCAAACTTAAGGTAGCCCGGCAGGGACGTTTTTGGAAGTCAGATCTCCCAGGAGACGGGATTATGCTATTTGTTGAGTGCTGCTCTGCCCAAAACATAACTTGCTGAGCGGGGCAAGTTAGGGTCTTGTTCTGCTTGCCCAATTGCAGTTTTTTGCCGAATTCACTTTCAAATTGCAACGGGACAAATGGTTATGTTGCACACTGGATAGACCCAGTTTGTGTCTTCTATCAATAATTCATGACAGGAAATGGTCACATAGAACTTTTGAAAGTCACTGAATACAACTTTCAGCCCTCAAGAGCACGCTAAAACTCCTATATTAAGCTGCAAGCCGATGTACATATTATATACTACTTTACCTAAATATCCCACTTTTATGTAGTCATTTCCATTAAAACTGCTTTTATAAATACTGTTTTCATCTACGAGTGGAAATCTGTAAGACTCCCATTTTGTGTAACACCCCCTCAGATAGCTTTCTTGATTTGACCTATATAGATAAACCCCCACCGGCGGATGCATTGCATTCTCAGGGAGACCAACTGGCTGGATGCACAGCCTGCCACCGTTACGGCAGTTGAGCCAGGAAGTGGGGTCCTCCTGACGGTGCGCTGTGTGCACATTTCCTGTAATGTTGGTCGCCAATCGTAATGTAATGTAAGTCTGGCCGTGTTACTCGCCTTAACAAATAACAAGCAAGAAATCTGCTGCGATGAATTCACTGCAGCAGAGGCTTGGATCCATGTTGATAGACTTAGAGAGGCCACAGAGACAAATAAGTAAAATGATAAGTTGGCTTGGATAGACGACAAAAACCTGGTCTAAGTCTAAGAGTAAAAAAAGACAATATAATGGAGTTCAATGAACTTGAAGAGAATCAGGGCTACGTTTCTTTGACCCCTTACCAGCCTCGGGTTCGACCTGGGCCTTGTTCAGCACCATAAACGTTGATCAACGTTGACTTAACATTTCCCGTTCAGATCATCATCGCAACTAAACGTTAAAACCATTCAGATTCCGTTTTCTCACCACGTTGATCAACGTTGATGGTCCTGTAGCGTGTTTCCGCGACGTCAGCTTTCCTCACCACGCTGTTGGGTACGCATCAGATTGGTTTCGAACCAGTTTGGATACGAAGTCTCCAGCTCGCAGCATGTGACTATCGACAAACGACGTCGCGGAAGCACGCTCCTGAACAAGGCCCAGTCGAACCCAAAGCTGGCAAGGTCAAAGAAACGAAGCCCAGAGTGAAGACCAATAACAGGTAGGTCACATAGGTGGGCAAAAGTGGGAAAGTAAACCCCTTCGTTTCATAGACCCATGCCTGCAAGGGTCTATGGCTCATAGACCGTTTGCGCACATGGGTCTATGTACTTAGGGAGCCTCATAGACCCATGTTGGACATGGGTCTATGAACTTTGTCAGCCTCATAGACCCATTGCGCACATGGGTCTATGGGCACAAGGCAAACAGAGCATAGAAAATACACTGCAAAAAAGATTTTGAACTAAAATATACATAAAATACATCCCAAAACCAAAGGTGTGTATGATCAGGGAAATGTCTGTAGAAAGGAGCAGTAACACAATACGTTATTTGATTTCTTCTGTATTTTAACGGGGATTAAAACCTGCCTTAAAAACAACTAAGTTTTTTGACAAGAAAAAAAATTAGAACAGACCTTCGGTGTGTGTGACAGCAATCTCGTTCGTTAGAATGAGATCCCATCACTGCTTTTGATCATCCCCCCTTCCCACCACCATATCAAGGGCAGGGGCAAGAAATATGCATTATTTTTAAACCCATGTTATGTTTGATAAAATATATTGACCCCCCTGGTGGCATCCCAGGTTAGTGGTTTGAACAACAAATAACCTTACCTGATGGCTCTGTAGCAAATGACCAGGTTAGACAAAGAAGTAAACTTCAAAGTCTGAGAGAGAGGATTCAAAAATAAATACACAATACGGGAGAGAAAAAAAGAAATGTGTAGAGAATAAATAAATAAGCTAGTCAGAAAGAAAGAACTGGAAGAAAAAAATCTAAAATCCATATGGAGAACAGAACATTGGATAAATGTCTGACTATGACAGAATATTCATTACAGACCTCTGCTGCCTACATGGTGACACTCAACTTCCTGTTCTAGTAAAGTGAATCGACCCATGTCCAACATGGGTCGATGTGAGAGAGATTTCTTGTTTGAGGTTTTCAAATTACAACGACCCTTGACCAACAAGGGTCGATGGCAGCAAGTTTCCTGCTAGACCCTTGACGGACAAGGGTCGTTGACTTCGTAGACCCATGCATGCATGCGTCGGTGGGGGTTTACTTTCACCCATCGACGCTTATGGTCGATGAGCTAGAGCCATAGACCCATGACTGGCAAGCGTCTATGATGGCCATCAACTCATCTGAGACGTGGTCGATGGTCCTCGACCCTTGCCTGCATGCGTCGACAGAAGCATAGACGCTGTCCTACAAGGGTCGACGAAAGCATAGATGCTGTCCTACAAGGGTCGACGAAAGCATAGACGCTGTCCTACAAGGGTCGATGGAGTTGACATCGATTTCACAAAAAGGGTCGACGGGGGTTTACTTTAATCCACTTGCCATAGGTGGGATATTTCGAACTGCATTTGCAGTGAATTGGGGAACATTTGATCAAAATATAACGGAGCTGTGACGGATGCCCAAATACGCAGCCGCAAAGGCAGCAGACACGGTCGGTTTGTGAACGAGCGGAAGGTCTTAAACTTGGATTGACGGGCTATCCTCCTAGCAGGCGATAATTGAGTGATTAACAGCAACGACAGCACGTGGACGACTTGAAATAAAGAATTTCATGGTATTCAAAAGTGATTAGCTTCTAACATGTATACAGGTTAGAAATTAAGGTTTATCTTAAACTTAATTCAGCCTTGCCAATCCACTTAGGAAATAATTGACTAAGAAACAAACAAAATTTATCCCGCAAATGGTCCTTACCTCGGTAAACAGTCGCCATGCTTGAAAAATGTACATGCAGCACAAGCTGCTACTATGTCGAACCCGTTACAGCAGTCTTGGAGCTATCGCGCGATAAAGGGGGCTGTGCGAATAGGTTTTGGCAATGTTGATGTAATATATATACATGTATATAGATAGATAGTTAGATAGATAGATAAATATATATATATATATATATATATATATATATATATATTATATATATATATATATATATATATGTATATTATATATATATATATATATATATATATATATATATTATATATATATATATATATATATTATATATATATATATATATATATATATGTGTGTGTGTAGGCCTATATAATATATATATCATATATATATATATATATATATATATATATATATATATATATATATATATATATATATATATATATATATATATATATATATATATATATATATATATATATATATATAATATATATAAATATATATATATATATGTATATATATATATGTATATATATATGTATATATATATGTATATATATATATATATATATATATATATTATATATATATATATATATATATATATATATATAAATATATATATATATATTATACATATAAATATATATATATATATATATATATATATATATATATATTATATATATATATATATATATATACATATATATATATATATATATATATATATATATATATATATATAATATATATATATATTATATATATATATATATATATATATATATATATATATATATATATATATATATATATATATATATATATATATATATATATATATATGGTTTATTGACTGTAAGTCACACATAAATACCGCGAATGTCGATCTTTCTTATTCATCTAAGTTTAGAATATACCAAAAGACAATACAGTAAAAAGGGATCA
>OZ012689.1:18308700-18423700 GCA_963942565.1 Maea johnstoni | reverse complement strand
CACTCGTTGAAGAAGATTGAGTATAAAAGCATCTTTCTTGGAAATGGCTGCACAAAAGTGGGATATTTATTTAAGGAATTATATGATACAATAGTTAGCAACTTGATGTAGGAGTTCTAGGGCCCTTTAGTAGTCAGAAAGTGGCATTTATTGACTTCCTTTAGTTCAGTGTGCGCAATTCCTGTCATGTACAGGGTTTCAGTTTATATATATATATATATATATATATATATATATATATATATATATATATATATATATATATATATATATATATATATATATATATAATACATATATATACATATATATACATATATATAAATATATATATATATATATATATATATATATATATATATATATATATATACACATATATATATATACATATGTATATATATACATATGTATATACATATACATATACATATACATAAACATATATATATATATATATATATATATATATATATATATATATATATATATATATATATATATATATATATATATATATATATATATATATATATTTGTATATATATATTATATCAACATTGCCAAAACCTATTCGCACAGCCCCCTTTATCGCGCGATAGCTCCAAGACTGCTGTAACGGGTTCGACTTAGTAGCAGCTTGTGCTGCATGTACATTTTTCAAGCATGGCGACTGTTTACCGAGGTAAGGATCGTTTGCGGGATAAATTTTGTTTGTTTCCTAGTCAATTATTTCCTAAGTGGATTGGCAAGGCTGAATTAAGTTTAAGATAAACCTTAATTTCTAACCTATATACATGTTAGAAGCTAATCACTTTTGAATACCATGAAATTCTTTATTTCAAGTCGTCCACGTGCTGTCGTTGCTGTTAATCACTCAATTATCGCCTGCTAGGAGGATAGCCCGTCAATCCAAGTTTAAGACCTTCCGCCCGTTCACAAACCGACCGCGTCTGCTGCCTTTGCGGCTGCGTATTTTGGCATCCGTCACAGCCAGTGGTCACAGCTCCGTTATATTTTGATCAAATGTTCCCCACTTCACTGCAAATGCAGTTCGAAATATCCCACCTATGTGACCTATCTGTTATTGGTCTTCACTCTGGGCTTCGTTTCTTTGACCCCTTGCCAGCTTTGGGTTCGACTGGGCCTTGTTCAGGAGCGTGTTTCCGCAACGTCGTTTGTTGATAGTCACATGCTGCAAGCTGGAGACTTCGTACCCAAACTGGTTCGTAACCAATCTGACGCGTACCCAACAGCATGGTGAGGAAAGCTGACGTCGCGGAAACACGCTCCAGGACCATCAACGTTGATCAACGTGGTGAGAAAACGGAATCTGAATGGTTTCAACGTTTAGTTGCGATGACGATCTGAACGGGAAACGTTAAATCAATGTTGATCAACGTTTATGGTGCTGAACAAGGCCCAGGTCGAACCCGAGGCTGGTAAGGGGTCAAAGAAACGTAGCCCTGATTCTCTTCAAGTTTGTTGAACTCCATTATATTGTCTATGTTTACTCTTAGACTTAGACCAGGTTTTTGTCGTCTATCCAAGCCAACTTATCATTTTACTTATTTGTCTCTGTGGCCTCTCTAAGTCTATCAACATGGATCCAAGCCTCTGCTGCAGTGAATTCATCGCAGCAGATTTCTCGCTTGTTGAGGCGAGTAACACGGCCAGACTTAACCGACAGCGATGTCCATACCCTCAAACCCTGATATTTATAATTTTTTGCTATTGACTTTATGGTATGTTTGTTTTGTTTGTTTTGGATCCGTACCCGCATTTGTCCCGCGGGGTCAACTCCCGAGGGAGGACCTACGGAGAAGCTCCCCTACCACCCAGGCCACTTGTCACCCCCGGGCCTCGTTGTTCTTCATGTTCCCTATCCCCCCATACTTATTGTCATGCATCCTGCATCAGGTCAGTCCCCTCCCCTGTCCTCCTGTCCTATACAGATATCCTACCAAGTATCTGGTCTGCCCCCTCCCTGTCTTCCTGTCCTACACATATAAATAACCCCCACACATATGAACCCCTCAAAACCCACATATAAACTGTGTTACTTATTAATTTCAACAGCCTTATCCTAATAGTAACTCTTAACAAAAACTCTCCCCGCCTACTTCCTCCATGCTAACCTGTTTTAGCATCCCTCACTTACCTAAGTGGCTCCCTTCCTCTTATTCGCTTAACACTCTGATTAGTACAAACCAAAAGTAACAGTGTTATACAGTGGTTTAAAACATGTAATTACAACACACCCTTGTCTCATTTCTCTTTTCTTCTTTTTGTTTTTTTTCACCCCTCTCTTTCCTTCATCATTTTTCTCACCCCTTCTCCCACCGTTCTGGCTAACACCTCCGATGGGTCCCCAAACAAACCTACTATCTCCTTGAGCTGCTCCCCTTCTTCCCTGCCCATCCAAACTCCCCATCTCTCTTCCCCCCATATTCGTCTTACCTTCCCCAACATTCTGTTCCTTTCTACTCTGTATGCCGGGCATTTAAGCACCACATGCTGCTCATTTTCGACCTCCCCCTCCTTACATTTTTGGCAAGTCTTATCCTGTGCTGTCCTTCCTGTTCTATTTCTTAATCCTAGCGATCCTGCTCTGATGTTGAAAACTATTCTGCCTTCTTCTCTATCTAGCCAGTCCTCGAAACTCTTCTCTTCCTTACTTCTATATTTCTCTAAGGTGCTCTTATTCTCCATTCCCTCTCGCCACTTTAGCCTATCCCTCTCATCCACTGCTACCTGGACTTCCGCTTTCCATGTCCCTTGGCCTATTCTTACTCTTTCCCCGCCTAGCCCCACCTCTTCGGTTAATGCTCTTATTTTGTTCGCCCACGGTAAACTTTTTCTCTCCGCCATATTCCAAGCCTGTCTAGTCCAATTCTCTGGCTCAAGGGATGCTACCCTACCTGCAAAAATTAACTTCTTCTCTATTATCCTACTTTCTAGGCTCATCCACCCTAAGTCGCCATAAATTGCCTCCCATCCTGTTCCTTTATTACCCCCTATTGCCCACCTTCCTACTTGTCTTTCTATGATCTCTAATTTACGCTTGTCACTATCTGCCATATCAAAAACCTCAACTCCATATAGAATGCTAGGTATAGCCAAAGTCTCCCATAGCTTCGTTACTACTCCTGCCCTCTGATATGTATCTGCTGTTACATTCTTTATCACCCCCTTCAATTTTTTTGCTTTCTTAATTGTCTTTTTTACATGCGTTTTGAAAATGCCATTAACTCCTGAGAACCATATTCCTAGGTATTTGTATCTTTCCTGCTCTTTAATCTCCAAACAATAGTCATCCCCTTCCTGTACCTGTCCCTCCCCAACCTGCCACCTTTTGTCTTTATTACTTTTCTTTCCTATGTTTACTACCTTGCTCTTAGATGAATTAAACTGCATTTTCCACTCTCTCCCATATTCCCCTACCATTTTCAACAACTTCCTTAAAGGGGCCCTAAAGGCTCACAAACATATCAGCTTATATGAAAGTTATACACTTCAAGAACAGGATGCTACCAATCTTTTTCTCTCAGTGATCCCGTGAGGGGAGATTTTTGCGTATTGTCATCCTCCTAGACAGCCTCTGCCAGCCACTGGGTGCGGCCATGTTTTTCAAGTGCTATCAGCTGTGACACAGATGGGTGGCAGGTATCACATCCTGTCTCCAAGCTACCTCTGGGCAGTGTATCTAACAGCAGTGCTCCTGACAAGAGCTCTCTGCACAAGTTGCATAAAAACGAATATATCAAACAAGAAAATGGTGAAATCATGTGCAGCAATTGGCTGTAAAAAAAGACACGGTAGTGGAGAAAGCTTTCATAGATTTCCTAGTAGTAAATTTAGACAAAAACAGTGGTTAGCATCCATGAAACTTTTAAACCCACCTGTCCTGAAGTACTAGTATGCATATGTATGTTCAGACCACTTCACTGACGAGGATTGTGTCAGGAATCACACACTGCAGTCAGGATTACTTCAGAGTACAGTTAACAAGGTTCTGAAGAGGGATGCTTTTTTAGAAGGTTTGGATACTTGTGAAATAGGTGTGCATAATCTCTCACACTTCTTCAAAAAAAGAAACAGTCACAATTGATACACCTTTTATCATGCTCCATGCGACTCCTATTGCATCTAGTCTTACTTTCTTCAAGGATATAATATCTGGTAACCAATTTTCATAAATCTCTTATTTCAAGCAGAAGTAATCTTGCAATTTATCAATTTCGGGATTTATTTACTTTATTGGTATACATTTACTAGTCTCAACATGATTTACCTTCATTCAGTTGCTCTTGAACGAATATAAGCACAGGTGTATGCATTAAATGTTTAATATTAAGCCAGCATGAGAAGGGTAAATATCATTCCCTAACTTACAAAATTGAAACAGCTAAGGTTATAGTCAGTCATGACCCCATTTTCACTGGGAAGAAATACATTTCTAAATAGTACTGCAATATAGAGGAAGGTTGAAATCAAAATATCTCAAATTGCAAATGACCCTTTCTTTTATTTATGATAGAATAAATGACATTTTCATTTACTCATTACCAACCTTCTCTTAATGACTTATGATTAATAATCATACTCTTCATTATTATGATCTGATGTACAGACTTTAGCAACCCTAACAGCTAACTTTCAGGGTGAATGGCAATTTTCATAGGTACCTCAACATGGTCTTTATTAATCCACTGAGAATAGACTGTGCAGGATTTTGTTAGTTGTGTTACAACTGAGGTTTTGTCTTATGTCTAGGTCCCTAGGGTAATAACAAAAGTAAGTAAAGGAAAGGGACACACAGGGTAATTGACCTTGTCCAATTGGCATTACACATCTAGACCCCATGGGACACAAGGTAGTAAACACAGGAAGTGACTAGCAGTACTGGGAACAGCAATCATCTTCATTTCCTTTAGTAATTGTGTACACATTCATGAAGATTATAGAAAAGAAATGTCAAGAATACCTTTGGAAGGGGCCTGATAATTTAAAGAAGGAAAGAAAGAAGTCTGACAGGTGCACCACAACATGCTATTTAAGCGCCAGCCCTCTGTTTCCACATCTTGACCATCAAATTCATCAACACCTTGAACTATGTCCATATAATCCACCTGATCACCTTCAGCCACTCTTGGTTCAAAGTCGTAGGGATTTGCATACCTAAACATCTTGAATGTGCTTCAGAGCAGTGAAATATCTACCTCCTAGACAGAGCTACTGGCTTTATCTAATACACACACTAAGCTGCTTGCCACCCATTTACATAGACTACAGCAGCATGAGTTGACTCAGATCCAAGATGGCGGTTGCCCTGCCTCAGTGAAGGTGATATTCACTAATTGCAATTTGAGATTTCTCTTTGTGTGGAGCTCTAGGGCTTCTCTGTTTATGACAGATGTTGAGCTATGTTCATGAACTTTCATATAAACCTATGATGTGTTTTTCCCCAAGTTCCCCTTTAAATCTCCCTCCCCTTGCCCCATGACGACCATGTCGTCTGCAAAAAACAACCCTGGTACTACCACATCCCCAATTTTGACCCCAAGTCCACTCTGTACTAACCTCTCTCCTAACTCTGCCAGATAGAGTGCGAAAAGCACCGGGGACAGTGAACACCCTTGTTTTAGTATGAACATGGTAAACAAGACCTGTCAATAAATGTTTGGACTATCTCTCCGTTATAAGCTAGCTTGTCAAGATATCACAGTAGCGGCACGCTTTACTTGCTTACATTAGTCATCCTAGTGCAGTCAGGTAAGACGTAAATTTGACACAGAGGGAGTAATTTGGGAAAATTAATAACTACCATTACGAGGTATACAGACTTACCCCGACTCTAATTACAAATAACGTCAATATATAAAATGAGTATTAGAGTTGACCCCGGCTAGCCCAGACTTACATCACCCGATTACGATTGGCGACCAACATTACAGGAAATGTGCACACAGCGCACCGTCAGGAGGACCCCACTTCCTGGGTTGCCGTAACGGTGGCAGGCTGTGCATCCAGCCACTTGGTCCCCCTGAGAATGCAATGCATCCGCTGGCGGTGGTTTATCTATATAGGTCAAATCAAGAAAGCTATCTGAGGGGGTGTTACACAAAATGGAGTCTTACAGATTTTCACTCGTAGATGAAAACAGTATTTATAAAAGCAGTTTTAATGGAAATGACTACATAAAAGTGGGATATTTAGGTAAGGTAGTATATAATATGTACATCGGCTTGCAGCTTAATATAGGAGTTTTAGCATGCTCTTGAGGGCTGAAAGTTGTATTCAGTGACTATTTCTATGTGACCATTTCCTGTCATGAATTATTGATAGAAGACACAAACTGGGTCTACCCAGTGTGCAACATAACCATTTGTCCCGTTGCAATTTGCAAGTGAATTCGGCAAAAAACTGCAATTGGGCAAGCAGAACAAGACCCTAACTTGCCTGGCTCAGCAAGTTATGTTTTAGGCAGAGCAGCACTCAACAAATAGCATAATCCTGTCTCCTGGGAGATCTGACTTCCATAAACGTCCCTGTCGGGCTACCTTAAGTTTGATTCAGGTAATCCCATGGACTACCTCAATCCTGATTAAGTTCCCCAAACCGCTACAAAATGGTAGTGAAAAAAATGGCTGGGTTGCCTAAAATGTTGGAGCTCTAGACTACCTGATTTGGGGTCCAGGTAGCCGCGCCAGCTTACCAGGTCCTTCTGTGGAACCGTCCAGCTCTGCAGAGTCCTTGCAATGTAACTTACCTTTGTTTAACATCTGGAGTGGCCTGGCAAGTGGAAGTGGGGGGGGGGGGGCAACTAAACTTAAGGGCCAGTTTGCCCAGCTTGACAAGTAATGTTTTGGACCCTATGTTGCACCCTGCTATCTTAGTCTTTGACAGACATCACCTGGACTGGTAGCCAGCAGGTCTTGCAGCGTTAGACTTACCTCGGTGACTTTTAGCGAGGAACCCTCCTGCCTGCTTTTGGACGGGCTTTTTCCTGAAAACCTCAATATCGGACAGCCATAATTTTCTATGGAATTTTCAGTTTGACTTTTGGGAGTAATAATCAAATATTTTCCTCACAAACCATCTTGTAGCCCTGACCTAGACAAAGTGTAAAATGCCCTTATTGACACAATATACTATTAACCCTATATCACTCAACGCAACAATGTTGCCGTGTCCCCTGCACTGCATGAGGGGTTACTCCTCAGATACATTGTTGCGCAGTGCGTAGTGCACTGCAGTGCATAGGGAGCAGTGCTTCAAACAAGTTAAACGAGTAATTTCCATTTTCTATTTGTATCTTTCATTTCGTTAAATATGATATTATTTGAGTTTACAATATATCAACTTAAAAGTTGATTTTTTGTCTGATTTTGCGCTTGACGCACTGTCAATAACGCACCTTGGCAAGTTTGTCTTCGTTGAGTGGTTAAATGAGTGGGATATCATGGTCTGATTCCCATGGATCGTGAAGGGGACGATAGTCGATCCTCTTCCACTCTTCATCGGAATTATCCTGGTTTAAACTAGCCATTTGATGGCAGAAACACGGGAGAATATCAATGGTTTTGTGTGTTGCTAAGGACGCCACAATACGACAACGTCACTGGCGGGAACTCCCCATGACTTCCATATTTGGAGGGGGTTTTCCCGTAGTTATCCCGCCGAAAATCACGGACTTCGAGTCCGAAAATAAGCATTAAATAACTATAGATTACAGTTAAAAGGTGAGGGCAATAATTTTGTATCTTTATTTAACAATCATTTGTGTACCAGCGATCTAAGGGTGTGGTACCCAAAATACGCCAAAACTCGCTTCGTAGAAATAAGTGCACAAATACAATGACGCAATAACTCGCTACTGAGGACATGCAGCTGCACTCATGTAACGCGTTATTGCGTCATTGAGTGATAAAGGGTTAAATGTAGTTGGTACATAAGGATTTGAAGTGAATTAGTAGCTAAATCTGGATAGGCAGAAATTTTGGAATTGCTGTTTGGATGGGCATTTTAAAAATCCTAGCTAAGACCCTGCAGTGACTGATACTGTACATACATACATAATGAGCTGGTCAAGAAAATAGTAATTACTAAGCTCTTAATTGTAGACATTCGACACATATGCATCCATACATACCACTTTACTATAGATTACATTTATAAGGATATGTGGACGCCATCATTGCCAACCCTGCCCCTCTTTCAACTTTATGTTTGATTTCTCTTACAGGTATCCAGCAGCGAATAAGAAAGAGGAGTACCCCTTGGCCTGATCGGCTAAAGTTGCTGAAGTTTTCCTGGATAACTGAAAATGTTCTCATTCCGAACAAGCACCAAGTCCTAATAGATTGGCTATGCATGTGTTTATCAAATCAAAAAAAGTAAGTATTAGCAGTCTTTCTAATCTAAACGTAATGAAGGACATGATGACAATTGTCTATTATGATGGAATGGATAATCAATATTCACTTATGATTATTTAATGGAAAACTGATAATGTAATTATGATATGTGTAATGATAATGATGACTCTGAATTAGCTGGAGCTAGTAGCCCAGGGCTCCCTTGAATTTTCCTGCAGCATCCTCAAATTTCTGCAGGGAGCCCAAAGAGGTACTGGTTTCTATACACAACACACGCTTTGAAGATGCAATTGGGCGCCTGAAAAAAATAATTTCGAGCTCAGTGTAATGTCAAGTGGTCAGTAAACCATTTTATAGCAGGTTTTTTAGTCACAGAAGGGGGTAATTCCTTCTCAATAGAAGTTTTTTAAACTCGTGAACTCACAAGTGACCCAGAACAAGTTAATTACTCTAGTTTCTAAGCAGGGTCTTAGCCAGAAACGAGCTGCCTCTACTTCATTCACTGACAACAGATAGTAGGATATCTATAAAATAAACATTTTCCGAAAGCTGAGTTTATTATTTTTTATCGCAACCGATTCTTTGTAGTCAATTAATATAGTGCGGGTTGCATGATTTTACCGCATGTGGCGCCACTGACAGATAGGGCTGCACACCCTGTTAAGAATTAACGATTTGATATGATACGGTTTCTTAACGGTATTTTAACGATACCGCGTGGGACGAACTTCTGAAAAATAGCCAAACTTTCGTATTCAAAACCTGTTGTTTTTTTCCCATGAAATATGATTTCAAATTCTTTGAATAAAACAGAATCGTATATTTGATTATTATGAGTTTTATTTTGCCATAGAATATTAAATTTGAACGAATTATCCATTAAGAATTAAATACGAAAGTATTGATGCCAATGCCGAGCCGTTGTTTCATTGAATCACGGCTTAGGAAGTGCTCGGAGCGATGTCAACAGTAAGGTAAGGCAGTTTCCTCATAGCGGCTTTATCGGTTTTTCAAACCGGTTTATTTTGGGACGGTTATCATTATCATTAGGCAGCCTAATGATCGGTTACGGTCTGCAACCGGTTTCTGGTGTGCAGCCCTACTGACAGACCACTACAATGTCAGTCCACTACAAATTCACTTTGCGATCATGTTAAGAAAAGAACAAAAATGTTGATAAGAGAAGAACACACCAGCTAACGCTGACAGCGTTCTTTCTTGTTGAGGTTTTGGGTGTCCAAATGACACCCATATCATGATGCCCTGCTGGCTAAGACTATGTTTCCAGGTAATCGCCCCATCACTAGTAAGAATATGTAATTGTGTATTTCAGACAGGAGGTGCCGCCTGATACAGCACAGGCATTATGGAAATGCCTACATGATGTCCTTGGTACAAAACAAGTCCACAATCAAACCAGCTCACAGTCTATAATCCTAAAGCCTACCATCTGTGTGGTAGGTACTGAAAACACTATTAAATAAAGCAGGTCAGGGCTCGACATAACAGATAGCCCCATAGTCATGACTATCTAACCATGGAGAAATGGTGTTTCAGGCAATCTGAACAAGCCCTCAACTTGCCCTGCTGGACTATCTGTCATAAGAATGGAAATTGAGAGGCACATTCATTGAATGCTTAACAGGACCTTTTGAATAATAATATAGTTGAGAGCAATTACCTTGAAAAGTCATAAAGGGTAAAAGCGGAAATAGAATGGTCGAGAAAAATATACAGAATTAACATCAACTTTTTATTGTCTCTATGCCAAGGTTAAACATGATAATTCCTATCAAATTGGCCATGCAACCTGAACGCCTGGCGGGACTATCTGATCTTGGGTCCAACTTGCCCTATCTGAGTACCTGGGTTGGCCGGGTACTGTTGAGCCCTGCAGGTGAACCCTGAATGGCAAAGTTTTAATTACCCAACCCCAGTTAGAAAAACTCATAAATGAATTGATTTCCTATTCTGCTTTTCTGCAATTTCTGTCATTAATGTATTTTTGAAGGAAAAAAAATATCTGACTTGCAATTCAAACAAGTTCCAACTCATAACCTCAAAATATAAACAACCTGTTACACCCATTATTTTATGACTGGAGGAAATCAAAGTAAGTACCCAGGGAAAACCACTTACTAACCACAATTCACTGTATACTTTCTAACATGCCTCAGGCTGGACTCTAATCTTTTCACAATAAATCTATCAAATGTTGAAAATTGAATATTCTTGCCCCACTTGTTAAATTTTGAGGATGCAATCCTCAGAACTTGTAATGCTATCACTTGGGCCTTTTTGGTCGGAACTTGTAGCCATTCTTCCTATTAGCTACATTTCTGGTCTTTTTTCAGGCTATGATTCAGAGTCTCTCTGCGAGCGCGGCAGATCAGAGCTGGGAGAATGTCAATGATGTGATTGGCTGCTGTCTGAGAATCGTCACATCAGAGAACCTTGGTCACATGATCACCTCAAAGCTGGAACTAATGGTAAGTACCATTTTACCTTTTTTCCTTGATGTCCCTTTAGTTTTTGCCTGCATATCATCCAAGAGCCAGAATGCCCCAAAGTGGTCCTCACATACTCTTACGAGGCAAATTTGAAGATCTTGACAGTCCATCCATTCCCTATGTGGTGGAGCTATTGTGCTGCTATCGTTATTCACTTTCAGCCAAAAAATGAGATGAAAATATTGGTCAAAATGGTCTATCTCGAAGGAATCAGCTGAGCACCTAGGTACATATTCCCATTGTGTTTTCCTTTGTTGCAGGTGAGCCTTTTGGGTTGTTTAACTCACCTGTGTGCTAGTCAGCTGAGCCATAACAAGCAGCCGTCAGGTGAGACCGTGAAGCTCCTCTCAACAGTGGCAGACAGGTGCAACGTGCTGCACAGACAGGACAAGAACCCGAAAAAGGTAACTAAAAATACAAATGAAAATACTGTAGAATAGGAAATTAATCTGAGGTGCAAATTAACCGAATTTGTGATGTTTTATTTTTTTCGAGATTTTTTATTACAAAAAGGCAAATTTGAAGGTTAATATTCTAATGACAGGAATAATACATCCGACTTTCATCAAACAGACCTGAGGCCACTCAGAAAAGTTCGGCAGACTAAACCACTCGGATTAATTTCTTATTCTACAGTAATCTACTATCTGTTAATGCTTTCATCTTTTAGAGCCCCTTGGTTGTAATTTTGAATTTCATCATGATCACCTTTTCTGCCATATTGAGGCTAACATAGTTATTAGCCAGTTTTCTGGGGCGGAGGTCATGGGAGAAAATGCCAACTATCCCCAACTTGCTAGTCATTGTAACTTTTTCACATGCCATATTTTTCAGCCTGGTACCTTTTGCAGTAAAGTGAGACTGAGAAGTCAATGCACATTGCCATCGATAGTCGTTGATGTCCAACAAATAGATAAATCTGTGACGGGTGTGGTACTGTCTTCATTTATTGCATTTTTTCTTGCGAGAGTATCATATCTAACTGTTTACCAGTATGTATTGTTATTTCAGCTGATGGGTCATGTTGTTGATAAGTTGCTGCCTCCATGTATGACACTATGCTATTTGCTGAAGGAAAGTGGAAGCTCAGATCTTTCGTCTGTGAGGGATAAAATCCTGTACCTCCTCAATCAGTCATTATTTAACAAGTGAGTAATTTATACACATCCTTATCTTGCTTTCTTACTAAGAACCTATTTTGATATTAGGCTCTTTTTGTTTTTATGTACAATTTGGTATTTCATATCTTAAATTGGCCATCTTTGGAATCAGAAGCTCATGAGCTCAAACAAATAGTATTTTAAAATAACAGATATAATGGTATTATTTTTTTGGAAGTCACATTAAGAAATGGTAGTTTTGGCAGTTTTATCACCATAAACTGGTTTGGGCTTAAACATTATATAATTTTAAACCCCAAGTTTATCATTTAACAATTTTGCATTTCTATTGGTTGTCACTTTTGATATATCAATAATTTGATCAAATTTTTCATTTTAGCAATTTCGTGTAATGTGATTTGGCAAAGGTCAACTTTTCCGTTTAGGGGCAAAGGATTTAAGAACTGTTCAAGCAGTATATTTTATTAACTCTTGATGTTCATTTCTTACAGTGAAGTTAATTAAAAACAAAAGAAAGAAAGAAATTTGAAAAATAAGGCAAAGCTACCCACAACCAACTAGTGACTTGACGCCATTGACGTTTCTCTTGTTAAACTCTTGATGTTCATTTCTTATAGGGAAGTTGATTTAAAACAAAAGAAACCTAAGATATTTAAAAAAAAAAGTAAGCTACCAACTAGCCACTTGATGCGATTAATTAACTCTTGATGTTGATTTCTTACAGGGTGGCTCATTAGAAAAAAAAAGAAATAAAAAAGGCTAAGCTACCCACAACTAACCAACCACTTGACACCATTGGCGTCACTCTTGTTTAACTCTCAATGTTGATTTCTTATAGGGAAGTTCAGGAGAGCTACACAGCATTTCTGAGCCCTGACTCTGGGTCAGCAGAGGCCAAGGCTTGGGTCGCCAATACCAAGTCAGTGGAGAAAGTATTTAATGACCTTTCGGAAGGCTTGAAAGTAAGTGACCTAGGTGTACATGCATCTTCAGTGGGCAAAATGTAGTGATTGTAATGGTAGTTCATAATAATCATTATTGCTTACAGAGAAATGTTTGTTTTTGGATCAAACCTGGAGAACAAATTCCTAATCAACTGAAAGCTATTCTCTTTAAAAGATATTGCTAATTTGATGCATTCCTTTAAAACCCGAACTTAAAACCCCTAGAAATAGACAATTTCTCCTCAAGTTATTTTGGAAGGTATCATAGTGTTGACAATAATTTGAATAATAATTACAAACACTTCTACGACGCTACAGATACGATGTGTTAACACATGATGTTTACTAGATGTTGTTTTGTTGTTTTTCCAGGTTAAACACAAGAAGGATACTTTGAAGTGGAAGTCTGCCTTATGTTCTTTGCCCATTTTCTACAGAGGATTTCTAGCTGCAAGCAGGTAGATACTACACACATTCATACTTATTTCTAAATCAACTTCTTCCTTTTCTTTTTAAATTGTATATTAATCTCTTTTTACCGATATTGTTTCATTCTCAATGTTATTATCATTGCTGCTTTAATTGTTATTTTTATCATTATTGTTATTATTATTATTATTATTATTATTATTAGAAGAAGCATAAGTAGTAAAACCATAAATATAGAAATATTTTATATTATTTTTTTAATGATATTGATCATAATAATACATTGATTATAACAATGATAATGATATCAGAAATATATATATCAGCTTATAAATATTTAATTGGAGAAAAACTTATTGGGTTCTGTTTAGAATTTATAATATAGAGTACTGTAAACACAAAGAGTCATGTAGGCCATTGTCTTCATAAAATATTCTATATATTTCATCAATCAAATTTATCTTACTCGGGTAATTTATTCTCTTAATATAAGATTATAGAGAAATGTTATG
This sequence comes from Maea johnstoni, assembly GCA_963942565.1. NCBI lineage: Eukaryota > Metazoa > Annelida > Polychaeta > Spionida > Magelonidae > Maea > Maea johnstoni. The sequence continues at coordinate 18,409,803 of OZ012689.1, read as the reverse complement.
AGAAAAAATCTATTTCGGTCTCATTTTTTCCGTTATAGGATTGACGGCTATGTACGGTACCAGCTATTTATCCACCTCTGCTCCCTGTTAGGGTTTAAAGAGCAGCCCCTTACCCTGAATAGTCAGCTAGAGGAGGAGGAGGCGGTCCTGGGTACGCTGAGAGAGCTGCTCCTATTGGTCGCTGAGTACGAGGTGTACAGCGTCGCCGGAGACAGGATCGCCGGTGGGCAGCAGCTGAAGTGGCTGCAGGGTTTGACGGCTGCTCTACTGAACTTGAAGACAAGGTACTGAAATACTGTATAAGGCTTTAATTTGGAGTGCTAAAAAATCGCTTTACAGTCCTGCTGCAGGGTATTTTTGCTACTATTTGCGCTTTCAAGCACTCACACTAGAGGGGATTCAAAGCAAGATATTTATTTGAAGAAAGTTATTTTGGAGCTATCGTGGGAAGCACAAAATAAGCAAAAAATGATATGCCTGTATAAAATAACCAGTTATACTGTGAAGGATTTCCTTAACATATTCATGATATCGGAATCCCTAAACATTCTGCTTTTGTAACATCTTTTTGACCTGAATATATATATATATATATATATATATATATATATATATATATATATATATATATATATATATATATATATATATATATATTTGTAAAATGTTTAAAAAGTATTGATCCATTAACAACTCTCTTTCAAATAGCTTGGTGATGTATTGCTTATACTAAAGTTATTATCAAAAGAACCATATTTATACCACTCTGAGGTGTGTTTTATGGTAAGGATAATGTAAAAGAGAAGTTGTCCTCAATGGGTTGTCTTCAATGGGGTTGAAGGTCAAACTAGTGTAATTGTCCAATCAGATCCCTCGATTTCAGTCAAGGGGTCACTGCTACTGGGTCAAAGGTAGACCTAACAATGACGCGGGGATTTGAACAAGCGTCACGAACGTGATCTGGCGCCAGTTTCTAGGGAGAACAAACGTTGCACGTCACCGCAAAATGTGTATTACTATTGTTGAATCGGTGCACAGGTGACCTTTGGCTGACTTAGTTTAGCTAGCTAACTTCACGTTAAAACGTGCAAATATCTCATTTTTATCATGGGAGAAACAGGTACCATCACTCGTGGATGGAAAGAGGAGGTATCTTGCACTCGTGAGTGATTTTGTGTCTTGGGACTCGGCAAGCCTTGTCCCAACACACAAAATCACTCGCTTGTGCAAGATTCCTCCTCTTTCCATCCACTTATGATGGAACCCCTACATCCAGGTGTCACTTGCCTGAGAGACCTCCATGGTGCCTAATTGCAACTCAGAGGTCCTATGTACTATATGGAAGATTTCGGGAATTTCCTCCTGGTTCCAGGTTTCCATCTCATTGAGATTAAACTTAAGCAGTGGTAATTGATGTAAATCCTAACAAGAAAATAAGCGAATAAAATGGCGGTATAACTTCTGATTTGCCTGGTGTTTCTCAGACAATGAATGGCTATTTTCTCCTCCACAGATGTATATCCTGGTACCAGTGTCTTAGTTGCCTGTTGGTCCTAGATCATGGGATCCTGGAAACCCACATGGAGGCAGTAATATCACACTGCTGGCTTCATACCACACAGGTAGGGAGAATGTTACTGTAAATTTCTAGATAATTTGGACCACCATAAGAATCTGGGCCACCAATGTCTCGTGTGCCTTCATAAAACATGTAGAATATGTTATGATATTTCAATTTTTTTGATTTTTTACTGATTATTTCATGGGCCTTATTTGCAAAACAATATAATATGATGAATAATGGCATCAGTTGTCAGTTTCATTTCAAAACTGAGCAACCACCATTTGTTTCTGTCATCATATTATCCATATATATTATATATTATTTATTACATATTATATATAATATATTATATATATTATATTATATATATATTATATTATATATATTATATTATGTTATCTGTTTCAGCTGAGCAAGGAGGTGCTGTCTGCCCAGGATGAGCTGCTTACTGGACTGATCCAGACCTACAACAAGTTACGACAGCCACAGAAACTACTCAAGATTCTCCTCGCTGCCATCAGGGGGCAGCACCTCGGGCACGAGCACACCAGACTTCCTGTTGGTGCAGCAGCTAGGTAAGTATCTGTTGCTTTATTGCTTTTTCACTCGAAAATTGATTATAATTGGAGAAGAATACTGTTGTGACCTGCTACAGCTGCTAGCTTGTAGATTCCAATAACCAAAAACCTCTGTTCGGGACTTAGCCAGGACCCGTCCTGCCTGTCTTTCGACAGGCTGTTTCCTGAAAACCTCCTTTAAGGACAGGCTAAGTTTCTATGAAGAATTTTCAATTTTGACTTTTGGGGGGTAATATCCAAATATTTTCCTAACATACCATCTTCTGGTACAATTAGCTCAAGGGGAAATTGACCTTTTTGACTCAATAGGCTATTATATGTAGTTGGTACAAGGATCTGAAGTAGATATGTAGCTAAATCTGTGCGGGCAGAAATTTTGGAATTGCTGTTTTGGACAGGCAGTTTTAAAATCCTGGCTAAGACCCTCCCTCTACTCTAGTATTTATATACATTTATGAATCAAGCTAAGTAAGTTATCAATTAACAATTATCAACTGATCGAACTGTAGTTATTTTTATTGGCAACTAAGTTAGTTGTGATCATAAAATGTTTAGTTCAAGCTATTTGATTGAAATGGGTCATCTGGAAATAGTTTTTCCTCCATATCTGTTGGTCTAATTGGACTTCAAAGGTTGACCAACTACATATAATAGTTGCTTAAATGCAATCTCTGAAATCACATATCCACCCTTGCCCCAATAGGCAATTGGTCTGCAGCATTGCAACCTGACAAATTGCTGTCTCTGATCAATGTAGAGGGTTTGGATTCATAACCTGTGTGTGGGCATATTAGCCCTTCCAATGCTAGGCTACTTTTGTCAGAGGCACATAGATGCAAATATTTTTTGAAAATCATCTTAACCCTGTCATGCTGGTATTCATTGGATATCCCTCACAGAGTACTCTCGGATGAGTACCCATTTGCCAGGGTTTCAATCATTTTTCAGGTGTTTTGCATCATTTTGTATTGGCCAAATTAGCCACCAGCAGCATAAGGGTTAGAAAGGTACCAGTGACTTGGACTATTTGGTGGTTTTCTCTGACCCTTATGGTTTCCGCCATCTTTAACAACTGGCATTTAAGTCACAATTTTCCTATCAAATGCCAGAGAAAGAAGACAATAGATGTGATGCCAACTTACAGAACATTGCAGTTTCACTTGTTTCATGTACCTTATTTTTCAGTTTCAGCGAGTGTGTTCAGAATCTACCCCAGGGGCAAGCGATTGAAATTTGGAAAATTTTCTTGAAGGAGTGCCAGGAACATTACATGCCAGAGTCTGCTATTGGTAAGAACCTTACCACATCCTTACTAAAGAAATGGCATTTTTTGCCACCCATGTGGCTGATTCTAGATTCTTCCATGATACAAGAGTATCTAGTGATTGATCTAAATATTAGAGAATATCCTGTAACTACCACATACATCATCAAAGTATACTGAAGTATTCACTATATATGTCTGATATGGTGTTAATATTTTTCTTTCCAGCGTCTGAGTCAGCTCTGAATCTGGACTGTGTTCTTTCACTGCTAGCGCTGTTTTTGTTGAATGTGCGGTTCGTAGATCAGGCGGTGACCCCCGCGACCTGCAGCCAGGTGGCAGCACTGATGGAGGACACAGAGTCGAAGGTGCTGAAGGGACTTCTCACCGCATCTCTTATGGGGAACAGCAAGGTAGAGATGATTCTTAATCTTTTCAATGCTGAGGCTACTTTCGTCCTAAGCAACAATAATGTAAATTCCATTAATTTTATATGCCTTTGTCAAAGGAGGTTTTCTGTGAATCACAGTTAAACCTGATTGAACATCTCCATGGGTTGAGAACTTCAGAAGTTGAACTTGTTATTGCGATACATTCATTCCGTAGGACATTGCTATAAGTTGAACACATTCATAAATTGAACATTTTGTTGCAATCTGTGGAATGATATTTCATAAATGGTAAACTTGTTAAGTGGAACACCTGCAATTGTTGAACAATTTTCGTGACATCTAAACATAGAGTTTGCACTGTAATGGCATTTTTAGGCTGCTGTTTGAAAGACAGGTTTACCTGATCCTTAGCCACTCACAGGCCATATCACAAGAGGCCTACAACTGTTATGTCAAAAAGACATCTAGTCCCATAGGAGTAATATTAAACATTTTTCTGCTGTTGTTGTTTTCAGTTGTCTGTGCTGTCTGCTGCTGCTCTGAACCTGTGCCTCACGTGGGGCGAGCTCTACATCGTACTGGCGCATTATACCAAGTCCGCGTCCGGGCGAGCCGTGGACCCTCCCCTCACAGCATCGCATCACTACGACCTCACCTTCATCCACCCTACACTACAGGCCAGTGAGTGGAAGCAGGTCGCTGATACAGTACTCAAATCTCATGATTATAGGTGCAAGATTTTGCTGGTAAGTCATATAATGAGCTGTACAATACCTTCATTTGACTGTAATGATCAGCTATTTAGTTCCCCACAGTCTTCACAACTGTTTGTATCATCTACCTGGTCCCATTTGTATATTTTAGTTGTGTAAAGACCTTCGAGATGTGAGCCCCCCTAATGTGAATGCTTTTCCATGGTTCCAAGGTGTTCACATCTCAGAGGTTTCAATGTAATGAGCTCTACTAATTTCTTGATTCTGAAATTTGGAAACATTGTGCTGTTTACTTGAACCTATTTTGTCATTTTTCTCATCAAATAGATAGCTGTAATGATTTTGTTTCCCTTTATGTAAATCAATTGCCATAACCAGTTCTTTACATCAATTGAACTTGAAATTTTCAAAAATTCCAAAATATTGAAATAGCCAAATTGGGTATTTCAGTGAATATTTTTCATTCAACTGGATGAGGTGTAAGTTTGAGCAGAAGTCCATTAGTATTATGATTTTAAATATGTATTTTAAATGTGTTTTTAGAGAGGTTATCTTACAGATACCTCTGTCATAGAATCACTATTTCCGTATCCCTCTACATATTACATAACATTTTTTCTAACAACCCATGCTATTGGTCCATTCAGTGCCTTCAGTTCTGATCTTGGAGAACAGTTTTCTCATCAATTTCTCTGTGTCTGTGGTTTTTAAGCTGTTTTATGTCCTCTTTGTAACTCATACCTTAACCCTATTCTTTTTTTTATAAACATTGATGGTTTATTTGTGTTTTATTTGCAATTTAAGAATCTATCACTCCTGTTTAGTAGGGGCCTTTCTATTGGTCCATTCAGTGTCTTCACTTCAGAACTCGGAGAACAGTTTTCTCATCAGCTGCTTGGTGTCTGTGGTTTTAAAGTTGATATATGTTAACTATGTACCTCCCTATTTAACCCTATTTGTTTGTTTTTTTGTTTTTTTGCTTTATTTTTAATAATCTGTCTCTGGTTTAGTAGGGGGCTTCCTATTGGTTCAATGTCTTTTTCTGACTTGATGTTGTGTAATTGTGTTGGATAGTACCTGCTTTCCTATTGGTTCAAACCCTGTTTACATAACTATTCATGAGCATGTGGTGGATTTATGGTTAACCGTTTGCCTTTGTAAGTTTTTTTTCTCATTGTATTTTCGTGTTCAAATATCATTTTTGCTGTCAGTAAAAGTGCCCTATTGAGTTTCTATAAATTTCCTTCTTTATCTCATTTTAATTTCGCTTTTCATTGAATTTTGGTAGTTAGATACCCATTTTTGCAATCAGTAAAAGTGCCCTATTTAATTTCTATAAATGCCCTATTTGATCTCAATTTAATTCGCTTTTTATTGTATATTTGCAATCAGTAAAAGTGCCCTATTAAGTTTCTATTAACGTCTTTCTTGATCTCAATTTAATTTGCATCCTGTTTCACTGTTTCCATATCCATGACCCCTGTCCACATATAATCTAGTGCAGACGTGACATCTGTGTATTGCAGATAATCTTCATGATATTGTGGCAGTTGAGCAATTAGTCTCAATGTGAAGAGTGTGTACATATGCACTACATGTACATATCCAGTTCCTGCTTGCCTCTGAGCATCCCATAGCAGATGCAAACCTTGTGATAACTTGACAGATGTAATAGAAAGAAATATGAAATAACAGTTACTTTTAGGACTAGTTAATTACTATTACCTATTACAGTAATAGTATGGCATGATTTAGTAGCCCCCTTTGGGTAAAACTGGCTGAATTTTGCCATAGAATCGCTACTCTTACTGTGTGGTTATTGAAACAATAACAATATAAAATGTACAAGTGAAGTTTCACTGTTTTAACATACCTTTGTTTAGCCTGTTGTCCGCGCTGCTCCTGTGTACTGGTATAAATTTCCATTTCAAATTAGGCTGGTCAATGTAGTGCAACAACAAACTCTCCTGCTGACAACAGGACTGTGGTGAGAGATCCATCATCTCTTCTGATTCTTCCTCTTCTTCATAAGAGGAACTTGACTCACAGGCATCAGACATGGTTAATTCCCTTGCTGAGGCACTCAAAAAGTCAGATTTTTGTGGCTGAGCCACAGTTTCCATCTCCATTAGCCCACTTTGGTCATAGTAAGAACTTTCCCTGATTCTTTTAGGGCTATATTAGCAATAACTTTCTATCTGGTGAGAAGAAACGTCCTGTTTTATTCTTTTTACTATTAGGCATCTGGACAATTCAGTGTGTTAAGTCCAAATGTGGAAAAGTTCTGAGTGACTATTACGTAATTATGCTAATTCAGGGTTCATGGGGAGAGAGGGCCCCTCATAATATATTCAGTCACAAGCTGAGAAGGTCATTAGCTGAAACCCCTGCTAAGTCCTTATTGCTGATTCTTAATCTTAAGTTCTGGTTTACTTAGTGGGTGCCGGTGATTTCCTTTCCTTTGATCTGTGTCTTTTCTTCCACTGTTAACCCCTTCCCTCCAAATTTTTTATATTTAGAATATACTTTCCCCAGCTTTCTATTACTCAAAATGCTAAAATATATTATTGTCTCACTGCTTGTTTCACCCTGCATTGCTTTTGCCTTTCCCCTGTGTAGTACCCTGAGTCAATACCAGGGTTGGGGTCAATTACTTTAATAAGTAATCAATTATATTACTATTACTTCAGTATTTTGCAATTATATTACATTAAAAAAATTAATTGATTACATTACAAATTTCTTTTCAATAGATGGAACAAAGCTTACTGGGTTTAATGATTTGACTATTCCATTATATGATTTATGAATACACTCCATCCATAACAGTATTTTATGTATAGATCTCATAACTGGCATGGATAGCAGCCTTTTTCTGATAGTCCTGCTATAGAACTTGTCAGATTAAGTAGTCTGATTCTTCTGATCTTAAAGTACACTATTTTCCAATATGTTGGTTGCACTTTAACACTTTCAATGCTAAGGCTACATATCGGCCAAAGCACAAGGATGCAAAGATTTTTGAAAACCATGTAAACCCTGGCATGTTAGTGTTCATTAGATAGGTCTCGCTGAGTACTCTTATCGTAGATGAGTACCCAAGTGTCAGGGTTTCAGTAATTTATCAGGTTTTTGGCATCATTTTGAATTGGCAAAATTAGTTGCCAGCAGCATAACGGTTAAGAACATTGGTTTCACAAAGGCACTGTCCTTCATGTTACAGTGGTCAGGGCAGAAAATCTTCCCACTGTTCCCAGCAATACTAAATATCCCCTCTACTGCAGTATGCTGGTATGGCCAGGTAGTTCCAAATTGGCTGAGGCTGAGGCCGCTTTTGAATCTTGATAAAGCAAATCGATGTTCAAGGGTATATTCATATTTTCAGTTGCATTTTGTGTACTTACTAATTTCATCATAATAGGATTTTGGAATTTCAACTTGCAGGAAAGGCAAATAAGTAATGGTTTCTACTTGCCCAGAAGCAGGGTCTTAGCCAGCATTTCAGTAATACCTGTCCAAAACAGCAATTTCCTGATTAGTTTTCAGCAAGAGTTTAGGTCCAAAAGCTGCCTCAATCATGACTTGTTCATAATTGATACAGACAAGAAGGGCTTACTGCAGGCACACACACAAGGTAGCTTTTGCTACAGCTTAGGATGCTCAACCAATTGCCGCAACAAAAAAAAAACTATTTAACCAGCGATAACCTCTCTTACGGACGCCGGGCGTCGTTCTCTCTTGTTTATTTCAACACCCCCACCCCCCCCCCCCCCCCCGAAAATATGTCTTGGTGTCTTTAAGATCAATAACAACCTTGACACTGTCTAAGAAAGGATCTATTTATTTATTCCAGCATTCATTAGGTGTTCAAAAAGCGAAGGCACTGCTTCTTCTTTCACCTGATCTTAGCCCAGCCGTCATCACTAGTGTCCAAAATGTACTGGTTGACCTTTGGAGGCCTTTCCAGAATCAGGACTCGTCCACAGCTGGCCACTGGAACGGAAAGGTACCAAATTATTGACTCTTTCAATTTCATCTCCCTCTCCCTCACTAAGAAAAAGAACATTTTGTGCCAGCTATGTGGCTTTAACAATTCCAATGCTGAGGTTACTTTCTTCCAAAACACAAGGATGCAAATATTTTTGAAAATCATCTAAACCCTGTCAAGTTGGTATTCATTGGATAGCTCTCGCTGAGTACTCTCATGAGTACCCATGTGGCAGGGTTTCATTCATTCTTTGGGTTTTCTGCATTATTTTGAGTTTGCAAAATTAGCCACCAGCAGCATAAGAGTTTATCTCGGTACCTTTTTGGCTGAAATCAGAAATTAATGGATGGCATCACTGTTTCTAATAGAAATCCCAAGGACCACCTTGTAAGTTTCCAATTTTAACCATGCAACTTGGTTAGTATGTGGTGTATAGGTGGTGTATTCAACTTTAGATTCCATCTCTGTGTTTTCTAATGGGAACTGTTGAGCAATGAAAAAGTTTTCCAACTTATCCAGGTGGTCAATTCTGCAGTTTCCACTGATTATCTTAGCCAGCAGGGCGTTGGGCGCCATTTGGTCACCAAACCCCCTCAAAAATCATCGATCAGGACAACAAATAATTTTTGCTTATGTTTTTGGTTGTTATCAAAGTAAATTCTCATATATCAAAGTACATTTCCACTGTACTGATATTGATACATAAGTCTTCGTATGAATGCAGTTTGCTAATTATTTGAAAAATTCCTGAAGTTGACAGTTCTTGATAAAACAGAATTAAGTCCCTGGGAGGCAGGCAGTATAGTTAGAAATAATGTTCAGGTATTGTATTGTTAAGTAAATATTGATATTGTATCATGTCGCAAAATGACCCATGAGCTACTATGTTATCAGAGAATCATCCCATTAGTGACCTATCCCTGTATCTTTCCTCTCAGATGGAAGGTGTGAATCAGTCCAATTTTCCTGCTGCCCACTTGAAGCTGGTGACAGAATCCCTACCCAACATTGTCAGACAGTGTTCTGACGAGCAGCTGGCTCAATTGGCTGATGTCGTAGTCAAAGCATTGGCGCAGAAACAGGACTCAAGTGACAGGTAAGGAACAGATACTTTACACCGTGTTAATTTTGCGCATACAAAGTAATACCCTCGCTAGCCAGCTACCTTTAATGCGCAGTTTAATTTTTGCGTGCTGATGTTAAATGAAAACCTATCATGTCACCATGTTGTACAATACTAGCATAGTGATCAGATGTCCAAATAATGATGTGCAGTTCCATAAATGCACACTCCAGGGGTTTGCAAAGTATGCATTAATTACACTGCCTCAATATTAACACGGTATACAGTGAATCAAGAGTAACCGATCCCTATTTATGGATTTTACTGACCAAATAGAATTGAACTCGAAAGGTTGCAAGCTAAATTATATGTTTTGGTTATGATATCTTAATGACTTAATCTATGGTTATCTGATAGCCTGCTGTGTTTCCATCATAGAAACAGCATGGTTGCCATGGAAGCATATTAATAACCCTTGAGTCATCCGTTTTGTTGAACCAGTTATGTCCTGTGGTACCTTTGAAATCGCACAGTGAATCTCACAGTAAATTCATGAAATGTACATGACATATTTTCTTCTTGAGACTGTCTCTTATGGAAAGCACAAAACAAACATTTTACAAATTTTATACATAGATTTGGATTTTACATACATATATTCAATTTTCACTCCCATTAATATCCTCGTATTACAACATTCACTGTTCTTAATGTGTTGTTTCCAAGGGTAAAATGAATCAATTGATTTCCTGTTTCATTTTAGGGAAGTGTGTACAATGCATATGGTTGCTAAGGAAGTGATCACAAGTAAGATCATCTGGGAACTGCAGCCGATACAGACGGCTGTTGTCAAGACTGTATGGAAAGAAATAGCAGATAATTTCACTCACAAAAAACAAAGGTATTCTGAATGTTATTGTTTAAGTTGATGTCATTCGAAAACCATTTGACATGAGTGTAAACAAATTAATTTCATCCCATGAGTCCTAGTATTGATTCATTCATAGATTGTCATAAGGATTCTACTTTTTTGTCCTAGGCAAAAATATTTAACATTTATCTAGACCCTGTCATGTTGGTATTCATTGGAAAGCCCTCGATGAGAACTATCAGATTAGTACCCATGTGCCAGGGTTTTAGTCATTTTTTAAGTTATTTGCATCATTTTGTATCGGCCAACTATTCCACCAGCCGCATAAGGGTTAAGGAATTGTTTTTCAACACACTCAGATGCTCAGCTCTTTTGGGCCTAAAATAGCTTTCAGTGTATGGACATGTCCAACTTAAAGACGTATTGAAGTAGATAGATGCCATTGTAATTGATTTAAATAAAATACATGTAGAATATCAATGGTGGGTTAGATTCATCCTCTGTAGTTTACAACCTGAAGTAATGCAACAAATTCATTTTTGCTTTTTTCAGTCCAAAGAAAAAGAGGAAAAGCACCGGGATTGTGGGAACGATCTGGCAACAGTTTGTTGAGACAGGATCACTTATGGACACAGATCAAGGAGTTTGGGAATCGTTAGGAAGACAGGTGACAGATCACCTGGCGGAGAATCAGAGCAGGAGCAACTATTCACCCGAGACCATCAGCAAGGTGATGATGAACCTAAAGGTAAGCTGATGCTACAATCAAGATCATTTAGATATTCCCTTTTTAAAGCTCTCACATCTGAAAGGTTTACTGGCTCCGACATGCACCAAAAAAGCTGAAAAATGACTGAATCTCTGGCACGTGGGTACTCATCTAAGAGTACTCGGCGAGAGGTATCCAATGATTACAACAAGAGTGGCTTTTGATGTTTTATTTTAGTCATGTGTCATATCGAAATAGACCTTCAATTATGCTGAACATTCAGCCATATGCCTAATTTCTAGCTTTATAGGGGGTTATGACAGTACCATAAGGAAACCACACATTTATACCTGTTACAGCCCCTTCTTTTACTACAATTCAACAACCACTTCTTTTATTATTTGTATGTTTTGTTTTCATTTCGCAGGTTATAGGGATGCTTCCATTAGAATATCTTCTCCCGTCTAACCAGATGTTCTGCCTGGTGGGAACTACCTTGCTGCTGGCAGGGGCCAAACCAGATCATACCAGTTTGGACCAGATTCAACTGGTGGAATCCTGTTTGAACCAGATGGCTGTCGTAATGGAGGGTGTCCGAAATGTTCAGTTCTTCCGGGTAACAAACTGCGGGAAGTACTTGACTTGGCTGATGGGGATAGTGAGTCAGCATTTACAAAAGGTACTTTGTTTCTCTTTGTAATCTGTAGAGCTAGCTTACATCCCTTTCATTCTCAAAAAGACTGCCTACTCTTTTCTCTGTGTGACTAAAGAAACTAGTAGTGATTTGAATAAGCCTAACTTTTATTTACAAAATGATGACTACCTTGTTTTCTTATATGATTTAAGAACAAACATCTGTAAACCTTTTCATGTCCATAATGGGCTGGCTATCTTTCAAAGCTTTTGTTTACAAACTATTTCAGTTTATTTCAATGACTAGTTTATTTGAACTTGATATCAGTATACTAGTATATGTTTCTATACTGACATTTTAGCAAATGATATTATGTTTTCTGTTCTAATTTGCATTTTTGATATTTCATATTATTAGTACTATATCTTTTGTATCATATTATTCATTTATGTATCTATATTCCTTATGCTTAGTCAAAATCAATGACTAGTTATTTATCTGTTTTCCAGCAGGAGGAGGGGAAACAAGAGGGCCTCCTAGAGAGGTACTCGTTAGTACTGAGGAGTTTCCTCCAGATGACGCTGCTCAATGGCCCGATCCTCCGGGAAATGGACGGTTTCATTGGCGAGGTTGTGAGCCTGCACAGTGAGGGAACCTGCCAGCTGGTGACTCTTCAGACAACAGCAACACTGCTACAGCAACTCTCAAAGGTAAAAACAACCTCAAAGGTGCATATATTATTTACCAGTAAAAAAACACTTATTATCACAAAATAGCGTCATTCTCAGACTAAGTAGCAGTAGAAGGGTTTAATAATCACAAAGCTAAATGCTCAATCCCTTGTTTTCAGATCCTGAACAGGGCTCACTGTAAAGCTGAGATCCGAAGCGCGGCCAAGGTGTACATGGATTCTGTGTCCGCGTCCTTTCTCCATCACCTGGAGCTGCAGATGCTGAAGATGCAGTCCCCTCCAGCCTCTGCATCCCTGGCCAACTACCTTTACGCTTACATAGCCATACTGCAATACCATGCCTCCCCCTCCAACAGCAAGGAAAACAAAACTCTGAAAGAGGGTGCTGGAGGCGACGAGGTCAGTACCCCAAAAGAGGGTGGAGACGGAGAGGATGGAAATACCCCTAAAGAGGGTGAAGATGGGGAGGCTGAAAACACCCTAAAAGAGGGTGGAGATGGGAACACTAAAAATACCCCAAAAGAGAGTGGAGACGGAGAAGCTGAAAATACCCCTAAAGTGGATGGAGATGAAGAGGTCATGGATACCCTTGAAAAAGAGGGTAGTGCAGAGAAAGTGGTCAAGCCTACCCTAAAAGAGGGTACGGAACAACAAGTTAAGTGTGTATCGTTATTAAAGACAATGTGTGAACTGTCACTGCGGACATCAGAATCACAGCGGAACATCACACTGCCGAAGCTGAAATTCATCCAGGCTACCTGTGTCCATTATGAGAAAATCAGGGACGTTGTGGAGAGGACGTTCTTCCATGAGTCCTGGCAGAGTATCGTTCAGCTTGTGAAAAGCATTACTGAAACCAATAAAAAAGGAGGACCGGATGGCAGTACTCCTCCTTCAGCAAGGGAAGCATCTGGTACCATGGACTGTGAAGGCAAACATGAAAATGCTTCTGCCGAGAAAAGTGTTGATGGAAGCGGAGACGGTAGTCCTCTCTTGTCTGTTGGTGATGGTGATGATGTCAGTCAAGCACTCAATGTTACCTTGTTGGCTCTGGTTCGCTTCTTCTCTGTGGATGAATTCAGTCGTCTCTTACAGAACCTTCTCTCAAATATGGTAAGTACCACCCACTTAGATAGCTTAATTTGTGTGAAGGGTAGCCCTTGAAATTGGTCTTAGCCCGGATATCAAAAAATGCCTGTCCAAAACAGCAATTCCAAAATTTCTGCCCATACATATTTAGCTCAACCTACTTCAAATCCTTATACCAACTACATTGAATAGCCTATTTTTTGTGTCAAATGGGGAATATATATTACACTTCAGCTATGTCATAGAAGCTGGTTTGTCAGGAAAATATTTGGTTATTTCCCTCAAATATCAAAACAGAAAATCCTTCATAGAAATATTTGCCTGTCCATACAGAATTTTTACAGGAAACTGCCTGTCCAAAAAACATGCTGGACTGGTCCTGGCTAAGTCTCTGGACTACCAACCTCAATGGTTCTTACTGCTATAATATTAAATCTCTCTTTCAGAGTGTGAGTAACTTGGAGCAGCATCCTGTACGCATCGCGACAGCAGTCAGTGTCTGGCAGCATCTTCTTGTCACTGATATGGAACAGGAGAAACAGGTCATGGTCGGCTACGCTGCACAGAATGTAAGTAATCACTGCTCCACCTGGGCAGATTTATCAGAATCCTGGATTTACCAAGCTGCTCTGGCTTAACCCGTTAATAATTACAGCAGCCAAAAGCAGCCTGCCAATTTTGGTGATATCCTTCAGTTGAAAGCATAGTTGCGAACACATTTGAAAGAAACATGTTAGTCAGAGCTGTGAAAATATTTGAAGGAGTCAATCATTAATCATAGTCACAGTAATAATTGAAGGAGAAACGTTAATCACAGTTGAGAGAATATTTGAAGGAGAATTGTAAATCATAGTTGCGGGAATATTTAGAGTGTTGTAAGTCCAGATGTCACTTTCTAGAGGAACTCTGAAGCATGCACAGAATTATTTGCTAATATAGTACAAATTATTTGAAATTCCTCAAGTTCCATCAGATGGATTGGAATCCATCTTATGATATCCCATTTATGAATTATTATCATATATTTGTTTAACATCCACCATTTTTGAACATGTAGTACTTAATTTATTCATGCACCCAAAACTGTCTGAAAATTATGGTGATATTTCTGCAACTTAAACAATTTTCAGAAAAAATATTTGAAGAGTAAATGTACTTTGACAGGAGCCATCCCACAACTCACCTCCAAATTTTTTTTGAGTTCACAATTTAGTTATTTCTTAAAGTCAAATAGATCCAGACAATATTTGTTACGAAGATCTGCGAGCATGAGTGAGTCAAACTGCAGAACTCATATGCTTGGAAAATGTTGAACTCAAGGAGTTATTGATTTAGAACCATGTCCAGGTGAAAAGTTTCCATTGTATTTTATTTGCATTTTTCAGGTTCTGATGTCGATCCAGACGATTGTGCAGAACATTAGCGGGAGTTCCTCTGGCTGTGCTGATCACATCCAGGACCTCATTGTTCCTCTCATGGCAACACAGACTGTCATGCTCAGTATGGGACCCGTAAGTCTGAAACTAATACACTTAGATGGTAGCGAGACTAGGGTGGGAAACAGGGTCTTAGCCAGAATTTCAAAACTGCCTGTCCAAAACAGCAATTCTGAAATTTCTGCAGGTTCAGATTTATCTACTCAGCTACTTCAAATCGGTAACTCAACTAAATCCATTAGCATATTGTGTCAAAAAGGGCAATTTACACTTAAGCCATGTCCTTGAAGGTTAAGTTCAATAGAAAACGATTTTGTTATCATCCCCAAAAAAGTCAAAATTGAACATTATTCATAGAATTTTTTGTCTGTACCAAAATGAGGTTTTTAGGAAATGTCTAAAAGACATGCTGGATGGGTCCTGACTAAGTCCCTGGTGGGATATCATTAAGAGGTACCAGCATTGTTTCAAAAAGTACTGTATTGTACTGTTTCATTCCTTAAAGATAATCTGAACGACACTTACCACTGTGAAGTTATCATTTATTAGGGATTATCCTAAACATGACTATTCAAAACAAAATTTATATAGTAATATTATTACTATATAAATATTTTTTTGCATTATGCAATAAAGTACTGTTAACAGTATTGTAAACTACTTTACTGTTTCATTGATAAACTTTTATGTTCTTGGGGGTATTCATCCTTAAGAGAGAACTTCCCTGTCTCGTATAGCTTGGTTCAGGTTAAAGCATGGCTTGCCTATAGTTCACTTTGTTTATGTGCCTAGATTTTCCATGATATTCTCTATAACGTAACACCTCCGGTCATAGCACAATCAATAGAAATCTCTAGCCATAAAGAAGTTTCCTGCTCTTTGTGAATAGTCTAAAGGTGTGACTGTCTTATTAATCAAAGCAACCTGTTATTCTCATTACACTTAATTAACCTCTTGGTAAATACAGGTGAACTTGGATATGACGAACCACTGTATGACGGATTTTTGCATATGACGGACGATATGCTTGGTCCCAGTTCGATGCATATCAAGTATTCGTCATATGTATACGACAGATTTTGCATATGACGGACCAATTTTCCTGGTCCCATTGAGTCCATCATATCCAAGTTCACCTGTAGTCATAAGATATCTGATTAATCAAAGCAACGTGTTGAACGTCCTTGAAAATGAATGATGCCATTTTTCTCTCTTTTGTTTTTCAGGAGTTACTGAGTCCACAGAGTGTCAGCCTGTGCTTACATAGTTGCAGCCTCTTGCCACTAGAGGGCCTGCCCTTCGAGGATTTCGTCTCTTCAAGCAATGCCCTGTACGAGGTTCTCAATGCAATGCTCGTGAGTCACACTGAGACTGTGTTCAACATCACGCCAACGTTCGTGAGCGCTAGCCGCAGACTCCTGGCCGCTATCATCCACAGGGGGCGCCAGCGTGCGGAGGAAATGTCCGCCGAGAAGGTCGCCAAGATCGTTGCATGTGCTCACCTGGTGGAAAGGTGAGAAACTAAACTGATATTGACATCTGCACACGTACACTTTAGCTCAATATAGGTCTAGACTTTTTTGGTGATATCCATTTTGCGAGAACATTTTTTGCAAAATAATAAATAAGGAGAAAATTTCAGCAGATCCCATCTGATATGTGGTATTTTTTCGTCATTTCCACAAATGTCATAGATCTAAAGAATACATTTAAGTGGTAACTCTTTGCATGGATTGGTTTAGCTCTTGCTTGATAGTGGGAATGATGATCAAAATTCATCATGACATTTTATATTAAGTTATAAGTATTTTACAACTTTAAATCTAATGCTATCTGGTCTTGTATTATGTACCTTAAAAATCGTCCTCAAAGGAAACATTACTAGGCAAGATCATTTAACATATTAATGCTCATAGCAGCCAGAGCAGCCTGATAGTTTTGATGAAATCTTGCAGGCAAAAGCATAAATAGGAAAGTATTTGATGGAGAAAAAGTAATCAAAATATTACCAACGGCTCCTTCACATAAGATAAAAAATTATTCTCATTTAGAAAGTTATCGTCAAAAGTATCATATTAAGTTTTAATCTATAAATTGGTTAAAACACATACTATCCTCGTTTTTGAGTTTGTACCTTCTCTTGCAGACTCTTCACTCTGCTGTCGGAGTACAAGGCAGAGTTTAACAAGGTGGCGCCATATCTTGTAGCTGACTACGTCACCGAGGCACAGAAAGTCACACTCCTACCATCTGTCAAGGTAACTAGTAAAGACACTTGTAAAATTCCTACTGTATACCTTGATAATTTTTCGCATACTGTAAATCACTTAAGTATAGCGGGGACAATAAGATAGCGATAATAGCGCTCTGCCCATATGCGCTATTATAAAATCCCCGTCATTATTAAATTCTTAATTGAACTTGCTGCTGCTGTTCCCGTTCACCGCTATACTTAGATCATGCTATCCAGGGCAGTATGGTAATTGAGCTATATAATGTTCACACCATATTTAAGTGACTTACAGTATATAATTATGTGCTCGCTGGGCAGCTGTCTTTGATGTGCAGTTCAATTTTTGCGTACTGATCATAAATGACGAGTTACCATGTAAACGTATTGTACAATAATAGCATAGGGATCTTATGTCCAAATGAAGGTGTGCAGTTTAATGAATGCACACTCCAGGGGTCCGCAAATTATGCATAAATTAAACTCCTGCAGTATTAACAGGGTATACAGTATTACAGATTCACTGAACTGAACCACACAGGACATTCCCTGCATAATGCTAGACTGATTTGCATAATGATTGAATAATTTAATGTTGAATTTATATTTTCAAAACCATCTTCATGTAACTATGTAAGGTTAAATTGCTCTACATATCGCAACAATCAAACAACAAAATTTAATATTCTATAAAACTATACCACAAAGGTCACTTTAAAAGTAATTTCACACAATACCTTTGAAAGGATTATCACAAATTGACCATTTTCACTAACTCTCACATTACCCTCATCCTAGGATACTGTGTAACTGGTATTCTTTTACAGGCATTTAATTTTTTCGCCCCCCCCCCCCCCCCCCCCCCCCCCCAATATATTGAATACCCAAATTCAGAGTATCACAAATACCCTCCAGCAGGGCTATAAAGCGAAATCTTTAGTACTCCCTAAGTATAGCTGTGTACAGTAGTTTTGTGCATTTGACCGCAGAATTAGCCTTCTTTTGCCCTTGTTGACATTATTTCAATGGAATCAATTAACTGATAAGTTTTTGTTTTGTGTATTTCAGAAGACGTTGCTGCCAGGTGTCTACAAGCTGTTGGATATCTGTGACAGATACTCAATATCACTCCTGCATGTCGTTCTTGCTCCCGGGGTCAAAGAAGTCTTTAAATTGCTCTACAATGAGTACACAAAATACCATAAATATACAGGCAGGGTGTGATTGAATGATAATAAAAGAAACTTTACTGGGAAGTTCATTTTTGTGGGCTATAGAAGATGCAGGTAAATGTAAAATCCTCATTGAAACCATGGATGACATATGCCAATCACAATTGCAAAAGGTTATTTTCTTGTCAAAACATAAGAATCACGTGAGGTACTCATGATGATATCTAACCATTGTATATTGTCATTAATCACAGTTGTGTCTTTTAATTGACAGCATGCTAAATCTTCAAATTTTCTTTACTTCGTTTACTTCTGCAAGGCTTTGGAATTTTGGTTTTTCATCACCTTTTCTACCATATTGTGCCTGTCTTGATTTGCCAGTTGCAAGTGGTGAAGGAAACAGGAGTACTCAGCAAAAACCACCACCTAACACCAAGTCACCGACAACTTCCTCACATGCCCTGACTGGGATAAGGATGTCAGGGCATTTTTAAGTGCTATCCACTCCCAAGTTGTATTACCCTAGAAGTGAAGAAGACAAGAAAAAGATGCAAAACAAAAAAAAGTTTGAAATTCAGTAATCTTAAGCTGAAATATGGAAATGTTATTGAATGACTGTAGTGGATTTGGATTACTATACAATTGCAATACATAAATTGCACCGAAATGGACAGGATTACCCAAATATGCATGGAGTGATATTAGTTATTAAAAGATATCTTTACTGTAGGCAACCAATTTGAACAAATAAGGTATCATTTTGTTCCTACTTAAGTTCTGGATAACTTGATTTGTTGTGTCATGCAATATGCAATTTACATCACATGACCGAATTGCCGCCATACTGTGATTTCGATAAAACGGCAAGGACACAAACGCAAGAGGTAAATAACAATAAAACAATGCTTAAAGAGCTTCAAACACACGGAACATGTAAAACAATTTGTATTTTTTGTATAGATGTAATATGCTTTCCTCTAAATGCGAATATTTACTTTCTTGATTTGCATAAAATTAAGCAGGATACATCAATCTAAATCTCTAACTGTAATAAAAACATGTATCACATTCTTCAGGTATCTCCTTTGATGATTTAGTCACCTTTTATCATGTCACTGATTAGTGGAAATGTCCAGGTTTTATTTGGAAAGTCCTACTTTACGTTGAACTCTGTCAATCTGGAAGTTTTTCCGCTTTTTGCTACAGATAACACCACTCCCTGGCACCAAAGTCTCCGCTGGATCCTCATGCGGGTTGGCCTGGCCGCTTTATAAATGTGCGGCATTGTGGGGGACTGACTATGGTCCTTCTGCAACTGAAAGACCCCTTGGAACTATTTGTGAAGAGTAGGGAATTTCTTCCCTGTTCTGGGTTTTTATCTCGTTGTGATATGACCTAAGCTGTTGAAAGCGACATAAAACCCAATTCCTTCCTTCCTTCCAGGGGTGCGACATAAATGTTTGAAGCTTTCCAGGGTTTCTTCACTATGGCAAGCAATATTTGTGTTCAACTGGCCCAGGAACATAAAAGAGCTTCATTGGCAATCTGTATCTCAATGGCTGGGTGATGAATGGTCTTCGTCCAACTACTAAGCTGGTCAGGAGAACTTGTTCTTTAAGAGAAAAAGAAATACTGAAACCCTGGTATATCAGCATATCTAATCGAACTATTTGCTATACTAGAATATATTTTTTAAGACATAAAATATTTATGTTGTTTAGAAATAATTTCTTCCTAACAATGTTCAGTACCTACCTGAAACTTTTTTCTTCTTTTCTTGCCATTGCGTCTCTTGATTTCTCCAAGGCAACAAGCTTCATAGGTCATCTCCTTCCTCGTTTGGCTTTGTCGAACCGATTGAATGTTTTTCATAGGGAAAACCTGAAGACCTCATTTGTCAAAATGCTTGCATTGGGTCTGTTGGTAGTAAGGTCATGTATTATTCATAATTTGTTATGCTTAAGAGTGGAATAAGTCGAAGCCATAAATCTTTCAACCGGTGACTCAAATTGCCCGCCAGGTAGAAAGTCAACGACAGCTCTATGACTGTATACATCCAAGATGTAAAATATCATCTGTAACATTTGCTGGACTGTATCATCTAAACAGCAGTCCCAAATAAGCCACTGCAGCATTGGATCCTGTTTCCCTCTTGAATTGGTATCAGTAGGCATAGCCTATACTTTTGAAATGGTAGGTACTCTCTGTTCATATATGTGCTGGCATCTTTTGAAGCCTCTTGAATTGGTATCAGCTCACACTCAAAGCTGCTCTGACATGGGGGTCTTGCATCATATACTCAATTTCACTGACGTTTGTACATCGGTTGTTTTCACACTTAAGGGTATGCAGTATGTCTGCCCTACAAACAGGGGTAACTTTAGTTCAAATGTTCCTAGTTCTGGTTCTTTTGGAACAACAAGAGCAGCTTGTATCGGTTTACTCAAGTTTTCAATCATCTGCTAAACAGTGAGTTCTGAAGCAATATGGAATAAACTGTCTTGCCCAAGGACAGACCAAAGTGCCCCGGCCGGGATTTGAACCAGCGAGCCTCTGATTACTAGTCCGACACCTAACCAACTGAGCTACTTTGTCCCCATTACAACTATTACATGGAGTTCCTCATCGATGAAAATTGTCCATTTGCCCTAGACTTCTGGTCACCTCGTTTGGCAAATGCTTTACAGGCTGTACAAGTCAACCTAACTGTACCGCTCTCTCCCCACTTCTACTTTGACCGTAGCCTACCCAGGTCATCGGTTGTATCCTTGAAATTTGTAACATCATCCAATTTGCTTAATATATGAAGGCCACAAAATCCAGGCACCGTCATAAGTACTAGCCTGCTTGCCCCTGCAAGTGAATTTTTGAAAAATAGGGTTTTCGGGCAAGTACATTTTAGTTTTCACTTACCCGAATGGGCAAGCTGATTTTCTGAACACTAATTTAAAAAATTAAAGTGAATGGCCCAAATACCCAGAAAGTATGCAAACAATGGAACAAAAGTGAAAAAAAACTTGTTTTCAAATCTTTTAAATCCATGATAGCCAATTCATGCCTTTCTAGCATATGTTATAACTTATTTCGGGCAAGTCAAAAATGATGTCTGGCAAGTCAAAATCATTAACTACTTGCCTGGCAGGGCAAGTTAGTTCTGAAAATTATGTTGGTACCTGAAAACGTTTTAAATTCTTAAAAATGAATCCTTTTTTTCATCCATCATCTCATTCCAGTTCTCCTTGACTCTAAGTACTGCACTATGTTTCAGTTCTTTAAGTAATTACTTTAAACAATTTCTTATATATAAGTGGCATTCATTTTTGCTATGATTTGGTCCTCACTGTAGGATTTCCTTCACTTGCCTCTTTTTCTCCTTTCAGTTCACTCATTATTTCCTGAAAGCTATTAAAAATCATGTAAGGCCTTATTTGGCATTTCCCTCAGTCCTATAACATTTGCTCCATCTTCGTCAGCAAAGTGAAACTCTTCAAATGTTCCACCCCTGTCTGGGATTTTATCTCATTGAGGGATTAAGGGTAGTCTTGACAGTTTCGAGCTTGTAGTTGTGTGGATTCTGGTCATAAAGAATTGCAGTTGTATCCATAGCCTGCCAGTTGTCTTGCAATTTGACAAAGGGTCCAACCTTTGTGATGATCTGATACCTTTTTGGCACACTTGAGGGTTTGTTCAGATCGAAAATTCAGTAGTTTGACCAGATCTTTCCAGAAAACATTCATCGCTAATTCTACAAATTCTTTGAACATGTTTGTTTCAATGTGACCTGGTCCTGGTTGAAGAAGTACCCACAAAAACTCCTGAGTAAAAACCACTTGTGTGCAGTCTAGATCATGGATGCCTTTAGAATGGGACTGGCATTTGTCACATCCATTGCATGATGTACCACAAATTGAACATAGGTATGATGAGTTAATAATACGCCTACAGAGGTTGTATGGAACACCATCACAGACAACTACAGTCCACTTTCGATCCCCTGTGCCATACTGCTTGATTCGACTTGCAGATCCTATCTTTCGAAGAACTACTGCTACTGCACTGTACGAACAAGGGTTAACAAATACTGGCTCATGCATGTTAAGTGGAGGCTGAAATGTGTGTTTGTCTTCAAAATCACTATATTCAGTGTGTGATATACTCTGTTTTTCATACTTCAATTTGAATTTAATTTGAGCTTTGGATTTGATGACTTTCTCAGTGTAGGTTCCCCTGGCGTCCACACCAGTAGAACGCATTTGACTTTTCTTAATGTTTTCATTACAGAATGGACAGTTACGCTTATTTTTAGGCACCTGCTCATAGCCACAATTGGCACATTTCTTGAACACTTAACTTCCCCTTTTCCAATACCTCTCCATCAATGTGGTCCCCAAAATAATCTTCAGACCTTTCCTGTTCTTCAGCCACCTTTCAAATGATCTTTTCTAGGTATGGATTCAAGTGACTATAATGGGTTTGTTTGATAGCATCCTGCTTATCTAAAAAATACACAGCATCTTTCTCTTCTATTGAGAGAAGGCGATCATACCACTGGCCTGGTTCATCTTCCTCAAATTGTAACCTGCCTTCAGTATCTACTTCGAAATAGACCACCATAGTCACAACATTGCAGCGAACAGTGTTGTTTAACTGAACCCTCCATCTTTTCTTCATAATCTGATTATTGTCAAATGCTGCCATCACATCCCCTCGTGGAACCTCTGATGGCTTCTTAGCTGAGTTGCTGAGCCAAGACCTAACTGTTTGGTACGATTCGTAAGGACTTCCCCCTCCAACAGTCAGCAGTGCAAGCTTGCTACTAGTCATCATATATAACAGAACTGATTCCCTAAAGTGAATGGGTAACAAAGCATGCAGGGAGCTAAGGTCTAGTATAGATTCAACACTTTTACACAACAGACAAATAAGGTATCATTTTGTTCCTAATTAAGTTCTGGATAACTTGATTTGTTGTACCATGCAATATGCAAATTACATCACATGACCCAATCCAAAATCGCCGCCATACTGTGATTTCGATAAAACGGCAAGGACACAAATGTGAGAGGTAAATAACAATAAAACAATGCTAAAAGAGCTTCAAACACACCGTACATGTAAAACAATTTGTATTTTATGTATTGATGTATTATGCTTTCCTCTAAATGCAAATATTTACATTCTTGATTTGCAAAAAATTAAGCAGGATACATCAATCCAAATCTCTAACTGTAATAAAAACATGTATCACATTCTTCAGGTATCGCCTTTGATGATTAAGTCACCTTTTATCATGTCACGGATTAGTTGAAATGTCCAGGTTTTCTTTGGAAAGTCATACTTTACGTTGTACTCTGTCAATCTGGAAGTTTTTCCCGCTCGTTGCTACAGATAACACCACTCCCTGGACTAAAGTGCGTCCTCTCCATGGGTGCGACATAATTGTTTGAAACTTTCCAGGGTTTCTTCCCTATGACAAGCAATATTTGTGTTCAACTGGCCTAGGAACATAAAAGAGCTTTATTGGCAATCTATATCTCAATGGCTCGGTAGGAGAATCTGTTCTTTAAGAGAAAAAACCAACTGAAACCGTCCTGGTATATTAGCATATTTAATCAAACTATTTTTTAAGACAAAAAAAATTATGTTGTTTAGAAGCAATTTCTTCCTCAAAACGTTCAATACCTACCTGAAACTTTTTTCTTTTTTTCTTGCCTTTGCGTCTCAGGATTTCTCCGAGGCAACAAGTGTAATTTTGCAGAAGGTCATCTCTTTCCTCGTTTGGCTTTGCCAAACCGATTGAATTTTTTTTATAGGGAAAACATGAAGACCTCGCGTGTCAAAATGCTTGCATTGGGTCTGTTGGTAGTAAGGTGATGTAATATTCATAATTAGTTGTGCCTAAGAGTGGACTAGGTCGATGCCACAAATCATTCATCCGGTGACTCAAATTCCCCGCCAGGTAGATGGTCAACGATAGCTCTGTGAAGGTACACAATCCAAGATGTAAAAATCATCTTTGATATTTGCTAGACTGTGTCATATCTAAACTGCATCCAAAAATAAGGCACAGCAACACTGGATCCTGTTTCTTCCTTGAATTGGTATCCGTAGGCTTAGCCTATACTTTGGAAATGGTATATACTCTCTGTTCATACATGTGCTGGCATCTTTTGAAGCCTCTTCAAGCAAACAAAGAAAGGTGGAGTAATGCATGTTCACCTCAAAAATATGTGATTTTCCACTGATCTTTAAGGGGTGAGGTTACAGACTATCCAATTAATCCCAAAGCCTTTACTCCAGAGAGGTATTCTGGGCTTTGTAAATCATCCACCACTGATGTCAATAATGTGTTGCTTGTACCATGGACTTACTTTAAATATTTCTCTGCCAAGTCTTTGTAGTACAGGATGTCCCAAAAAAAATGCAACAAGCTACATTTTCCTAGATTACAGGGAAAATAGGAAGCCGGTATTTATTATTTATACACTGTTGGAAAGCTACATATCTCAGCTAAGCACCATGAAGAAATCACAATGAAATGATATTCCTGTGGGGAGATATCCCCCAAAACATGACACCCCCTCTGAAGTGAAATCGCGCGTGACCGGTACTGGCCTGTTAATACACAAGCTAGCAATGAGGTACATTTTCCCTAATTGCTGGAAAACTATGAGACCAGTATGTATTGTTCTTACATCCTTGGAAAGCTACACATGTCAGCTAACTAACATAGAAAAATTGAAATCAAACAATACTCCTGAGGGGAGATATTCCCCAAAAGGTCACAACCCCTCCAAAGTGAAATTGCACACGAGAGGTTCTTGTGTGTTTGCATGTAATATTCCCATACAGATGGCTTGAACACCCCTAAAACAATGAATCTAAAAGCATATTGCCATAAGTTGAGGGCAAATTATATTAAAACATCTTTTTGGGCTCAATTAAATTCAAAAAAAGTCTTCCTGAGGTGTGATTCGCTGGCCCACCATGTACTCATAACAGTTGTAAAGGACGCTTAGGAAGGAACTGTCCAGTGATCAGGCAATCGCTCCACTCAAAATAATACAAAATGGGAATTCGGACGAAGTCATTTTGCTCATGATTGACTGGTCATCCCTTTGCATTTTGACAGGTAAGCCAGGGCTTTGTTTCACACATGGTTGAAGCAGGTTAAACAGGTGAAGGCAGGTAAATCAGTGCTAGCTTGTGTATTAACAGGCCAGTACCGGTCGCGCGCGATTTCACATCAGAGGGGGTGTCATGTTTGGGGGAATACCTCCCCACAGGAATATCATTTCACTGTGATTTCTTCATGGTGGTTAGCTGAGATATGTAGCTTTCCAACAGTGTATAAATAATAAATACTGGCTTCCTATTTTCCCTGAAATCTAGGGAAATGTAGCTCGTTGCATTTTTTTTGGGACACCCTGTAGTACAGGGCTGATGCATCAAAGAGCAATATGTTGTCCTGTAAAATGGTTGTAGTTTTAACTATTTCATGAAGTTCCTCATTATGAAAATTGTCCATACGCCCTAGACCTCTTGTCACCTCATTTGGCAAATTCTTTGCAGGCTTTACAAATCAATCTTACTGTACCACTCTCTCCCCACTTGCACTTTGTCCGTAACAAGTCAAGGTCATCTGTCAGATCCTTGAACTTGCACAATGCTTTATTTGTAGCATAATCCAATATGATAAGTATATATGAAGGCTTCAAAAATATGAATCCTTTTCTTCATCCTTCAACTGATTCCAGTTCTCCTTGACTCTAGGTACTGTACTCTGTTCCAGTTCTTCAAGCATTTTATTAAACAATTTCTTATATTCCAGTGGCATTAATTTTTGAAATGATTTGGTCCTCACTGTAAGATTTCCTTCACTTGCCTCATTTGCTCTGTTCGGTGCAATCATTATTACCTGGAAGCTATCAAAAATCATGTGAGAGGCCTTATCTGCATTTCCCTGAGACCTTTAAAAAATGTCCATCTTCATCAGCAAGGTGAAATTGCCTTAGAATGTTCGCCAATGTCTCGGATTTCATCTGAAAGTAATTTACCTGTTTTGATAGGTAGAATTATGCAAGATGCAAATGGGTAAGAGCAAAAATAAGGTGGTTTTTGTCACATACAGTGCCTCAGATGACACTAGTCCAACTGTATCCTTTCTGATAAGTTCTGCAGTGGTGTCAAGCACTTTGGGAATCCTTTCAAGGGTCACTATTTGGTCAATGAGATTAACGGCAGTCATGACAGTTTCAAGCTTGTAGCTGTGTAAATCCTGGTCATAAAGATTTGCAGTTGTATTGTGGTATCATTTGCCCCTGGTCGTGGCCAAACCAGGCATGATACAACACAGGTATTAACACATATTAAGACATATGTACTCACCATTAACCAGCACTTTCTTCAGGGTTCGTCCACTGGGAGCAAGCTGGTGATGCGTCTATCTATGTCTAGGGTGTTCTGTAATTCTGCCAACACATGGCAGCCTCGCTCTACCTACGCATCAGCGTAGTTACATGATCCGCCACTAGGCGTCACTAGTGGCGTAGTAGTTCTACTACACACCTCCCCATTTTATTTTGAGGAGGAGGTACTATACCATATTGGCATAGATTTTGGACGGAATGTCTGCTCTAATCTTGAGGCGCAAATAATAAACTTAATAAACTTTAACTAATTTGAACGATAACGTATTTACAGTTATGTACAAGCCGGATGAGAAACAATTTAGAAAGTAATTTGAATTTCAAATACTGGGATTCCAATTTACTCCCAGAGGTGCGATAACTTAAATGTCATGTTTTCTAGTTGAGGAAATTAAGTTGTTGGAAATGCAATGGCTTTTCTTGCAAATTTGCTTGGTGACCGGGAAATAGGTTTCCCGAAAGTTTGTTCCTTTTCCGGTGAGCGGAAAAGATTTGGCACTGTCTCAGTTATGGAGTCAGATTAACGGTGGGTTCCTTTACTAAAGACGGTAAAGGTTCCTTGCATTTTCATTGCAAGTGTTCAGAAGGAATTCTGGCGTCACTCCTCGGATCCTCGCTACTTCCCGGATCAAGTGAATTCCCCACCAGGGGGTGTTGATGTTTGTCGGGAAGTTCTCCGGGACTAGCTTCGGCGAATCTGTCTCCAGCAGTAACTGATGATCAGGGAACCTCAGGATGGTTTCCTGCTGGTGCGGCCGAGACAGGAATTTGGCGGTGATACCAAATTTGACACTGGGAAGCACTGCCAGCCAGTCTTCTAACTCCTCCTGTCTAGATCCAACAAAGCAATGTCGGTGTATCCTCAGATTGGTGAGGTTGAGTTCCTGCAAGATTTCGAGAATTTCTCGGCCAGCAGATCCATCTCTGTCGGTCTTTCCTCTGGCATGGATCACCAGGGTAAGTTTCTTCTGGGCGGCGATAAGGAGTACTGTACGTAGGAATCGTCGCTGATCTCGATGCCTGCGGATGATGCACTGATCAGCCCGACAGGGCAGTCTGCAACTGCATCCGCGAGAGAAGTCTAGGCCAACTTCTCCAAGCCCGACGCACTCTGGTTGATCCAGGAGTGTGGTCAGGTGCGAGATCTGTGACATTGCCACAGCCTCAGATGCCGCATCCTAAGGGCGTAAACCTCCGCCGGGTTGAAGGGAACCACAGCTGATTGATGATGAAATGGAGAGCTCCAAACATCAAGCTACCCCATTCAAAGATCGTCAACTCAGAGAAGATCATATCCTCATGATCTCCTCGTCGGTGCAGGGATAGAAAAACGTACTGCGGTTCATAAACCCGGCATCTCCAACATGCCCGGAGAGTACCATGGGAGATGAGTCACTCCATGGTGACGCCGTACGTTGTGCAGCCGCTCGGAGCATAAGGGACAATGGTTTCGATATTTAGACTTTGGAGGAAGAGGCCCTCGTGATGGAGATGGCGAAGAAGACGAGCGCTTCCTCCCGTTGGCCGGTGTGGAGGATCTATCTCTTCCACGGGACTCCGAGCGTCCCCGATAAGCTCGCGGTGCCGGGACCAGGGGAGCTGATACGGACAAATTGGTCCGTGACTGACTTCTGCCTCGGGGATGTTGGGGTGCCAAATCCCGAGTGGAAGCGCGTCCTCTAGAGGGTGAATTTCCTCTGAAGGGAGATCGAGAACGGACGCGAGAAGGAGACCGTGTCCGGGTAGGAGGCCTAATTGGTGAATGACCTCTCAGGGGCGGCTGAGGTGTCCGGGGCCTCGCACGCGGTGCAGGACGAGGCGGAGTTGTTAACCTCGTTTCCGCAGGATTTCGCACAGTGGCTTCGTCAGCAGGCTGTCTTGAAGTGATCGACAAAGAGGTTCGCGGTTTCGGAACCGGCCTAAATGTCGTCGCCTGGGAGGTTACCGTTGGAACCGGTATCCTTGAGGTAGAAGCCTTCGGGGGCGAAGGTGCAGCAGTTTGCGCTGAACCGGCAGCAGCTGACGGAGCCTGCCGAAATGCTACAGGATTTGTTTGTCTCATCCTGGTTGGATCTACTAAGGGATCCACTTCTGAACTCGCCCAACCGGTAATGGTGCGTATCAGGTAATAACCACCCATGTTCAGGATGGAGCCCACCTCCAAATCTTGATGTGCCAACCTGCTGGCGTTTGCGGCAGGAGGGCAAGGTTGGCTCGTGGACTGTGACTGAGCCGGGGCTCGGCTGGTAGTCGTCTTGGGTCGTGCTCCCATAGAACGATAATTTCTGGAGGGAGCCCTTGTCTCTTGAATTGTAGAGGTTCCCTGAGACGAACTTTTAGTTTCGTTGGGTGTTGATGGGCGACGTTCTGCTCGTCGGTAGTCTGAGTGGTTGGATCGATTATCCGGAATACTACGTCGGAAATCGGTGTAGGGGGTCCGACTCTCCGGAATGTTACGCCGGGAGTCGCGCGATGAAGAACGTGGTATAGCCCTTTCGTCGATGCGATAAGGACTATCCTCAGGCAATGCGGTTACCAGATGACCCGGAAGGTTGCTGAGGACCTGAGCTCGTGGGCATAGGTTATGCAACTCCCGTATCAGATCTCTGGCACGTTGGTTTCTTGATGTCCGATGAGCCTTAGGGATTGGATAGGTTGGCCGCATTAAACAATCCTTTAGTGAATAAGACAATTCCTTCACTAAATGTGCTGATTCCTGAGGCGGTAATTTCCATTTTTCTTTGGAATTGGATATACCGGAAGAAGGTTCTTCCGAAGAGGAAGTGGAAGGCGCTGATTCTGCCTCCATTGGTTCCTCTTTGGGATCCTGAAGAAGACAATCTTCTTCTTCTTGTGTTAGCGTTGAGGATTCCATCTCCTCATCCTGATCCGCCCAGGAAACTGAGAGTTTAGGTTTGGCTGTATGTGAACTCTCCGTAACTTCCTCCTGGTAGGATTCCGTGATTGACTTGTTCATTTTCGTCCCAGCATCTGCTCGGAAGCCTGAAACAGGGTTGTCCCCGAAAAGGCGAATGTCTCGATTGGTATTTTCGTTCGAGGACGGAGGAGGTCGATTGACCTTTTTCCGTCGAGGTTTGGGTGGCGGAGCTCGTGACCTTTCCCCCGGCAGTAGAAGAGTACCGAAAATGAACTCTCTGCGCACGACTAACTCCAAGAAACGATGAGATCTAAGCGCACGGATGAACGCTAGATCGTTCTTGGCTTGGGCCTGCTGATAAAAGATTTCCATCATGTTCTCAGCAGACTCCACACCTTTTATCATCATGCAGGTGTTGATCGCATGATCTGCAGATAAAACAGGTGTTGGTGCGGGAGAAGAATCTGCAGACGCGCCAGCTTCTGTTGATGTTGTAGGAACCGAGAGACCGGTTCCTGAGCTGGTAGGTGGAGCCGAAGGTTGACCGGCTTCCATACTAGATGATGGAGCCGAAGATGAGCCAGCTCCAGTTGTGACTGGATTCTCCTGTTCGATCGGAGACGTGAGGAGGCTTTCCATGCCTGTCCCAATCGGTTCTAGAGGAGGCATCTCCTCCTCATCCCCCATTCCTTCTAATAGAGGCATTGCCTCTGATTCCTCGGAATCCGCGATTTCTAAGCCTTCCAGAGGCGTCATTTCTTCCGATTCCGCTGGAAGAGTTTCGTCGGACCTGACGTGTTCCTGGTCTGATGGTGACGGCTCAAGCCCGGAGGATTCCGCACTTGCCTCTAATGGTTCCGAGACTGGTGGATCTGTCTCGCGTACGTTGCCTTCGGAGGTATCTTTCTCCGAGGTCTTAGAAACGGGTTCGCTGTCATGCATGTGAGCATGAAGCGTTGCCCGACCTGCAGCAGCGGTAAGCTTGTTTTGAGCTTGCCGTTCTCGCTTCTGTTTAACTTTCAGGTCCTTTTTCTTACGACCTGAAAGCGGCTTGTTTGATCGTTGCGGCTGCACCAGTTTGTCCCCATCTGGGGGGTCATCCTGCATCTGCAATAGAAGCAATTAGAAGGTTAAACATTTGTCATGTTAAGTCACATAGTCTGTTAGTTTGTTAGGAAATCGAACAGAACGTTTGGGTCGAGAACTTGAACTAATAACAGGTTTAGGTGACTCAAAAAGCTTCGGTAGATCTTCGGCATCTAAGCAAATAGATTCAGAGGGATCTGGGGTGCAATTTTGACAAAACCACTGAAGACTATCATTTTCCGAAAATTGCGTAAATTCTTCAGTGGAGAGATCAATGCAAGAGAGATGGAACCATTTATCACAATCGCCATCACACTGGATAGCGGAGTCGTGGTCATATATTTCCAAATTGCAGATTCCACAAGGGTACTCCGCCGTTGGCGTTTCTTGCTCGCTCGACTCATTCACTACTTCTGAGTGTGAGTCATTAGCCAACTTAGATTGATCCAAAGGAATTTCAACGTCTTCCTTAAGGGTTAAGTTTTGTCCAGTATACGGAAAATCAGCGTTTTCCAGGCTAGTTTCCGTTAAGTTACTAACTTGATTTTCGTCACAGAAAAGGTTATTACGTTTGCGGCGTAACCATGAGGGTATTTCTTGAGAATGACAAGGAATTAACTTATCGTGATGCAAAACTGATTCTCTCTTGCGCTCCTGAAGGGTGTACAAAGGCGGACTCGATTTAAGAATAAAGAAAGGTCCTTTGTACGGAGAGAAAAGCTTTGTGCTACAACCCTTTTTGGTTGCTTGATCTCTACGATAAACCAGATCCCCTGGTTGATAGAAATTCTCTTTAAGTTTACGAAGATCGTAATCTTGCTTTTGACGTCTTTGAGTCGAGTTCAAGCGTTCTCTCACCAATCTATGGCTGTTATCTAACGCAACTTTTAATCTATTGGCCCATTCAACTGGTGTGCATGCAGAAACATTTTGAGTAGCTGTACCCATAACTACATCAACAGGTTGAAACACTTCTCTTCCTAACATTAAACGGTTTGGGGTGTATCCCGGTTGACGGTTGCATGCAGCGACATGACGAGCAAGGACAGGTCTCTGTCCCATAGATTCTGATTTCCCTCGATGAATGATCGAATCATTGGAAGAAGGATTCGGTTGTATCTTTCAACTTGACCGTTGGAAGATGGATGATATGGGGTCGTTCTGGTCTTAGCTATCTGAAACTTGCTACAGAACGCTTTGAAAAGATGACTTTCAAAGTTGCTTCCTTGATCGGTATGTATTTCTACCGGTATACCTAACGGCGAGATGAAATAATCTATAAATTTGATTGCTACGGTCTCTGCCGATTGCTCCGGTTTGGCGGCACAATCAACCCATTTTGTGAACTGATCAACCATGACTAGGATATATTTGTTTCCTAAAGCGTTCTTCACGAACGGGCCTAAAACATCCATGTGGGCTCTTTCCATGGGGTAACCCGAATGGTATTTACGAAGAGCTGCTCGGGGAGGATTTGCAGGTGATTTATTTCGAGAACATACGTCACATTCTCGGACATACAATATGATATCCTCGCCCATGTTGTACCAGTAGAAGGATTTCTTTACTCTAGCTGAGGTTTTATTTTGACCTAAGTGGCCGGCTGTTTTTGAGTCATGGCAACTCGACAGAATTTTTTTCCTGAGCTTTTCCGGCACGACTAAACAAACACGCCGATCTTCTTTATTCAGCCAGACGTAGTACATTACTCCATCGATGATACTGAGACGAAGCCTGCATAACCACAAGGATTTGGTTGCAGGGCTGGACAGAAAGAGAATATCTTTCAATGGGACAATTTCATTTTCCAGCCAGCGCATTACTGGGCTTATATCTGGATCCTCCAATTGTAGATCCCTAACCTCCTCAGGAGGGTAATTAGGCAACCAATTTGACCTTATAGCGTTAACCTCGTCTACGGTGGATGTATCGAGAGTTAAACTACCAGGTGGAGCGCTTATAGAAAAGTCCTCACTCAAGGAACCCTCTTCGTCACTCACTTTAGTCTTTTCTACTGGTTCCGAAATGGAAACTGATTTTATCGCTAGGGGAACTACGTCATCTACATCTTCGCAGAAACGCTCCCACTGATTATGAGCCCGGGTGCAATAGTCACACCCGCCACAAGGAAGACTTTGTAGATCTTTGCCAGCTACAAAGCAATCGCACTTTTTTAGACGATCAGGCAATCTAGAAAGACCATCCGCATTGATGTGTTTACCACCCGCTCGGTGGATTATTTGCTGAGAAAATTGCGAGAGCTGCTCTTGCCATCGAGCAAGTTGACCTTCTAGTCGTTTGAACCTAAATAGCCAAACCAGACTGTTGTGGTCTGTACGTTTGGTGAAAGATCTACCTAACAGGTAATGTCGAAAGTGATCAGTAAACTTCACCACTGCCAGTAACTCCTTTCGAGTAGTACAATAAGCTCTTTGCGCAGGCGAAAGTATATTGCTAGCATAAGCGATAGGACGAATAATACCATCCTGGATTTGTGACAACTCAGCTCCGATTGCATAATCAGAAGCATTGGTGTCGAGTATAAACATTCCTTCAGCTTTTGGGTAAGCCAAACATGGCGCTGAAGTCAGGATTTCCTTCAGATGATTGAAAGCTTCATCATGCTCCTGATTCCAAAGGAATTCTTGTTTACCGGTTAGCATATAGAGGTCTTTAGACAGTTCCGCAAACCCGCGGATATGTTCTCTATGGTAGTTTGCGCATCCTAGAAAAGATTCTACATCCCTAGTGCACTTAGGAACCGGCCATTTCTTTACAGCTTCGACCTTAAGAGGGTCGATTAACAGTCCTTCTTTGGTACAAAGTTTACCAAGGAATTTAAATTCGCGACAGCAAAGGAAACATTTCTTAGGCTTCAGTTTCAGGTTATATTTCCTGAATCTGAGTAGAACTTCCTCAAGTGAGAGATGATCATCAAAGGATTTCCCCAGAACGTTTATATCGTCCAGATACGCCAACGCACTTTTCCATGTCAGACCGGACAAAACCAACTGAATGGCACGTTGAAAAGTCGCTGGAGCGTTACAAAGACCAAAACCCATTCGGTTATGTTCAAATAAACCGTACCTAGTAATTATAGCGGTCTTTCGTTTATCTTCTTCTTTTAGTTCTATCTGATAATAGCCTGAAGCCATATCAAGGGTACTAAAATAGACATTATCTGCTAAGGAATCTAACATATCCTGAATATTTGGTAAAGGAAAAGTATCCTTAACAGTTTTGTTATTCAGATCGCGTTAATCTACACTCCAGCGAACTGTACCATCTTTCTTCCTTATCAGAACTGGCGCAGAAGCCCATTCTGACTTTGACGGACGAATAACTCCAATATCCAGTAGATTTTGGATCTGCTTTTTCTCCTCTCCTTGAAAATGGAGTGGAGTACGACGCATTTCATGTTTAACTGGAGTTTCGGTTCCAGTATTGATTGAATGTTTAATTTCAGTAAAGCAACCTAGATCCAGATCACTTTTTGCGAAAACATCTTGATAATCCACTAAAAGTTGTCCTACCCTAGCGGATTGAGATACCGTCAAATCTTGAGACGATCTTGTATGTAGACTTTTCAGATGTTCTGGCATGACTTCCTTCAAAACATCTAATCTTCATTGCCAATCTACTAGATGATCAGAAGATGGCTCATCCAGTTGAGTTTGTTGAACCGCTAAAGGATCACCTTCAGGGTTGATTATCGTATCAATTTCAGTTGCTACGGCTACTGCGTCATTCTGTATTAGTTTCAGTATTTTGTTTGATGTATTACATATTAAAACAGAAATTTGAGGAGTATTCTTGACAAGAATGTCAGTTAGTGTTACTTTTGAATCCTCGAAAGCTTCTATCGCGAAATTTTGCTCTGACGCGTCTGGAATACCCGCGAGTTTCACTTTTACAACCTTGGCCGAGTGAGGAAGTATCCTCTCCCGTTTTGAAATAGTTACTCGACTTACGGAGGGTACCCCGTTTTTCAACGATTTAATTTGAGCTGGAATTACTGTTTCTCCTAATTCTAAGCAAACTTTATCCAGATTGATAGTAGCCTTTTGCTCTTTCAGGAAGTCTAATCCTAACAGTAAGTTATCGGAAATAGGTGCAAACAAAGATTCAGGTGCACTCTCCTGACATCCAGTTTGTTTAACGGAATAATCCGCACTTTTGGGTTTTTTAGGTCGACTGTTCGTGGTCTTACGATCAGCAATCCGATGCGAGGCAATGACTTGCTTCATAGCCTTAAGGGCTTTATCCAGATTAGGTGGATTTTGAGTCAGAACTATCTTCTTAGCTTCCACATCGATACATCCGGATAGGAACGTATCGACTGCTAGACGATTCCAAACATGTTCATTAGAATCCTCGAACCCTACCATGACCATTTTCTGAACTGGGTCAGCAAATTCAGTTATAGTTTCTTCTTCGGTTTGCTCTAATGCTCTGAGATTCATTCGCGCAGATTGGGGGTATCTTCTACCTGAAAATGCCTACGCATTCTGCGAGAAAGTTTCTTGAAATCATTGTCTTTGATTTTCATTAGAGAAGCATGCTCTAAGACTCGACCACGGAGGCAATCGATCATGCGATCGAACTTCTTTGCCTGCGTCCATTTGTTTCGAGAAGCTATTCGTTCAAATTGGTAAATGAATGGATCCCACTGACCTGACCCATCATACGTTGCCATTTTAGTTGACGGCGGAGACCAATGACGTCTCCGAGATTGTCGTATCTTGAGTGCTTCATCAGAAATCATTCATTCATTCATCTGAAGAGCTAGACGAAGAATAGGTGATGCGTTCCTCGCAGGTAATTTCGGAAGATGTGTCACTTCCGGAGCTCTCAGTATATTTTTGTTTTGAGCTGCGAAACTTAGATTTTGATGATTTATTTCTAAGATTTGATTTCTTCGAATATCTTGATTTGCGAGACGACCTCATAGGTTGAAATCTAGGAGTTGAGGTACGCGGATGTGCAACTCTACCCGTCGCTACATTTACGTTTTCTGTTCCAGCATCATTATTCTCCTCTTGAGCATTATCATTAATGACGATCGTACCACAAGCATTCTCCAAAGCCTTAAGACATAACTTTCCTTCAGCCCGCAACGTAATGATATTTGCTGCGGAAATAGGTCCGATGCCATGAAGGCTATCTCGGATAACTTTTGGACTATCTGCCAAAAGATTGACTACATTCGGTGCCGCTTCGGCCATTCAAATGAGTGATAAGTGTCAGGGGATCCTGACGCTTGTTGAGACGAAAATGCCACGTCGACACTGGCACAAGGCAAAATATGTGCCAAGAAACGCAGACGCGGTAATCGACCGTGTCTTAGATTGTTTGCGATACTAGGGGTTAGTATATGGCTCACCTGTGTCTCCGAGTGTTGACTTCACAATAAAACTGCCTATGAAAAGAACAAGCCTAACAAGTTAACCAAGATAAAGCTAAGCTAACGTTTAAGGTCATTCGGACCAATGGGGAGAGTAAAATGAGACAACACGGGCCAAGCGTGCAAGATGATATTAGCAGGATCACCGGGAGACAAGTTTTCAGTATGAATTTGAATAAGTAAACAACCAAAGTTGAGTACTGAAACATTCCAAAAAAACAAGTCTCCAGACAACCCTAACTACTTGTCCGTAATATATAATCCCTAAACATTTGATGTATTGCAATCTTATCCTAGCAATTAATCAGAAATAAGCCACATCTTGATTTCTGAAAGGAAAGACATACAAGAAAATCAAATGTTAGTACCTAACATTTGTATGAAAATTCCTAGTGGAATAATTTGTTCAACTGAGTAAAAAATGACTTCATTAATCCTCGATTAGCGATGTTGAGATTTGTTCAGATTCAATAAACCTTGAGGGTCTGAATCTTGAGTTGGTTTAACTTTCTGGTTTTTTTTATTCAAATTCAGAATATCTAAACTTTCAGAGTTTTATTTAACACCTGGAAATGAAAAGTCACACCAGAAAAGATGGCCAACTAGCAAACTAGTCATGCAGTTATTTGAAATACAAATACTACTAAACTTAGCATGCATTAAGTTTAAAAACTAGCACAATATTTAGAACATGCAAGTACTTGATTTTTGTTAAAGAAGAGGATTTCCTCTCCTAGACCATGCCTAAACAATTTTGTCTACTTTAGAATTGAAATATATTCAGATTTTATGGTTTAGAATACCTTCCATCCCACTTTAAAAAAATTAAACTTCACTGTTCACAAGGAACAGGACTAGAATTGAGAGAAAGCAGACTGAAGTTTATGGTAAAAAACTCATCTGACTAACTCTCAAAAAAGGCAACTTTAGAGAAAAAACTATTTACATAAAAACATAGTATCTGACAGATTTAATGCAATAGTATAGTTCACAAAAGGCCAAGAATCCAAAACATCTTAAAGGTTCATGAAATTATGAGGCAAAGTCAAGGTAAGTCTGTAGAAGTATCTCCATGACTAGAAACATCTCCTAGGAGGTGAGTTCAGTCAAAGGAAAAAAAATTCAAAGACAGAAATAACCAAGAAATTAATCCCACAAAAACATGACAACAGGCTGTGCATGAATCGAAAGTATTCAAGTTTTCACCAATACAATCGATATCATGCACAGTCTGACGATTATGATGAAAAACTTGGATATAAAAATTTAACTGTGTTTGAATTTACCACCAAAGCAAGATGGCTGCCCAAAAGCACATGGCATTGGAAAATCCAAACACATGGCTAGCAAGTACAAAAGAACTGCTACCACGCCAATGTGGTATCATTTGCCCCTGGTCGTGGCCAAACCAGGCATGATACAACACAGGTATTAACACAAGACATATGTACTCACCATTAACCAGCACTTTCTTCAAGGTTCGTCCACTGGGAGCAAGCTGGTGATGCGTCTATCTATGTCTAGGGTGTTCTGTAATTCTGCCAACACATGGCAGCCTCGCTCTAACTACGCATCAGCGTAGTTACATGATCCGCCACTAGGCGTCACTAGTGGTGTAGTAGTTCTACTACAGTATCCACAGCTTTGTAGTCTGCCAGTAGTGTTTTAAAATAGTCTGCTAATTTGAAGCTCATTAATTTTTTAAACCTTATCTATGGGGCGCCGTTGTGGACAAAAGTCCGAAATACATTGAAACAATTTAATTTACATAGAATTTTTTTTCCTTCCCTTTATTGTCTTCATTTTTCACCCTTTTTTGATAATCTCTACTTTCTTGTCATGTCTGTCTAACTTCGTTTTAAGAATCTTTTCACCTCCTTTAATGCTTATATCATCTCCTGTTGCTGAACTGTTTCTTTCTTCAAACCTTGCACTCAAATATAGGCCTAGGGTATAATTGTAGATGATGTGATATCCCTGGGGGGATAAAGGGTGATCAACAGACATATGGTGGTGAAGTCCTGACACAAAACTGTGCCCTAGTAAACAAATGTTCATCATGATAAAATTTTAAAGAAAATAAACACCTACTCAATTTTTTGGTATACACATATATGTAAGGCAGATCCAAATCCAAAAGAAAAACAGCACTTCTTGAAGAGTAGTTGAGTTTTTTAAAGAGTAGTTGAGTGCTATCAGTCCTGCTGCATCAAAAGTGGATAAAACTGCTAAAATACGTTTTTAAGATGGACAGCAGCTATGTGTGCTGCTGTCAGATACGATTTACTATATGTATTATAAGAAATTAGTTAGTTTTTGTTTTAAACAAATAATTTTGATGATTGGCAGTAGCTACGTCCGCTACTTTCAGATAGAAAACACGAACTGGCGTGCGTTCATGTTTGTTTGTGTCACGTGCCTTACTTGACAACGTGACGTCATGTCTGTAGCTTTTGGTTTGACAAGAGATCAATAGATGGCGCTCCTGTCATGACACAAAAATCCGTTCAGCAAGCAAGCTTGCCAAACGGTAATATATTTCAAGTATCTATCCTTGCCAATTATACCTATACATTTCTTATTGGAATGGTATATTTATTGCTGTTGTTACATATTAAATTTAAAAATAATATACCTTTACATCTAAGTAGATGACTAGAGGTAATACTGAAATAGCACAATATACTGAAATAAACACATGTTAATAACAGACAATGTTGTTGTTATACATTATTATAACATTTACTTCTTATCATTGAGCGCCTGCTGCACATCTGGGTATACCATATGTTGGATGCTGGGGGATCCCATGAGTGACATCCTAGATGACATGTAGTCACCATACATTTGGTGATGTCAAGGTCTGTCCGCTGATGGAGGCCAGATAGCTTCCAATGGATTGACTAGATGATCCTGGTACAACAGCCATGTTTGCCAGTGTGGTCATTGGAGTTGCATTGGCAGCAACCTTAACAACCTCAGGTTTCTCGGCAGCAACCACAACTTCTTCTGCAGATGATACATCAATAGTCGCTTTCTCTTTGGGCTTCTGCCCGCACACATATCTCTTGGCCAATACCATGGAATCCATCGTAAAGTCCATCCATTGGTTCTGCTGTATCTTCTTCATCTGGTGCTCCATGTACTTTGAATCTCCTTCGCATGATCTGCCTCTGGCTCTTCCATAGTAGACCTCTCATGTGTGGACTTCTCATGGCGCTCCAGAAGCTGAAATTACAATTATTAAGTACATGAAAAACAACTAATTATTTATTAAAGTATATCCTATCACATTGTACCTAATATCTCATCTCACATATTATTCCCACATGATGATATGAAAATGAGAAATATCCTTAATGTAGGTATGACATACACATACTCAGATGTGCAGCTTCTTACAAGTAGCACATGTTAATTTA
The DNA here is from genome assembly GCA_963942565.1 of Maea johnstoni. NCBI lineage: Eukaryota > Metazoa > Annelida > Polychaeta > Spionida > Magelonidae > Maea > Maea johnstoni. The sequence goes on along the minus strand of OZ012689.1, from coordinate 18,370,190 downwards.
AATTTATGTCATTACATCATACATATATTATATAAATTAAATTGTAGTTTAGGACAAAATTAACAGTAATGAAAACAACAACATACATATGTCAATAGGACCTCTAATTACACTGCACAGGGCAGTGCTCTATGAATTACTGATATAGCAAACACACATATGAAGAAGTTACATAGAAGTTAATGATCAATTTCTTTTTTGGTAGCTAACATGTATTTCACAACTACTTTGTGACCAGTACTTCTAGTAACAAATACACTTAAATATATAGTACTTTTACTAATTTTGGATGCAAACATGATGAGATTTAATTACTCTAATATTATAATAGTTATTATATTTTGAACTTACATTTAATGGATGACCACATCAATTATACTAACCAGTTTAACATGTCCTATGTCTGTTTGTAAACATCAAGTCCCCTTTTTACCAATCACCACTGACATGATACAATTTGTAGAGTGGTTTCATTCTTACCTTTTCTACAAGCTCCATTTGGCGATCTCCTTTCGAACTACTTCGAGATGAACATTTCCCCAGACCTTTCCCTTTCCCTTTGAAGAGGGTCTTGCGAGAAGAAGGGTTCTTTATAATGGGCAAGCTGGATCCATTAGACGCATCCGAAACACTACCCCCCTCACTCTCAGAAGCAGATGAAGGCTCTGATTTCTTGCTGAACTGTAATAGGAAGGGAACATAATTGGAAACAAATTTCCCATATACATATTGACAAACAAAAATATTCTGTACTTTATAATAAACCACACTCTTGTTGAAGTACATCTATGTGAGAATAATTTTAATGTGCAAACATCCTTAATGAAATACATCACATGGATTTCAATCACATAAAGATTATTGTGTAGTATGAGCACAAACTGTAAATAATAGTAGTTGGCACTAATAACATGATTCCTACACATAATGAATACAAATTGCCATAAAATAAGCACCCAATATGAATGGACATAAATGTTGAAAGCGATGAGTTTCACCATCTTTTATATTATATGGTCAAAAGGTTAAAGAAGTAAGTTAAACATACACAATTAATAAACTGTGCCTTAATGTTATTACACGCAATTTACAATAACAATACTCTTATGGAAATCCAGATAATAAATTAAGGGAAGATGGTAGGAGTATGTAGATATATATTTCATGATTTACATATAATATAGATTTTTTTAACATGACATTCTTGGTACTGTATCCATTTAATAAAATATATAAACCTACCTTGTCTGATTGGCGACTTGAGCTCCTCCTTATGTGGCCTTTGAAGAACCTGAAGTTAATAAATATGAACTTCTCTCGGTGGGACAAGTGCTTCAACCCCTGGCCGGATTTCTTTGTGGATATTTTTTAAAACCTGGTCCGCATGGTCTCAAAGAAGCACTTCAGTTGAGTGACTGTAATGAAAATGTATAAAAAATGAAACTACCTGTAACTGCACAATTTCGACACTATCATATTTTTTAATAGGTGTAAGGTACTTTATTACAAAACTCTCAATTACACATGAACACTTGGTATCAGAGGAAGTATGCATTAATAGGAAGATGCAATAAGTTAAGTAATTTCAATGATTAACAACAGTGAATAGACAATTTCACGACTTTTATTACCATAGCTAACGTTTGTATGTAATACATACACGGAAGTAAACACGGACATGAATGGCACGATAACAATAAAAAAAATACATCATCAATATTGTTTTTACGAAAAGTTAGTCTACTTACATGTGCATTGTGGGTCCATTGACATGCCTCGTTCCTCAAGCAGGTTGCTTTTCTTCTCAGCGTTTTTGTAGTTGGGGTGGGTCTTGTCGTAGAAGAGGGGGTGCAGCTGGTACCATTCACTGAGTTCCCCCTCTTGTTCATCTGTGAACACATATGTCTCACAGCGTTTCTTTGTTTGGCCGCCCCAACTTCGCGAGAACTTGCTTGAGGTTCGTAGGGTGTCACCGGTGTTGTTGGTGTATCCACTACAGAGATGTCATCCGAGTCCTCCTGGTGTTTGCGTGTTGGCCGGATGGACGGGGTGTCATGGCGGCTGAGCTTGGTTGTCTGTTTATGGACGCCAATATCTGTGAGAGTCACTAGTGGAGAGGGTATGTCCGGTATAGGGTTCTCCTCCACGTAGATTGAGTCAGCGTCCGTTGCGGAATCGTTGGCATGGTGACGTGCGCTGTCTACCGAAGAGTTTGCGCTGTGTTTAGGTAGTTTGCTGGAGGAAGGCTTGGACTTCAGTGTTCGCTTCGTACGCGCCATGATTGAACTGGCCTCGTTGTGGTGCGCGGAATTCCCTGTTACGTCACAGTAAGCCCCCATGTCACTTGGTTAGGCCACGGCAAAAATTTTGTCCTAGCAACGTCCTAACTGAATCGGGTCGTGTCCTGAGTGGAAAACCACAACCTTCAACCGCAAAACACCGTCAGGAACATGCGGACTGTGTTAGGACTTGTCCCGGACTCTGCTAGGAGTTGTCCCGGACTAAAAATTTGTCGTGTGTGTCCTGGATGTCCTGGCAAAATACTTGAACATGTCCAAGTATTTGCACCGACACGCCATTTGTCCTATCTGCACCTAGGAACTCCCCGATCTTGCTAGGACATCAACTAGGACGCTGTCACGATCAGGAATTGAACGAATGATTTTAACAAATTCCTGATCGTGGCAGGTCCTAGCAGTGTCCTGATAGCTTGTCTGGTTAGTGTGACTCTAGCATTAAGCCCGTCTCACACAGACGTGTCAAGCTAGGACTTTTTGCCAAGACCTAGCTAGGACACCCAGGACACCACGATTTTTTCACTCCCGACAAAGTCCTAGGTGCTTTGGGGAGACAAATATGCAAATGAAGGTGTCTTGTTGTAGTCGGGGACATGTCTGGGACATGACCCCGACATATTTTAGGGGGGTCAAGTCATTGTTGAGACAGTCTTAAGACAGTCCTAAGACATTTCATGAATGCATTCGGTCAATCAAGACAGTCTTGAATGTGTCTGGGACACATCGCCGACTATGTTAGGACAATGAAGTATTGTCGCCGACATGATAATAAGTGGTATGAATTAGTCAGGATGAAGTTAGGACATGCAAGATGTGTCGCCGATGTGTCTGCGACGTATCGGGGACGTAGTTAGGACGTCTTGAGCTTGTCGCCGACTAATGTTCCATATCACTCCGTGAACGCATCAATTGCACAGTGCAAATAATATATCTCCATATCATTTTGTTATACAGATTCATATGTCTAATCTCACCTATGGTCCAGAGGCATGAAAATGTGCAAACTATATCCACAGCCTGTTGTGTGTTGCAAAACTTCCTCACAGACATGGACCCAAGGGGAGTGCAGGCGCTAGCATATGTAGAATACCCTGTCAACCATTAAAATCGGCCAGGAGCATGGAGGCAAGAAATAGGAATGATTGAGTTGAATGTGAGAGGTGGCCCTTCATCTCATAAGGATGGGAAAGTACTTCGCGATTACCTAACTGGTTATTATAATTCCGATGCAGGCTCAGTGGCATGGCAAGAAGCTATGATATAGAATAGAATAATACACTGGTGTGAAATAATCAAAACAAATACATGTAGCAATATTAACATAACAGCCTTTTATTAACATATCTTCAAACCTTACAGCTGATGATCGTCTGACCTTATACACTTTTCAAATAGTTAAGCCTTCATCAATGGCTTCAGAAATCATAAAACAAAAATGACAATCTTGTCAACATGTAATGGAATATAAAAATAACTTGCCCCTCTATATTAGAGGCATATTAACATGATCATAACTATTTATTCCTATTATATATTATAATAAATAATTACCGGTTGCTCATAGAAATATATATTATTATATAAAAACTAACAGGGAATAAGTGTTACACTATTTCCGTGTTGAACACCAACTAACAATAACCAATTAAGTTATTGAAGATTTTCCATAACTAACATGGCAACACCTACTATGTGTTTAACCATTCATCAATGTTACTGCAACTTCTACATTGAGTAGCTAACCAATGCAATTATAAATGTTGTGGACGGCAACAATATTTATATTTTCAACATTTACTCATGATAACATGGAGAACGCATTTGTTATCGCATGAACTGTTTGTAAATTGTTACATATGTACCTATTATGAGGTAATGTATTCTATGTTTGCCATCGAAACATATAACGAAACAAAAATATAATGTTCAATTGAAATAGTAACAGTTCCATATGAAATATACATGATATCTATGTACTTGAGCACTTCGTTTGCATTACTGACCTATATGTACCTGAGTGTTCACATGTTTAATGTTAGGTATAAAAATAAGAATGATGACATAACATCTACAAAACGCTGAGATTACTTATACCTCACTTATTATTCCACCTATCCTCGGTGTGTGTAAAATTACCTGTTGTGCGAAAACTTATAATACTGCGCATGGTAACTCACATTAGGATGATGTCACATATACATGCATGAAATAATACATTACAATGCCTACAAATTAAAGAAATGACAGAACATAATAAAACAATAATGGAACACCCATGACATGTTTGTTTATTCTAATAGTGTTCAATTAATCTTGTCAGTCTGTGGTGCATGTTGATCAGCCCTCATCATATGCTGGACAGATGGTGATCCCATCAAGGCCATCCTTGGTGATAAGAAGTCTCCATACAGTGGCTGTGGAATGGCCGGAGTGCCAAGAGAAGCAAGATATGATGACAGGTTATGGCTAGTGGATGACGGTATTACATTCATATTAGCCATCGTTGTTACCTGAGGTGGCTGCACCACATCAGCCTTGTCATCAACCACATTGATTGGCGAAGAAGATGCTGTCTGAATTGGATGAGTAGGCTCTTCACCATACACAAACTTTTTCGCCAACATCATGCTCTCCATGGTGAAGTCCATCCATTTGGGGTTGGGAATTTTCTTCATTTGCACCTTCAAGTAGTTGGAGAAGTGGTCAATCTCCAAGTCATGTTCACCTGGAGGTGGTGGTGCATTAGGTGGGGCAGCTCGCTCCTGTTCGGACTTCTCTACTCGGTCCAGGATCTGTAAAATCAATAAATGCAACATTCTACTTTTGACATGTATTTATAATTTTAATGCATTTAAAAGTTCTATTGACACATATACATAAAGACAACTCAAACAATATATATATATTTTTACATGGTTATGAATTAAAATGTGAAATCAATTGTTCACTAAATAGGTTTTAGCACATGGAAGTTATTAAAATTATAATTACAAGGCTTAAATATGTATTTGTATAACATTGATTTATTACATACATTCCCAACTTCACTATTACATGGCATGTTAGTTTCATAGGCCGAATGAATGATAACAAGAACATTACTGCCATATACACAATGTAACTTTCATATAATTCAATGTATGGACTCATAAGTTATAGCAGTAGTAAATATATAAATCTATATATAAATATCTGTTTATATACATCTCTCTCTCTCTCTCTCTCTCTCTCTTTCTCTCTCTCTCTCTCTCTCTCTATATATATATGTATATATATATATATATGTAAATGTAATTATATTTTAATAGAGGTATTCTATTATCCATGTAGTTTTAGTCATAAATGTTTTATACCATATATCACATAACTTTGTGTTACAATTAAAATACTTCATGAAATAATTTGTTAGCCATGTTTATACCATTTAGCTTACACATATACATATACCTACAACATCCAATACACTGTAATAACTGTCTTACCTTCTGAGCAATCTCCAGATGTTTTTCCCCTTTCAGTGTAGCTTTGGTCGAGGATTTTCCTTCACCTTTTCCCTTCCCCTTAAACAGTGTTTTACGTGAGGTGACAGTGGGATCCTCAGCTTGGCTGGACTCATCCGACATCCCTTCATCCGGTTGTATGTCACTGTCGCTCTCTGAGGATAGTACACTGGGTCTGGTGAACTGTGAAGAAACAATTGTTGAGAAGTTGTTGTTAAATGTATAAATAAGGTTGATAAGTACAATCGTATATAAACATGCACATGCATTATTCACATACATTGATATTAATTGCTAACAAATTACCCAAATACACAGTGTGGAAAAAGTATGGAAGGGATGACTATGTATTTATAAAGTGCATATGAGTAAATCAAGTAGTGTTAAAATGGTATGTTGTAACAAATATGGGAATTTACATTATAACAAGGGTAAACTGATATTGTTAAAACTAAATAATCAAGGCATAAATACATAACCAACTTATAGTAGCAACCTGTTTTTATTTAGTTCATTCTATGCTATATGTAAGGAGTCATTGTAGGGAATTATGTTTTAATATAACATATGAGTGTACTCACATCAATAACATATACTACACTAATATTCAATTCCAATAGGGGTATGTATTAATGCATTATTGTTAAATGATTTTTATATAACAATATCAAACAGAATATTTATAAACATACATTTGTTTGTATAAACATAACAATTTAAGTTGTCATGTACTCACCGTGTCAGACTGTCTGCTGGCAGTTTTCCTTATGTGGCCCCATAGGAATCTGAAGTTTGAATATATGAACTGTTCCCTATGCGAGAGCTTCTTCAAACCCTGACCCGACTTTTTGGCGCTTATTTTGCCGAAGCGAGTTCGCATCGTCTCAAAGAACGTTTTGATTTGCATATCTGAAATGTTAATACAAATAATATAAGGAATGACATGAGTATGAATGAAACAGGATATATTACACTTACAGGATATCATCAAAACACAGCTTAAAACACACATAGTTAAATCATTACCATATAGGTACCAGTACATAGGAAACATTATTGTAGGTACATCATTTGTATATGATGTTAGTGATATATGATTTAATCAAGTAATACATGTAGTGAAAGCTAAATTTAAGGAAATATGAAAACAACTCAACATATTTATGAAAGAGTTAAATTAAGGGATGTATGGAAAGATTACTTACATGTGCACTTAGGATGCATGGTCATCCCCTTTTCCTCGAGCAGGCATTTCTTTTTTTCAGCATTTTTGTAGTCTTTGTCCCCTTTTTCATAAAACATGGGGTGGTGCTGATACCATTCGGACAAGTCTGCTTCCTGCTCGTCTGTGAATAGATATGTCTCGCATCTCTTTCTCCTCTTCGCCAATGACTGATCAACTGATCCCACGTATCCAGAGTTGGGTGGCATCGACTTTCTGCTGCTCTTGGGGGTTGCTAACATGGCAGATTCCTCACTCTCACTTCCGCGGTCATTGACAGGTGTGTGGCATGATGAAGTGGCACTGAGCTTGGGTGTAGATTTTCGGCTGCTGATGTCTTCTAATGTCACTGTTGGAGTGGTCAGGCACTGTATGGCGATCCGATCGGCATCTGCTGAGTCTATGTCACTTCCCGATTCCGGGGCATCATGAACCTGAACTTCTATCCGCTTCTTTTCGGCAGGGGTCGCAACTTTCTTGAGAGGATGTTCAGATTTGCGTGTTGTTTTCGTTCGCGCCATGATGGATGTAGCCTCGCTTTCGTTTGGGGATTCCCCCCTGTCACGTGATTAGGCCACGGCAAAAATCGTGTCCTAACACTGTCCTACCACTGTCCCGGGACCATTTCCCTTCAGGACACCTAATTTTGACCCCCAGACACAGTTAGGACAATGCCGACTGTCCTAGGACAGGTCGCCGACATTGTTAGGACACGTATGGGACAAAAATTTTGTCTTGCGTTTTCTGAAAGTCCTAACTCGGAATTGAGACGTCTCAATTCCGAGCTAGGACACGCAAGACAGCCAATTTGTCGTGAATGGCATGCCCTCTGTCGGCGACGCACTTAGGACACCCAGGACAGTGTTAGGACATGACCTAGGACGGTGTTACGATCAGGAATTGAACGAATTATTTGAACGAAATTCCTGATCGTGGCATGTCCTAACACTGTCCTTACAGTGTCCTTGCCTGTGTGACACGGGCTTTAGATGGCTGCCCAAGGACGTATATGTTTCCTGAACTGGAGTTGACTGTAGAGAACTTCAACCTTTTCCTTCTTCCTTGGAATGCTTTTAGTGTTTATATTCATGCACTGCCATATACCATTAGAGGATTGAATCTGTTAGTTTCTCTTTGATCCTTAAGCCTTTTTCTTGTTTTCTTGCATTTGCTTCTCAGAATTTCTCCGGGGCAGCAAGCTTAACTATTTCAGAAAATATTTTCTTTCCTCTTCTGGCTGTTGGTTTAACTAATTAAATCTTTTGTTTAGAATAAACAAGATGAAGGCTTCATTTGTCAAAATGCTTGCATTAAGTGTCGGTAGTAAGACAATGTAAAATTTATAGTATTGACTGCAATTTGTTGTCAAACATGATTATATTCAGATGATAAGCTTTAAGAAGGAGTAAGGCAGCCTGGTCCGTTGTTAGGATTATTCCATCCATATCTATATACAATTGAAATAGTGTCAGGGTTATAAATTTCAAAAATATAAGGAGATCTAAGTTGTGCTTAAAACGAAAAGAGTTGATACTAGTGTGCACATCATTAACAGTTAACATAAGCCTTTATGTTCAGTTCTACCCTACCTAGTTCTGGTTCTTTTGGAACAACAAGAGCAGTTCGTTTCAGTTTACTCATGTTTTCTATTCTTTGCTGAAGAGTGAGTTCTTTTTGCCTTATGTTTTGTTAAAAACTGACAATAAATGACTGCCCAAGGTCATATTTCCTGAACTGGAGCAGGCTGTAGAGAGCTTAACCTTTTCCTTATTCCTTGGAATGCTTTCAGTTTTCATCCTCATGCTCTCCTCTGACTGCCATATACCTAGACCCGGTTTGTGTCTCTATCCAGGCCAGCTGTTCTTGATACTGACGTCTTTATGGCCTTCAGAGACACGGTACCACTGCATTGTAAAAACCTGGCATCCACTACGGTGAATTCACCGTAGTGGATTTCTCGCGTGATAAGGCGAGTGTCACGGCCAGACTTATACCAATGAATTAAGTACATCTTTGACTAGAGTATTTGCCCTAAGTCGGCAGGTGACAATGGTTGGAATGTTTTATAATCTTAGAAAGAAGTTCTGAAGCGGCAATTTCCGCCATTTTAAAATTCCGATGTATGCTTAGGCCTGACTAATCGAGCACCTGCCAAGACATTAGGAGCGTCTGTTATATGCGAGTCTGGCCGTGACACTCGCCTTATCACGCGAGAAATCCACTACGGTGAATTCACCGTAGTGGATGCCAGGTTTTTACAATGCAGTGGTACCGTGTCTCTGAAGGCCATAAAGACGTCAGTATCAAGAACAGCTGGCCTGGATAGAGACACAAACCGGGTCTACCATATACCATACGATAGGATTGAATCTTAGTTTCTCTTTGACTTTAAAGTCATTTTCTTGTTTCCTTGCATTTGCTTCTCAGGATTTCGCCAGTGCTGCAAGCTTAACTTTTTCAGAAAGTCTTCTCATTCCTCTTTTAGGCTTTTGGTCTTACCACTTAAATCTTTTGTTAGAAAAACAGGAAGGCCGTATTTGTTAAAATGCTTGCATTGGGTCTGTCGGTAGTAAGGTGATGTAATATTCATAGTATTGACTGAAATTTGTTGTGCTTAGGAATGAACTAGATCTTTCACTTACTGCCTCAAATTCCCTGCAAGGTAGATCGTCAACAACTGCTCTTTGAATGTATGCAATCCAAGATATAAAAATCATCTGCAATATTTGTTAGACTGTATCATCTAAACTGCATTAAAAAATTAGACACAGCAGCACTGGATCCTGTTTCCCTCCTGAATTGGTTTTACTCAAAATTTCCATCCTCTGCTGAAAAGTGAGTTCTTTTGCCTTTTTAAAAAAACAACTGTAACATCCTTAGATGGCTGCCCAAGGACGTCTATATTTCCTAAACTCGAGTTGACTGTAGAGAGCTTCATCATATTATCCTTCTTCCTTGGAATGTTTTTAGTGTTTATATTCATGCTCTCCTTTGACTGCCATATACCATTAGAGGATTGAATATGTTAGTTTCTCTTTGATCCTTAAGCCTTTTTCTTGTTTTCTTGCATTTGCTTCTCAGAATTTCTCCGAGCAGCAGAGGGATCCGCCGTGGCCTAGTGGTTACGATATCTGGCTCCTAAGCGTGAGTTCGCAGGTACAAGTCTCCGCTGTATCCCCAAGCGGGTTGGCCTGGTCGCTATATAAATGTGCGGCATTGTAGAGGACTGCCTATGGTCCTTCTGCAACAGAAAGACCCCTTGGAACTATTCGTGAAGAGTAGGGAATTTTTTCCCGGTTCTGGGTTTCTATCTCGTCACGATATGACCTAAGCTGTTGAAAGCGACGTAAAACCCAATTCCTTTCTTCCTTCCAGGGCAGCAAGCTTAACTTTTTCAGGAAATCTTTTTGCTCCTCTTCTGGTTGTTGGTTTAACCAATTAAATCTTTTGTTTAGAATAAACACGATGAAGGCCTCATTTGTCAAAATGCTTGCATTGAGTCTGTCGGTAGTAAAACGATGTAAAGTTTATATTATTGACTCCAATTTGTTGCCAAACATGATTATATTTAGAATATAAGCTTCAAGAAGGAGTAAGGCAGCCTGGTCCGTTGTTAGGATTATTCCATCTGTATCTATATACAACAGAAATGGTGTCAGGGCTATAAATTTCAAAAATTTAAGGGGATATAATTTGGGGATCTAATCTTAAAGGCCTCATTTGTCAAAATGCTTGCATTGAGTCTGTCGGTAGTAAGACGATGTGATATTTATAGTATTGACTGCAATTTGTTGTCAAACATGATTATATTCAGATGATAAGCTTCAAGAAGGAGTAAGGCAGCCTAGTCTGTTGTTAGAATAATTCCATCGGTATCTATATACAACAGAAATGGTGTCAGGTCTTTCCTCTTTTTTGATGTGATTTCATAATGGATAGACTAATGATATAATGATCACTTTCATGGGAGTTCAAGATAGGGTTTAAGGACAAAATATCCTCCGATGTTGAGATATAATCCAACCTATAGAAGCTTTGCGGGGTTTTTAAGATCTCCAAGTAATACCCTACTCTGTGTATAGCCTTGATTATCCATGAATCAATAATTTCACCCCTGGGATCCAGAATATATATCCCAAAACGTCTTACTGCCTGTCTAGTAGTTTCCTTATCATGTCTTTCAACCCCTTAAAGCCAAATATTTATTTCTCTTGAGTGTTTTCCCTTTTTTCCTCTTTCTCTTTGGTTACTTTCTTCTCCTCCTCTAAAGCTGCAAGCCTGATCTGCTTGTTAAAAGGTAAACATCCAAGATAGCTGCCACACGCTGGTTCAATCCTGACTTCCTTGATCAAGATTTTCACATCACGATTAAAGTCACAATTTTAAAATATGTTCAGAAAGCCATGGTGTATGCAAAATTTGTAGTATGATATGTACGATTGAGACTTAATTTTTACCACATGGTAGTGAGTTACTGCCGTCTGCCAAGAGACCTAGATATATATGTGACCAACAGAAATTGAAATTTAAGAAGTACTATTTGTCAAATTCTTAAATCCACATGCACCATACATTCATGTGTGGCACCACCAGCTTTTGAAAGTTAAGAAATACTACCTCTCAAATATAGAAGTTGTCTTTCATGAGACCTTGATGTATATGTGACCAACGGAGTTTGAAATTTAAGAAATACTATTTGCCAATTTCTTAAATCCACATGCACCATACATCCATATGTGTGGCATCACCATATTTTGAAAATGTAACAAATACCGGCCTATTTCTCCAATTCCAAAGTTCTCTTGCACGAGATATTAATGTACAGTTAGTAATTTGGAATACAGCTTCACATGAAACTGTTCTATTCCAAATTCCAATGTAGTATACGGCAGTAATTTAAAGATATATAATCAACCCTGACTTGTTAATTGACTGGGATTCGTGAACAGTTCATTCAGTAATTCTAGTTGTGTCAGTGTTGTGCTTCTGTACTTGTGTGGGTGGCACTTGGTGAAGGTGTTCGGTCAAATCGTGGTATTATTGGTATGTAGGGTTGGTCATTGTAGTTGGTCTTGTGGGGATCTATCCTGCAGTCTGGTACATATCAGGTCTGTAGGATTGTCCTAGACTGGAAAGGTATGGTTGAACTGCAGGAGTAGCTAATGTAGTGAGATATTCAAAACGTGATGGTGGTGGCCGACATGCAGGTGGAGGTAGAGGTGTCTGTTTTCGAAAAAGTGGTCTTGTCTCTGTGTCCGATGGTGTAGTTGATGCCATACCATATCCACTCTCAGATTTCTTTGACCGTTACACATGGTAATACAGTACTGTTTGGCTTTCCATGGTAAAATCTCATTGACTTGTTTTATCTGGGTGGTCATTTAAGTGGCGAATTGTACCACTGTGACTTTGCGTACACTTTTAGGTGGTTTGTCAGTGGTTTTGGGGTTTGAGAAGTTGGGCTCTTTAAGCTCCAGGTAAAGTAAAATAAAGGTTTGAAATTTCATTAAAGGGAAAGATGAATGTATTAATTTATCTATTTTTAAAAAGCAAAACATATATGCATTTAACAATTTTCATGCAATTCATTCATTCAATAAGCAATCTAAATGTTAACATTAATAATACATACAGCCCAAGGTATTAATCTGAAAGATGACACATCATCTCATCAGGATTAACATTATTGTATCATGGCACAATAATATTTGGTATAAACTTACCTTGCCAATTAGTTTGACACTTTCAAGCTCCTGTTGTTCTTTTGCAGTCTTAGATTTTTTACTCTTCCTTTTCCCTTTAGGTGTACACATCTGCTGAGGGTCCAGATTCTTCCAAAGAAGAATCGACTACATTGATGAATACCAAATCTACATTGCCTTCTTCCTCTTCATCAGAGTTCAAAAAGAATGCCTTGCTGGGTAGTTTTTTTCTTCTAAATGAACTGCAAAATAATAATAAAAAAACAAACATAGATTACATTCTTTTTTTAAAGGTGTTTTTTTTTTGCTCTGAATATTGTCTACCCATCGTGTTCTTTCTGGTAGAATTCCAGATACATATGGAACCATTCAGCTAAGGCTTGCTACTGTTCAGGAGCGAATTCATACTGTTTAACCTAAGTGGAGCTGGAGTATATGTGCCTTGCTTCTTTGTCTGCCAGTCGTCTTCAATCTCACTTTGATAAGCTGACACATCCCAGGCATCAGCTTAACCCTTTATCACACAATGACGCAAAAACACGCTACATGAGTGCAGCTGCACTTCCTCAATAGCGCGTAATTGCGTCATTGTATTTGTGCACTTATTCCTACGAAGCGCGTTTTTAGATCGCTAGTGTACAAATGATTTTAGAATAAATATATGAAATGATTTCCTTTCCCTTTTCCCCTTAATCTGAATTTATGCCATGCATATTTTCGAACTCAAAGTCCGATTTTTACGATTGGGAAAACTACGAGAGAAGGCCTTCCAAATATGGAAGTCATGGGGAATTCCCGCATAGTGTTAGTGCACTTATTCCTATGAAGCGTGTTTTTGCGTATTTTGCACACCACAATTTTAGATCGCTGGTGTACAAATGTTTTTTGAATGAATATACAAAATGATTCACCTTTCTTTTTCTTGGGAATCTGAAGTTATGTCAGGCTTATTTTTGGACTTAGAAGTCCGTTTTTTACGATGTAAAAACTATAGGAAAACCCCCTCCAAATATGGCAGTCCTGGGGAATTCCTGCCCGGTGACGTCGTCGTGCTGTGGCGTCTACAGCAACACACTAAACATTGATGGTCTCCCCAGAAGCTCATGGTCGAGTGCCGACCGAGCACCGATAGGAGGGATACCCAGGTCTAGGGCTTTTCTCCTCAGGCTGGTCTTCCTCCTCCGACTGGTCGGAGAACTGAGAAGACGTAGGGGACGACCTGCCTGACCGCGACGGCGGTGGCGACTGAGACATGCAGACCTAGACTGCAGCCTCTTCTCCTGAGACGGGGATGGAGATGTTGCCGGAGAGGGGGAACGAGATCGACCCCTCTTGCCTTAGCTCCGGTGGGAGTCCATCTTCTCAGACAAGGCAGCTAACGTTTGGCTAATTGCCAGAAGTTACTGAGTCACTTCAGGTTGTGGTTGAGGGGGTGGAGGCGGCGGCGGAGTAGCCTGCTGCAGTGCTGCCACCAGCATCGCCAAGTTGATAGGCGGGGCAGGGCCGGCCACAGGGGCCGTCTGCACCATGGGAGGTTTCGGTGGCACAGGGGGTGCTTGAAGCCCTCCCACCTGCGCCGGCATTGGGGTCTCCGATGCCTCCGCTGTCGGGGCGGTGCCCGCTATCGGATCGTTGCCCGCTGTGGGGGCTGTGTCCGCCCTGGCAATCGCCACTACTGGCCGCCTAGTCCCACCACTCCTAGTAGCTGGAGCGGGCACCGCTGCAATTTGACCCGTCCTATTGGTCGCCATACGGCGTGTACGGGCCCGGCCACGCTCTGAACGAGCTGGAGAAGATGGTGGAGGTGACCCTGACTTCTCTCATGCTCTGGCCTTCACCTTCCTTGCACGATTGGCCGCATCTGGCTGTGACCGCTGCTTTCATCGCAGCATCCAATTGTCGAAACCTAGCCAGAATTCTTAAATTTGCTATTTGACTGGTCTTTGCAACCGCACCAGCACTCATCTGTGCTTGACCTCTTTTGCCAGGTGGAACCTGTAATGATATGTTTCTCAAATCACATTCAGTTTGAATGTTAAATCCTTTATCTGCCTGAAGCAGGTCATATGGCTCTAGTAGGTCAAGAAAATAACAGTCATTAGTCATAGATTTGTCTGATGCCACCATAAACAGGAGAAATGTATGTAATTGCATAACAAGGCGCAACAGATACAAGATATTCACATGTATTGTGATGTTTATAATCGGACCAGGTTGCAGCCTGGAAGCGTAAATCTTTGGGCGTTTCAATAAAAATTTCAGAACAATCAATTATTATCTGGTACCACTTTGTATCTACCAGGCATGGTAGCTTTGATTGCTTCTTTACTTGGCCAGAACACAATACCACCTTTGCATACCTTGGCCATTGCTGTAAGCCATGAATTAAAAATCTGGCTACAAAGACCAACAGAAATTTCGAACAGTTTTGCTAGGTCTTTACCTAAGGAACCAAGGCGGATTCGCATAAAAGTTAAAAGAAATTCCTCGCCAACGTCTATTTACAAACTTTGCAAAAAAATCGCGAAAGTTATTGAACAAAGCTTGTGTCCGTATACCAGTAAAGAAATTGACATCCTTATCATTTATAAGAATCTGATCTGGCAAACATTTGTCCCTGGTTTTGTCCTTCAATTTGTTATTCTTCCTCAAAGAAATATTTTCATTCTTTAGATGAGCAACTTTCTTCTTCAAATCATTTAGTTCGCTCAATTGTTCCTTTATGATACCATTATTTCTTCTTACAACACCCAACAACATTAGAATTACAAATTTTAAAATATCACATAAAGAAGTCTTTCGAAGATCAGTCTCTCCATCTTCTTCCTGAAGTTCCTGTGGCTGTTCATCTGCCTCCTTAAACCTGTCTACCCTTAAACGTTTTAAGGCACGCTGATCTCTGTCTGTGACCTTTTCCTTCCAGATGAAGTTGTGTCCTTGGTGACAATCTGGCATGGGATTATCTTTTGTCGGTCTTCCATTACTGAAGTGCAATGAGCATATTCTGTGACACGTCTTGGGCTCGAGCAGCTTGTGCGGGTTGTCATGGTCAGCCTGCCGGAAAAAATGTTTCCACTCTTCTCTGGTTCATTTGTTCCTTTTAGTGGTCGGAAACGGGAAAAGTCTGAATTGTGTAAGAAAAGAAATGAGTTTATGCAGTGGTCGGCTGATTTCATTTAATATCCCTTTGATATTGAATGAAGAAATAAATGTGTTACACTGTTGAGTATGAACAAAGGAATGGTCTGGGAGAACTAATGAAGACCCATATAGACATTGTATTAGTATACATATAATCCAAGTGGCCATTCAGTATGTGCACATGAAATAATATTTTATAGATTAAGTGCAACAAATCATTTTTATATTTTTTACTTTATATTAGGGGTGAAGCGGTACTGTACCATAACAGGTACAAACGAAACGATACAGTATTTTAACGGTACTGCTATCGGTATCTTGAACTGGCTAAGTACGCACTTAGCCTAGTTCCTGACATACATCGATAACATATCAATCTCTGTTAATAACATCAATTACATCATATGAAAAGTTGTAATTACGGCTGCCAAACTTGTTAGCATGAAAGGTATGCTATAGCGAGGCGAGTACCATATCGCTGCCGCCATAGTGTTTGTTGTGATTGTTATCACCACCGCGTAGTGGCGCTGTAGTAGCGATATGCAGCGCCACTACGAGGTGGCAATCACAACAAACACTATGGCGGCAGCGATATGGTACTTGCTTCGCTCTAGCGTACCTTCGAAGTTAACGAGTTCGGCAGCCGTAAGTACAACTTTTCTTGTACAATTGGCTTCAAATTTTCTTGTAATATGGGCTGCTTTGATTGTTGTGATTTGCAAAATACCGATAAGCATACCCTTAACAATTGAAACGAGTATGCACCAGTATTTTGAGAAGCGGTATTCGGTACGGTGTTGGTACCGGTGTACAGTCCAACTTAATAGAAACAAAAGTAAATATAAATTGTTCTCTTTCAGATATGAAAGGAAATAATGTATGCTACTCTTAATGTTAAAGTTATGTTACAACTTACTCCACCATGAGTACCCCCTGAAGGACAATCTTTCCCTCTCCATAACCGCAGCTGGTAGTCTCTACTGCTACAACCAACAGCATAGCAATGCCTTTTGGTTGATATCTCCTAACAAATGTCAAATTGTCTAAAAATAGACCAATATAACTGTATTGAACCAATAGATCAGTCCAATCTAGGCATAAAGTACCAGTAAAAATATTCTGCTTATGTCAACACCTTGCCTAGGATATCGGTAACAAGGGGGATGATCAGGTCGAGGATCAACCTTCGTTTTAGGTAAGTACCTTCAATTGAAGTTAGTTACTTCAATCGAAGTAACTGCCTTCCTTCTGAGTAGGTCACTCTGTTTGGAGTGACCTACTTAGATCGAAGTGCCTGAGCATGCTCAACTACCAATTCCTGTAGGACGGGACGGGCACTTCTTGGCGCCGCCTCCTCGGCCTTTGCCACGGCCTTAACCGGCACCTTTCTTGTTACCAGACTGATGGGAAGAAGAGGAGGAGTTCCCTCCACCCTTCTTGGCCTGACCGCCTCCGGACCCTTTGCCCTTTTTAAAGGGGATCCGAAAACGGTCACTGGAGGCTCTTCCAGCACCAGGTTGGTCTCGAGCAAGCTGTGCTTGGGTCACTGAGAGCAACTGGGCCTTGGTGGTGGATTCCACCGTGGTGGTCCACTCACCCGCGAAGAGCGTACCCTTTGTTAAAGTGAGCTCCTTAAGGCGGAGTTTGGCCATGTGGGGTACGACGCCCTTCGAAAGGGCAACCGACATGAACCGCACCCTCCGGTCAAACCCGGCCTCTAACTTCTGCCTAATGGCTATCCGAGTGATAGCGGCTGTTAGAAAGTCTGCCAATGAGATGGCACCCGGCAGTGTGTCGTCCGTAACGTACAACGGGAGTTCTGGCGGCGGGAGACCCGCCTGCCAGGCCTGGCGCTCCTGCTCTTGGGCCACGAAGGCCCCAGAGATGAATCCCTGCGTGCGCTGCAGGTAAATTCCTAGGCGCCCCGTGAGAGCCGCTGATGTCTCAGACAGTTTAGCGAACTTCTCTGCCTCTTTAGTGGCATGGGCAGGCTTGGGGCCAAATGGCTTGGCAGGATCCCAATCAGGGCTCTGAGTGGATCTCATGTACACTACTGCCTCATTATCAAGTTCGAGGACTTTGAGGAGTGCCTCATCGTCCTCTGATAATGGAAAGAACTTGGCTAATGCAGAATCGCCAAAGGAAGATGCTTCCTTGACGACCACAGGGTCGTCAGTTCCAGTAGCGGCCTGAATGACCTGGTCACTCGCCCACGGTGTAGGGACAATGACCGTCCGACTAGAAGCAGTCGCCCACACTGAGAACTGTGAGTCCTCCTGGATGGATGTGGTGGCCAGAAGTTTAAAGTTTAAAACCTTGGCCAAGGCCTGAATAACAGGCACAAACTCCAGCGGGCGAGAGAACCGGAAGTCTGGGGACTCCCATGACTCCCTCCATGAACGCACAGGCTCTCTGGCAGTATCAGCCAAGGTGTCTGTGGGTGGGCCCAGCCTGGTGTACACCGATGGGGGCGCCTTAGACGTCCCTGGTGTAGGCTCGGGGGCGACCGCAGGGGTGGCCGCCGGAGTCAGGTCCAACTCGTCCTCCGTGGTGAGAAGCTCGTGATCCAATGCCGAGCGATCACCCAAGGGGGGGATACCCAAGTCGAGGGTCTCCTCATCCCTGAGCGGGGGCGACTCATCCTCTGACTGATCAGGGAATTGTGAAGATGTCGGTGAAGACCTGCCCGAACGCGACGGCGACGGTGAGCGGGAGCGAGATCTAGAATGAGACCTAGAACGGGATCTAGCCCGCGATCTCTTCTCACGGGGTGGTGGCGGAGACGAGGGTGGAGAGGGGGAACGCGAACGAACCCTCTTACCAGGACCCCGACAACTGTCCATTTTATCAGAAAGAGCCGCGAGGGTCTGACTGATCGCCACAAGTGACTGGGCAACCTCGGCCTGCGGCTGAGGAGGCGGAGCAGGCTCCCGCAGTGCTCTCACCAGCATCGCCAGATCGATTGCTGGGGCAGGGCCGCCACAGGGGCCGTCTGGACTACGGGAGGTAGCGGAGGCACAGGGGGTGCTCGAAGCTCTCCCACCTGTGCGGGCACTGGGGTCTCCAGTCTCTCCGCTAGCTCATAGATGTGAGCCAGGTTGTCTTTCTGGCCACACAGAATTTCATCGTCACCCGAATCTGGGCCGAAAAGGCCGTCGAATGGATCCCCTCCAAGGGGGTCATCCTCCAGATGTGGCATCAATGGATCGCTCAAAACGAATTACGAGTCATACGATTTGAAGGCAGCCTTCGTGGGAGTTTTCGGCTTCAAAGCTTGACTTCCACTAGTGTCTGCCGAGAAGACAGTGCTTGCTGCCGGGGCGGTGACCGCTTCGGGAGCGGTGCCCGCTGCAGCAGATGGCATAGCCGACTTTCTAGGTGCACCACTCCTAGTCACAGGACCTTGCGGAGCGAGATCCTTGGATAAGCCTAACCTAGCCAGAATTCTTAAATTTGCTATTTGACTGGTCTTTGCAACCGCACCAGCACTCATCTGTGCTTGACCTCTTTTGCCAGGTGGAACCTGTAATGATATGTTTCTCAAATCACATTCAGTTTGAATGTTAAATCCTTTATCTGCCTGAAGCAGGTCATATGGCTCTAGTAGGTCAAGAAAATTACAGTCATTAGTTATAGATTTGTCTGATGCCACCATAAACAGGAGAAATGTATGTAATTGCATAATAAGGCGCAACAGATACAAGATATTCCTGTTTATAATCGGACAAGGTTGCAGCCTGTAAGCTTAAAGCTTTAGGGGTTTCAATAAAAATTTCAGAACAATCAATTATTATCTGGTACCACTTTGTATCTACCAGGCATGGTAGCTTTGATTGCTTCTTTACTTGGCCAGAACACAGTACCACCTTTGCATACCTTGGCCATTGCTGTAAGCCATGAATTAAAAATCTGGCTACAAAGACCAACATAAATTTCGAACAGTTTTGCTAGGTCTTTACCTAAGGAACCAAGGCGGATTCGCATTAAAGTTAAAAGAAATTCCTCGCCAACGTCTACTTACAAACTTTGCAAAAAAATTCTGAAAGTTATTGAACAAAGCTCGTGTCCGTATACCAGTAAAGAAATTGACATCCTTATCATTTATAAGAATCTGATCTGGCAAACATTTGGCCCTGGTTTTGTCCTTCAATTTGTTATTCTTCCTCAAAGAAATATTTTCATTCTTTAGATGAGCAACTTTCTTCTTCAAATCATTTAGTTCGCTCAATTGTTCCTTTATGATACCATTATTTCTTCTTACAACACCTAACAACATTAGAATTACAAATTTCAAAATATCACATAAAGAAGTCTTTCGAAGATCAGTCTCTCCATCTGCCTGAAGTTCCTGTGGCTGTTCATCTGCCTCCTTAAACCTGTCTACCCTTAAACGTTTTAAGGTACGCTGATCTCTGTCTGTGACCTTTTCCTTCCAGATGAAGTTGTGTCCTTGGTGACAATCTGGCATGGGATTATCTTTTGTCGGTCTTCCATTGCTGAAGTGCAATGAGCATATTCTGTGACACGTCTTGGGCTCGAGCAGCTTGTGCGGGTTGTCAGGGTCGGCCCGCCGGAAAAAATGTTTCCACTCTTCTCTGGTTCATTTGTTCCTTTTAGTGGTCGGAAACGGGAAAAGTCTGAAATGTGTAAGAAAAGAAATGAGTTTATGCAGTGGTCGGCTGATTTCATTTAATATCCCTTTGATATTGAATGAAGAAATAAATGTGTTACACTGTTGAGTATGAACAAAGGAATGGTCTGGGAGAACTAATGAAGACCCATATAGACATTGTATTAGTATACATATAATCCAAGTGGCCATTCAGTATGTGCACATGAAATAATATTTTATAGATTAAGTGCAACAAATCATTTTTATATTTTTTACTTTATATTAGGGGTGAAGCGGTACTGTACCATAACAGGTACAAACGAAACGATACGGTATTTTAACAGTACTGCTATCGGTATCTTGAACTGGCTAAGTACGCACTTAGCCTAGTTCCTGACATACATCGATAACATATCAATCTCTGTTAATAACATCAATTACATCATATGAAAAGTTGTAATTACGGCTGCCAAACTTGTTAACATGAAAGGTATGCTATAGCGAGGCGAGTACCATATCGCTGCCGCCATAGTGTTTGTTGTGATTGTTATCACCACCGCGTAGTGGCGCTGTAGTAGCGATATGCAGCGCCACTACGCGGTGGCAATCACAACAAACACTATGGCGGCAGCGATATGGTACTCGCTTCGCTCTAGCGTACCTTCGAAGTTAACGAGTTCGGCAGCTGTAAGTACAACTTTTCTTGTACAATTGGCTTCAAATTTTCTTGTAATATGGGCTGCTTTGATTGTTGTGATTTGCAAAATACCGATAAGCATACCCTTAACAATTGAAACGAGTATGCACCAGTATTTTGAGAAGCGGTATTCGGTACGGTGTTGGTACCGGTGTACAGTCCAACTTAATAGAAACAAAAGTAAATATAAATTGTTCTCTTTCAGATATGAAAGGAAATAATGTATGCTACTCTTAATGTTAAAGTTATGTTACAACTTACTCCACCATGAGTACCCCCTGAAGGACAATCTTTCCCTCTCCATAACCGCAGCTGGTAGTCTCTACTGCTACAACCAACAGCATAGCAATGCCTTTTGGTTGATATTTCCTAACAAATGTCAAATTGCCTAAAAATAGACCAATATAACTGTATTGAACCAATAGATCAGTCCAATCTAGGCATAAAGTACCAGTAAAAATATTCTGCTTATGTCAACACCTTGCCTAGGATATCGGTAACAAGGGGGATGATCAGTTCCAGGATCAACCTTCGTTTTAGGTAAGTACCTTCAATTGAAGTTAGTTACTTCAATCGAAGTAACTGCCTTCCTTCTGAGTAGGTCACTCTGTTTGGAGTGACCTACTTAGATCGAAGTGTCTGAGCATGCTCAACTACCAATTCCTGTAGGACGGGACGGGCACTTCTTGGCGCCGCCTCCTCGGCCTTTGCCACGGCCTTAACCGGCACCTTTCTTGTTACCAGACTGATGGGAAGAAGAGGAGGAGTTCCCTCCACCCTTCTTGCCTTTCTTGGCCTGACCGCCTCCGGACCCTTTGCCCTTTTTAAAGGGGATCCGAAAACGGTCACTGGAGGCTCTTCCAGCACCAGGTTGGTCTCGAGCAAGCTGTGCTTGGGTCACTGAGAGCAACTGGGCCTTGGTGGTGGATTCCACCGTGGTGGTCCACTCACCCGCGAAGAGCGTACCCTTTGTTAAAGTGAGCTCCTTAAGGCGGAGTTTGGCCATGTGGGGTACGACGCCCTTCGATAAGCGACCGACATGAACCGCACCCTCCGGTCAAACCCGGCCTCTAACTTCTGCCTAATGGCTATCCGAGTGATAGCGGCTGTTAGAAAGTCTGCCAATGAGATGGCACCCGGCAGTGTGTCGTCCGTAACGTACAACGGGAGTTCTGGCGGCGGGAGACCCGCCTGTCAGGCCTGGCGCTCCTGCTCTTGGGCCACGAAGGCCCCAGAGATGAATCCCTGCGTGCGCTGCAGGTAAATTCCTAGGCGCCCCGTGAGAGCCGCTGATGTCTCAGACAGTTTAGCGAACTTCTCTGCCTCTTTAGTGGCATGGGCAGGCTTGGGGCCAAATGGCTTGGCAGGATCCCAATCAGGGCTCTGAGTGGATCTCATGTACACTACTGCCTCATTATCAAGTTCGAGGACTTTGAGGAGTGCCTCATCGTCCTCTGATAATGGAAAGAACTTGGCTAATGCAGAATCGCCAAAGGAAGATGCTTCCTTGACGACAACAGGGTCGTCAGTTCCAGTAGCGGCCTGAATGACCTGGTCACTCGCCCACGGTGTAGGGACAATGACCGTCCGACTAGAAGCAGTCGCCCACACTGAGAACTGTGAGTCCTCCTGGATGGATGTGGTGGCCAGAAGTTTAAAGTTTAAAACCTTGGCCAAGGCCTGAATAACAGGCACAAACTCCAGCGGGCGAGAGAACCGGAAGTCTGGGGACTCCCAAGACTCCCTCCATGAACGCACAGGCTCTCTGGCAGTATCAGCCAAGGTGTCTGTGGGTGGGCCCAGCCTGGTGTACACCGATGGGGGCGCCTTAGACGTCCCTGGTGTAGGCTCGGGGGCGACCGCAGGGGTGGCCGCCGGAGTCAGGTCCAACTCGTCCTCCGTGGTGAGAAGCTTGTGATCCAATGCCGAGCGATCACCCAAGGGGGGGATACCCAAGTCGAGGGTCTCCTCATCCCTGAGCGGGGGCGACTCATCCTCTGACTGATCAGGGAATTGTGAAGATGTCGGTGAAGACCTGCCCGAACGCGACGGCGACTGTGAGCGGGAGCGAGATCTAGAATGAGACCTAGAACGGGATCTAGCCCGCGATCTCTTCTTGCGGGGTGGTGGCGGAGACGAGGGTGGAGAGGGGGAACGCGAACGAACCCTCTTACCAGGACCCCGACAACTGTCCATTTTATCAGAAAGAGCCTCGAGGGTCTGACTGATCGCCACAAGTGACTGGGCAACCTCGGCCTGCGGCTGAGGAGGAGGCGGAGCAGGCTCCCGCAGTGCTCTCACCAGCATCGCCAGATCGATTGCTGGGGCAGGGCCGGCCACAGGGGCCGTCTGGACTACGGGAGGTAGCGGAGGCACAGGGGGTGCTCGAAGCTCTCCCACCTGTGCGGGATCTGGGGTCTCCAGTCTCTCCGCTAGCTCATAGATGTGAGCCAGGTTGTCTTTCTGGCCACACAGAATTTCATCGTCAACCGAATCTGGGCCAGAAAGGCCGTCGAATGGATCCCTTCCAAGGGGGTCATCCTCCAGATGTGGCATCAATGGATCGCTCAAAACGAATGACGAGTCATACGATTTGAGGGCAGCCTTCGTGGAAGTTTTCGGCTTCAAAGCTTGACTTCCACTAGTGTCTGCCGAGAAGACAGTGCTTGCTGCCGGGGCGGTGACCGCTTCGGGAGCGGTGCCCGCTGCAGCAGATGGCATAGCCGACTTTCTAGGTGCACCACTCCTAGTCACAGGACCTTGCGGAGCGAGATCCTTGGATAAGCCTAACCTAGCCAGAATTCTTAAATTTGCTATTTGACTGGTCTTTGCAACCGCACCAGCACTCATCTGTGCTTGACCTCTTTTGCCAGGTGGAACCTGTAATGATATGTTTCTCAAATCACATTCAGTTTGAATGTTAAATCCTTTATCTGCCTGAAGCAGGTCATATGGCTCTAGTAGGTCAAGAAAATTACAGTCATTAGTTATAGATTTGTCTGATGCCACCATAAACAGGAGAAATGTATGTAATTGCATAATAAGGCGCAACAGATACAAGATATTCCTGTTTATAATCGGACAAGGTTGCAGCCTGTAAGCTTAAAGCTTTAGGGGTTTCAATAAAAATTTCAGAACAATCAATTATTATCTGGTACCACTTTGTATCTACCAGGCATGGTAGCTTTGATTGCTTCTTTACTTGGCCAGAACACAGTACCACCTTTGCATACCTTGGCCATTGCTGTAAGCCATGAATTAAAAATCTGGCTACAAAGACCAACATAAATTTCGAACAGTTTTGCTAGGTCTTTACCTAAGGAACCAAGGCGGATTCGCATTAAAGTTAAAAGAAATTCCTCGCCAACGTCTACTTACAAACTTTGCAAAAAAAATCTGAAAGTTATTGAACAAAGCTCGTGTCCGTATACCAGTAAAGAAATTGACATCCTTATCATTTATAAGAATCTGATCTGGCAAACATTTGGCCCTGGTTTTGTCCTTCAATTTGTTATTCTTCCTCAAAGAAATATTTTCATTCTTTAGATGAGCAACTTTCTTCTTCAAATCATTTAGTTCGCTCAATTGTTCCTTTATGATACCATTATTTCTTCTTACAACACCTAACAACATTAGAATTACAAATTTCAAAATATCACATAAAGAAGTCTTTCGAAGATCAGTCTCTCCATCTGCCTGAAGTTCCTGTGGCTGTTCATCTGCCTCCTTAAACCTGTCTACCCTTAAACGTTTTAAGGTACGCTGATCTCTGTCTGTGACCTTTTCCTTCCAGATGAAGTTGTGTCCTTGGTGACAATCTGGCATGGGATTATCTTTTGTCGGTCTTCCATTGCTGAAGTGCAATGAGCATATTCTGTGACACGTCTTGGGCTCGAGCAGCTTGTGCGGGTTGTCAGGGTCGGCCCGCCGGAAAAAATGTTTCCACTCTTCTCTGGTTCATTTGTTCCTTTTAGTGGTCGGAAACGGGAAAAGTCTGAAATGTTGTAAGAAAAGAAATGAGTTTATGCAGTGGTCGGCTGATTTCATTTAATATCCCTTTGATATTGAATGAAGAAATAAATGTGTTACACTGTTGAGTATGAACAAAGGAATGGTCTGGGAGAACTAATGAAGACCCATATAGACATTGTATTAGTATACATATAATCCAAGTGGCCATTCAGTATGTGCACATGAAATAATATTTTATAGATTAAGTGCAACAAATCATTTTTATATTTTTTACTTTATATTAGGGGTGAAGCGGTACTGTACCATAACAGGTACAAACGAAACGATACGGTATTTTAACAGTACTGCTATCGGTATCTTGAACTGGCTAAGTACGCACTTAGCCTAGTTCCTGACATACATCGATAACATATCAATCTCTGTTAATAACATCAATTACATCATATGAAAAGTTGTAATTACGGCTGCCAAACTTGTTAACATGAAAGGTATGCTATAGCGAGGCGAGTACCATATCGCTGCCGCCATAGTGTTTGTTGTGATTGTTATCACCACCGCGTAGTGGCGCTATAGTAGCGATATGCAGCGCCACTACGCGGTGGCAATCACAACAAACACTATGGCGGCAGCGATATGGTACTCGCTTCGCTCTAGCGTACCTTCGAAGTTAACGAGTTTGGCAGCTGTAAGTACAACTTTTCTTGTACAATTGGCTTCAAATTTTCTTGTAATATGGGCTGCTTTGATTGTTGTGATTTGCAAAATACCGATAAGCATACCCTTAACAATTGAAACGAGTATGCACCAGTATTTTGAGAAGCGGTATTCGGTACGGTGTTGGTACCGGTGTACAGTCCAACTTAATAGAAACAAAAGTAAATATAAATTGTTCTCTTTCAGATATGAAAGGAAATAATGTATGCTACTCTTAATGTTAAAGTTATGTTACAACTTACTCCACCATGAGTACCCCCTGAAGGACAATCTTTCCCTCTCCATAACCGCAGCTGGTAGTCTCTACTGCTACAACCAACAGCATAGCAATGCCTTTTGGTTGATATTTCCTAACAAATGTCAAATTGCCTAAAAATAGACCAATATAACTGTATTGAACCAATAGATCAGTCCAATCTAGGCATAAAGTACCAGTAAAAATATTCTGCTTATGTCAACACCTTGCCTAGGATATCGGTAACAAGGGGGATGATCAGTTCCAGGATCAACCTTCATTTTAGGTAAGTACCTTCAATTGAAGTTAGTTACTTCAATCGAAGTAACTGCCTTCCTTCTGAGTAGGTCACTCTGTTTGGAGTGACCTACTTAGATCGAAGTGTCTGAGCATGCTCAACTACCAATTCCTGTACGACGGGACGGGCACTTCTTGGCGCCGCCTCCTCGGCCTTTGCCACGGCCTTAACCGGCACCTTTCTTGTTACCAGACTGATGGGAAGAAGAGGAGGAGTTCCCTCCACCCTTCTTGCCTTTCTTGGCCTGACCGCCTCCGGACCCTTTGCCCTTTTTAAAGGGGATCCGAAAACGGTCACTGGAGGCTCTTCCAGCACCAGGTTGGTCTCGAGCAAGCTGTGCTTGGGTCACTGAGAGCAACTGGGCCTTGGTGGTGGATTCCACCGTGGTGGTCCACTCACCCGCGAAGAGCGTACCCTTTGTTAAAGTGAGCTCCTTAAGGCGGAGTTTGGCCATGTGGGGTACGACGCCCTTCGAAAGGGCGACCGACATGAACCGCACCCTTCGGTCAAACCCGGCCTCTAACTTCTGCCTAATGGCTATCCGAGTGATAACGGCTGTTAGAAAGTCTGCCAATGAGATGGCACCCGGCAGTGTGTCGTCCGTAACGTACAACGGGAGTTCTGGCGGCGGGAGACCCGCCTGTCAGGCCTGGCGCTCCTGCTCTTGGGCCACGAAGGCCCCAGAGATGAATCCCTGCGTGCGCTGCAGGTAAATTCCTAGGCGCCCCGTGAGAGCCGCTGATGTCTCAGACAGTTTAGCGAACTTCTCTGCCTCTTTAGTGGCATGGGCAGGCTTGGGGCCAAATGGCTTGGCAGGATCCCGATCAGGGCTCTGAGTGGATCTCATGTACACTACTGCCTCATTATCAAGTTCGAGGACTTTGAGGAGTGCCTCATCGTCCTCTGATAATGGAAAGAACTTGGCTAATGCAGAATCGCCAAAGGAAGATGCTTCCTTGACGACAACAGGGTCGTCAGTTCCAGTAGCGGCCTGAATGACCTGGTCACTCGCCCACGGTGTAGGGACAATGACCGTCCGACTAGAAGCAGTCGCCCACACTGAGAACTGTGAGTCCTCCTGGATGGATGTGGTGGCCAGAAGTTTAAAGTTTAAAACCTTGGCCAAGGCCTGAATAACAGGCACAAACTCCAGCGGGCGAGAGAACCGGAAGTCTGGGGACTCCCAAGACTCCCTCCATGAACGCACAGGCTCTCTGGCAGTATCAGCCAAGGTGTCTGTGGGTGGGCCCAGCCTGGTGTACACCGATGGGGGCGCCTTAGACGTCCCTGGTGTAGGCTCGGGGGCGACCGCAGGGGTGGCCGCCGGAGTCAGGTCCAACTCGTCCTCCGTGGTGAGAAGCTTGTGATCCAATGCCGAGCGATCACCCAAGGGGGGGATACCCAAGTCGAGGGTCTCCTCATCCCTGAGCGGGGGCGACTCATCCTCTGACTGATCAGGGAATTGTGAAGATGTCGGTGAAGACCTGCCCGAACGCGACGGCGACTGTGAGCGGGAGCGAGATCTAGAATGAGACCTAGAACGGGATCTAGCCCGCGATCTCTTCTCGCGGGGTGGTGGCGGAGACGAGGGTGGAGAGGGGGAACGCGAACGAACCCTCTTACCAGGACCCCGACAACTGTCCATTTTATCAGAAAGAGCCTCGAGGGTCTGACTGATCGCCACAAGTGACTGGGCAACCTCGGCCTGCGGCTGAGGAGGAGGCGGAGCAGGCTCCCGCAGTGCTCTCACCAGCATCGCCAGATCGATTGCTGGGGCAGGGCCGAGCACAGGGGCCGTCTGGACTACGGGAGGTAGCGGAGGCACAGGGGGTGCTCGAAGCTCTCCCACCTGTGCGGGCACTGGGGTCTCCAGTCTCTCCGCTAGCTCATAGATGTGAGCCAGGTTGTCTTTCTGGCCACACAGAATTTCATCGTCAACCGAATCTGGGCCAGAAAGGCCGTCGAATGGATCCCCTCCAAGGGGGTCATCCTCCAGATGGGGCATCAATGGATCCCTCAAAACGAATGACGAGTCATACAATTTGAGGGCAGCCTTCGTGGGAGTTTTCAGCTTCAAAGCCTGACTTCCACTAGTGTCTGCCGAGAAGACAGTGCTTGCTGCCGGGGCGGTGACCGCTTCGGGAGCGGTGCCCGCTGCAGCAGATGGCATAGCTGACCTTCTAGGTGCACCACTCCTAGTCACAGGACCTTGCAGAGAGAGATCCTTGGATAAGCCTTTGACAGCCCCCCCTTTTTTCCTGCTGGAAGTGGTGCTAACTGAGGAAGACTTAGTCTTCTTCATTTTAGGACTAGTGTCCTTCGAAGGTGATACTGGGGTGCGTTTGCGGGGCGACCGCCGTACAGCGGTAACCCCTCGCCCACTAGCAGTCCCTGCCGAAACAGAGCTAGCTACAGTATCATGGGAAGACCCCACAGTAGTGGTGACCGCAGCAACGGTCGCGGTGCCCGCTGCAGTAGCGGTGCCCGCGATAGAGACAACAACAGTGGTTCCCGCCGTTGCGGTGCCCGCTGATGTAGTGATCGCTGTAGCGGACCCCGCGGCAGCGGTGCCCTCCTAAGCGGTCCCCGTATGGCGTGTATGGGCCCAGCCACGCTCAGAACGAGCTGGGGATGAAGCTGGAGGCGATTCTGACCTCTCTCGTGCTCGGGCTTTCGCCTTCCTAGCACGATTAGCAGCGTCCCTCTGTGACCGCTGCTTACTGCGCAGCATCCAGTTGTCAAACCCAAGCCAGGTGGTTTTAGGCCAAGACTAACAGATCGCGCAGGTGCGTGATCGAGAACATTTCGTATGCTTAGAACAGGAGGCATGCGCCGTCCATGGTTCTAAAGCAGAAGGCCTGGTGGTAAAGTTACCACAGGGTTTATGACTACAACGAATCTGGGAGGAGGCGGACCCTGCTCCCAAACCGACGCTGTACTCTGACATCGTCGACAACAACACACAAAAGACTCAAAAAAGGTAGGTTACAAAGTTTATTTTGACAGTGATACCTCTCCTGGCGTAGTGTATATGGGTTATATTACTACGCTGAAATAGTCTGTATCTGTACGCTCAAGTTTCGCGAAGAAGCGAGCGATTATTCCTCAGAGCTAACGAAATCCTGATGGCAGAGCTCGCAACCCAAAAAGAAGAGGATGCTAGGTGCGCATGCGCCGACCGTCCTTGTCTGCAGCCGCTACAGGTGCTGCCCCTAGCAGGACACCTGCGGACTAGCAGACTTTTAAATTTTTGAGGCTTCTTTAGTAAGCCTTTGTCTATGGACGTCTGGGGGCCTTTCCATTAGGACAAGACCTTCAAAACAGAGCCTCCTTTTGGGTGACCAGAGCAAGTCCTGGAGATAGCTTCCAATGAGAGCAGGTAAGGATTTTCTAATAAAACACATGATTGATGCCTTATTTACCTAATAATATAGCTCAAAGTACCTTAACACGACCTTTCCTCAAGTGACGTTGTCTGTCGAGAACAGTCCTCACAAACAAAGCCGTCTACCCCACCAAAGTTCCCACAGGATATGTGGCAGGCTTTGCCACAACCTAAATAGCAAGAGGCAAAACCTGTCGTACACATGTTCTTGCATACTATGCATTCTCCCGCTGAAGAAACTGTAGAATATGCACAGCTGGGAGTGGCAACTAGATTCAATTTTAATTGGCTGATGGTCTTCTTCGGCGATGTCTTCGACTTATCCACCTGCAGTTTCTTTCGAATAAGTGGCACTGGTTTTCTTGCAGCAGCTGCTGCGGGTGGATCGGCAGATTTAGGCATTGCAACACTTTGCTGTTTTGCAGTGGGTGTTATAGATTTGATGAAGTTGACATCACCTGCAGAAGACTTGGACGGAGTTGGGTAAACTGGCTCTATTGAGATATCGATGGTATTATCATCTTCCTCCTCAGCTGGAGCACCAGCTGCAGCACTGACCTTCCTCTTTTTGTACATATGGCGTATGTCATATACTTCCCCACCTTTACAGGTGACGGAGGCAACAGTTTTTTCTACATCTTTACCTCCTTGCTACAGAAAGTCGATTCTTTTCATTTCCCCACTCTGAACTGTTAAGCCTTTTCCTGAGAGCGCAGTCCAGTTTCCGTCATCAGAGCTGTAGACATGAGTATTGCCATTTTTCTGCTGGACTATTACAGTTACTTTGTCACCTGTTGTTTCATGGAGCTCGTGTGCTTTCCGCAACAAAGTTGTCCTCCTTGCTCTTCTTGTTTTGGAGTGGTCCTGTATGTAGGCCTTGTTCATCAGGCCAGAGTGATGTGTCCATTTTGCATATCTGTAAGAAATCAAAGGGTAGCTCAATAAAATTTCTGATATCACACTACATGACAAGTAATAATACATATTTGAGAGGCTTATACTTCCTGAGCTTTCATCCTGGCAGTAAGTAATGACATGAGAGATTATCAAATAATTGTAATACTATGAACTACGCACTCAAATTATTGCATTCCTAATCTAATAATTGCACTTCATCTCATTTTGTGATGTTATTGAGAAGGTGCCATGGGACAGCAAAAATGATACCCCTTGTGATGTAAAGAGTGCACATATCTGTGGCCCCCTGTCTATTCTCGAACAGGAATTCCTGAAAGAAAAAGGCAAAGATTAAATAACCGATGGAACACTACAACATTTCAGCTCTTAAAACTTCTGCCTTAAATCCTGGGCAAATTCAGTAAGCAGGAGAGGGACTCTTGTTCTCTAATAATAAAATCAGCCATAATTCTCCACTTGAATAATGCGCATCTCAAGTCCATCTTCGACACTTTATTTTGTGAAGTTATACAGCCACTGTGGTCAATACCATGGAAACCAGTTCAGGTTAATTTCATCACATGCAAACAATTATTTCACCTTTGTGGACCGGTCTTATCCATAACCTTTGTTCAGGAGACAGTACTCAGCAAATAAGTCAGGCTGCAGTTATATCTAAAAAATGAAAGAGCATGAAGAAGTGGATTTATAATGTATCTGTATATGTAATGATTTCATTTGATACTAGAAAGAACTGGCAGGCAATTCTGTGCCTCACCCCCCCCCCCCCCCCCCCCTCCTCCCACACACACACACAATTGTCTTAATTTTGAGCCCTAGATTGAAGTGGTCAACATAATTGATTGAGGCAATGTTCAAACTTCTGCTATAGCGCATTTGAATTTTCACATTTTAAACTACAATTCTGCCAAAATGGAGTGGTCAGCAGCCTCCGGCAAGTACTTTAATCTAACTGGTAACACTGTTACAGGAGAAAGTTATACTGACTACCACTGTATTAAGACCTTACAGAATAGAAAATGGGGGCATTATTAAAACGGGCAACATAAAAAATCTAGACATCTTTCACACTCCTGCCTTATTGCATTTGAATTATCACATGTTATACTACAAATATGCTAAATACCGGCAGGCAGCACCTTCTGGAAAGTACTTTAATCTAACTGGTAACACTGTTACAAGAGAAAGTTATACTGACTACCACTAACTAGCACTGTATTTAAAACTTACAGAATAGAAAATATGCACATAATTGAAATGGGCAATATAAAAGATCAAGGTGACGTTCACACCTCTGCCTTATTGCGTTTGAATTATCACATGTTGAACTACAAATGTGCCAAATACTGGCAGGCAGAACCTTCGAGAAAGTACTTCAATCTAACTGGCAACATAAAGAAGTTTTGATGTTAAACACAATTCTGCCATCATGGCCACAATAGCTAACACAGGACAGGGTATTTGACTTCCAGAGCTTCTAGCATCAAAATCTTACAACGTATCCTACTCAAAATTGGTATACATAAAGATTAACATGTTATTAACAGAACACATAGCTTTCAGAGCTCTAGTTCATGTATCTATGAAGATCGCGCTGTTAGAATATTTACACATATATATTTTGATCAAGCTGCTCTACCCACCATTGTCCTACAGGAACTGGTAGTTGAGCATGCTCACACACTTCGATCTAAGTAGGTCACTCCAAACAGAGTGACCTACTCAGAAGGAAGGCAGTTACTTCAATCGAAGTAACTAACTTCAATTGAAGGTACTTACCTAAAACGAAGGTTGATCCTGGACCTGATGATGTCAGTGTCAAAATTCAAAAATCACATGCAGCTATTAACAACTCAAAGAAAAGTCAAAGAATGGAAAAAATACTGTACTTCTACTGGAATATGTATATCATTTAATTCATAATTATATATTGGAAAACGTATGTGCCATACAGTGCGGCAGCTTTAATCTGAGTTCAGCTATTTTTGTAGCACAAATATTACTTCACTAGAGTATTAGGAGATGACCACACCTTATAGGTCTTTTCATAATGTAAAATATATCAATGTGACCTGTTAATATTGAGTTCACATCACATCTTTTTATGATGTAAATGAAATGAATGGGACCAGGAAATTTTATTATTGAATCAAAGCAATTGGTCCAGATTTACCTCAAGGAAATGGTCAGTGCCTAGTCCACTGTGGCCGTAAGGGGGCGTGGCATATAAAGCGGTTGCGACCCATTTCTCAATCCATGTCAGCGTAAATCTGGAATTAGCCAAGGCACAAAACAACAGAGATGAAGCAATGGGAAATCGAACATTGAGGTGCATATGATGTTAAGTACTCTCAAATGAGTACCCATGTGCCAGCGTTTCAGTTTTTTTGCATCATTTTGTAATTAGCCACTAGTAGCATGTGGGTTAACGAAAAGATTTTTGAATACCATCTTAACACTGACTGTCATGTTGGTAGTCCTTAGATAGCACTTGTTAAGTACTCTCAAATGAGTACCCATGTGCCAGGGTTTCATTCCTACTTCAGTGTTTTGCATCAGTCCAGGCGGACCTCAGCCTGTATGTGGAGCGAGATCCGCGAAATACAGGCTGTCAGGTAGGCCGCGAACTCCATCGCGTCCGCTACCACGGCCAGATCGAAATCCGCGTCGGTGGCCGGAGCCAGAGCGGCAACGTCTTCCGATGACGCTGCAGGGCATCCGCCTGGGAAGCAGCGGCGTGGTGAATATAGGCCTGAACCTGTATGAGCAAGCCTGAGAGTTGGTTGACTGACGCTAACCGCTCATTCAACCTCACCGACAGCTTCTCTGCCGACGCAAGCACCGAAGACGAATCAGTTCCAAAGGGCTTCTTCGCAGAGAAGTCCTTTTTCATCCAGACCCGGAAATGCTTCTCAGCCTCCGGGTCTATTGTTTGGGGGGTCAGGAACGATTTCTTTTTCGACTCTGCCGCCGGAAATTTCCGAGCAAAGACCGCCTAACCCAACGTCTTCGAGGATCCGTCTGAGACCCTTTGTGTCCCGCTTAGCGGTCTAGGCGCACATAGCGTCCCACGGCATGGTAACTCACTGGGTAGGGGCTACCGGCGGAACCCCTTCGAAAAGGGAGCGGGCTTGGGCCTGCGGCTGCGGGGTCAGCGCCCTAGCCTGAGGTTCCCATGATCTCATGAAAACGCAAGGGTATCCTAAACCTAAACTTGTTGGCCAGCCAAAGCCGCCGCCAAGCAGTTGCATCGCCCCTGATGTCATCCAGGTCCTCAAGGAGGGCCTGTGACCCGTCCGACAGGGAGGGCGGTGGCCGAGGGGCAGCCACCGGTGGGGCTGGCTCGTCCGCAATCACGGACCGAAGCTCCCGTCGAGGGGCGAGGACCCATGGGAAGCATGCACCTCCACAAAATCCTCATGGTCTGTAAGTGCGTCCGACTCCGGCACCGGGGTGCGCGGTCGCGATGATGCCTCGGGGGCAGCACTACCCCTTTCATCCCCCCCCTGTCTCAACCCCCTGACCATCTCCCACTCCTCAGGAGAGAGATTCCGGCGGAGTGTCACGACCGAAGTCGGCAGACCGGGTAGGGTGATCAGCCTGAGTGACTAAAGGCGCTGGGGTGGAGGATTGGGAGACGCTGGCCGGACCGAACACGTCTCCCGCACCAAAACCCGGAGGCTGGAAGGGATTCTGGCCAGGGAACGTGTAGGGCACGCTCGCCATGGCCTGTTGCATGGCCTGCAACTGATATAGTTGCATCTGCCATTGCTGTGGCAGAGGCAGAGCCGGAAGGCTCCCCCCTGCAGGGGTCCCCGGTCCTAACGCTTGCCGGGAAGCGGATGGCACCGGAGTGCGAGGGTCAACCGGGAGGACACTGGCTGCCACCGGAGTCCTAAAGATCCGGGGCGGAGAAGGCAAAGGCCCGGAGGCCTCAACCCGGGAGCTCCTTGGGGTGCCGGGAAGAGAAGATTGTGCCGGGGACCGGTGCGGAGACCTATCCCTAGCTTGCTTCTTCGCATCCCCGGAGGATGACGAAGATGACTTCTTCTTCTTATGAAAGCTGGAGGCTGAAGAGGAGTGTTTAGTTCCTCCCTCTCTCCCACTCTCTGCCCTACGGGATGATGAAGAAGAACTCTTGGAGCCCTTCTTCTTCCCAGAGTCCGGGCCAGGGACGGACGGGCTGGCCCGGATCGGTCCCCCAAAGGAGACCTTTCCGAGCAGGAGTCTCTGCCCCGTGCCTCTGGAGAGACCCGGGGCGACTTACCTGGAACTTACCCGCTGCCAGGCGGGCCATGAGCCTCTCGAGGCCGTCCCAATCACCATCACACCACTTCTCGCAAACACGACAGTGACTGCCATCTCTGCGGCAAACTAAGTGATTGGAACAAGTCCGGTGATGGGTCCAGGGCTCAGCCGATACGTAGCGTATGGCGAACCTGGAACAATGGGTGTCGGCACAACGAGATGAGGGGGTAACCAGCTGTGCAGACGCCATCTTGTTTCTGGAAGAAAACAAGATAGCAACGAAACAAACAAGAGATATCAAAAGACAACGACACAGACTTAAAGTCTGGAAGAAAGTAAGGCCTATAAGCAGCCAAAAATACTTATCGTCGCTGTCGACTTCTCGTTGCTAGTCAAATCGGTTGAAAAATCGCAAAAATTCTCGCAGAAGCAGGAAAGTCGTATGTCACCAGTGATCGAGGGCGCTGGCAGACACTAGAGGAAGATTGGCGCCAAAACGTGGAAGATTAAAGTGTAACTCCACCTTCAAAATTAAAAAAGATATGTTGTAGAGCTCAATGTCACCTTTCTCAGGACACCTTGATTATAATTGTACTCCGCAAATTGACTGAGATATTCAAGTTTGTATCTTGCAAGATGCAGCAAATTCACTGCCTCAGCTGCTGGTTCATGGGGGCACCATCTTGGAGCTTATCAGAGACAGGAAGTGACATCATACTGCTACATGCAGGCTGGAGCTCTGGAGCTCTCCAGAACTGAATACACTAGCACATGCTCTTATAAGTATATAATTTGCAAAGAGGAAAGTGGTGTATCAGACAACAAACAGAGGCACTGTGTCTCAGTGTGTACCTGTCTATTCTAGAGGTATACCAGGTTCTGTTTGGCAAAAGCAATGAGGGAAAGAGACCTGTAGTAAAAGGGTTATGGATGAGCTTTAGGGCTCAAGAAATTCTACCTGTTTATAAAATATACTGGCATTTACTATTTCCTGCAATGTTCAGACACTGTAATCTTGTGATGAAAGTTTTCAATTTGTAAGCTGTGAGTGTATTGTCAGCGTTAGCCTCTAAGGAATTGACTGCAATACACATTATTCCCAAAGGCATTTGATGTACTCTGGTATCCTAAGCTTTACCCAGGAGGTTAACTGCAATACACATCCTCTGGGCACAGCTACTACAAATTGCAGTCAGGCTAGTTACTGTTTGGAAACCACAAGCAAATGAATTACAATTATGAAACCAGAAAGCCAAGAAACCACCTACTAATTGTACTGTAATATTGGTATTTTAATACTAATTCATAATAGCTATTAACTTGATTACTCATTTACAACAGGTAAAGGATTTTATTCATTTATGCAGAGACATAAGTGGGGACATCATCTATTTGTGTGCCTCATTCTTAGTGGATTTACAGGCAGATATGGAAAACCTCCTTTTCTAGAATCATTGTTGCATCCAAAAGCTTGACAATTCAGCATCTTTGTGCTCTGGTTTGGAGCTGTCACCTGGAGCTAGCTTCTAAGCTCCTCTTAGCTGTCATATCTCAATGACAGAGCCTCTGAGGATGTCACAGCACTGCATCACACGCATCTAATTAGCATCACTAATTAGGGTCCCTCTCAACAAACATGGCAGCCCCCATAAAGCTACCTTTAAAGGGTATTATCTCAGTTTATGTTCTGAGTACAATTGTAGTCAAGGTGTCCTATGAAAGGTGAGATTGAGCTCTACAACATATCTTTTTTAATTTTGAAGGTGGAGTTACACTTTAAGGGATTTAATTTTCGAGTCTGCCAATAGAGGGAGATTGGTGTCGCTAGCTTCATATATAATAACAGGTAAGTACTTCTCAGTAATAGAAAACTTAGTACTAATTTTCTGCTCTTGTCCTTCCTTACACCAAAAAGAAAAACACAAACATGAGAGAGGCCATCTCAGCAGAGGAAAGGCTAGCTGTTACACTCCGTTATTTAGCAACAGGTCAGAAATATGCAATATACTGATTTTAGGGCTATTCCATTTAAAAATACATGGGGTGGGGGGGGGGGGGGGGAGGGGAACGCCCACAATTTCAGACCCCCCTACAATGATTTTTGCAGACAACCAAGCTAAATACTGGAGAGAAAAGGAAGCCACCCTCATATCTATCATGAAATTAACATGAAGTTGGATAGAATCTGCCTAGTTCAGACATGAACGCTACCTATTTTCCCGTTTCTGTTATCATTAGGCTGTAGCGTTTAGTGTAAAGCCTTATAAATTACGTTAGCACCGTTCCGTTTCGCAGATATTTTGGGCGGAAGCATTTCATTCTACTTTAGTAAAATTTTATCATTTAAACACGACGCATACACGTTTCGTCTCTCTATTTCGTAGAGAGACATTCTATTTCAAACATTTCGCGAATAAAGTTGAATCATATGTTTATTTGATCAATAAATACGAGTTTATGCTTACATGTACGAGTTTGCGAGTTTCAAGAACTCAAAACCGAAAACGAGGCGCTATGATAATGAATGCTATTTCTAAAATGGCAGCTCTCGTTAATCCACTTCGGCTGCAGGAAAATAAATACGTCTTTCCACCACTTTTTCACTTATTGACATACTCACATGTATGTGCTTCGTAAGCGAGTGGTGTATATTACATATTTATAAAATTTAGAGTGTCCAAAATTGTTATAGACACGAGATTTCAGTAAAAGTTAAATACTATATACAGTGCTATAGGGAATCTACCACTTTTGATTGAACCTTACATGCATGAAAAAAGACGTCGGTAGTAAAAACATCTCATGCATACGTAAGGTTCAATATTATTGAACTAGAATCTGCCTTGAAGATCATTCACATTAAATGAAACGTGGATATGTTATGCTGAATGAATAAAATGAATGAATGAATAATATTTTCAGCTTACCTGATATTCCCATTTTCTCTGAAATCCTCTGGAACGCCACTCTTCTTTTGTCCTTATTATGATAGTCTTTTGAGGACAGATTCCAAAGAATGTCCTCCTCCTGATAATAGATAACCAAGTCATCAATATCAGTTTTTGTTCACTCATGTGATGAATTGGACGATGCCATCTTGGAAATGGTCATGTGACGTTTTCTGCCGATTTGATTGGCTCAAGCCCTATGATTAGTCATATGACAAGTCAAAAGGGGTGATACACGGCATTACATGCAGAAAAGTCGTATGACAAGTCAGCTGGAATTAGAACATATTCCAAGTCCAGCTGACTTGTCATACGACTTATTACAAGTCATATGACTTGTAATAAGGGGGTGATACACGGGCTGATTCGAGACATATGACTAGTCATATGACAAGTCGTGCGACTTGAAAGCCCGTGTATCAGGGGCTTAAGTAGCCACTAGTAGCATATGGGTTAACGAAAAGATTTTTGAAAAACATCTTAACACTGACTGTCACGTTGGTAGTCCTTGGATAACACTTGAGTACCCTCAAATGAGTACCCATGTGACAGGGTTTCAGCCATATATTAAGTTTTTTTTCTTGTTGTAGTAATGAAGTCATTCAGCTATCATTACTGTGTTAATATAGAAGAAAACATCTTCCTCATGTTCTGGATATAACACCACCAAGATGAATAGAACGGAAAGACTAAATTTGATCAAACTTCATGAGAATGTATGAAGTTATGGATAATTTAAATGTGATCAAACTTCATAAGGATATATAAAGTTAGGGAAAATATCTTCTTAATTCTTTAGTCAAATATATGTTTGAATGAAATGTTATGTTTTGATACTAAATCAAACAAAGTTGTAAATACAGCCTTTCTTGTAAATGCCCCTATTGAACATTCATTAAGACAACTGCAAAGTTATGAGGATTATTTTGCAGTTCACGCTGTCTGTCTATATCTACAGCTACATTAAATTTTGACATAGTGGTTTCTTTGAGATATGTGAACACCTTGCGACCCAAACAAAGACATTGACATTATAGAGTTGTCTGAATAATCTACAAGATTCTCCTCAATTTTTGGATGAAATTCCCAGGAAAATCTAATATACTGAGTATGGAGTGCTCATATCTCATAGGGATTCACCTTTGGTGGTTTTACTGTGAATCTTTTGAAGCTGAGAATATTTAGGGCAGTCTATTAGTTAAATTAGCTAGCGCACGAGGCCCTTTGCATACAATTTTTCTTTCAGACAAAATACCACTTTCCTTTAAATATTAGAGACATCTAAATACTCTTTTTAAAAACCTATCCCGAACCACTTTTAATGATTTATAAATGCAACTTTTTAGAGGCAGGTAAACAGACATTTTAACTACAGTAAGTATAATAAGCACAATTAGTATAGATCTTTTCACTCTTAAATGTAGCTTCCAATAAAGTGACTATTTTTATGAAATATTTCTGAGAAAAGCATCTTTTGTAAAATATTTGAAGTAAAATGTAGACCATACCCAAACCAATAACTCTC
Organism: Maea johnstoni; assembly: GCA_963942565.1. Taxonomy (NCBI): domain Eukaryota; kingdom Metazoa; phylum Annelida; class Polychaeta; order Spionida; family Magelonidae; genus Maea; species Maea johnstoni. Next base: position 18,330,776 of record OZ012689.1, on the reverse strand, counting down.
CCTTACATATGAAATATCCTGTAAAGTGAATTCTATGTTGTTTTCAAAAGTATCGTAGATGCAGATGACACTTATAGTGGAGGATTCCTATTCATATTCCTTTAAGAATAGATTCTGCACAAGATTCTATCAAATCCTATCAAATTCATTTAGAAGTTAGTCAAACCCATTTACTTCCTAGATATACAGTGCCTGCTTCCTATGGTGAAGTGTGGCAAGAGTACCAATATTGTACTGTACTGAGTTTGCACTGAACAACCCAAGTCAACTCTAAAATGGAAATGAATTTTTTAACACATCCAATCAATACTCCTAAAGATCTGAGATTCTTATGGAACTAAACGCATGAACTGCAATACCGTTCACAAGATTGCATTTTTTATAGACTTGTCTACAGACAATTGAAGTTCAATATTACTTGCTACAAATCTAGAGGTTAACTGACCAGTAGCCTTGATCTACCCTGAGTTGCTACCAGCCAAGGTTTAGTTCTGTTTTGACTGTTAGGATAGAGGGATAGAGCCTCTCAGATAAGAGTAATAGATTACCACCTGTACCCCTTGAGGACCACACCATACCATTTCGAGTTAAACAGTGTCACCTGGTCTAGTCACTGTGGTCTGGAAACGGGCCAAATAGGTATTTCTTTGGAAAATCGTGTCTCATGTGCCTAGCGATATGAATACGGCCTTATGAATATAGCAGTCGTCAGGGAGCCGCACCTCCATACACTATGCAGTTATCAGCGGCTTCAAATTCACTTAATATGCCAGATATAATATTTCTATTCCACCCTACATGATCTATGAATACTCATAATTCTTTCAGTCTAAAAATATCTAGATGTTTCAACGAAAAGACATTTAAACAAAAGAAAAGCTTACCGAGCAGTTTGAACTACGACATAGGCACCAAAACTAACCATGTGGGGTTTTACTCCCCAAGATGGCGGACAAGATGGCGGCCGCGGAACCGTGAATTTGTCTATACAAGACCGCATGCCCAATTGCCACCAGAAAAATTCTTGGGCATGGATGCATGAATGGCCTCACAACTGAATGCAGATGTGATTCGCAACCTACGTGGGTCGTCGATGTGCTTGGTTTACTTTTTTGACATGTTATCTATGGGCGTTTGTACAACCAGGCACTGGCAGACGTCCGGTCGACTGGTTCAGGAATTAAATGCCTGTAGTGTAGGTCTTAAGAAAATTGGTCAACAACCGTGGCGTATTTGTTATGGGCATAAAGTCTCACCTAAATAACAATGTTGTTATTTTACTAGATTACAGTGTATTTTCATAAATATTACCACCTCAGTGAGGAAATGTGGTAGTCCCCCTTAATGAGAAATGGGAGATGCTCTAAATATATGCTAGGCGTTGCAATTAAAACGTGCAAACCCTATAGAATAACACTGCATAGATATTGACTCCTAATGCCAGGCTACTGCAATGCACCCCACTAAAATTGGTAGGTAAGTACCCCCTGCAAACCTGCAGTACATATCCGGATTAGTACCCAGCTGAATTTTTGCCACACCAAATCCCTTTTGTCATTTGCGTGCCAGGGTCCATTAACACAAGACCTACCGACTGAATCTTTGGAGACTGGGGAAATCTGGACTTGATTGGAGGTAAGTTCATCAAAAGCTGTTAAGCAGAAAGACTACCAGTGGTATGACTGGAGAGTAGTGTTAACCCTTCCAAATACTAAGGCTACTTTCATCCAAAGCGCGAGGATGCAAAGAATTCTGAAAACCATCTAAACCCTGTCTTGTTGGTATCCATTAGTTAGCTCTCACTGAATACTCTCATATGAATACCCATATGCCAGGGTTTCAATTATTTCTCATCATTTTTGCATTATTTTGTATTGGTCAAATTTGCCACCAGCAGCATAAGTGTTAAATGACAGGTGGTCTTCACTAAGAGATGAAAGTGATGCTTTATACCAGGTGTGAAGGTTTGACTGGTATCCATAAACATGAGTTAGTGGTCTCTTTTTTTAGGATTAACCGAGTTGCTAAACATACACGTTGGTCTGTGGTCAATGGCATACGTATAAAACTTTAGCTGCCTCCTAAAACAGCAATATGAACGTATTTATAGGTTAAAATATGATATATAACAAGTTGTGATGAATGATGACTCGCCAATATATCTTATTAGGGGATGGACAAATATACATGTACAGTTAAAATAGTGTTATCTTTTTAGCATTAGGTTTGTTGTATTTAGCACCAGGTTTATAACTTTATATATGTATTTAGCATCAGGCTCAACACAAAAAACGGATTATTTTGTGAACCAGAAATACCCTCTAGTTTCTATAGTTGATCACACAGGTATCATCTATTGCGTGAAAAAAAGAAATATATAATGGACCTACCAAGGCTTGGCTGTTTACAAAAATTATCAATTACTACAATTTTACTATGATCTAATTTGAAAAATAAAAATGCAATCGCTGATTTGAAACAATGGGAGGATAATCTCCCTGCTCTATTTGTTACGTAACATGCCCATTTTTCCTTATGTGTGTTCTTTAACTGTGTATTACACTAGTACTACAATCAATCTCTCAGACCTTCAACTCAATTGAAAGTCAGTATAGAATTTCCATTGGTATGCATGGGTAATTACATTTTTTAGGGGTACTTTTAAAGTTTAAAGGCCTTACATCCTGTGCATGTATCATTAAATCGTATCCAACTTTGAATCTTTCTCCCTTTCCCTCACTCCTGCTGAACAGAGATTGCAGGAAGTCTACAGGGTCGCACAATATACATGTTAGTATATTTCCAACCCATATATGGCCCTGTTGAATTAGGTACTGAGGACAGTACAATAACAGAGGAGGGGGACGGCTAAACTGAGATATCTGACTCTATATTTGCCTAGATGTTGATTTTCAATGTTATTTTGGATATTTGGACGATTAATAAATATATTCAGGATCTCGTTTGCCAACGAGATCTTGAACGTATTTAATAAACGTCCAAGGTAACATAGAAAATTAACATCTAGGCAAATGTAGAGTCAGATAGTTCGGTCTAGGTGAAGGCAAGCGTTGCGGCAGTGCGCTAAAGGCCGCAGGATGAGTAGAAAATTATTGTGTAGTAAAGATCTGTTCGCAAAAAGGTGAGTGGCGGGCGCACGGCTCCAAGCCCATAGTACAGGTGGAAGGTGCATGGATAGGGCACTGATCAACAGGTAGGGATGTGCGAAAGGGCAGATAGAAGGTTAATGGGTGGAAGTTGCATAAAGTAATAATCATGTGCAGCAAGTGTGCATGCAAGTGACAATACCAACATCATAGGGATACCCATTGATGGGCCAAGCACTTGGAACTTTTCCTTCATTAACATATATAAATTAATACCTACGCTCATCAAAACTATATATTTTCTTGACAGAATTCTCAACTTTATCACTTTATCATGTATGACCTGTTCTAACAATTACTGATGTAAAATACTTTTTTTCACTTTATTCATCACCTTTTCGAAAAATAAAGATGGGAGGCTGGTTTGTTTTGCATACATGTACCACATATCCCTATATCGTGCCTGGAAAACCAGTTGTGATATTTGTTTACACATTGGTCCATTAGGAAAAGTCGAAAATGTTGGAAACAATAACAATGGTAAATAAGTATCTGAGGTATTTCATATTCTCACCCCCACACACACCCCCACACACACACACATATATATATATATATATATATATATATATATATATATATATATATATATATATATATATATATATATATATATATATATGTGTGTGTGTATATATATATATATATATATATATATATATATATATATATATATATATATATATATGCATATGCATATATATGTGTGTGTGTATATGATGTATTTGTAAATTAAACAAGTACAAAAGGTCAAAAATGAGAGTGTCTCTAGATGCACCAAAACCTCCTGCAGCCTATTTTCCCCCAGAGACTAAGTCTCCCTGGTTGTCCTGTGATTAAAACAAATCACAGTGATTGTTATCTGCCGCTTGATGAGCCGACTCTTTGGCGGCGCCCAGTTTAATTACATCTGCAATGCACATCATCCTAAATTGCCACTGTCTGCGTGAAGGATGGCGAGAACCTGTCGCTTTTTCGAATATCTTCCTGTGTGAGTTTTGCCACAGAGAAAGATTGACAGGCGAAATCATAATGCTTAATTACATTCACATGGCTGTTGGATCACCGGTCTCTCTCTCTCTCTCTCTCTCTCTCTCTCTCTCTCTCTCTCTCTCTCTCTCACACAACATAAGCATATATCTATCTATATATATATATATATATATATATATATATATATATATATATATAGATAGATATATAAGTATATATATATGTGTGTGTGTGAGTATATATATATTATATATATATATATATATATATATATATATATATATATATATATATATATATATATATATATACACACACACACACATATATATATATATATATATATATATATATATATATATATATATATATATATATATATATATATATATCTCACGTATTCCCAAAAATAAAATATTGTTATACGCACTTTACCTTTATTGACCCTAAATAATCATGTTTATGAATTGACAGGAATTATGAATTGCTGATAATCCATCCAAATGTCATTGTGTCATAGAAATAATCAGCAAAGTATCCCCAGTTATCACCATTGAGGCCTGTGGCTCCCACCCAATGCATGAAGTGGGTATTTTCTCTCATAATGTCATTAACAGTAGCAATCTCCTAATGCTCCTCACTCGAGAGCCATAGTTCCTGGGTACAATAACATACACCACGCCGGCCAGCAACAATTCACTTACTCTATTTATCCTGGACACAATACACGAGAATAAGTTATGCCCCAATGACCAAATAAAGGTCCATTGCTAATAGCCCATAGCATTGCTCTCACGTTATAGGGTACTATATAATGCTGTATCGGATAATGAATTGCTGCTTCATGCTTGGTATATCGAGCAATATATCTCATTCTCCAGACCAATCGAGACTGACATATCATGTTGTTGTCTAGTATATTTTTATGTATGTAGGGGGTACTGATACTGTGATGTTGGTAATCGGATTTAATTAAAATAATGGTAGACATCATCCGTTTATATATATTTATATTTATATATATATATATATATATATATATATATATATATATATATATATATATATATATATATATATATAAAGGATTGGTATGTTTGTGACCATGGTCATGATAATGAAATAATGATAATGATACTACATATACATGTACTATACTACAACTACTACTACTACGTTTACTGGTCCTAGATCATGATGAAGATTCTGTATGGTCAGTGACACTCTCGGATGACAAAATAAAGTCACTCCATCTACATATGACCTGAAGCATTTCGCTGCCCTATGACATCGTCATAGAAGTGAGTGTGATATATTAATACTCGCCGTGCTTCATAACTGTTCCACGAGTCCTGGGGCATAGCAGGTTAGAGTGGTGACATTGATGGAAAGCGTGATGTGAGAGACGATTGAGTATGTAACATTTCCATAGGCCATGGTGGTAAAAATGCCTGGCTACCAAGCGTTGGGTCGCAGGGTCGAGTCTCCGCCGAATCCCTATTAGCGGGTTGGCCTGGGTTAAGGTGGATTGTAGGGTCAATTTGTGAATATAGTGTCGCTGTGAGAATTTATTTATGTAAAGCCTACATCCTTTTCCCCATAATCGGATTAAGTGTGAATGTTTAGGCCATCGCCGAGCAGAGTGAGAGACCATCTATTACAGAAGCTCCCATAGGCTTGCATATAAGTACGAAATGTCTTTGACCATTTTCTCCTTATCGAATTTCACAAAAAGATGATCGTTTCAAACGTGCATTTTGGGTATTAAATAGTATTAAACAGATTTGCTTGAAAATATGCATAGGTATAGCTAAGGCTGTTTCGGAGGAAAGAGTATCACATTTTTTCCAATTTTGACTTTGATCAAAGGTTATGGAAACTGAAAGTTGAAAATACATTTTTTTCTCATACTATTTCAACAAAATTCTGAAAGAAATGGTTATGAAATATGAACAGAGTGAACATTTTAAAAACATATTTAGTTCCCTTAGTATTGATCCTTCCACTTAGGGGCTCAGTTTGAAAACACTATGCATGAATTTTTCTGTTTTTTACCCAAAAAATCTTACACCCTGCTGTGAAAGCAATTGTGTGATGTTTGATGTATTCCCCATCAGAAGATCTTTCAAGCAATGTACATGTATACGTTGTGTATGCTTATTTGCCAAATAAAAGCCGGTTCAAAAAAGTTAACCCCACAAGCTTCCATAATTTAGCACACGACTTCCTGGATTACTGTTATGCTACACAATTCTGGATTTTACTTTTGCTTTTAAACAATTCTACAATGAAGATTATTTTCAGGTAATTTCCTGTTATTTCACAATACTTTGTGTATGGTTATTTGCCAAATAAAAGCAGGGTCAAAAAAATTAACCCCACAAGCTACCTTAATTAGCACATGACTTATAAAAATACTTTTGAGCCACACAATTCAGGATTATGCATTTGTGTTTAAACAATTCAACGATGGAGATTTTTTTCAGGTAATTTCCTGTTATTTCACAGAATGGATTACGTATCGAGGACTTCAAATCCGTGTCGAATAGGCGTATTGGGTTACTTTGCCATCAACCCATTCAAACAGGTAAAACGTCAGGTTGACGCGGTTATGAGCCAGATATTACAACACGTCCGAAAAATATGTTCCGTTCGTTGGGTTCAATATTCCCAATTTTGGCTGCAAGGATTTTGAAAGGGGAAAGTCATGATATATAAGGGAGCTGTTGAAAGTGACGTGAAAACAAATTCCCCAATCCCTCATATAAGATTTTCTCTTCACTTACGAAAAATGTCTTACTTTGAAAGACTCAATTTAAGAGTTGAACTTTTGGATTGAGGGTGTAGTATTTTGGTAGGATACGCAAAGTTGTGCGGAGACAGGGCGCTCGCGACCGCACGTCAGGTGGAGAAGAAATAGGTCAATCTCACTTAACTCTAGAGACAAAAGCATTGAAAGATTATTTGTGTGGTCACGTGATCACCTTCTCTCCCCAGATTCTGCTAACTAGTGAATGCCTGATTTGGGCAGGCGCTGAACATGAAGCTGGACCCGCGAGCAAGCTCGAAAAATAATCAAAGAATTTGCGCAATAACGTCAAGTGAGCAACTGTCTAGCTGAATCAGGGTACACCCAGTTGTGATGCTCATGCACACAGTTAAAGGGGAACTTAAACCTCACATACATATTAGCTTAAATATGAATGTAATACACTTAAAGAATAGGATGCTGTCCTCCCTTTTCTCTCAGTTATCCCATGAGGGAAGAATTTAGCGTATTGCCATCAGCCTGCCCAGCCCCTGGAAGCTCCTGCTAGCAGCCATGTTCTTAAATTGCTATCAGCTGTGACTCAAGGGGTGGCATTGCCACTTCCTGTCCCCCCCCCCTCTCTGAGCAGTGCCTCATAAGAACTCTCTTCGAAATTTGCATTAAAACTTGCATCAAACAGGAAAATTTTAAAATCATGTACAGCAATTGGCTATACAAAAAGACAGGTTAGCAGGGTTAGTTTTCATATATTTCCTGTTGGTAAAGTCAGACAAAAACAGTGGCTAGCATCACTGAAACTTGTAAATCAACCTGTCCTGAAGCACGCAGTTCTATGTTCACTGACACTCCCATGCCAGACTATCGCCGCTGTCCTGGGAGGCAGGTCGCTATCATAGTTTGTCTTTCTGCCACCAGGAGGACACTGCCGCTGCTGTCTCTGAAGGCGGGTCACAGGCATAGTCTGTTTTTCTCCCGCCAGGAGGATACTGACACTGTCCCATGCCAGACTGTCGCTGCTGTCTCGGAAGGCGGCTCACAGTCGTAGTTTGTGTTTCTCCCGCCAGGAGGATACTAACACTGTCCCATGCCAGACTGTCGCTGCTGTCTCGGAAGGCGGCTCACGTTCATAGTTTGTATTTCTCCCGCCAGGAGGACACTGGCACTGTCCCATGCCAGACTGTCGCTGCTGTCTTGGAAGGCGGGTCGCTGTTGTCGTGGTCGTCTTGGCCACCGCCCTCTTGCTTACTCCGGGAACCCGGGTGTTGACATGGAGATGAACCTGGTGACGTAGTACAGCAGGATGCCCATTATCTACAACACAATGGTATGCAACCTCAATGCTCTTAGCCAAGAGCCTCACTAGTCACTGTGTATATACGGAATAAAACTACAGTTGCTGAAAAGTGAAGTAGCAGTTCGCGTAAGTTTACATATTTTCCATCCTATTCGACTGTGTTAATTCTGATTCTGATTCGGTGCAGAGCAAACTCTATCTAGAATGTATGTATGTCTATTGACTGCAATACATATTACAAAGCATACCTATAGTAGATATGATTACATAGGTATGCGATATGATATATACTATATAACGTTATCAACACTGTCGATAAAGTAGATATGATTACACAGGTGCATGATAGGGTACATAAGGTATCGGCAGTGTCGTTGAAATACATCATTTGGTATGTTAGCGTATTTAGCTCTAGCGATGTAGCTTGAGTAAATGTGAATTTGGTCGCATTTACATGGTCAGAATTGCTACGAGTACAAGTGTCATTGATTGTGGGCGCAACTGACAGATCACCGTGCAGTTGTGAGTCCGCTGTCCATTGCCACAGCACAGCCCACCACCAACCGCATGTGTATTAATGATTTGCTTTAATGTCTCGCATAACTCTTTTTAGAATGTTCAATAATAGAACATGCATACGTGTTTTACTTGTGTGTAGTATGCATGTGTATGCATACTGGGTGAGACTTTTGATAGGGATTATATTATTATTATTATTATTTTTATTATTATTATTATTATTAGTAGTAGTAGTAGTAGTAGTAGTAGTAGTAGTATTGAACCGCTAATGCGGCTGTGCTTACAGTTGCACAAACTACCAAACCAGTGCAGTGAGAGCGGCCACTAGTGAATCGAGTCCTATGTGGTCTCCGTAGGAAGGTGGTCTCTACGGACAAGTTTAATATGTTTTTCGCCTCTAGGAGTTATATTGGACTGCTCAGAGCGGCCACTGATGAAACGTGTCCTAGCTGGTCTCTGTAGGAAGGTGGTCTTTACTGACAGGTGTAATACGTGTTTCACCTCCAGACGATCTATTTGACCGACGTTTTAGACGGGTGGTCTTATTCAGCAGGTGGACGAGAGAAGACTTGGCTGTACACATTTCCGCGGCCTTCTCTTCGTTCGAGACTTGCTCCAGTGATTTTAAACCTTACATATGTGCACAATACGCGCATTAATGAAATTACGTCAACCGTTATAAAGTGGAGATCGCCGGCGGTTGCATGGGTATGCTACCTTTCGGCTTGGATGAATAAAAACAAGTGGATCAACATTCGTGCTTTCGGTGCTCCTACTTTCGCATGCAAATAAACCCGCTCGAAAAAACACCTATTGATGGTGATCAACTCTTCAAAAATACTTCCATATATCAGGAAATGGAATACATTGTATAAACCTGTTAGCAACGACCATCTACAAGTTCGAATCCTGGGCAGTTAACGAAGTTCCCGGAGACTTTGGGTTGGCCAGTGATTTTCCCTGGGTGCTCAAGTTTCCTGCGCCAATTAACTCATTCATGCCTGGAGATTACTTGGCGAGTTTCGTCTGGACCTGTCGTATCTTTAAAAATAACTTCAGAATGAAGCATACATTTGCAATATATTTGAAGAAGAGTTGTGGATAACGTTCTTATGAACAACTTCCCTTCGAATATTTTCTAAGCATTACTTTTTGTAGAAAGATACCACAAACATAGTCGTGCGATCTTGACTGTTATAGGCATGAACATGCAAGTGAATGGCCTCTATTTAGCGACTATATGACGAAAAAATGACCATAAACGAAATTCCATTCCTTTATTCCCCGCGTATTCAACGTATGTAGTTTCTCACTGTTCTAACTGATCCTTGTACCTGTAGCAACGACACGCAACCCTAATACACCTGTATCCTCTTGACCAGGTTGCTACGTGGAGGCTAGCTTAGCTTTCTAGGCTGTCATATGTATTTTCGGTTATGTTTTTCTGCTAGCTAGCACTAAATATTCTAGGTGGCCATAGAGGTCCATTTAGTTTACACCTATCTCACAAGGATTCAGTTTGACTAAAAACCTTTAGAGATAGGAGGAGCAGGTTGTGCCATCTATCTACATACCTGGTACTACACCACACTGCTTGGTCAGCACAGAAGGGAATGTCAACTTTTTAGGGCCTAGGAACCTAGTCTACGTGGAGGCCAGCCTAATAGAACAGGGAGTGGAAACTAAGTTTTAAACAACAGCGGAATGCCAACAACGACCAAACTATAGTTTTCACACAAACAATCTCCGCTATGCTAGACCAAACAGTATGCTTGAGTTGGTGTGTCTCATCTCTGTAGTGGATGTATAGACTATGGATACAGAAGGGCCTTTTTATATTCACGACCTTTTTTGTTCGCATAATCTCCCGCAAGTACTCGATATGTTAACAGTCGTAATATTTCGCGCATCTAGAGTATGTATTAGTAACACATTGTACCACATGAGATCACATCTATCCCACAATACTTTTAGTGCAATGATCAATATTCGCTTTCTCACAATATTTCGTGAAATTCGCGAATTTCGCAAACATATTTAAAAAGCGAATGAACAGGGATCAGGTAATTGTATCTGATTACTATGAGATGCGGTACGGAGTGCAAGCGTCTCGTCAAACATTTCGATACGCTATTTGTGTTACGATACATTAAGGATGTGTACCATAGGATTCAGAAGAAATACTCAAATTATCAAATACCTCGTAAACCGAGCTTCCAGAAAGATAACGTAGTGTGTGTGGGTAGATGGGAGTACTACATGTATATCTTTTTAGTTTATTGGCACAATTTAGGTAAGTGCTAACGATTATGGCCAATCCGTTTAAAATTTAAGTACAACATCCATGTCTGAAAAAAGGTAAGAAGTAGACGGGCCCCTCACCATGCATATGGAGATGAACAAGCCCAAAGCTAGTCACTAAATATGCAATCATTGGAGTTATTTTCACATAAATTATGAAGTAAATGTGTGGGCGTGTTCCTTTATTCTTTTTCTACACAGTAGCACATCCACTTGCAGAAAATGAGGTGGAACCCATGCGGTGGGTATTCTACCTGAATAGTTCTATGCATATATCAGTACACACACACACATACATACATACACACATACATACATACATACATACATATATATATATATATATATATATATATATATATATATATATATATATATATACATGTATATATATACATGTATATATATATATATATATATATATATATATATATATATATATATATATATATATATATATATACGTATATATATATATATATATATATATATATATATATATATATATATATATATATATATATATATATATGATACATATACATACATACATACATACATACTTACATACATACTTACATACATACATTTATATACGTGTGGTCACTCAACCTGTTTATTTTGAATAACCGTTAGCGACTATTATTATTTATATATAATAATAGTACCCTAAGATATTAATGACCTATTACCTGGTAATTTGTGTATTACCTATAAGGATAATGATTATTGGCATTGTAATACCAAAGGAGATCAATTTCAAACCTGTCCAGAGGGTCACCAAGCAACTGATGATACGGGTAGTAAATACCGCTGATGTCACATTTCATTTTGAGGGTAGGCATGATTTGAGGAATACGGAAATCATGAAAAAAACAATATCTTGAGAGATATTTGGCCTATAAATACCGTGGCTGTTGGGTATAACAATACCACCCCTAATGGGGTGGTATATAAAATACCACCCCTAATATATATATATATATATATATATATATATATATATATATATATATATATATATATATATATATATATATATATATATATATATATATATATATATATATATATAAGAGAGAGAGAGAGAGATGATTCAATAGGAAAGATACACAAAGATACTTGTGGTCCAGCTTGATTCAGTCACGTTACTAATGAACTGCTGCCCCAGAAAGCTGGCTGTTGCTGTGGAGGTTGCATAGGGTTAATATATCTGTACAATTTCTCTGAGGCGAACAGGGAAGATACTGTGATGTCGTGGAATAGATCAATCAATTAGGCGATGTTTGCTGAAAGGCCTTGGGTCAGGTTAAACGTGTTGACCATTATGATACATAGAGTTAATTAACTCTCTCTCACATACACCTGCACCCACACACACACTCTCTCTCTCTCTCTCTCTCTCTCTCTCTCTCTCTCTCTCCTCTCTCTCTCTCTCTCTCTCTCTCTCTCTCTCTCTCTCTCGTGGTATATGCATTGTATCACAAAATCTGTTTGATATTTTTTCATTTAAACAGATCCTTTGAAGTCAATTTATCTTTGTCACTGTGCTACAAAGCCAGTAAGTACACAGACTGCTTCATCCTCTGTGGTCGTATCCAAGAAACGATTGTTTTATTGTTCTATCGGTGTTTGACTTCCTTTATGGTGACATTCGGTCTACTAAATGTCTGTACATAGTTTAGTTCAGACATAAACCACATGCCTTTAGTCGGTTTGTTATGAAATCAGCTCGTTTCTTAGAACCTTGCAGGAAATAAAAAAAATCCTTTTCCACTCAGAGCGCTGCTGTACCTGCACAATTTGGGAATTATTTCAAGATATGAATTAGCATTTTTGAATGAGAATCATCCATAGATATTTCTCCTTCAAATACTTTCTTATGATTCTTTTACCCGGGGGGGCATTTGGGTATTTAGGGGGGGGGGTGCATACGTTCGTTATCAAAATTAAAAAATACCCCTAAAGCACTGATTTCTGGCCAAAAAAGCACCCTTATTTTAATAAAACGCTGATTTTTTCCACTAAAGTAACACCCCTTCTTTTATCAAAACACTGACATTGGATGAACGGGAACAAGTATTCTAACTTAAGATTTTATAATCCTCTGCTAGTTTAGCGGCAGCAAGTGGCGGCAGCAAACTCGGAAGCCCAGTCACTTCGGTAGTCACTCGGCGTCAGAGCCGCGTATATTTCGTGGATTGTAAGGGGATTTTGACCCCCATACTTCGTACCTGGGTACAAAAAAGTACCCTTCTTTTACAAAATCGCGGACATGCGGAGGTCTTAAAAAAAGACCCCTTCTTCCGCGAAATACATAACGAAGGTGTGGCCCCCCTCTGTATCTGAGTTCCCCCCCCCCCCCCCCCCCCCCGGGTTCTTTTATCAAAGAATACATTTCTTTCTACTTCAAGTATGACAGGGTTAACATGATTTAATCAAACTATAGAGTTTGTCTGCTTGTTCTAACATATAGGTTTCCTTGTTATTCCAAGATGCATGCTCTTAACGCTTCCAATGCTAAGGCTGCTTTTCTCAAGAGCACAGGAACGCAAAGGTTTTTGAAAACCATCTTAACCTTGTCATGTTGGTATTCATTAGATAGCTCTCGCTGAGTACCCCCAGATCAGTACAAAAATTAGCCACAGGCAGCATAGGGGTTAAATGGACGAAACTGTTATACTACCAGCAGAAAGCGATAAATTTAGCCACACCCTTTAGGCACGAACCCAAATCCCCAGAAACACAAACAACACCCTATAGAGGGTGACATTTGAAACCAGGGTACAACACCCCGCCTGGTAATTTAGTTAGGTACAAGCGGATTGGCACACTCTGAGGAAGTAAGTGGTGTTAGGGTTTCAGAGATTTTTGTATTATGCACATTGTGTGAATGGGGAACCAGTACTAAAACCCGGCGGGCACTGCGTGAGTTAGACTAGTTCTCAGGCTAGTAGTAGTAGTAGTAGTAGTAGTAGTAGTAGTAGTAGTAGTAGTAGTAGTAGTAGTAGTAGTAGTAGAAGAAGAAATAGTAGTAGTAGTAGTAGTAGTAGTAGAAGTAGTAGTAGTAGAAGAAGAAGAAATAGTAGTAGATGAGGTAGTAGTAGTAGTAGTAGTAGTAGTAGTAGTAGTAGTAGTAGTAGTAGTAGTAGCAGGAATAGTAGTAGAAGTAGCAGTAGTAGTAGTAGTACTTTATATCATACTAAAAAGTACAACACATTTGCAGGAAAGATGCTACACATTGTGAAATACCTCTATACCCTATCTTGCAAAGGGGCTTCACATAATTCATAGGCTCAATTCTCAAAATATGTGCTCAGTTCAGCGTATAACCTGTCCGATATCGATTGCATTAATTTGCAAGTACATTTTGATTATCATTCAGGAATATCGAAATATGTACACTGTGTCCGCACTTACCTTTTTTCGCTGTCGGATATTTTGAGATAAAGGGTTGGTCATACATATTTAAATAAGGAAAGCAGTGACAAATTTCCGAAATGTTTTATTAACAAGTTGACATTCCTTTAGTATCATTTTCTACGTCACTATTTGGACATACATTAGAGGATGATCCAAGGCCCACGCCCATGTGACGTGAAACACACAAACTGTTTCAAACAAGCTTAAAGAATGCAACATCTAGAAAAGGGCGATACGTTTATAATGAGTGTGTGGTTATGAATAACGAAGATGATGTACACAATGATGATGATGATGATATTGGTAGATAGAAAGATAATTTTTATTTCAGGTCGGTAATAATTTTACATTGTAAACACCAGCTGCGAGGGCTCTTGGCCGACTAGCTTTCACTGTACTGATGATCTACATGATGACGCACATGATGGTGATGATGATGATGGTGATGAGCTCATATATAACATTGAAGATGAGGACGATGTGTATGATGTTGATTTGCATCATCATTATTAGTATCATCATTAGGAGCAATATCCTCTTCACAATTACCATTGTTATCAATTCCAAACGAAAATGATATGAGTAGAAGGATTGTAATGATAATCACGATCTTCATAATTATCACCATGGTCATGGTGAACTTCATAACCACAATGGCCTGGTGTGTTGGCATGTTTCTTAACAAGGAATTAACCCTTAACCCTTATGTTGCTGGTGGCTTATTTGGGCAATACAAAATGATGCAAAAAAAAACTGAAAATGTATTGAAATTCTGCCATATAGGCACTCATCTGAGAGAACTCAGTGAGAGCTATTCCATGAGTACCAACCTGACAGGATTTAGATGGTTTTCAAAAATCTTTGCATTTTTGTGCTTTGGAAGGAGGTAGCCTCCGCATTGGAAGGGTTAAGCATTTAGAAAACCACAGGACTTGATACTAGTATTCAATTTAATCCAATCCAATAGTTTATTTCAGACACTGGTGGTCCATGTACATAAACAAAAATGACTAGAGGGATTAAATTGAAGAGGGAGGTGGTATAGATGTACACGTAATGCATATTGTGTGTATATAGTACAAATACAGAGTGTGTTCAGGCGAGATATAGTTAGCAGCACTTGAAGATATGACAGATAGCACTACTACTCAATACACAAGGTCCCAGTGAAGAAAGACAATTAAGTAAACTGGTAATCGATATGCCCTGTTATAACCCTATTCCCCGGGGCCTCGTGGGGTCGATCATGGTTCAAAGGCTTCCCCTGCCAAGCCCCTAGTTATATATGGATATTACATGTTAACTTCCTTGGTGACAGCACTCACTATGAACTTGTATAAACTCCATGTGGCACGCGTCTAGGCCATTATTGGTATATGTCTTGTAGTTATGAAATACTTTATTTTCA
Source organism: Maea johnstoni (assembly GCA_963942565.1). NCBI lineage: Eukaryota > Metazoa > Annelida > Polychaeta > Spionida > Magelonidae > Maea > Maea johnstoni. The sequence continues at coordinate 18,314,901 of OZ012689.1, read as the reverse complement.
AAGTATCTGCAGTAATAATGTGTTGCACATTGCAAAATACCTCAAGACCCAATGTCCACATTAACTTTTTTCTTTGTCGGATACTAGTATTTAGAGATAAAATGGTGACATCGCTGACTATGATCTTGTATAAACTCCTTATGGCACGCGCCTAAGCCATAACTGGTATATGTTTTGTAGTTGTGAAATAGTTTATTTTCAAGTATCTGCAGTAATAATGTTTCGCACATTGCATAATACCTCTATACCCAATGTCCGCATTTCCCTTTTTTCTATGTCGGATATTTTGAGATAAAAGGGTGACAGCACTGACTTATCAACTTGTATAAACTACGTGTGGCAGGAGTCTAAGGAGTACCTGGCATAGTTTTGTAGTTGTGATATAGCGTATTGTCAAGTACAGCAATGGGTTCGGGCCTCAACGCTAACTCAAAATGTAAATGGCCCCGTAGGACCAGTTACACCTGTCTACTGGACGTGCAAACTTTTTACTGGTCCTGCAAACTTTTCTTTAACATAAAAAGAAAAAACATTGCATCAAATTCACCGAAATCATTTATTTCTATTTATTTTATCTTCATTTATTTCTAAAACATTTTCGAGGGGAAACGTGTTTACAAGAATGTCACCAAATGTTTATTGGTCCTGTAGGACCAGTTGAGGTTTTTTTTTTTACTGGCCCGAAGTCACTTTTGGGAATTTTTTATCGGCCTGGTGTCAGCGGTTCACTGTTAGCTCCGAGCGCTGTGGGTTCAAATAAGGCCTAAACTGTTAATTTCCCGTAACCCTTCCTACTGTCTGTCGGAGTCGCCTACTATATTTTTAATAGGTCCCCCCCCCCCCCCCCCCATTCCAACGTGAATATGTCGGATATTTGAATTTCGAGAAAACTCATTAGATTAGGGTGGTCTTTCGCAGTTGTGGTTTTAATCACTTTTAAAGCACTCATATGCCATTATTTAATAAACATTAAATATGAAAATGGGTCTTATCTTCAAATATGGTATTCGTAATTGTACACCTGATTGGGATTTTAGAGTACAGACTTTGGGTATCGCCTAAGTAAAAGAAATAAAGTACAAAATAAACAGCACAAGCAAAAATATTGTGTTGGCTCTGAAAGCGAATGGAATCTTTATGTGAGTGAATGCAATGTTCCCATATTTTCTAATATGAAAACACAATTTCGTAGTATTACTTTATTGCACATTTTCTTGCAATATATCGGTAATTGTATGTTGCTTAATGAATTGAAGCATGGTCATTGATGTGTCATTCATTGTCATTCTAAATGATTTTTGGTCCATTATAACGTCACACCGTCGTCTCTACTATTGCACCCAGTGCCAACAGAAATCTTGATTGAAAGTTATGCCGCCAATATTAAGTGCATTAATCAATCATAATTCATTATCACATGGTGATCGTGATAGCAGAGTTTTGGTTTGCGGGAATTCTCTAGAATTTCTTTTGCTTAAATTTCATAAAACTAATTAGTAATTAGGCTTTCGACATTACGAGGGCCTTGGTACTGTCAAAATGGGCGGAGTTGGTATTCAACATGTGCCAGATAAATGGATAGATACAAATTAATAAAGAATAAATGTAAATAAAATAGAATAAAATAAAATGATACAGATAATAACAATAATAATAATAATAATAATAATAATAATAATAATAATAATAATGATAATAATAAAAATGATGATAATAATGATAACAATAATAATAATAATAATAATAATAATAATAATAATTATTATGATAATAATAATAATAATAATAATTGGTGAAGATGACGATGACGATGAAGAAGATGGTATTGATGATGATGATGATGATGAGGATGATAATATGATGATGATGATAAAAGCAGTGTTTTGATTTGCGGGAATTCTTTAGAAATTCTTTTGCTAAAGTTCATAAAACTAATTAGGCTTGCGACAATACGAGCGCCTTGGTACTGTCAAAATGGGCGGAGATGGTAGTGAACATGTTATACCTGTCCCACTGAACAACTGCGGTTTTTTATATAGAAAAAAATAGATAGTTTTTCAATCCCTACAAGCCCTGCGGGGTGGCTGCTGGCAGTACAATTGCATTCAGATGATAGAGTTACATTGAATGGAAAATATGAAATTAAGTGTCACCGATTCTTCAGTGCTAGGACAACAATCGGAACGCGATGCGAAACCAATTATCTTTAATCATCGGTTGGTGTTGGTTAACGATCAGCGATGATATCGAACCCATTTCTATCCCTAAAGGTTAATTTGTTGCTGTGCTATGTATATATTAAGCCTTTCGCCAAAGTTACCAAAATGGCACTACCATCGAGGTATATGTAAAATCTCTCTAACAAGGGCACACTTAGGGGAATTTCAAATGGGGGAAATGAAAAAAAATGAAACAAAACAACTCATATTTTATTGAAACCGGTTTCATAGTTACATAATTCTAAAACACACCATAAGAGAGTCTGGTTCTATAATAATCGTTAGAAACAGAAGTGGGGATGGGATCTGTTAGATTGATGATCTCATAAGATAAGCAATCTGTTTCTTTCTTTGAATTTTACCAGTTGGTACTCATTAGTAAACGAGACATTGCTAATTATACGGATATGTCTAAAATCCGTATGATATGTCAGCCATGCATTTCCGTCATATGCGTTTTTTATTCAAGTGGCGAAAGAAACTACTTGATAAAGAGGATATCAAATGTGTTGTTAAATCCGCTGTAATGAAACGATGGGGGCTGTCGGTTTGTGATATCACTTATGATTAATTCCAATCATATCTTCTCAAAACTATTTTTCGTATTGGCAAAATATACCAGAGCACACACTTGGGGCTTACTAACCTATGTATCAATAGTTTAAAAAGCTTGGCAAACAGATATACCATTTATAAATATATATTAAACCGGCTGCGGTGCGGTGCGGTGTCCGTTTATGATATCACTCATAATTAATTTTACTCAAAACTATTTTCGAAGTTAAAGTATGGCATAGTGTATGTCATTTGCATTCGTCCTAGTTAGATTTATCCTGGTGAAAGATATTCTTCATATATTTTGGTCATACAGTAAGTATCATTTACATACTTGTTCATAACTTTTTAAAGCTTAGAGCATTCTCGAGAGTAGGGTAGTGGAAGAAACATATGTTTAAGCGTACACGCCTCTATCGTCTGTCTGACTTGATTCGGCTAACAGCTTTTCCCTCTTTTTTCCCACAAAAAGTTCGTTTTTCCCTTCCAAACTTGGCATACCTCTTAGGAGAACTACCGCGTGTATGTATAAACATACTTTTTGTCTCAACTCCCCAAAATGTTGATTTTGTCCATTAGGTGCCATTGTAAAATTTGCCCATTGCCACAATGACGATCTCGCGTGTTTCTACTGTTGGCAATTGCTGGCAATGGGCAAGTCAATTCAGACAGACTATAGTCTTTGATTATTAGTCTCTAATGTATTATACTACACGAACTGTGATCTCGCAATTCGCAGCTTTTGCTTGATCTGCCGCTCAGGGAAACGTTGTACTGGGCTACGGATACGGGTGCCGGTGTAAACCACCTGCATACGCCAGTTGCATCCATTGTCATTCTTCTCACGCATTACTCACTCATGGCAATAATGCAATTCGTAACTATATTGCAATACATTAATCTGCTTAGCGTAGTTAACCATCTTTTAACTTTTTGCTAGTTGTTTGATTGAATAAAAATGTTCAACTATAACTTATCAAAATCGTAAATAGTTTAGAATAAATCTATTGAAAGAAAGATTCTTTATTTTGTAACTTTCCGTACCCTTAACACATTTGTGGGTGACTTTCCATCTTGTTTTACAGCTGCTCATGTATAAAGAAAAAGGTTGATGCGGAATCAGTTATAATACTTCTATTACAGTCAAGAAACTATATATATATATATATATATATATATATATATATATATATATATATATATATATATATATATATATATATATATATATATATATATATATATATATATATGTATATATATATATATATATATATATATATATATATATATATATATATATATATATATATATATATATATATATATATATATATATATATATATATAAAGAAAATAGTTGATGCGGAATCAATTATAATACTTCTAAGCCAGTTTTGGTAACTGCGTGTCTTGTGCAGTGGTGAGTAAGCGGGTAGCTGATGTACGATGCATTAGACCACTCGGTAATGGGGGCAGCCCCTGCTCTGTCGTAATAACAGACATTTGCTGACAAGCATGTGTACTTCAGATATGACCGAGTATAGTTTCATTGTATCACAGTACGTATTCGTTGCCTACACAGGGAGTCAACTGCGGGGAAGTTGTATTGCACTAGTTGATGTACAATGCATTAGACCTCTCGGCTATGGGGCAGACCTAATTCCGTCGAGTGAACAGACATTTTACTGATCAACATGTGTATCGCAGATATGACCGAGTATGGTTTTATTCTATCACAGTACGTTTTCGATGCCTACACAGGGAGTCAACTGTGGGGGAGTTGTATTAGACTAGTTGATGTACAATACATTAGTTCTCTCTGCCATTGGGGCAGACCTAATTCCGTCGAGTGAACAGACATTTTACTGATCAACATGTGTACTTCAGATATGACAGAGCATAGTTTCATTGTATCACAGTACGTATTCGATGCCTACACAGGGAGTCAACTGTGGGGCAGTTGTATTAGACTAGTTGATGTACGATGCATTAGACCTCTCGGCTATGTGGTAGTCCCTCGTCCGTGGTGTGAACAGACATTTTCTGATAAATATGTGCATCTCAGATATGACCGAGTATAGTTTTATTGAATCGCAGTTATATATATATTGTAATATATATATATATATATATATATATATATATATATATATATATATATATATATATATATATATATATATATATATATATATATATATATATATATATCTACATATATATATATATATATATATATATATATATATATATATATATATATGTATGTATGTATGTATGTATGTATGTAAGTATGTATATGTGTGTGTGTATATATATATATATATATATATATATATATATATATATATATATATATATATATATATATATATATATATATATATATATATATATATAAATATATATATATATATATATATATATAAATATATATATATATATATATAAATATATATATATATATATATATATATATATATATATATATATATATTATATATATATATATATATACACATATATATATATATATACATATATATATATATATATACATATATATATATATATATATATATATATATATATATATATATATATATATATACATATATATATATATATATACATATATATATATATATATATATATATATATATATATATATATATATATATATATATATATATATATATATATATATATATATATATATATATATATATATATACACACACACACATACACACGTATTCGATGCCTACACAGGGAGTCAACTATGGGGTAGTTGTATTAGCCTCGGGCACAGTCAGAAATGGGGACATGCTGTACTCTGCCCTCTGGCGGTCTTTCCCATAAACAGTTCCTGGTGTAATAAACTTGTGTTATACTGTCAAGGTTATGCGTACGTTAACCTTACAGGAAGGTAGTGTTTTATATAGCCGCACTTGTCATCTCTCTGTGGAATTGGGACGTGACAGCAATGCAGCTGTGTACAGCAACTCTCATTTCACTTGTAGTGTCTTATTTGGTTAGCTTTTATACCCATATGAGAGTTCAATCTATTTTGAACATCACCCTCAAAATAAATGATTGAATAAAGATAAATAGAATAGATGAATAAATAAATTTAAATAAATAAATGAAAACAAATAAATGAAAATAAATAAAATGAAATACACTGATAAAGATAACAATTGTTATGATGATTAAGATAATGATGATGATGATGATGATGATATTAATGATAATGATGATGATGCTTATGATATAGATTTGACGATGACGATGCCTATGATGAAGATGATGAATATAGTGACGATGGTGATGATAATGATGACGATTATGACGACGATGATGAAACCTTTCATATGGAAATTTCACTCTGTAATATTTTCCACGTACAGTAGGTGAAAATGT
>OZ012689.1:18279336-18308500 GCA_963942565.1 Maea johnstoni | reverse complement strand
TTTGGGTTTGAGAAGTTGGGCTCTTTAAGCTCCAGGTAAAGTAAAATAAAGGTTTGAAATTTCATTAAAGTGAAAGATGAATGTATTAATTTATCTATTTTTAAAAAGCAAAACATATATGCATTTAACAATTTCCATGCAATTCATTCATTCAATAAGCAATCTTAATCTTAGGATTAATAATACATACAGCCCAAGGTAATCATCTGAAAGATGACACATTTTTTCATCAGGATTAGCATTATTGTATCATGGCACAATAATATTTGGTATAAACTTACCTTGCCAATTAGTTTGACACTTTCAAGCTCCTGTTGTTCTTTTGCGGTCTTAGATTTTTTACTCTTCCTTTTCCCTTTGGGTGTACAATTCTGCTGAGGGTCCAGATTCTTCCAAAGAGGAATCGACTACATTGATGAATACCAAATCTACATTGCCTTCTTCCTCTTCATCAGAGTTCAAACAGAATGCCTTGCTGGGTAGTTTTTTTCTTCTAAATGAACTGCAAAATAATTTTTAAAAAAGACATAAATTACATTCTTTTTTTAAAGGTGTTTTTTTTGCTCTGAATATTGTCTACCCATCGTGTTCTTTCTGGTAGAATTCCAGAAACATATGGAACCATTCAGCTAAGGCTTGCTACTGTTCAGGAGCGAATTCATACTGTTTCATCTAAGTGGAGCTGGAGTATATGTGCCTTGCTTCTTTGTCTGCCAGTCGTCTTCAATCTCACTTTGATAAGCTGACACATCCCAGGCATCAGCTTAACCCTTTATCACACAATGATGCAAAAACGCGCTACATGAGTGCAGCTGCACTTCCTCATTAGCGCGTTATTGCGTCATTGTATTTGTGCACTTATATCTACGAAGCGCGTTTTTGCATATTTTGTGTAGCACAATTTTAGATCGCTGGTGTACAAATGATTTTAGAATGAATATATGAAATGATTTTCTTTCCCTTTTCTCCTTAATCTGAATTTATGCCATGCATATTTTCGGACTCAAAGTCTGTTTTTTACGATGGGAAAACTACGAGAGAAGGCCATCCAAATATGTAAGTCATGGGGAATTCCCGCATAGTTTTAGTGCACTTATTCCTATGAAGCGCTTTGTTGCATATTTTGCACACCACAATTTTAGATCGCTGGTGTACAAATGTTTTTGAATGAATATACAAAATGATTCACCTTTCTTTTTCTTTGGAATCTGAAGTTATGTCAGGCTTATTTTTGGACTTAAAGTCCGTTTTTTACGATGTAAAAACTATGGAAAACCCCCTCCAAATATGGCAGTCCTGGGGAATTCCTGCTCGGTGACGTCGTCGTGTTGTGGCGTCTACAGCAACACGCTAAACATTGATGGTCTCCCTTGTTTTTGTCCTTGTTCTCCGAATAAATGGCGTATGAAGGATGCTGTCGTTTCCGACTGTTTTGCGAATTTGCCACTTTGAGGCCAAAAGGCTTAGCCGGGTCCCAGTCCTTAGCCTGGGTCGACCGATGTAAATGATCACCTCGTTGTCAATTTCGAGAACTTTGAGGAGCGCCTCATTATCCTCCGACAATGGGAAGAACTTCGCAAGGGGGGAATCCCCGAAAGAGAATACCTCCTTCACTACCCTGCGATCGTCAGTTTTGGTGGCCGCTCTCACGACCCCATCAGTGGCCCACGGTGTCTTTCCGATGACCGTCCTGCCGGAGGAAGTGTCAAACACAGAGAACTCCGAGTCGTCCTGGACAGGCGTGGGAGCAGGAGATGCGAAATTAAGCACCTTAGCCAAGGACTGGATGATAGGAGCAAACTCCACTGGTCGAGAGAACCGGACATCTGGGGACTCCCAGGACTATCGCCAAGAGCGTACAGGCTCTCTCGTGAGACCTGCATCAGCAGGACTGTCTGCCGGTGGGCCCAGTCTTGTGTACAACGAAAAGGGGCTACGTAGACAAAGTCCCTGGTGTAGGTTGCCCAGACGGGGCAGTCGCCTGTGGCACGGGCTGCTAGGGCGTGTCTGGTATCGTCCCCAGAAGCTGATGGTCGAGTGCCGACCGAGCACCGATAGGAGGGATACCCAGGTCTAGGGTTTCCTCCTCAGGCTGGTCTTCCTCCTCCCCCGACTGGTCGGAGAACTGAGAAAACGTAGGGGACGACCTGCCTGACCGCGAAGGCGGTGGCGACCAAGACAGAGACCTAGACCGCAGCCTCTTCTCCTGAGACGGGGATGGAGATGTTGCCAGAGAGGGGGAACGAGATCAACCCCTCTTCCCTGAGCTTGGGTGGGAGTCCATCTTCTCAGACAAGGCAGCTAACGTTTGGCTAATCGCCAGGAGTGACTGAGTCACTTCAGGTTGTGGTTGAGGGGGTGGAGGCGGCGGCGGCGGCGGAGCTTCATGCTGCAGTGCATCGCCAAGTCGATAGCTGGGGCAGGGCCGGCCACAGGGGCTGGTTGCACCACGGGAGGTGGCGGTGGCACAGGGGGTGCTTGAAGCCCTCCCACCTGTGCCGACATTGGCATCTCCAATGCCTCCGCTGTCGGGGCGGTGCCCGCTGTGGGGATGGTGTCCGCCCTGGCAATCGCCACTACCGGCCGCCTAGTCCTACCACTCCTAGTAGCTGGAGCGGGCACCGCTGCTATTTTACCCGTCCTATTGGTCGCCATACGGCGTGTACGGGCGTGGCCACGCTCTGAACATGCAGGAGAAGACGGTGGAGGTGACCCTGACCTCTCTCTTGCTCTGGCCCTCGCCTTCCTTGCACGATTGGCCGCATCTGGCTGTGACCGCTGCTTTTAACGCAGCATCCAATTGTCGAAACCTAGCCAGAATTCTTAAATTTGCTATTTGACTGGTCTTTGCAACCACACCAGCACTCATCTGTGCTTGACCTCTTTTGCCAGGTGGAACCTGTAATGATATGTTTCTCAAATCACATTCAGTTTGAATGTTAAATCCTTTATCTGCCTGAAGCAGGTCTTATGGCTCTAGTAGGTCAAGAAAATTAGTCATTAGTTATAGATTTGTCTGATGCCCTGCCACCATAAACAGGAGAAATGTTTGTAATTGCATAACAAGGCGCAACAGATACAAGATATTCACATGTATTGTGATGTTTATAATCGGACCAGGTTGCAGCCTGTAAGCGTAAAACTTTGGGGGTTTCAATAAAAAATTCAGAACAATCAATTATTATCTGGTACCACTTTGTATCTACCAAGCATGGTAGCTTTGATTGCTTCTTTACTTGGCCAGAACACGATACCACCTTTGCATACCTTGGCCATTGCTGTAAGCCATGAATTAAAAATCTGGATACAAAGACCAACAGATATTCCGAACAGTTTTGCTAGGTCTTTACCTAAGGAACCAAGGCGGATTTGCGTTAAAGTTAAAAGAAATTCCTTGCCAACGTCTATTTACAAACTTTGCAAAAAAATCGCGAAAGTTATTGAACAAAGCTCGTGTCTGTATACCAGTAAAGAAATTGACATCCTTATCATTTATAAGAATCTGATCTGGCAAACATTTGGCCCTGGTTGTGTCCTTCAATTTGTTATTCTTCCTCAAAGAAATATTTTCATTCTTTAGATGAGCAACTCTCTTTTTCAAATCAATTAGGTGGCTCAATTGTTCCTTTATGATACCATTTTTTCTTCTTACAACACCTAACAACATTAGAATTACAAATTTTAAAATAACACATAAAGAAGTCTTTCGAAGATCAGTCTCTCCATCTTCTTCCTGAAGTTCCTGTGGCTGTTCATCTGCCTCCTTAAACGTGTCTACCCTTAAACATTTTAAGGTACGCTGATCTCTGTCTGTGACCTTTTCCTTCCAGATGAAGTTGTGTCCTTGGTGACAATCTGGCATGGGATTATCTTTTGTCGGTCTTCCATTGCTGAAGTGCAATGAGCATATTCTGTGACACGTCTTGGGCTCGAGCAGGTTATCAGGTTCGGCCCGCCGGAAAAAATGTTTCCAATTTTCTGGTTCATTTTTTCCTTTTAGTGGTCCGAAACGGGAAAAGTCTGAAATGTGTAAGAAAAGAAATGAGTTGATGCAGTGGTCGGCCAATTTCATTTAATATCCCTTTGATATTGAATGAAGAAATAAATGTGTTACACTGTTGAGTATGAACAAAGGAATGGTCTGGGAGAACTAATGAAGACCCATATAGACATAGTATTAGTATACATATAATCCAAGTGGCCATTCAGTATGTGCACATGAAATAATATTTTATAGATTAAGTGCAACAAATCATTTTCATATTTTTTACTTTATATTAGGGCTGCATACCGCTAAGGGTGAAGTGGTACGGTACCATAACAGGTACAAACGAAACAATACGGAATTTTAACGGTACTGCTATCGGTATCTTGAACTAGGCTAAGTACGCACTTAGCCTAGTTCCTGACATACATCGATAACATATCAATCTCTGTTAAGTACATCGATAACATCATATGAAAAGTTGTAATTACGCCTGCCAAACTTGTTAACATGAAAGGTACGCTATAGCGAGGCAAGTACCATATCGCTGCCGCCATAGTGTTTGTTGTGATTGTTATCGCCACCGCGTAGTGGCGCTGTAGTAGCGATATGCAGCGCCACTACGCGGTGGCAATAACAATCACAACACACACTATGGCGGCAGCGACATGGTACTCGCTTCGCTATAGCGTACCTTTGAAGTTAACGAGTTCGGCAGCCGTAAGTACAACTTTTCTTGTAATATGGGCTGCTTTGGTTGTTGTGATTTGCAAAATACCGATAAGCATACCGTTAAAAATTGAAACGAGTATGCACCGGTATTTTGTGAAGCGGCATTCGGTATGGTGCTGGTACCGGGTGCCGGAGTACAGTCTAACTTAATAGAAACAAAAGTAAATATAAATTGTTCTCTTTCAGATATGAAAGGAAATAATGTATGCTACTCTTAATGTTAAAGTTATGTTACAACTTACTCCACCATGAGTACCCCCTGAAGGACAATCTTTCCCTCTCCATAACCGCAGCTGGCAGCACAAAACAACAGAGGTGAAGCAATGGGAAATAGAACATTGAGGTGCATATGATGTTAAGTACTTTCAAATGAGTACCCATCTGCCAGCGTTTCAGTTTTTTTGCATCATTTTGTAACAGCCAAATTAGCCACTAGTAGCATGTGGGTTAACGAAAAGATTTTTGAAAACCATCTTAACACTGACTGTCATGTTGGTAGTCCTTGGATAGCACTTGTTAAGTACTCTCAAATGAGTACCCATGTGCCAGGGTTTCATTCATATCTCAGTTTTTTGCATCATTTTGTAACAGCCATAATAACAACAGAAGCAAGGGTTAACGAAAAGATTTTTGAACCATCTATAAACACTGCCATGTTGTACTTTTAAGTACTCTCAAATGAGAACCCATGTTCCAGGGTTTCAGTCACATTCCAATGTTTTGCATCAATTTGTAACAGCCTAAGTAGCCACCAGCATCATGAGGGGTAACGAAAAGATTTTTGAAAACCATCTTAACACTGACTGTCATGTTGGTAGTCCTTGGACAACACTAAGTGTTAAGCACTCTAAAATGAGTACACATGTGCCAGGGTTACAGTCACATTTCAATTTTTTGCATCATTTTGTAACAGCAAAATTAGCCACTAGTAGCATGTGGGTTAACAAAAAGATTCATGAAAACCATCAAAACACTGACTGTTATGTTGGTACTCCTTGGATAGCACTTGTGGAGTACTCTCAAATGAGTACCCATGTGCCAGGGTTTCAGTCACATTTCCGTGTTTTGCATCAATTTGTAACAGCCTAAAGCCCCTGATACACAGGCTTTCAAGTCGCACGACTTGTCATAAGACTAGTCATATGACTAATCATAAGGATATGTTACACGCTATGATTAGTCATATGACTAGTCATATGACTTATCATAGCGCATGCGCAAGTTGTGGAAAACTGGTAAAATCGTCTGGCTTTCCATATATCCGATTTTTGAAAAAAAAATGGCACTTGTAAAGGACGTTGCTTTGACGTCCATACTTTTGGGGATAGTAGTCAAATAAAAGAAGCGTTCTAAGGGGAAAAGGAGATCAGTGTGGACACGGTCGTGCATAGCCTGCAGACAACAGAAGGGAGCATATAACTTACTTCTGAAGGAATTGGAAAGTGAAGACCAAAATTCATACACTAATTTTTTGCGAATGAGTAGGGAAAGCTTTGATGAATTATTATCTCTTGTCCTTCCTTACATCAAAAAGAAAAACACAAACATGAGAGAGGCCATCTCAGCAGAGGAAAGGCTAGCTGTTACACTCCGTTATTTAGCAACAGGTCAGAAATATGCAATAGACTGATTTTAGGGCTATTCCATTTAAAAATACATGGGGGGGGGGGGGGGGGGGGGGAGGGGCGGGGGAACGCCCACAATTTCAACCCCCCCTACAATGATTTTTGCAGACAACCAAGCTAGATACTGGAGAGAAAAGGAAGCCACCCTCATATCTATCATGAAATTAACATGAAGTTGGATAGAATCTGCCTTGATGATCATTCACATTAAATGAAACGTGGATATGTTATGATGAATGAATAAAATGAATGAATGAATAATATTTTCAGCTTACCTGATATTCCCATTTTCTCTGAAATCCTCTGGAACGCCACTCTTCTTTTGTCCTTATTATGATAGTCTTTTGAGGACAGATTCCAAAGAATGTCCTCCTCCCTATAATAGGTAACCACGTCATCAATTTCAGTTTTTGTCCACTCGTGTGATGAATTGGACGATGCCATTTTGGAAATGGTCATGTGACTAGCCCTATGATTAGTCATATGACAAGTCATAAGGGGTGATACACAGCATTACATGCAGAAAAGTCGTATGACAAGTCAGCTGGAATTAGAACATGTTCCAAGTCCAGCTGACTTGTCATACGACTTATTACAAGTCATATGACTTGTAATAAGGGGATGATACACGGGCTGATTCGAGACATATGACTAGTCGTATGACAAGTCGTGCGACTTGAAAGCCAGTGTATCAGGGGCTTAAGTAGCCACTAGTAGCATATGGGTTAACGAAAAGATTTTTGAAAAACATCTTAACACTGACTATCATGTTGGTAGTCCTTGGATAACACTTGAGTACCCTCAACTGAGTACCCATGTGACAGGGTTTCAGCCATATATTAAGTTTATATTAAGAAAACATCTTCCTCATCGTCTGGACGCTAATGTTAATACAGCGCGCAGCGCCCCAAAAGTGAAACGGCAGCAGATGTAACTAATTGAACCTCAGAATAGCAAGTTCATAGCACAGGGAAAATTGGATTGCGAAGCTTGCGATGCCACAAAGTTAACGACATGTAAAGGCGTATTGATATAGCTATTATTGTTTATTTATTTGAAAAGGCATTAGATTAAAAGATCAAAAACAATTTTTCAGCTATTTTGGCGCTCCTTATTGGGTTCTAACGACATTCGGGTGATGGCGAGCCATCTGGCCGTAGTTAGACAACAGGCGCCATATTTGATTTGGATATTTACCAAAGGTGACGAAGGTAGGTCATAATCAGTTTCGGGCCGTATGTAAATGTGTGGGGTCATTGATAAAAGTGGCTTAGTGGTACATGTACTTAACAAAGATCTACTCCGGTTGTCAGTCACGTAAATGACAAGAATGACTCGGAATACTAGGAACGATCCCAAATAGAGTTACAGGATTTCATCAATATAATTCTCTTTTCACTCCGTCCCACATAATAGAAGGAATAGCCTGATTGATAGCCAAGTCGACTCTCGATCCTAGGGTCGCGGGATCGATTCCATCTCTCGATCGTGCAATTTTTTTTCCACCTGCCCAGTGCTTCGTGTGGTACTTAGAAATATTTCATACTCAAAATAACGGTGGCTTTATTTCTATTATTTTTTTTACTTAACTTTGCTAAAATGAATTGTTGGTCAAAACCGCTGATCCCAGAAAAGACGTCTGCCTGAATTGATGTTCGCTATAAGGGCCGATGACTTTATGTTGGGCCTAGACTAAAACAATCTTTTATCTTTGATTTATTATAATAAACATTTCCACAGTTGTGAAGTTAGGAATTTCTTCGAGAAAATATATAGTTTAATGGATGCAAGGAATGCCTAGCCTTCATATAAAAATTGAGATCTGTGAAGTTTAATGGGTGTAAGTATTAATTTATATCTGTTGATGAAGGACACTTGCATGCACACTTGCTGCACATGACTTTACCTTAGATCACCAAACACAAGTGGATTCGAAACCAGCCGGTCAACATGAACATGCAAGCCTCAACTAATGTCAACTAATAGCCGCTAATAGGCCAGAAATTGGTCCTCTGGGCACCCCCAGCTGGTGGTGGAGATAAAGTATCTCAGTAATGTAATCGATGCAAGAGCCCTGATTGGTCCTTGTTCCCACGTGAGCCCGCGCTGATGGCTCATGTGGTACTCCTGACATGAGTCCAGCACTTAACTATAAGGCATTACTTTATGCAACTCCCACCCATCTACCTTCTATCTGCCCTTTCACACGTCCCCACGTGATCATCAGTGCCCTATCCATGCACCTTCCACCTGTACTTTGGGCTTGGATCCGTGCGCCCGCCACTCACTTTTTGGGCGCACGGATCCTTACTACACTGCCACTTTCTATTCCTCCTGCGGCCTTTAGCGCCTTGCCGCAACACTTGCCTTCCCCCTTCGCTGTAATTGTACTGTCCTCCCAGTACCTCTTTCAACGGGGCCCTATCTGGATATAACACCACCAAGATGAATAGAACGGAACGACTAAATTTGATCAAACTTCATGAGAATGTAAGAAGTTATGGATAATTTAAATGTGATCAAACTTCATAAGGATATATGAAGTTAGGGAAAATCTCTTCTTAATTCTTTAGTCAAATATATGTTTGAATGAAATGTTATGTTTTGATACTAAATCAAACAAAGTTGTAAATACAGACTTTCTTGCAAATGCCCCTATTGAACATTCATTAAGACAACTGCAAAGTTCTGAGGATTATTTTGCAGTTCACGCTGTCTGTCTATATCTACAGCTACATTAAATTGTGACATAGTGGTTTCTTTGAGATATGTGAACACCTTGCGACCCAAACAAAGACATTGACAGTATAGAGTTGTCTGAATAATCTACAAGATTCTCCTCAATTTTTGGATGAAATTCCCAGGAAAATCCAATATACTGAGTACAGAGTGCTCATATCTCATAGGGATTCACCTTTGGTGGTTTTACTGTCAATCTTTTGAAGCTGAGAATATTTAGGGCAGTTTATTAGTTAAATTAGCTAGCGCATGAGGCCCTTTGCATACAATTTTTCTTTCAGACAAAATACCACTTTCCTTTAAATATTAGAGACATCTAAATACTCCTTTTAAAAACCTATCCCGAACCACTTTTAATGATTTATAAATGCAACTTTTTAGAGGCAGGTAAACAGACATTTTAACTACAGTCAGTATAATAAGCACAATTAGTATAGATCTTTTCACTCTTAAAAGTAGCTTCCAATAAAGTGACTATTTTTATGAAATATTTCTGAGAAAAGCATCTTTTGTAAAATATTTGAAGTAAAATGTAGACCATACCCAAACCAATAACTCTCCCTTACATATGAAATATCCTGTAAAGTAAATTCTATGTTGTTTTCAAAAGTATCGTAGATGCAGACGACACTTATAGTGGAGGATTCCTATTCACATGCCTTTAAGAATAGATTCTGCACAAGATTCTATCAAACCCTATCAAATTCATTTAGAAGTTAGTCAAACCCATTTACTTCCTAGATATACAGTGCCTGCTTCCTATGGTGAAGTGTGGCAAGAGTACCAATATTGTACTGTACTGAGTTTGCACTGAACAACCCAAGTCAACTCTAAAATGGAAATGAATTTTTTAACACATCTAATCAATAACCCTAAAGATCTGAGATTCATATGGAACTAAACGCCTGAACTGCAATACCGTTCACAAGATTGCATTTTTTATAGACTTGTCTACAGACAATTGAAGTTCAATTTGTTTGAACTGTGACGTAGGCGCCAAAACTAACCACGTGGGGGTTTACTCCCCAAGATGGCGGACAAAATGGCGGCCGCGGAACCGTGAAATCGTCTATACAAGACCGCATGCCCAAATGCCAGCAGGATTCTTGGGCATGGATGCATGAATGACCTCACAACTGAATGCAGATGTGATTCGCAACCTACGTGGGTCGTTGATGTGCTTAGTTTACTTTTTTGACATGTTATCTATGGGCGTTTGTACAACCAGGCACTGGCAGATGTCCGGTCGACTGGTTCAGGAATTAAGTGCCTGTAGTGTAGGTCTTAAGAAAATTGGTCAACAACCCTGGCGTATTTGTTATGGGCATTAAGTCTCACCTTTGTTATTGTACTAGATTACACTCTGTATATTCATAAATATTACCACCTCAGTGAGGAAATGTGGTAGTCCCCGTTAATGAGTAATGGGAGATGCTCTAAATATATGCTAAGCGTTGCAATTAAAACGTGCAAACCCTATAGAATAACACTGCATAGATATTGACTCCTAATGCCAGGCTACTGCAATGCACCCCACTAAAATTGGTAGGTAAGTACCCCCTGCAAACCTGCAGTACATATCCGGATTAGTGCCCAGCCGACTTCCCCTTGAATTTTTGCCACACCAAATCCCTTTTGTCATTTGCGTGCCAGGGTCCATTAATACAAGACCTACCGACTGAATCTTTGGAGACTGGGGAAATCTGGAATTGATTAGAGGTAAGTTCATCAAAAGCTGCTAAGCAGAAAGACTACCAGTGGTATGACTGGAGAGTAGTGTTAAACCTTCCAAATACTAAGGCTACTTTCACCCAAAGCGCGAGGATGCAAAGAATTCTGAAAACCATCTAAACCCTGTGTTGTTGGTACCCATTAGTTAGCTCTCACTGAATACTCTCATATGAATACCTATATGCCAGGGTTTCAATTATTTCTCATCATCTTTGCATTATTTTGTATTGGTCAAATTAGCCACCTGCAGCATAAGTGTTAAATGACAGGTGGTCTTCACTAAGAGATGAAAGTGATGCTTTATACCAGGTGTGAAGAAGGTTTGACTGGTATCCATACATACATGTATGAGTTAGTGGTCTCTTTTTTAGGATTAACCGAGTTACTAAAAATACACGTTGGTCTGTGGTCAATGGCATACGTATAAAACTTTAGCTGCCTCCTAAAACAGCAAAATGAACGTATTTATAGGTTAAAATATGATACTAGTATATAACAAGTGATGAATGATGACTCCCTAATATATCTTTTAGAGATGGACAAATATACAATCACAATACAGGTAAAATAGTCTTATCCTTTTAGCATTAGGTTTGTTGTATTTAGCACCAGGTCTATAACTTTATATGTGTTTAGCATCAGGCTCAACACCAAAAACGGATTATTTTGTGAACCAGAAATACCCTCTAGTTTCTATAGATGATGATCACACAGGTATCATCTATTGCATGAAAAAATATATATATAATGGACCTACCAAGGCTTGGCTGTTTACAAAAATGATCAATTACTACAATTTTACTATGATCGTATTTGTAAAATTTAAGTGCAATTGCTGATTTGAAACAATTGGAGGATAATCTCCCTGCTCTATTTGTTACGTAACATGCCATTTTCCCTTATGTGTGTTCTTTAACTGTGTATTACACTAGTACTACAATCAATCTCTCAGACCTTCAACTCAATTGAAAGTCAGTATAGAATTTCCATCGGTGTGCATGGCTAATTACATTTTTAGGGGTACTTTTAAAGTTTAAAGGCCTTACATCCTGTGCATGTATCATTAAATCGTATCCAACTTTGAATCTTTCTCCCTTTCCCTCACTCCTGCTGAACAGAGATTGCAGGAAGTCTACAGGGTCGCACAATGTACATGGTAGTTAATTTCCAACCCATATATGGCCCTGTTGAATTAGGTACTGAGGAGAGTACAATAACAGAGGAGGGGGAAGGCTAAACCGAAATATCTGACTCTACATTTGCCTAGATGTTGATTTTCAATGTTATTTTGGATATTTGGACGATTATTAAATATATTCAGGATCTCGTTTCCCTACGAGATCTTGAACGTATTTAATAAACGTCCAAAGTAACATAGAAGATCAACACCTAGGCAAATGTAGAGTCAGATAGTTCGGTCTAGGGGAAGGCAAGCATTGCGCTAAAGGCCGCAGGATGAGTAGAAAATTATTGTGTAGTAAAGATCCGTGTGCAAAACAGTGGGTGGCGGGCGCACGGCTCCAAGCCCATAGTGCAGGTGGAAGGTGCATGGATAGGGCACTGGTCAGCAGGCGGGGATGTGTGAAAGGGCAGATAGAAGGTTAATGGGTGGAAGTTGCATAAAGTAATAGTCATGTGCAGCAAGTGTGCATGCAAGTGACAATACCAACATCATAGGGAGACCCATTGATGGGCCAAGCACTTGGAACTTTTCCTTCATTAACATATATAAAATAATACCTACGCTCATTAAAACTATATATTTTCTTGACAGAATTCTCAACTTTATCACTTTATCATGTATGACCTGTTCTAACAATTACTGATGTAAAATACTTTTTTTCAATTTATTCATCACCTTTTCGAAAAAATAAAGATGGGAGGCTGGTTTGTTTTGCACACATGTACCACATATCCCTATATCGTGCCTGGAAAACCAGTTGTGATATTTGTTTACACATTGGTCCATTTGGAAAAGTCGAAAATATTGGAAACAATAACAATGGTAAATAAGGATCTGAGGTATTTCATATTCTCACACCCACACACACCCCCACACACACACATATATATATATATATATATATATATATATATATATATATATATATATATGTATATATATATATATATATGTATATATATATATATATATATATATATATATATATATATATATATGTATATATATATATATATATATATATATATATATATATATATATATGCATATATATGTGTGTGTGTATATGATGTATTTGTAAATTAAACAAGTACAAAAGGTCAAAAATGAGAGTGCCTCTAGATGCACCAAAATCTCCTGCAGCCTATTTTCCCCCAGAGACTAAGTCTCCCAGGTTGTTCTGTGATTAAAACAAATCACAGTGATTGTTATCTGCCGCTTGATGAGCCGACTCTTTGGCGGCGCCCAGTTTAATTACATCTGCAATGCACATCATCCTAAATTGCCACTGTCTGCGTGAAGGATGGCGAGAACCTGTCGCTTTTTCGAATATCTTCCTGTGTGAGTTTTGCCACAGAGAAAGATTGACAGGCGAAATCATAATGCTTAATTACATTCACTTGGCTGTTGGATCACCGGTCTCTCTCTCTCTCTCTCTCTCTCTCTCTCTCTCTCTCTCTCTCTCTCTCTCTCTCTCTCTCTCTCTCTCTCTCTCTCTCTCTCACACACACACACACACACACACACACACAACATAAGCATATATATATATATATATATATATATATATATATATATATATATATATATATATATATATATATATATATGTATATACATATGTATATACAGTATATATACAAGTATATATATGTGTGTGTGTGAGAGTATATATATATATATATTATATATATATATATATATATAAATATATATATATATATATATATATATACACACACACACACATATCTATATATCTATATATATATATATATATATATATATATATATATATATATATATATATATACTCTTACGTATTCCCAAAAATAAATTGTATATTGTTATACGCACTTTACCTTTATTGACCCTAAATAATCATGTTTAGGAATTGACAGGAATTATGAATTGCTGATAATCCATCCAAATGTCATTGTGTCATAGAAATAATCAGCAAAGTATCCCCAGTTATCACCATTGAGGCCTGTGGCTCCCACCCAATGCATGAAGTGGGTATTTTCTCTCATAATGTCATTAACAATAGCAATCTCCTAATGCTCCTCACTCGAGAGCCATAGTTCCTGGGTACAATAACACATACCACGCCGGCCAGCAACAATTCACTTACTCTATTTATCCTGGACACAATACACGAGAATAAGTTATGCCCCAATGACCAAATAAAGGTCCATTGCTAATAGCCCATAGCATCGCTCTCACGTTATAGGGTACTATATAATGTTGTATAGGATAATGAATTGCTGCTTCATGCTTCGTATATCGAGCGATAGATCTCATTCTCCAGACCAATCGAGACTGACATATCATGTTGTTGTCTAGTACATTTCAGATGTATTTTGTTATGTATGTAGGGGGTACTGATACTGTGATGTTGGTAATGGGATTTAATTAAAATAATGGTAGACATCATCCTATATATATATATATATATATATATATATATATATATATATATATATATATATATATATATATATATATAAAGAATTGGTATGTTTGTAATGGGTGGTACTGCTAATGGTTGTGACCATGGTTATGATAATGAAATAATGATAATGATACTACATATACTATACTACAACTACTACTACTACTACTTTTACTGGTCCTAGATCATGATGAAGATTCTGTATGGTCAGTGACACTCTCGGATGACAAAATAAAGTCACTCCATCTACATATGACCTGAAGCATTTCGCTGCCCTATGACATCGTCATAGAAGTGAGTGTGATATATTAATACTCGCCGTGCTTCATAACTGTTCCACGAGTCCTGGGGCATAGCAGGTTAGAGTGGCGACACTGATGGAAAGCGTGATGTGAGAGAGGATTGAGTATGTAACATTTCCACAGGCCATGGTGGTAAAAATGCCTGGCTACCAAGCGTTGGGTCGCAGGGTCGAGTCTCCGCTGAATCCCTATTAGCGGGTTTACCTGGGTTAAGGTGGATTGTAGGGTCAATCTGTGAATATAGTGTCGCTGTGAGAATTTATTTATGTAAAGCCTACATCCTTTTTCCCATAATCGGATTAATTGTGAATGTCTAGGCCATCGCCGAGCAGAGTGAGAGACCACCTATTACAGAAGCTCCCAGAGGCCTGCATATAAGTACGAAATGTCTTTGACCCTTTTCTCCTTTTCGAATTTCACAAATAGATGATCGTTTCAAACGTGCATTTTGGGTATTAAATGTTAACAGATTTGCTTGAAAATAGGCATAGGTATAGCTAAGGGTGTTTCGGAGGAAAGAGTGTCACAGTTTTTCCAATTTTGACTTTGATCAAAGGTTATTGAAACTGAAGATTGAAAATACTTTTTTTTTCTGATTCTATTTCAACAAAATGCTGAAAGAAATGGTTATGAAATATGAACAGAGTGAACATTTTAAAAACAAATTTAGTTCCCTTAGTATTGTTGTGAAACTGGAAGGTCGATGGTCCATAATTGTGGACGGGGTAGAAGCTCAGATTGAAAACACTATGCATGAATTTTTCTGTTTTTTTACCCAAAAGATTTTACACCCTGCTGTGAAGGCAATTGTGCGATGTCCCCATCAAAAGATCTTTCAAGCAATGTACATGTATACTTTGTGTATGCTAATTTGCCAAATAAAAGCAGGTTCAAAAAAGTTAACCCCACAAGTTTCCTTAAGTAGCACACGACTTCCTGGATTACCGTTATGCTACACAATTCTGGATTATATTTTTGTTTTTAAACAATTCCACAATGGAGATTATAATTTCAGGTAATTTCCTGTTATTTCACACCACTTTGTTTATGGTGATTTGCCAAATAAAAGCAGGTTCCAAAAATTTAACCCCACAAGCTACCCTAATTAGCACATGGCTTGTAAAAATACTTATGAGCTACACAATTCAGGATTATGCATTTGTGTTTAAACAATTCAGCAATGGAGATTATTTTCAGGTAATTTCCTGTTATTTCACAGAATGGATTACGTATCGAGTGCTTCAAATCCGTGAGGAATAGGCGTATTGGGTTACTTTGCCATCAACCTATTCAAACAGGTAAAACGTCAGGTTGACGAGGTTAAGAGCCAGATATTACAACACGTCCGAAAAATATGTTCCGTCCGTTGGTTACAAGATTCCAAATTTTGTCTGCAAGGATTTTGGAGGGGAAAGTCGTGATGTATAAGGGAGACTAATTCCCCCACTCCCTCATATAAGATTTTCTATTCACATAAGAAAATGTCTCACTTTGTCCACCCAGAAAGACTCAATTCAAGAGGTGAAATTTTGGATTGAGGGTGTAATATGTTGGTGGGATACGCGGAGTTGTGCGGAGACAATGCGACCGCACGTCAGATGGAGAAGAAATAGGTCAATCTCACTAATCTACATGTATGTAGTTATGGCCCTGCAGGCCGTGATATTGTCTTGTTTCTTTATTTCTTATTTATTTATTTATGTATGTATACTGTATGATTTTGCATGTCAATGCAGTCAAACATACTATAATACTAAAATCTAGAGACAAAAGCATTGAAAGGTTATTTGTGTGGTCACGTGATCACCTTCTCTCCCCAGATTCTGCTAACTAGTGAATGCCTGCTCAAATTGAACATGAAGCTGGACTCACGAGCAAGGTCTCAAAATAATCAAAGAATTGGCGCAATAACGTCAAGTGAGCAACTGTCTAGCTGAATGAGGGTACACCCAGTTCTGATGCGCATGCACACAGTTAAAGGGGAACTAAAGCCTCACATACATATTAGCTTATATGAAAGTAATACACTTTAAGAATAGGATGCTGTCCTCCTTTTTCTCTCAGTGATCCCAAGAGTGGAGAATTTTGCGTATTGCCATCAGCCTGGCCAGCCCCTGCTAGCAGCCATGTTCTCCAATTGCTATCAGCTGTGACTCAAGGGGTGGCATTGCTACTTCCTGTCCCCCCTCTCTGAGCAGTGCATCATAGACTGCTCTTCACAAGAATTATCTTCGAAATTTGCATTAGAACTTGCATCAAACAGGAAAATGTTTAAATCATGTGCATCAATTGGCTGTACAAAAAGACAGGTTAGCAGAGTTAGTTTTCATATATTTCCTGTTGGTAAAGTCAGACAAAAACAATGGCTAGCATCACTGAAACTTGTAAATCCACCTGTCCTGAAGCATGCAGTTCTATGTTCACTGACACTGTCCAATGCGAGACTACCGCTGCTGTCTTGGGAGGCAGGTCGCAGTCATAGTTTGTCTTTCTGCCACCAGGAGGACACTGCCATTGTGCCATGCCAGACTGCCGCTGCTGTCTTGGGAGGCAGGTCGCAGTCATAGTTTGTCTTTCTGCCACCAGGAGGACACTGACACTGTGCCATGCCAGACTGCCGCTGCTGTCTTGGGAGGCAGGTCGCAGTCATAGTTTGTTTTTCTGTCACCAGGAGTACACTGGCACTGTCCCATGCCAGACTATCGTTGCTGTCTCGGAAGGCGGCTCACAGTCATAGTTTGTCTTTCTGCCGCCAGGTGGATACTGGCACTGTCCCATGCCAGACTGTCGCTGCTGTCTTGGAAGGCGGGTCGCTGTTGTCGTGGTCGTCTTGGCCACCGCCCTCTTGCTTACTCCGGGAACCCGGGTGTTGACATGGAGATGAACCTGGTGACGTAGTACAGCAGGATGCCCATTGTCTACAACACAATGGTATGCAACCTCAATGCTCTTAGCCAAGAGCCTCACTAGTCACTGTGTACATACGGAATAAAACTACATACAGTTGCTGAAATAGCAGTTCGCGTAAGTTTATATTTTTTCCATCCTATTTGACTGTGTTAATTCTGATTCTGATTCGGTGCAGAGCAACCCATAGCTAGAATGTATGTATGTTTATTGACTGTAATATATATTACAAAGCATACCTATAGTAGGTGTGATTACATAGCTATACGATATGATATATAGCGTTATTAACAATGTCGATAAAGTAGATATGATTACACAGGTGCATGATAGGGTACATATTAAGGTATCGACAGTGTCGTTGAAATACAACATTTGGTATGTTAGCGTATTTAGCTCTAGCGATGTAGCTTGAGTAAAAGTGAATTTGGTCGCATTCACATGGTCAGAATTGCTACGAGTACAAGTGTCATTGATTGTGGGCGCAACTGACAGATCACCGTGCAGTTGTGAGTCCGCTGTCCATTGCCACAGCACAGCACACCACCAGCCGCATGTGTACTAATGATTTGCTTTAATGTCTCGCATAACTCTTTTTAGAATGTTTAGTAATAGAACATGCATACGTGTTTTACTTGTCTGTAGTATGCATGTGTATGCATACTGGGGAGACTTTTGATAAGGATTATATTATTATTATTATTATTTTTATTATTATTATTATTATTATTATTATTATTATTATTATTATTATTATTATTATTATTATCATTAGTAGTAGTAGTAGTAGTAGTAGTAGTAGTAGTGTTGCACAAACTACCAAACCAGTGCAGTGAGAGCGGCCACTAGTGAATCGAGTCCTATGTGGTCTCTGTAGGAAGGTGGTCTCTACTGACAAGTTTAAAATGTTTTTCGCCTCTAGGAGTTCTATTGGACTGCTCAGAGCGGCCACTGGTTAAACATGTCCCAGGTGGTCTCTGTAGGAAGGTGGTCTCTACTGACAGGGTTAATGTTTTTCGCCACTAGGAGTTCTATTGGACTGCTCAGAGCGGCCACTGGTGAATCGTGTCCTAGCTGGTCTCTGTAGGAAGGTGGTCTCTACGGACAGGTTTAATATGTTTTTCGCCTCTAGGAGTTATATTGGACTGCTCAGAGCGGCCACTGGTGAAACGTGTCCTAGCTGGTCTCTGTAGGAAGGTGGTCTCTACTGACAGGTTTAATGTTTTTCGCCTCTAGGAGTTCTATTGGACCGCTCAGAGCGGCCACTGGTTAAACATGTCCTAGCTGGTCTCTGTAGGAAGGTGGTCTCTACTGACAGGTTTAATGTTTTTCGCCTCTAGGAGTTCTATTGGACCGCTCAGAGCGGCCACTGGTTAAACATGTCCTAGCTGGTCTCTGTAGGAAGGTGGTCTCTACTGACAGGTTTAATGTTTTTCGTCTCTAGGAGTTCTATTGGACCGCTCAGAGCGGCCACTGGTGAAACATGTCCTAGGTGGTCTCTGTAGGAAGGTGGTCTCTACGGACAGGTGTAATATGTTTTTCACCTCCAGACGATCTATTGGGCCGACGTTTTAGACAGGTGGTCTTATTCAGCAGGTGGACGAGAGAAAGCTTGGCTGTACACATTTCCGCGGCCTTCTCTTCGTTCGAAACTTGCTCCAGTGATTTTAAACCTTACAGATGTACACAATACGGGCATTAATGAAATTACGTCAAGCGTTATAAAGTGGAGATCGCCGGCGGTTACATGGGTATGCTACCTTTCGGCTTGGATGAATAAAAACAAGTGGATCAACATTCGTGCTTTCGGTGATCCTACTTTCGCATGCAAATAAACCCGCTCGAAAAAACACCTATTGGTAATGATCAACTCTTCAATAATAGATCCATATATCAGGAAATGGAATACATTGTATAAACCTGTTAGCAACGACCATCTACAAGTTCGAATCCTGGGCAATTAACTAAGTTCCCGGAGACGTTGGGTTGGGCAGTGATTTACCCAGGGTGCTCAAGTTTCCTGCGCCAATTAACTCATTCATGCCTGGAGATTACTTGGCGAGTTTCGTCTGGACCTGTCGTATCTTTAAAAATAACTTCAGAATGAAGCATACATTTGCAATATATTTGAAGAAGAGTTGTAGATAACGTTCTTATGAACAGCTTCCTTCGAATATTTTCTAAGCATTACTTTTTGTAGAAAGATACCACCAACATAGTCGTGCGATTTTGACTTTTATAGGCATGAACAGGCAAGTGAATGGCCTCTATTTAGCGACTATATGACGAAAAAATGACCATAAACGAAATTCCATTCCTTTATTCCCCGCGTACTCAACGTATGTAGTTTGTCACTTTACTAACTGATCCTTATACCTGTAGCAACGACACGCAACCCTAATACACCTGTATCCTGTTGACCAGGTTGCTACGTCACAGGAGGCCAGACTGATAGGACAGGGAGTGGAAACTAAGTTTTAAACAATAAAATACTGAATATTTGTCATACTGTTTTTCACAGTTTTTTCTTTGTTTATAGTTTTGAAAAAAACAAATAAACGAACTCTGGGTTATCCAAAGTTCATAAAAACAAAAAAAGTTTTAAACAACAGTGACCAAACTATAGTTTTCACACAAAAAATCTCCGCTATGCTAGACCAAAGAGTATGCTTGAGTTGGTGTGTCTTTTATCGCTGTAGCGGATGTATAGACTACGGATACAGAAGGGCCTTTTTATATTCACGACCTTTTTTGTTCGCATAATCTCCCGCAAGTACTCGATCGATTAGCAGTCCTAATATTTCGCGCATCTAGAGTATGTATTAGTAACACATTGCACAACATGAGATCACATCCATCTCTCAATACTTTTAGTGCCATGATCAATATTCGCTTTCTCACAATATTTCGTGAAATTCGCGAATTTCGCAAATGTATTTAAAAAGCGAATGAACAGGGATCAGGTAATTGTATCTGATTACTATGAGATGCGGTACGGAGTGCAGGCTAATCTCGTCAAACATTTCGATACGCTATTTGTGTTACGATACATTTAGGATCTGTACCATAGGATTCAGAAGACACTCAAATTATCAAATGCGTCGTAAACCGAGCTTCCAGAAAGATAACGTAGTGTGTGTGGGTAGATGGGAGTACTACATGTATATCTTTTTAGTTTATTGGCACAATTTAGGTAAGTGCTAACGATTATGGCCAATCCGTTTAAAAAATCTAAGTACAACATCCATGTCAGAAAAAAGGTAAGAAGTAGACGGGCCCCTCACCATGCATACGGAGATGAACGGGCCTAAAGCTAGTCACTAAATATGCAATCATTGGAGTTATTTTCACATAAATTATGAAGTGAATGTGTGGGCGTGTTCCTTTATTCTCAAAACCCTTCTCCTGAATTGCACATCCACTTGTAGAACATGATTCAATAGAATAGAAACCATGCGGTGGGTATTCTACCTGAAGACCACTTTCTATGCATATTTTTATTATATATATATATATATATATATATATATATATATATATATATATATATATATATATATATATATATATATGTGTGTGTGTATATATATGTGTGTGTGTGTGTGTGGTCACTTAAACTGTGTATCTTGAATGACCATTAGCAACACATCATATTTATATGTAATGATAGTACCCTAAGATTACTAATGACCTATTACCTGAGATGTGTATTACCTGGAATCGATAATAAGTATTGCTGTATTGGTAGTGTAATACCAATGGAGATCAATTTATGGCGCTATTTGCAGCCTGACTGGGGGGTCACCAAGCAACTGATGATACGGGTAGTAAATACCGCTGATGTCACAATTCACTTCGATGGTAGACATGGTCTTACAAATACGGAAATCATGTAAAAGCAGAGCAACATTTTTAGAAACGTATCGACTGGATTCGTGGTACTTTTGAATACAACATCGGAATAATTCATAGTCTAAATTAGCTGAAGGAGCGTTTAATATCAAATTACTCCAACAAAGTTTTTCAATAGATGCTTCTGTTTGAAATTATTCAAAACAGCGAGGCCTTTATGAGTCAATATTCCACACAAAAAGAGCACTGAAAGTACATTCTTTCTATCCGTTTTTAGTTGAACAAGAATATAGTATTACTACACCCATAAATGTCCCATTCAAATTCAGGACTAATTCATTTTCATCATATTGGAAGGTAAATGTATATTGTGATGCGATGAAAAAAATATTAAAAATCAAAAAAATCTAAAGGTTGATTTAATAGGAAAGATACACAAATATACATAGTCCAGCCTGATTCAGTCACGTTACTGATGAACTTCTGCCCCAGAAAGCTGGCTGTTTCTGTGGAGGTTGCATAGGGTTAATCTATCTGTACAATTTCTCTGAGGCGAACAGGGAAGATACTGTGATGTCGTGGAATAGATCAATCAATTAGGTGATGTTTGCCGAAAGGCCTTAGGTCAGGTTAAACGTGTTGACCATTATGATACATAGAGTTAATTAACTCTCTCTCACACACACCTGCACACACACACTCTCTCTCTCTCTCTCTCTCTCTCTCTCTCTCTCTCTCTCTCTCTCTCTCTCTCTCTCTCTCTCTCTCTCTCTCTCTCTCTCTCTCGTTCTCTCTCGTTGTGTATGCATTGTATCACAAAATCTGTTTGATATTTTTTCATTTAAACAGGTCCTTTGAATTCAATTTATCTTCGTCACTGTGCTACAAAGCCAGTAAGTACACCGACTGCTTCATCCTCTGTGGTCGTATCCAAGAAACGATTGTTTTATTGTTTTATTGGTGTTTGACTTCCTTTATGGTGACATTCGGTCTACTAAATGTCTGTACATAGTTTAGTTCAGACATAAACCACATGCCTTTAGTCGGTTTGTTATGAAATCAGCTCGATTCTTAGAACCTTGCAGGAAATAGAAATCCTTTTCCACCCAGAGTTCTGGTGTACCTGCACAATTTGGGAATTATTTTAAGATATGAATTAGCATTTTTGAATGAGAATCGTCTACGGGGTTCCATCGATATTTCTCCTCCAAATATTTTCTTATGATTCTTTTGTCAAAGAATACAATTAAAAAGTTCAGCTCTTTTTTTTCTATTTCGAGTATGACAGGGTTAACATGATTTAACCAAGCTGCTTGTTCTAACGCATAGGTTTCCTTGTTATTCCAAGAAGCATGCTCTTAACGCTTCCAATGCTAAGGCTGCCTTTCTCAAGAGCACAGGAACGCAAAGGTTTTTGAAAACCATCTAAACCTTGTCATGTTGGTATTCATTAGATAGCTCTCGCTGAGTACCCCCAGATCAATACCAAAATTAGCCACAGGCAGCATAGGGGTTAAATGGACGAAACTGTTATACTACCAGCAGGAAGCTCCTAGTATAGCCACACCCTTTAGGCACGTACCCAAATCCCCAGAAATACAAACAGCACCCTATAGAGGGTGACATTTGAAACCAGGGTACAACACCCCGCCTGGTAATTTAGTTAGGTACGAGCGGATTGGCACACTGAGGAAGTAAGTGGTTTTAGGGTTTCAGATAGTTTTGTATTATGCACATTGTGTGAATGGGGAACCAGTACTAAAACCCGGCGGGCACTTCGTGAGTTAGACTAGTTCTCAGACTAGAAGTAGTAGTAGTAGTAGTAGTAGTAGTAGTAGTACTGTAGTAGTAGTAGTAGTAGTAGTAGTAGTAGTAGTAGTAGTAGTAGTAGTAGTAGTAGTAGTAGTAGTAGTAGTAGTACTGTAGTAGTAGTAGTAGTAGTAGTAGTAGTAGTAGTAGTAGATGAGGTAGTAGTAGTAGTAGTAGTAGTAGTAGTAGTAGTAGCAGCAGTAGTAGTAGTAGTAGTAGTAGCAGTAATAGCGGTAGTAGTAGTAGTAGTAGTAGTAGTAGTAGCAGCAGAAGTAGTAGTAGTAGTACTTTATATCATACTAAAAAGTACAACACATTTGCAGGAAAGATGTTACACATTGTGAAATACCTCTAGACCCTATCTTGCAAAGGGGCTTCACATAATTCATAGGTTCAATTCTCAAAATATGTGCTCAGTTCAGCGTATAACCTGTCCGATATCGATTGCATTAATTTGCAAGTACATTTTGATTATCATTCAGGAATATCGAAATATGTACACTGTGTCCGCACTTACCTTTTTTCGTTGTCGGATATTTTGAGATAAAAGGGTTGGTCATACATATTTAAATAAGAAAAGCAGTGACAAATTTCCGAAATGTTTTATTAACAAGTTGACATTCCTTTAGTATCATTTTCTACGTCACTATTTGGACATACATTAGGGGATAATCCAAGGCCCACGCCCAGGTGACGTGAAACACACTAACTGTTTCAAACAAGCTTAAAGAATGCAACATCTAGAAAAGGGCGATACGTTTATAATGAGTGTGTGGTTATGAATAACGAAGATGATGTACACGATGATGATGATGATGATAATATAGATAGATAGATAGATAGATAATCTTTATTTCAAGTCGGTAATAATTTTACATAATAAACACGAGCTGCCAGTGCTCTTGGCCGACTAGGTTTCACTGATGCTGATGATCTACATGCTGATGCACATGATGGTGATGATGATGATGGTGATGAGATCATATATAACATTGAAGATGAGGACGATGTGTATGATGTTGATTTGCATCATCATTATTATTGTCATTATCAGGAGCAATATCCCCTTCATAACTACCAATGTTACCATTTCTTAACGAAAGCTATGAGTAGAAGGATTTTGATGATAATCACGATTTTCATAATTATCACCATGGTCATGGTGAACTTCATAACCACAATGGTTTGATTTGTTGTCATATTTCTTAACAAGGAATTAACCCTTAACCCTTATGTTGCTGGTAGCCAATTTGGCCAGTACAAAATGATGCAAAATACCTGAATAATGATTGAAACCCTGCCATATAGGCACTCATCTGAGAGAACTCAGTGAGAGCTATTCCATGAATACCAACATGACAGGGTTTAGATGGTTTTCAAAAATCTTTGTGTCATAGTGCTTTGGACAAAAGTAGCCTCAGCATTGGAAGGATTAACCCTTATGCTGCTGGTGGCTAATTTTGCCAATACAAAGTGATGGAAAAACCTCAAAAAATATCCAAACCATGGAGTATGGATACTCATCTGAGATACCTTAGTGAGAGCTAACCAATGAGTACCAAGCAGACATTTCCATTCTTGTGCTTTGGACGGAAGACTAGCCTCAGCATTGGAAGGGTTAAGCATTTGGAATACCACATGACTTGATATTCAATTTAATCCAATCCAATAGTTTATTTCAGACACTGGTGGTCCATATACAAATATGACTAGAAGTTGAACAGGGAAGTGGCATAGATGTACAAGTAATGTAGATTGTGTGTAGAGTGTAGAGTGTGTTCAGGCGAGCTATAGTTAGCAGCACTTGAAGATATGACAGATAGCACTACTACTCAATACACAAGGTCCCAGTGAAGAAAGACAATTAAGTAAACTGGTAATCGATATGCCCTGTTATAACCCTATTCCCCGGGGCCTCGTGGGGTCGATCATGGTTCAAAGGCTTCCCCTGCCATGCCCCTAGTTATATATGGATATTACATGTTAACTTCCTTGGTGACAGCACTGACTATGAACTCGTATAAACTCCATGAGGCATGCGTCTAGGCCATAACTGGTATATGATTTGTGGTTGTGTAATATTCATTTTCAAGTACAGCTCAAGAAAGTATCTACAGTAATATTGTGTTGCACATTGCAAAATATCTCAATGCCCAATGTCCACATTTACCTTTTTTCTTTGTCGGATACTAGTATTTGAGATAAAAGGGTGACAGCACTGACTATGAACTTGTATAAACTCCTTATGGCACGCGCCTAAGCCATAATTGCTATGTGTTTTGTACGTGTTAAATAGTTTATTTTCAGGTACAGCTCACGAAAGTACCTGCAGTAATAATATGTTGCAAAATACCTCAAGGCCCAATGTCCACATTTACCATTTTTATTTGTCGGATATTTTGGTATAACAAAGGGTGACAGCACTGGCTATGAACTTGTATAAACTCCTTGTGGCACGAGTCTAAGCAATGCCTGGCATAGTTGTATAGCTGTGAAATAGCTTATTGTCAAGTACAGCAATGGGTTCGGACCTTAACGCTAACTCAAAATGTAAATGGCCCCGTAGGACCAGTTACACCTATCTACTGGATGTGCAAACTTTTTACTGGTCCTGCAAACTTTTCTTTAACATAACAAAAAAAACGTTGCATACAATTTACCGAAATCATTTATTTCTATTTATTTTATCTTCATTTATTTCTAAAACATTTTCGAGGGAAACGTGTTTCCAAGAATGTCCAAAAATGTTTACTGGCCCTGTAGGACCAGTTGAGGTATTTTTACTGGCCCGAAGCTATTCTTGGTAATTTGTATCGGCCTGGGGTCAGCGGTTCACTGTTAGCTTCGAGCGCTGTGGGTTCATATAAGGCCTACAATGTTCATTTCCCGTAACCCTTCGTACTGTCTTTCGGAGTCGCCTACTATATTTTTTATAGCCCCCCCCCCCCCCCCCCCCCCATTCCAACGTGAATATGTCGGATATTTGAATTTCGAGAAAACTCATTAGGGGGGTCTTTCGCAGTTGTGGTTATAATCAGCACTTTTAAAGCACTCATATGCCATTATTTAATAAACGCTAAATATAAAAATGGGTCTTATCTTCAAATATGGTATTCGTAATTGTTCACCTGATTGGGATTTTAGAGTACAGAATTTGGGTATCGCCTGAGTAAAAGAAATAAAGTACAAAATAAACAGCTCAAGCAAAAATATTGTGTTGTCTCTGAAAGCGAATGTAATCTTTGTGTGAGTGAATGCAATGTTCCCATATTTTCTTATATGAAAACACAATTTCGTAATATTACTTTATTGCACATTTTCTTGCAATATATCGGTAATTGTATGTTGCTTAATGTATTGAAGCATGGCCATTGGTGTGTCATTCATTGTCATTCTAAATGATTGTTGGTCCATTATAACGTCACACCATCGTCTCTACTATTGCACTCAGTGCCAACAGAAATCTTGATTGAAAGTTATGCCGCCAATCTTAAGTGCATTAATCAATCATAATGCATTATCACATGGTGATCGTGATAGCAGTGTTTTGGTTTGCGAGAATTCTCTAGAATTTCTTTTGCTAAAATTCATAAAATTAATTAGGCTTGCGACAGCACGAGCATCTTGGTACTGTCAAAATGGGCGGAGATAATTGGTAGTCAACATGTGCTAGATAAATGAATAGATAAAAATGAATAAAAAATAAATGTAAATAAAATAGAATAAAATAAAATGATACATATAATAATAATGATAATAATGATAATAATAATAATAATAATAGTAATAATAATAATAATAATTGGTGACGATGACGATGACGATGCCTATGATGAAAATGATATTGATGATGATAATATGATGATGATGATAATATGATGATGATGATGATATTAGCAGTGTTTTGATTTGCGGGAATTCTCTAAAAAATATTTTGCTTAAAGTTCATAAAACCAATTAGTAATTAGGCTTGCGACAATACGAGCGCCTTGGTACTGTCAAAATGGGCGGAGATGGTAGTCAACATGTGATACCTGTCCAACTGAATAACTGCGGATTTCTATATAGAAAAAATAGATAGTTTTTCAATCCCTACAAGCCCTGCGGGGAGGCTGCTGGCAGTAAAATTGCATTCAGAGGATAGAGTTACATTGAATGGAAAATATGAAATTAAGTGTCACCGATTCTTCAGTGCTAGGACAACAATCGGAACGCGATGCGAAACCAATTATCTTTAATCATCGGTTGGTGTTGGTTAACGATCAGCGATGATATCCGAACCTATTTCTATCCCTAAAGGTTAATTTGTTGCTGTGATATGTATATACTAAGCCTTTCGTCAAAGTTACCAAAAGGGCACTACCATCGAGGTATATGTAACATCTCTCTAACAATGGCACACTTAGGGGAATTTCAAATGGGGGAAATGAAAAAAATGAAACAAAACAACTTATATTTTATTGAAACCGGTTTCATAGTTACATAATTCTAAAACACACCTTAAGAGAGTATGGTTCTATAATAATCGTTAGAAGCAGAAGTGGGGATGGGATCTGTTAGATTGATGATCTCATAAGATAAGCAATATGTTTCTTTCTTTGAATTTTACCAGTTGGTACTCATTAGAAAACGAGGCATTGCTAATTATACGGATAGGTCTAAAATCCGTATGATATGTCAGCCATGCATTTCCGTCATATGCGTTTTTGTTTTTATTCAAGCGGCAAAAGAAACTACTTGATAAAGAGGATATCAAATGTGTTGTTAAACCCGCTGTAATGAAAAGATGGGGGCTGTCCGTTTGTGATATCACTCATGATTAATTCTAATCATATTTTCTCAAAACTATTTTTCGTTTGGCAATTCTTTTAATGGCAAAATATATCAGAGCACACACTTGGGGCTAACTAACCTATGTATCAATAGTTCAAAAAGCTTGGCAAACAGATATACCATTTATAAATATATATTAAACCGGCTGCGGTGCGGTGTGGTGTCCGTTTATGATATCACTCATAATTAATTTTACTCAAAACTATTTTCGAAGTTAAAGTATGGCATAGTGTATGTCATTTGCATTCGTCCTAGTTAGATTCATCCCGGTGAAAGATCTTCTTCATATATTTTAGTCATACAGTAAGTATCATTTACATACTTGTTCATAACTTTTTAAAGCATTAAAGTATTCTCGAGAGTAGGGTAGTGGATGAAACAGATGTATAAGCGTATACGCCTCTATAGTCTGTCTGACTTGATTTGGCTACTAGCATTTTCCTCTTTTTTTCCCACAAAAAGTTCGTTTTTGCCTTCCAAACTTGCATACCTCTTAGGAGCACTACCGCGTGTATGTATAAACATAATTTTAGTTTTAACTCCCAAAAATGTTGATTGTAAAATTTTCCCATTGCCAACAATGACGATCTCGCGTGTTTCTACTGTTGGCAATGGGCAAATCAATTCAGACAGACTATAGTCTTTGAATATTAGTCTCTAATGCATTATACTACACGAACTGTGATCTCACAATTCGCAGCTTTTGCTTGCTCTGCCGCTCAGGGATACGTTGTGCTGGGCCAGTGATATGGGTGCCGGTGTAAATCACCTACATACCCTTTGCACCCATTGGCATTCTTCTCGAGCATTACTCACTCATGACAATAATGCAATTTGTGACTATATTGCATTACATTAATCTGCTTAGCGTAGTTAACCATCGTTTAACTTTTTGCTAGTTGTTTAATTGAATAAAAATGTTCAACTATAACTTATCAAAATCCTAAATAGTTTAGAATAAATCTATTGAAAGAAAGATTCTTTATTTTGTAACTTTCCGTACCCTTAACCCAT
>OZ012689.1:18241836-18274336 GCA_963942565.1 Maea johnstoni | reverse complement strand
GTGTTGAGTCCATCTCTTATTTCGGAGGTATATTTAAAGGTATTACGGATCTAGAGGATATTTTCCAAGGGTAACTCAATACAAAGACTGTTAAGGCTACTGGTACATCGACCAAATTATGGGAATTACTACCATTTGTTTCCATTTGGTACCATGAGGTCTATTGATCATGTGGGCACATGCAATGTACATTCTGTCCGGAATTCTGAAAGACAAGGTCACGCGCCCAAGGGAATGACGTGTCACGTGATGTGGTTTAAAGAAGGCAGTTCGGTTGTCGTCTTATTTTCTGTCAATTTCAAATTGCACACATGTGATATGATATATATCTGGATGACAATGCAATATTTTGATGAATATTTGGCTGAAAATGGTCGTTTATAATGCGTTTGTCAAATCATTTTCACATATTATCAATATTGCTCCATCTGAGGACACGATGGAAGTTGTCAGACCATGTGTGCATTCTTGATTTAAATAGGTGGTTGGTAGTTACTGCTAGACCGAATGGAGGGTTTGGTTGGATTGAAATACTTGCCTCCCCCTAGACTGAAGCATACTATCATATTGTATTTGCTGTCGCAAGCTATCAGCATCTGTATTGACTTTTTATCGTATTTACATGCTTAAGGGTTTATGTGATTACCTGTGGTGGAAATACAATACGATTACGCATCTGTACTTATAGATGCAATTAAAATCGCCTCTTTGAAAATTAAGGAAAAACGACTGAATAATATATGTTGATTGCAATACAAAGACTAGGGTTGTGATGCATGCGATTTTAAGGCTGTAGCATATGTTGCTTGCAATACATGGACTAGAGTTGTGGTGCAGGGAATTAAAATGTATTCCATAATTAAGTCCTGGAGCAAGTATAAAGTATAAAGTATAAAGATTTGCGTAGAGTTTGCGATGTGCTTGTGGTTAGAAAGTCCATTGTTCTCCCTTTGTATTCTTAACCACAAGCATTTGGTAAGCACTACGACAGGTTTTACACTTAAGATCCACGTTCATCATAAATGTATTGTCGTCCATCTACAAAGCAAGGCATTTTGCTAAATCTAGTTTCACAGTTAATGTATAGGGTGGAGTTGGGTTGGGTTGGGTAGGGCGTTGAGGCAGTTATTAAATGAACCATTATGTGTGCCTTGTATATCATCTATAATACATGCTGCATGTCGTCATGGCCCATAAAATCAATCATTTTCAAATATAGCGTAACAAGCATTGCACAACTTGTGTGCTATAAATGAAATATGAACTAACATACTTTACACGCTTATTTGAAACAGCGATAGTGAGGTAATCTATGTATTCCATTTGTT
This sequence comes from Maea johnstoni, assembly GCA_963942565.1. NCBI lineage: Eukaryota > Metazoa > Annelida > Polychaeta > Spionida > Magelonidae > Maea > Maea johnstoni. Next base: position 18,273,008 of record OZ012689.1, on the reverse strand, counting down.
TACTAATTATGTGATACATTTCAAACCAAATTTTCCTGGAAGATTTGTCTAAAACTAGCCACCGTGGCCAACACTTTACGGTTTTGTCGTCAACACATTGCTTAACCCATTCCCGGCTCGAGATCATTTGAATTATGTCGTCTGCATATATGGCACCTTTTCGAATAAATAAGGACCGAAGCGTTAATTCTCAAACAATTCATTGAAAAGTTTTTGGTTGGTATCTGTCTATATTACTGGTTCAATTATCATCGGAAATATACGATGGTGCTGGTGTGAACGGCATAGGAAAAATCTAAATTCCGCTGTTCTGGAAATCGACAGGAAAAAAAACAATTTTGTTCCACTGTTTTTTCAAAAACACCGTTCACACCTGCACCATCGTAGAAATATGGTTTATTTGGAATATACTCCCAAAATAGCCATGTCTTTTAGGCGCTACCGACATTGATGGATTAAACCATAAATGGCGGTTTTACAAATATTCAAATAATTTGAAAAAAAACAACAATATTCGGTGAAAGATTGGATCGAAAAGTGTTTTTTCTTCTACCTCGCACAATTCCTCTTTATTTTTTTGAAGATACCTGTAATTGATAAGTTGACCTGAAAGTTGTTCGACCACCTGAGTATTTCCGGGAAGCAAAGGGTTTAGCCAATGAGTGACCATAACGCCATGGAGCACGTAGCGACGGTGCGCCTCCAGTCGCCATGGCAACATTGATCTCTGCCATTCTCGTATCGGACTAATTATATAAGCGGGTGGCGGGATTGGTGCCATTTAGCTTGGGAAGGGGGGAGGTAAAGAGAGGTTGTAGGTTTAGATTGATGGGGGGGGGGGGGGGGGGGGGCTGAGAGAGAGTGGCACTAGTCGGCTGCTGCGCTCAGTGGCGACATGGTATTTGCTCTGGTCGGATTAATCCTGTGGGTAGCGCGCCTGTGTCTAGGATGCTGTGGACAGAATCACGGGTTATAGGGGTGAGTAAGACACCTTGTGCTGGGGTGGGATGGGGTGAGGTGGTGGTTTTTGGCTATTCGACAAATTAAGGAACCAATTGAGTGCAAGAAATTATCTTAAGGTTCCGCCAGTCTAAGATGCGGTGGACTGAATCACGAGTGATATTGGTGAGTGAGACCCCATGTTTTAGGGTTGGATTGGGTGGGTGGGGGTATTTGTCTATTTGATGAATCAAGGTACCAACTAAGTGTAAGAAACTATCTTCAGACTCCACCAATCAAATAGAAGCATGCCTTTTTCTGGATAACGGAATATCGTTTTTGTCACCTTTTCTGGCATATCCCGGCTAAGTCGTGACTAGCCAGTTGTAACTAGTGGAGATAACCGGAGTACCCGGCAAAAACCACCGCCCAAACCCCATATTACTGGCAACTTTTTCACGTGCCGCGGACGGGCAACGGAAGCAATAAACTGATTGGCCATTTTAGAAATTCATATATTGTCACTTTTTTCCATATGACAGCTAAATCGTTACTAGCCATTTGTTAGTGTTGGGGAAAACCGGATTACCCGGCCAAACTACCAACTTACCGGAAGGCACTAGCCACCTTTTCACATGTCCTGATTGCTCAAGCGAGACACTTTACTATAACTTTTTTATTTTTTTATTTTTTTCCTTGATATATCAAAAACGTGACGATCAGAACGATAATCAAATCACAAAATTCATACAGGACTTTGTTTCGAATTATGCATTGCAGTAAATCGGTGTGGATAACTGGAGGATGGTTCTCCAATGTTACCGTTTCATCAACGATTCTAACAAAACGTTCATTATAGTAGGAATTTACGACCTAGTGGTCTTTGCTTTTGAAAATCATTTTGGAACTAAGGATTGATATTTGAAACGAATTGAGGGTGAGATTTCAGTCAGACTGTAAATTACATTGCTGACTCAAATATATTTACATGTGATGCTATTGTTGTAAACACTTTGTCAAAATAGTCCACCCCTTTCTTAACTATGCAGGAATCATAATGTAAATATCGTTAACCCTTATGCTAGTGGTAATTATTTTGTACAATAACAAATTATGTGAAAACCCTGAAAATTGGCTGAAACCCTGTCATGCGGGTACTCATCTGAGAGTACTAGTACTCGGTGAGGGCGATCCAATGAATACCAACATGGTAGGGTTTATATGGTATTAAACAATGTTGCGTTCTTATGCTTTGGACCAAAGTAGCCTTAGCATTGGAAGGGTTAAATATCGCAGTGTGTTGATATGGTGGGCGGTCTTATTTAGCACTTATTTGGAGTGAACTACGGTCTGACAAATATGGTAATGGTCAGATATTTTTCCTTTGAGAAATAGATGATTGGAAGATATTTTCCGTAAACCTTTATAATTTGTATTATTTCCTGAGCTGTATTCCATGATGTCATTTTATATGTGCTTACTTCAGACGCAAATGGGTTAATAGGATTAGCATATATGACTGGTGCAACAGCAATAATATGTGTGTATAGAAATCCTACTTCTAGCCCCATGTTTGCTCATGTGATTAGCTCAATCCCATACACTAAGATCCTCTTGTTTTGTTTGCCCGCTAGGTGTCGCCTAACAATGACCATGTAAGGATGGATCTCGCATGGTTTTGCGTGTAGACCCGGGGGGGGGGGGGGGGGGGGGTCACTCAGGTACAGAGGGGGGCCGCACCTGTGTTACGTATTTCGCGGAAGAAGGGGTCTTTTTTTAAGACCTCCGCATGTCCGCGATTTTGTAAAAGAAGGGTACTTTTTTGTACCCAGGTACGAAGTATGGGGGTCAAAATCCCCTTACAATCCACGAAATATACGCGGCTCTGACGCCGAGTGACTCCCGAAGTGACTGGGCTTCCGAGTTTGCTGCCGCCACTTGCTGCCGCTAAACAAGCAGAGGATTATAAAATCTTAAGTTAAAATACGTGTTCCCGTTCATCCAATGTCAGTGTTTTGATAAAAGAAGGGGTGTTTATTTAGTGGAAAAAATCAGTGTTTTATTAAAATAAGGGTGCTTTTTTGGCCAGAAATCAGTGCTTTAGGGGTATTTTTTAATTTTGATAACGAACGTATGCACCCCCTAAATACCCAAGTGCCCCCCCCCCCCCCCCCCCCCGGGCGTGTAGACTTAAGGTGATGAGTAACGTTGCAAGCTAGATAAAAGGCCCGTCCAAAAACACACCTCATTGAAGCATAATCATAGAACAAGGAGTATCTCCAGGTTCCTGAGTGTTGTCAGGTAGATAATATCATAGCCAACCGTCCTTAGTCAACCCATATTCTATTTCATTTCAAAATTTACAACTTTTCTTTCAAATGACATTATCGCATTACTTACGCAAGTGATGGTCACTACAGGTTCACAGATACCTTAAGGATGTCATTGCTATGCCCAATAAAACGTATTTTTTTAAAATTCTTTACCGCTAAAGACTTTTACGGGCCATGACATTTGAAAATTTTAGTGAGGTGTCGTGTGTGTGGAGCATATTACCCAGTGGTTGTTTAGCAAGGACAGGCCTCGTTGATCACATGTGGGCTAGGAACCAAAGACAGTTGTACAAAGACACACCTCGGTGGTCACAGTCAAAACAATGCCGAGTGTCCTGCATGCTATAAATAGTTGAACAGCTTTGTATCTGTACGACCCTAATGCACTTGGGGCCAAGATTTCTCACTAAATTTTTCAATGTTATGGCCTGTAAAAATCTTCAGGAGTAAAAAATCAAAAAAATACTTCTTATTTGGCATAGTCAATGATATCTCTAAAGTAACTCTGAACCTGCAGTAACCATCACCTGCGTAGGTAATGAGATTATGTCATTTGAAAGAAAAGTTGTGCATAAGCTGTCTGAATTTAGCAAGCTCTGACGATGGTTTCCTTTACCCTAACCTTAACCCTCTCTGATGTTTCAACCCAGGTGGAATGACGGGAGAAATTTGCCAGTGACTTTGAGTTAGTCTTTGGTTTTCTCCGGCCACGCTGCATTCCTCTACCATCAACAACTAGTCATCATTTAGCAGGAGGTTATGATAAACATAACTTAAAATCCAAATAATATTGCAATTCCGTAATATGATACAAAATTACGATAAATGAAATGGCAACCCAATGAAAATTTAGGCTAACCCTCGTGTGAGGATAGGGGATACAGTGGGTTTTTTTTGGGGGGTTTTTTGTGGGGGGGGGGTCTGCAAATGCAATGCAATTACTTAACGTATAAACAATTACGATGAATGAAATATCCAATGAAAGATCTTACTAACCCCGTGCAATGGTAGGTGACACAGTGTCTTTCGGGGTCTACAAATGCATTTTCATTTTTTAGTATATAAAAAGAAACGATGAATAAAATACCCAATGAAAATTCATGCTAACCCCCATGGGAGGGTAACGGACACGGTGTGGTTTGGATCTGGAAATGCATTGCAATTCCTCAGTATATAAAGGAATTACGATAAATGCTATACCCAATGACAACTCATGCCAACCCCCGTGGGAGGGTAAATGACACGGTGTTATTTGGGTCCGGAAATGCATTGTAATTCCTTAATATATAAAAGAATTACGATACATGAAATACCCAATGAAAACTTATGCTAACCCCCGTGCGAGGGTAAATGACACGGTGTTATTTGGGTCTGGAAATGCATTGTAATTCCTTAATATATTAAAGAATTACGATACATGAAATACCCAATGAAAACTTATGCTAACTCCCGTGGAGGGTAGGGGACACGGTTTTTTGGGATCTGCAAATACATTGCAATTCCTTAGTATATAAAATAATTACGATGAATGAAATACCCAATGAAAACTCATGCTGACCGTGTCTGCAAATGCATTGCAATTCCTTAGTATGATACAAAATAAATGGGATAAATGAAAAGGAAATTTATGCCAACCACCGTTCGAGCGTAGAGGACACGGTTTTTGGGGTCTGCAAATGCACTGCACTTCCTTAATTTATAAAATAATTACGATAAATGAAATATCAAATGAAAATTCACGCTAACCCCGCGCGAGGGTAGATGACACGTTTTTTTTTGGCTCCGCTTCCTGCGGAGGTCGGATTTTTGCCGCGAGGTGGCTTCCTTTCTTGTGTGAGTCGTGATAGATTACCTGTCAGACAAGCGTCACATAGCACCATTGGGAATGATCAGCTAGCGGAAATAAAACCTCGACGGATGAAAATTCAGGCTGCGAAGAGTCGCTAGTGACATTTTGCCTGCGGATATTTTGCATCAATGTTGTCTGTTTTTTCTGTGTCGCTTACAAGGTTTAATTACGATGGTGCAGGTTTGAACAGCAGAAAAAAAATCTGCTTTCTGGAAAACGACAGATTAAAAAAAATTCTGATTTCTCAAAAACAACAGAAAAAATAAATTTTCTTCCACCGATTCCCCCAAAAAGTGGATTTTTTTCTGCCATTTTCCAGAAAAACAGCGGATTTTTTTCTCTGTCGTTCACACCTGCACCATCGCCAGCAAGTCAGAGGCAAACATTTCAGTTATTATTAGACCTCGGTTTTTTTTGACATTTTATACTTAAGCCAGGCTGGAGATTGTCAAAGCGTGAACATTCGATATCAAAATATTTCGGTGTTTTTCTAGAATGGTTAAATAGGAAATAGGGCCCATGCGATGTGTGGCAACCAGAACTCAATGTACATGAACGAAAATTGGAGCAAATTCCCCTATATATATTTTCGCATCAAATTCCACAAGAAGACTAGGCCTTGGGGAAAATCGGAGACGGTTCACATTTTTACACATTTCACTGCTATAAAATTATTTCTCTTCAATCGCCCCGCAAAAATGTATATACATGTATTACAATTTAATTTCATATTCTAGCGATACTAGTAATCGTTTGTATCCATTAAATATCATTTTTCAGGCTATCTTCTTCACTAATTTAAAAGTATAAAGGCGGACACCGTAAGCCCTTAATCGGAAACCTACTTGTTAAATTTTTTTTTTTCTTAATGCAAATGTTTCGTGATCAAAGTAAATTAAGTATCGTCGATTGATATCATTTATTCATGAACACTAGACACAGGTGCAATTTCAGCTACCAATTTTATTTTAGAGTAGAGGCACGCCCTCTATAAGCAATATCAAAAACTAAATGCTGAAGTTGTTGGATTAAGAAGCGCGCGAAAATGACATGCCGTGAAGCGTAACAATGAATGGGAAATAAGCAACAATGCATAACAATGATGATTGATCACGCGCACTCACAACAATCGACCATTTTTCCTAACGTCACGACTCCAAAACAATTTTACGCAACAATTGTTGCAATAACCCAAAACGCCACGCGTCATATGTGCATGTCTTCCGGTTTATTTCTGAGAAATCGATATTTATTTCGTGATATTTCTCATTCCAGACAGCGGATGAAACATTGAGAACGTGAATCATGGGAGCTTTAGATTGCTGCGCGAAAGCTATTCTCATAACGATTAATTTACTTATAACGGTAAGTTCGTCTTCGTAAAAAATAAATGTACTTGCATATTCGTTAAAATGGCTGGTGGAAAACTGTTTCTGAGGATTTCTCTGTCGTTTACTCAAGTCGTGGATCTCAAACCACTAGGTTGTATCACTATACCCACGCTGCATATTTGATTCTCCTTTGACGAATGAGGTTTGCCAATGACTTTCCGAAGTGATCCATTCCTGCATGATTAGAAAAATCGGCCCGTGCGAAAACTGAAAAGTCATACTCGAACTTCCAGTTATAGAATGCCGATGACTCCGGGTGGATAGCTGGCCGGACCACACTTCTTATAGGGTGTATCTGATAATATCTCGCCTCTCAAAACACTTCAAAAAATTGATAGGCTACTCCATCGTGCCTACTGTAAATTTATCTCACCATATAGGCAAAATACATGTATATTTACACTATAAATTTTACCTTCGTTTATCTTTGAACCTGTTTCTATAGGCAGGTGGTCTCCTTAAACTGGTAATCTTTGACTCTACCCTTATTTATAATTCTTGTTATCGTCTTTTTTCAGATAATCGGTATATTGATATTGGTGGTAGGATGCGTGGTAAAATGGGGGCAGCCCCTTATCGAGCAGTACGTCACACCTTTGCTGTCGGGGATATCTGGCGGCAATAATGCGTCCGGTATAATTCAACTCATACAGGATCTCCTAGATGGCGTTGCACTCGGATGCATCATCGTTGGCGCTATCCTCTTCGTTATCGGCTGTCTCGGCTGCTGCGGAGCTTGTTGTGAAATCAAGTTTATGCTCGTCTTGGTATGTGTCAATTTCATATCTTAAAACTTTCATAGACATCTATTGATTTTTTTTGCTGCATTATGTAGACGTCTTCAAAACAAGATATTGAGAAAGGCACTTTCACGGAAGCTGTGCAATTCAGAACATATGTGCATGATGTTAAAATGAAATCAAGTTTATGCTCCTCTTGGTATGTGTCAAATTCACATTTTTAAACTTTCATAGACACCTATTGAAATGATAAAGCTGCATTATGTAGACGATAAACAAGATATTGAGAAACGCATTTTCACGAAAGTTGTCCAATTCAGATTATAACATGTTGCCATAGTAACAAGGCATGATTATTTTTGATTATAACATGTTGCCATAATAACAAGGCATGATTATTTTTGAACAGATGATTTTGAACAGATGTTATAGAGATAGAGCCTATACCAGACGAATCTGTTTGGAAATACAGAGCTGAGGGGGTTGAATGGGCCATCTAAACGCCGAAGCCGCGCTTCGCCCTCAGGAAAACCATCCTCCCTCGGGGATCCATTCCATCAGGTTACCCTCACTGGGATGTTATTATACAAATATGCCATGGCAGTGGGGGTAACATGATGGAATGTTTCCCCGGGGGAGGATGGTTTTCCCGAGGGCGGAGCCCGAGGGAAAACCATCCCCCCGAGGGGAGACATTCCATCATGTTACCCCCACTGGCATGGCATATTTGTTTTATCATACTGAACAAACCCCATTTGTAATTTAAACAAAGCAAGGTCACAGATGACTGGTGATTCACAAATTCCCCGCTAGGTGTCGCTAGTGGCAACGGGCAACATGAAGCCCTCACTGATGGCATCAGGCAACATGATGATTGTTCACTGTTAAGTCAGCCAATCACGGCTTACGATCTTCAAGTGAGGTATGATAAATCTGTATATTATATAAGTAATGTTCATGTGTCTTTCCTTGCAGTACTCTATTCTGGTTGGAATCATACTCCTCGCACAGATCGCGCTCATCGTTGTCATCTTTACAATGAATGCACAGGTGGGTTCTGATCCCTTAGCCTATCTATATATTGCTTTACCCTTCCAATGCTGAGGCTACCTTCGTCCAAAGCACAAGGATGCAAAGATCTTTGAAATCCATCATCTAAACCATGTCATGTTGGTATTCACTGGATAGCTCTCGCTGAGGTCTTTCAGATGAGTACCATATGCCAGGGTTTCAGTCATTCTTCAGCGTTTTTGCGTCATTTTATTTTGGTCAAATTAGCGACCAGCAGCACAAGGGTAAACCCAAAGGGTGCGTGGTAAACGTACATGTAGATTCCCCTAAATGTTGATGTTGATCGAACATAGATTTGCCATAACCTTCATATATGTATGTTCTTTAAAGGTAATTACACCATTTAATTTCTTTTAGAGTTACATTTTTCTATCATGTTTTAATCTAATTGTAGATAGCATACACCTATTGCTAAATCCACGATACTGGTATTTCTTTTTTTATTCAAAAAAGATACTTTACCAAATAATGCATTTAATCATTGCATACAAGAACACGATATATTAGGTAAAATGTAATGATTGTGTGAAATAGAAATTCTCTATATACCGGTATTTCTATCAAATTGAGAAGTTACCCATCGACTGGGAGTGAGTCAAATTATGCTCTATTGTCACCAACAAAATTATGGACAACGAAGTCGTGGCTGGGTAAACCTTATTTGACAAAGTGCTTTGGAGATTTTAATAGTTATGATGGTTACCAATGGCATCATTACTAAAGCGTTCCTCAATCTTTGTTGTGAGCTTCAACCCTATGTTTTATGTATTTTCAGTTTGAGAAGTACACAAAGAATTACCTGGAGTTGACGATTAAGGAGCGATACAAGGGCACCAATTCTACAGATGCCATCAGTCTCGCATGGACCGCCATACAGACTCAGGTATGATATTATTAGTTATTCCCATTGTGAAAGTGTGATACGGCCGATGTCCGTCATACAGATTCAGTTATATACTATAGTATATGATCATATCATCACATCATCAACTCGAACGTAACAACAATCGATTTGGGATGTATTTTGACTTTTTGTCCAAAAATATATATATATATATATATATATATATATATATATATATATATATATATATATATATATATATATATATATATATATATATATATATATATATATATATATATATATATATATATATAAATATTAAAAACAACAGGTAAATGACCAACCGTCTTTGACCGAAATATAATTTGATTATGACATTTTTGTAAATACGAAACGAGTGCAAACTGCTCTAATCGAACTAAATTACTTGTTGGTTTCTGATTGACTTATCAAAACCGTGTTGGCTTGGCTGAATGGGTAGTAGGAAATTCAAACATGGTCTGAACAAGAGAAAGTGGTTCTCTCTGGGTAGCTGTTGTCATTGCGTTCCTGCTATGCCCAGATGTTGAAATTGTGCACGATGCAATGAGAAATTTGCTTCTGATTGGCTGAACGAGCCTCAAACTTGCCTCTGATTGGCTGATTTGGCCTCAGACTGACTTCTAATTGGCTGATTGAGCCTCAAACTTGCTATTGATTGGCTGATTGAGCCTCAAACTGGTTATTGGTTGGCTGAATGAACCTTAAACTGACCAGTGATTGGCTGATTACAACCGTGATGGGTTGGCCTGCCCAGATCGTGGTACCATCGATAACATAATGTTGATATATCTTTCGGTAGCATCCTCGATTTCTTGCCAGTCTTTATCAGAATATTCCATGACAATTTGTCTTATTTGTCGTAACTCTAGTTTGATTTATCTTGATTTTGATTATTTGTAAATGTGACTACTGCCTCTATTTCCAGTTGAAGTGTTGCGGAGTCAGTAACTACACAGACTTTTATCTTGCGGAGAACTGGAACAGAAACGCGTCTAATGGCGATACGCTGATGGTACCCTTGTCCTGCTGTAAGATGAACAGCACCGATGTCCTTATGGACAACGACTGTCCCACGGCACCAACAACCGACAACGCTAATATAGACAAGGTCAGTACATTTGCCCTTCTATCCCTCCTCAACATCCCCCAGCCCCCCCCCCCCCTTCTCACTCAGTGTAAAATGAACAGCACCAACACCCTTATGGGCAACGACTGCCCCACGGCACCAACAACCACCAACGCTAATATAGACAAGGTCAGTACACTAACCCTTCTATCCCTCCTCAACATCCCCCAGCCCCCCCTCCCCTTCTCACTCAGTGTAAAATGAACAGCACCAACACCCTTATGGACAACGACTGCCCCACGGCACCAACAACCGCCAACGCTAATATAGACAAGGTCAGTACACTTGCCCTTTTATCCCTCCTCAACATACCCCAGCCCCCCCTCCCCTTCTCACTCAGTGTAAAATGAACAGCACCAACACCCTTATGGACAACGACTGCCCCACGGCACCAACAACTGCAACGCTAATATAGACAAGGTCAGTATGCTTACCTTTCTCCCCCCCCCCCCTTTCCCCAACATCCCCCCAATCCCCTCTCACTCTGTGTAAGGCGATTAGCAGCGCTACCCTTTTGGACACCAACTGCCCCATGGCACCAACAGTCCAGCACCCACCAACACTAATATAGACAAGTTCAGTACTTACCCCTCTCCCCAGCCCCCTCTCAATATAGACAAGATCAGTACTCTTACCCTTCTTTTCCCTTGCCCCCAGCCCCCATCCTCACTTTCACTCTTTCTAAGTTTGACAGCAGCGATACTCTTATGGACATCCACTGCCTCACCACATCCGCTAATATAGACAACGTCACTGTCAGTGCCTTTACCTTTCGATATTAGTCCGTGGGCTAGGAGGGGTTTCCGTGCACCCACCCCCCCAGGATCCTACCAGACCAGCGCTATTTTATGTATTTTGGGGTGCTCTTTAAGATTAAGCATGTTAACATTGAATCTTTTGGGATCAACACCCTGTTTTGGGGCATTTTCACTCAAAAATGACTAAAAACGTGTGATTTTTGGGATTCCTTTATAATTTTTTTTATGTTAGACAGCAGAGACCCTAAACTTTACACAAATATACTTCATACATTGCTTGTCGATGCTACATCAAATGCAGTACAGATAGTGACCCCTAGTGGCCATAAATTGAACTAAAATCTTTAAAAATGGGGAAAAAAGCAGGTTTTTCTCATTTTCCTGACACTTAAGGCACCCCTGTACACCCAGAATACCCTGCAACCCCACTTTCCTTCATCAGAATACTGCCTTAGTATGTTTAGAGAAATTCAGAACCTGTTAACAGCCAAATTTTAGAAAGCTTCCCGTTTTTGGGCATTTTCACTCAAAAATGACTAAAAACGTGTGATTTTAGGGATTCCTTCATAAAATCTTTATCTTAGACAGCAGATGCACCAAACTTTACACAAATATACTTCATACATTGCTTGTCAATGTTAAATCAGATACAGTACTGATAGTGACCCCTAGTGACTATTAATTGAACTAAAATCTTTAAATATGGCGAAAATAGCAGGTTTTTCTCATTTTCCTGACACTTAAGGGACCCGTATACACCCAGGATACCCTGCAACCCCATTTTCTTTCATCAGAAAACTGCCTTAGTATGTTTAGAGGATATTTAAACCTGTTAACAGCTAAATTTTAGGAAGCTTCTCATTTTTGGGCATTTTCACTCAAAAATGACTAAAAACGTGTGATTTTAGGGATTCCTTCTCAAAATCTTTATCTTAGACAGCAGATGCACCAAACTTTACACACATATACTTCATACATTGCTTGTCAATGAATGTTAAATCAGATACAGTACTGATAGTGACCCCTAGTGACCATTAATTGAGCTAAAATCTTTGAAAACGGCAAAAATTGCAGTTTTTCTCATTTTCCTGACACTTAATGCACTCCTGTACACCTAGCATACCCTGCAACCCCATCATTTTTCATTAAAAAAACTGCCTTAGTATGTGTAGAGAACAATATAACCTGTTAACAGTTTAATTTTTGAAAGCTTTGCGTTTTGTGGCACTTTCACTCAAAAATGACTAAAACGTGTACTTTTAGGGATTCCTTCATAAAATCCTTAGCTTAGACAGCAAAGGCACCACACTTTAGACAAATATACTTCATATATTGCTTGTCAATGTTACATCAGAAAAAGTACTGAAGGTGACCCCTAGTGGCTATAAATTGAACTGATATTTTTAAAAATGGCAAAAATCACAGTTTTTCTCATTTTCCTGACACTTAAGGCCCCCTTTACACCCAGCATACACTGCAATCCCATTTTCTTTCATCTGAAAACTGCCTATGTATGTTTAGGGTATAAGAGAACATGTTGACAGTTTTTTTAGGAAAGCTCTTCATAATACCTGGCTAGCAAGACCAAAACATGCAAAAACAGTCAGATTAGGCAAATCTCACTGAGTGGTTTGATGCAATTTGAAACCATTCAATTTGAGATTGAAACTTCACACATATATGCTACTGGCAATAACATCAATGTTGTAACTAAATCCTTAATTAAATTGGCCCTCTGGTGGTCATTTGAGGAACTTACATATCAAAAAAAGCAACAAAACTGGTTACATTTATGGTGTTGATCATGAGAATTGGGCATATACTATCTATATTGTCACGACTGAAATCTGTTTGGTATCTTTAGTTTCTGCATTTAATTCAGATGGCAGCACCTCAACTGCTGTCTCAGGTTTAGTGTGAATTTGTATATCCAGAGGAAGCCACTGGCTTTGTTTTGGAGAATTACATTCAGAATAGCATAATATTCAGGACTTCATCATCCTGAGACAGCGGGAAGAAACGGGCAAGCGTTGAATCAGCAAAGTTGGAAGCCTCCTTCACCAACCCCCTATCATCCACCTCGGTGACCGCTTTTGCTACTGGGTCCCTAGCCTAGGTAGCTGGTGCTTCCATGCTCCGCAAAACTGAGGTAGCGAAAACCAAAAATTCAGACTCTTCAATGGGAGTGGAATCTGGCTCTGGAGCCAAGAACTTGTGAGTATTGTGAATCCAATGCCTAGATGGTCAGCAAAATTCCAGTGAGAACCTGAAATCCAGAGCCTCACAGGACTCCCTCAATGATCTTATGAGATCTGTATGGGGTGGGAGCACTGGGTCACCACTCCGATCCTGCGGAAGGCCCAAGCTGGTGTAGATCAACTTGGGCTTAAAGGACGCACTGCAGAGGAAGTACCACGGTTCACCGGGGTAAGTGCAGCCCCAATATTGGCCACTGCAGGGATGGACATTTCGCTCCAAAGGAGCTTGTGGTCCAGGGCTGACCTGGCCTCGAGAGGGTGGATTCCGAGAGCGCCAAGTCTCTCCACATCCTCCATCTCCCCCTCAGACTTGACTGAGAACCGGTCCCGGGACAATGCGCCAACCTAGACCTTGATAGAGACCTGGAGTATGATTAGGACCTAGCTCTCTTACCAGGAGGGGAGGGGGAGGAAAGGGGGGGATGCCGCCTCTTGCTTGCCCTTCTCGGGGACCTCAATTCCTCCTCTGCCAATTTCTGTTAGTTCTCTGACAGGGCCATCAGGAGATAGCGAGTAGATTTTAAGCCAACTCAGTCGGGGCCTCTTTAGGCTGGAGAGGTAGAGGTGGGGGAGACTGCTTCCCCCAGGGCTGTGATCAATGACTACATGTCAAAGGTTCGTCCAGAGGCCACCTGAGGAGCAGCCAGTGTGGCAGGTGGATCCCTATGCTGCGGGGCAGCCCTATACCTCTTTCTATGCTTGGGTGTTGAGTTCTAAATGCTTCCCCAGAAGAGGGGGAAGGCAATTGCGCCCTCCTGCTCGGTTGACTCCCAAGATGTACGGGATGTCCTCATCCATGTCTTCCATCAGGTCAAACCTGCCCCCCCCCCCCCTCCCTCCAAACAGTTTGTTGAGTGTCTACCCTGAAAGGGTCCACAGACAGGAAAAAATGGGGGGTCCAATCCCCAATGTGGTGGGCTGCAAGAAAAGGCTTGGTGAAGGATTTTAGGACTGCTTTTGTAGGAGTCTTTGCCCTGGGTGTAGAAGTGCCCACAGCCCTGGGTTCGACCGCAGTGACTGCACTTGGATCAAGGGTGGGCTCGATAACAACCGCAGTTGTTGCAGAGACCGCACCAGGTGTAATGCCTGCACTTTTCAGCCATCAGAGCTCCTTGTAGTGGGCCTGGTGCCCGCCAGAGATACCAAGGGGGTACTGCAGATTGCAGCCCCCTCATCTTACCTGCTAGGAGCAGTGCAAGTAGCTTACTACCCTTTTTTATTAGTAGCTTTGACTGCTGATTTCGCTGTTAGTGCAGAACTGGATGTGGTCTATTAGTTCTTATGTATGTAACTTACTGACATCCATTTTTTCAAAACATTTGCTTAGATATCCCTGAATGTCAAAGTTACCAAATTCTTTAATGCTTGGCATTACCTGAGCCAATATTCAGTGCAAGTTATGAAGCTAATAATACTTTTTATTAGAAAATCCTTACCTGCTCTCATTGGAAGCTATCTCCAGGGCTTGCTCTGGTTACCCAAAAGGAGGCTCTGTTTTGGAGGTCTTGTCCTAATGGAAAGGCCCCCAGACGTTCATAGACAAAGGCTACCTAAATAAGCCTCAAAAAATTTAAAGAACTGCTAGTCCGCAGGTGTCCCGCTAGGGGCAGCACCTGTAGCGGCTGCAGACAGGGACGGTCGGCGCATGCGCACCTATCATCCTCTTCTTTTTTGGGCTACGCTCTGCCATCAGGATATTTCGTCGCTCTTAGGAAGAATCGCTCTTTTCCTTGTGAAAATTGAGCGTACAGACACAGACTCTTTAGCGTAGCTGTATAACATCTATACAGTACGCCAGGACAGGTATTTCTGTGAAAAATAAACTTGTGACTGTATTTTTGTGTCTCTTGTTGTTGTCTTCGACGATGTCCGAGTACAGCGTCGGTTCGGGGGCAGGATCCGTTTCCTCCCAGATACGTTGCAGTCATGTTCCCTGTGGTAATTTTACCACCAGGCCTTCAGCTCTGGAGCCATGGACGGCTCATGCGTCATGCTCCAGGCACACGAAGTGCTCTAGATCGCGCACCTGTGCAATCTGTTCGTGTTGGCCTGAAACCAATTGGTTGGGATTTGACAATTGGATGCTGCGCCGTAAGCAGCGATCCCAACGTGATGCCGCCAATAGGGCTAGGAAGGCGAAAGCCAGAGCCCGTGAGCGGTCGGAGTCGCCTCCTAAATTGTCCCCTGCTCATTCTGAGCGTGGTAGGGCTCGTACTCGCCGTACAGCCACCACTAAGTCGGGCACCGCTTACCGCGGGGCCCGCCACAGCGGGCACCGCTACAGCGGGCACCGCTGTGACCGCTACCGCGGGCACCGCTACTACTGTGAGCTTGTCTCATAGTACCACAGTTGCCTCTGTTTTGACAGGGACTTCTGATGGGCGAAGTGTTACCACTTTGCGGCGGTCGCCCCGTAAGCGTACACCAGTTTCTCCTCTAAGGGACAACAGTCCCAAGAAGAAGAAAACTAAACCAGCTTCCAGTAGCACCACTTCTAGCAGGAAGAAGGGGGGGGCTGATAAAGCCTCGTCCAAGGATCTATCGCAAGGTCCTGCTACTAGGAGTGGTGCTTCTAGGAAGAAGCCGTCTGCTGCTGCATGCACCGCTCCGGCGGACACCGCTACTGCGGGCACCGCCCCGGCAGCTAGTACTAGTGCTAGTACTAGTGGGAGTCAGGCCTTAAGGCCGAAAACTCCCACAAAAGCGGCTCTCAAGTCATATGATCACTCATTCACCTTGAGAGACCCTCTCATGCCTCATTTGGAGGATGACCCCCTTGGAGGGGACCCCTTTGACGCGTTTGACGCGTTTGACTCAGGGGATGAGGAGATCCCATGCGGCCAGAGGGACAATCTGGCTGCCATGTTCGATCTGGCGGGGACCCTGGAGACCCCAGTACCTGCGCAGGTGGGAGAGCCCCGAGCACCCCCTGCGCCCCCGCTGCCTCTCGCAGCCCAGACGGCCCCTGTGGCCGGCCCTGCCCCAGCAATCGATCTGGCGATGCTGGTGGCAGCGCTGCGGCTGGCTGTTCCACCCCCTCAGCCACAGGCTGATGTGGCCCAGTCGTTGGTGGCTATTGGTCAGGCCTTGTCGGCCTTGTCTACTAAGATGGACACTTGTCAGGCGTTGGGTAAGAGGGCGCGCTCGCGTTCTCCCTCGCCACCCTCGTCACCGCCACCACCTCGCGAAAAGAGATCGCGGGTTAGATCCCGTACCAGATCTCGCTCCAGATCTCGTTCGTATTCTCCCTCGCCGTCGCGTTCGGGCAGGTCTTCACCGACCTCCTCTCAGTTCTCCGATCAGTCGGAGGATGAGTCGCCCCCCCTCGGGGATGAGGAAACCCTAGACTTGGGTATTCCCCCCCTGAACGATCGCTCGGCCCTGGACCATGAGCTCCTCACTGCGGAGGGCGAACTGGATCGGACTCAGGTGACCGCCCCTGCGGCCGCCCCTCAGCCTACACCGGGGACGTCTCGTGCGACCCCTTCAGTGTATACCAGGCTAGGTCCGCCTACAGACTTCATGGCTGAAACAGCCAGAGAGCCTCCGCGGTCATGGCGAGAGTCATGGGAGTCCCCGGATTTCCGTTTCTCCCGGCCGGTGGAGTTCGTGCCTGTTATCCAGGCACTGGCTAAAATTTTGAATTTTAAGCCTCCAACCACCACCTCTGTTAAGGAGGACTCCCAGTTTTCGGTGTGGGCGACCGCCTCTAGTAGGACGGTCGTTGTTCCTACGCCATGGGAGAGCGACCTGGTTATCCAGGCCGCTACCAAGACGGATGATCGCAGGGTCGTCAAGGAAGCCTCTTCCTTTGGCGACTCGGCGTTAGCCAAATTCCTGCCGTTATCGGAGGATGATGAGGCTCTCCTCAAAGTCCTGGAATTGGATAACGAGGCGATTGTCTATATGAGGTCTACGCAGAACCCTGATTGGGATCCTGCTAAACCGTTTGGCCCTAAAGTACCCCATGCCACTAAGGAGGCTGAGAAGTTTGCCAAGGTCTCCGAGACCTCAGCGGCGCTCACAGCACGCCTAGGTATATACCTACAGCGTACCCAGGGTTTTATCTCTGGAGCCTTCGTGGAAAGGGAGAAAGAGCGCCAGGCCTGGCTGGCGGGTCTCCCGCCTCCAGAACTCCCGTCATACATCACGGATGACACCCTGCCTGGTGCCATCTCACTGGCCAATTTCCTAACGGCCGCGATTACGCGGGTTGCCATTCGGCAAAAGTTGGAAGCCGGCTTCGACCGGAGAGTGAGGTTTATGGCCGTCGCCTTGTCAAAAGGTGTGGTACCTCATATGGCCAAGCTCCGCCTCAAAGAGCTCCCTCTAACGAAGGGTACTCTCTTTGCTGGTGAGTGGACCACCACGGTGGAGTCCACCACCAAGGCCCAGCTGCTCTCGGTGACACAGGCGCAGCTTGCTAGGGATCAGCCTGGTGCTGGGCGTGCCTCGACTGACCGTTTTCGGATCCCCTTTAAAAAGGGTAAAGGATCCGGAGGCGGTCAGTCTAAAAAGGGCAAGAAGGGAGGAGGAAACTCCTCCTCTTCGTCAGACGTGGCTGCGGCAAGGGCCGAGGAGGAGGCACCAAAAAGGATGCCTACTCCGCTTATAATACCCCCAAGCCATCCACCCCTAAGCCCGATGCAGAATGATCGGCCGGGTCCGGTGGGGGGGGCGATTAAGGTCTTTCGCCCACCTGTGGCCTCTGGTCACCTCGGACAAATTTGTCTTAGAGACGGTGACCAGAGGCTACAGGATCGAGTTCACGTCCAAACCCCCGACAACGTCGAAGGTGTGGTGGACGGATACTCCGAAGAACCCCTCTCGAAGAGAGGACCTCGAAAGAGGACTCCAGTCCATGTTGGACAAGAAAGCCATCAGAGAAATTCCGGTGTCACCAGACACACCCGGTTTTTACTCCCCGATTTTCCTAGTAGCCAAGGAATCGGGCGGCTGGAGACCAATCCTGAACCTCAAGGCGTTCAACAAATTCGTAGTGCCCCCTTCCTTTCGGATGGAGACACTGCGAACAGTCATGGATTGCCTGGGGGAGGCGGCCCAACAAAGGCGGAACACCTCAGAACATTTGAGGGACTCCAGCCTATCCGAACGTGGGCGATCTCTATCGATTTAAGAGACGCCTACTTTCACTTGGCCGTGGCGCCAGAGCACACCAGATACCTCCGGTTCGCCTACAACGGCAGGGCCTTCGAGTTTCTGGTGCTCCCCTTCAGTCTGTCGATGGCTCCCAGAGTCTTTACGCGGATCGTAAGGGTCATAGAGGCCTTCCTCAAAATTCAAGGGGTCGACATGCACCAGTACCTAGACGACTGGTGGATGAAGAATCAGTCGAGATCGCTGGTCGAGCGCCACCGAGACTTGACGCTATTCTGGGTGGACAAACTGGGATTCCTCGTGAACGAGGGAAAATCTCAACTCGTCCCCACTCAGACTCCGGCCTTCCTGGGTTCGACCCTGGACCTCCTGCGTATGCTCGTGTTCCCGAGCGAAAGAAGAATCCTCAGGGCTACCCGCCTGGCGGCCTCTTTGCTGGCGAGAACTGCCCAGCCAGCAAAGACCTGGCAGAGGTTTCTAGGACACTTGTCCAGCCTCCGCGAGTTGGTCCCCATGGCGGTAGTCCACACACGGCCGATCCAACTGATGCTCCACGACCAGTGGACGCAGGTCTCAGACAGCCCCTACGTGCGCATCTATCCAAACGAGTTAGAATGGTGGGCGTCGCAGGCCAACCTTCGGGTGGGTCGACCCTTCCTGCATCCAGATCCGACTATGTCGATTGTGACGGATGCCTCAAAGGAGGGTTGGGGAGGCCACCTTGGCGACTTGGTGGTCTCTGGGCTCTGGTCAAGAGCCTGGGCCAAGCGACATATCAATTGGCTCGAGCTTCAAGCGGTTTGGCTAACCCTGAAGCATTTCCTACCTCAGTTGCAGGGCACTGCTGTGGATGTCATTTCCGACAATACCACCACGGTTGCCTATATCAACAAGGTGGGCGGGACTCAGTCCCCGTCTCTGTGCCGCTTGGCACTGGACGTCTGGGAATGGTGCAGGCAACACGAGATCTTTCTTGTGGCCAGCCACCTGTCGGGAGACAGGAACGTCCTCGCGGACGCCCTGTCCCGAGGACCCACCGTCATCCGACGGAGTGGACCCTCCACAACGCGGTGACCAGTGCGATATTTCAGCGCTGGCCCACACCGCATGTGGACCTGTTCGCGTCGGAGAAGAACAACAAGTTGCCAGTGTTCTTCTCAATTCGGCCGTCCCCGTCATCGAGCGGGGTGAACGCCCTGACGCAGAACTGGGACTGCCTCTACGGGTACGCGTACCCACCGACAGCCCTCATACCGAGAGTGCTGCGGAAGCTGAGGCTTTAGCCGACAGCCCAGATCCTCCTGGTAGCCCCGTTCTGGCCCAGCCAGCCGTGGTTTCGCCAGATGACGTCGATGTTGACGGATCTTCCGAGGGCGATCTCTCAGAGGGACGACCTCCTGAAGAACGCGGTCACGGGGATGAGGTACCCCAAACCGGAGGCGATGAGGTTGACTGTATGGCCTCTGTCCGCAAATCCTTCGTTGACCGCGGCTTTTCAGCAAACGACACGGCAGCCAGAGCCAGACGAGAATCAACTCGCCGGGTTTATGGTTCCCGTCTTAAACACTACCAAAGATGGTGTGTGGACAGAGGTGTGGACCCCGTTAAAGCGCCTCTAACAGAGGTGGCGGAGTTCCTGGAAAACCTGCGGACTGTTCGGCATAAGGGAAATCCCTTAGCCCCGTCCACCTTTAAAGGTTATAGATCGGCCATTGCGGCCATACACCAGGGATTTTCGGACGGGTCCACTGTGTCATCGAACACAGACCTCTCTACCCTCTTGAAGGGTATCTTCGTGGTGACGGCTAAGCCGAGGACGCTCAAAGAAACATGGGACTTGCCGACGGTACTTAGGTACTTAGCAGGTCCACCGTTTGAGCCCCTAGCTACGGCCCCCTTGAAGTCAGTGGCCGTCAAGACGGCCTTCCTCGTACAACTAGCATCGGCTAGGCGGGTGAGCTGGGTCCACTCCTGTCGGATAGATCCCAGTCACCTGAGATGGGAGAATGGTGGGGTTCGTCTCCTCCCCTCCCTCTTACTGGATAAAAACCAGTCTTCTTCCTTCACTCCCAGCTCGGTATTTCTGCTGAGCCTGAAGGAGCACTCACCAGATGACAAGGTGCATTGTCCACTCAGAGCGCTGAAGTGGTACCTGAAGCTGACCGAACCCCTTCGGGGCGCAGAGAAGGCTCTATTCATTATCTCGAAAGAGCAGTACAAAAAAGCTTCTAAGGGCACTGTCGCTGGGTGGGTGAAGGAGGCCATCTCTGGGGCATACTCCCACTTGTCGCGGGAGCAGAGAGAGCAGATGGGCATTCGTGCCCACGACACCAGAGGGGTCGCAACCACTTGGGCGGCCACCATGGGTGTGCCGTTTGAAGAGATCATGGATGCTGCGGCCTGGAGTCGCCCTCAGACCTTCGCACGCTTCTATCTGAAAGACCTCCCTGCTATGAGAGGGCGCTTTAGTAGAGCGGTGATGGTGGCAGCCGGCACAGCGGCAAGAAATTAATACCAGATCCTTCCACAGCTTATGTTAAACGGTGGTACTCTGCTTCCAATGAGAGCAGGTAAGGATTTTCTAATAAAACAGGAAATTAGAAGTAATTTCTTTTTTATGATAAATACTTACCTGCGAACATTGCCCTCCCTTCTGTATCCTCCCCTAGGATCTGGAATTTGTTCCCTGAAGGGGGGCATTCGCCCTATATGGTAAAAAGAAGAGGATGATAGGTGCGCATGCGCCAACCGTCCCTGTCTGCAGCCGCTACAGGTGCTGCCCCTAGCAGGACACCTGCGGACTAGCAGTACTTTAAATTTTTTGAGGCTTATTTAGGTAGCCTTTGTCTATGAACGTCTGGGGGCCTTTCCATTAGGACAAGACCTCCAAAACGGAGCCTCCTTTTGGGTAACCAGAGCAAGCCCTGGAGATAGCTTCCAATGTTCGCAGGTAAGTATTTATCATAAAAAAGAAATTACTTCTAATTTCCTGGTTTCTGATGTTACTTTGACGCGCAATATATGAAGTATATTTGTCTAAAGTGTGGTGCCTCTGCTGTCTAAGCTAAAGACTTTATGAAGGAATCCCTAAAATCACACGTTTTTAGTCATTTTTGAGTGAAAGTGCCACAAAACGCAAAGCTTTCAAAAATTAAACTGTTAACAGGTTATATTGTTCTCTACACATACTAAGGCAGTTTTCTGATAAAAAATGATGGGGTTGCAAGGTATGCTGGGTGTACAGGGGTGCCTTAAGTGTCAGGAAAATGAGAAAAACTGTGATTTTTGCCATTTTCAAAGATTTTAGCTCAATTAATGGTCACTAGGGGTCACTATAAAGTGTGGTGCCTCTGCTGTCTAAGATAAAGATTTTATGAAGGAATCCCTAAAATCACACGTTTTTAGTCATTTTTGAGTGAAAATGCCCAAAAACGGGAAGCTTTCTAAAATTTAGCTGTAAACAGGTTCTAAATTTCTCTAAACATACTAAGGCAGTTTTCTGATGAAGGAAAGTGGGGTTGCAGGGTATTCTGGGTGTACAGGGGTGCCTTAAGTGTCAGGAAAATGAGAAAAACCTGCTATTTTCCCCATTTTTAAAGATTTTAGTTCAATTTATGGCCACTAGGGGTCACTATCTGTACTGCATTTGATGTAGCATCGACAAGCAATGTATGAAGTATATTTGTGTAAAGTTTGGTGCATCTGCTGTCTAACATAAAAAAAAATATAAAGGAATCCCAAAAATCACACGTTTTTAGTCATTTTTGAGTGAAAATGCCCCAAAACAGGGTGTTGATTCCAAAATATTCAATGTTAACATGCTTAATCTTAAAGAGCACCCCAAAATACATAAAAAAGCGCTGGTCTGGTAGGATCCTGGGGGGGGGGGGGGGGGGGGGGTGCACGGAAACCCTTCCTAGCCCACGGACTAAACAGGATCACTACCCTTATGCACACTAACTCAGTACTCTAACCCCTCACCACCAACCCCGCCCCCACTACCCCCTCTCAGTCTGTGTGAGGTAAACAACAGCCAGACCTTCATGAAGACCAATTACCCCCATCCACCCTCTGCCACCATTCTCTCTGTCTCGCATTGAGTCAGATGAAAGAGAGTTCAAATATCTGACAAATCTTTTATTGATACGATCAGTGCTCATCCTTCAAGCCACGCCGCCCCCCCCCCCCCTAACCCTTTTCACTCAGCGTTATTCATATGCACGCACACTGCCAAAAACCAACTTTAACACATGCTGCCCTCTTTTATCGAACAATGAAGTAAGCATTTGCATTTGCATTTTTCGCATCAAATGCAACATATGCACCAACGCCTTTTCATGGCCATCTGACCAGTGAGTATTTTACGAAATAGCTTTTTATGTCAAAAGGATCTTTAAGTTGAAAATCATATTCAAAAACACTTTTCGTTTGTACCTGGAATCATGATTACTCATATCTGTCTTGATCGGTATTAGGTTTGTATCTCCTTTCATATTCGCCCGTGGAAAAGCATTTCCAAGTATTACGAATGGTGACAGTTATCAAAGATACTGTACACAAAACATGTACATTCAATTCTAGTGTTTATGTCTGCCTGGCTATTTTTTAAGCATTATACTGCTGATGGCTAATTTTGTCAATACAAAATAGGGTTTCGATGGTTTGCAAAAATCGTTGCATCTTTATCCTTTGGACGAAAGTAGCCTTAGCATTGGAAGGGCTAATCTTAACTTTATTTTAAGTCATTGTGGAAGACGACGGTATCATTCAACACATGGTCATGTGTTTCCTACCTCACATTTCAGGGTTGTTATAGCGCGGTTGCCACGCTCGTAGAAGAACAAAAGCCAATAGTAATAGGTGTATCCGCCGGCGTCATGGTGTTTGAGGTAAGAAAATACAATACAATACAATACAATACGATACAAAACAATACAATACAATACAAAACAATACAAAACAATACAATGCAATGCAATACAACACAATATAATACAATATCTCTTTTATGACATAAAACAGCTAATTTACACGCTATCGAGACTATACAACCTTTGACCCTGAATGGCTTTTTTGTTGGTGTTTTATGTATCAACGGTTTAGTTATTGTTAGTTATGCTCATATTTAATATTGATGATTTACTTTTAAATAGTTCAAGTTAGCGGTTGATATTGCATCATAAAAAGGTCCAATACAACAGATCCCACCCATTCTCAAAAAATCACAGAATGATATCAATATTTTGTACCTAAATTCGTAAAAGTACACACAAATCTATATCTATGTTATCAATGCCTTACTTTAGTAAAAATAATAAAATAAGTAAGATGTATTGACGTTAGTATGCACTGTCACCCTGGCATTTGACTGACTTACAAGCAACACCCATACTGCCCTCCTAAATTACTGCATAACGTACACCACCATGTGTTTGCTTTAGGAAAAACACCAAATTGGCTTAAATAAATACTGTAGATTGTTTCACCCAAAGTCTTGTGGGTAACCGTTTGTAAAAAGTTCCAATTTACATGTATATTTCGTTCCTGTTTTCTGTATATACATATATATATATATATATATATATATATATATATATATATATATATATATATATATATATATATATATATATATATATATATATATATATATATATATATATATATATATATATATATATATATATATAAACACTATAGATATTGTTTTCTGTTTGTAGGTCATAGTGATGGTGTTTGCCATTTATCTATGTCGGAAGGCGTCCAAAGTCGAGCAGGCATAAAGAGCCAGCGCCACAGATGCACCACAATGATGCTTGGTGAAAAGCGCCATCTATAATAGGAATGATGAACCAAAAACATTTAGTGACTTTATCATGTTTGAAGAAAAAAAAACAATACAACAAATAATCAAACGCTGATTTCTTTTAACCCTACATAGGTGTCTCATGCATTGCATGCATTAGAATTAATATCAATTTTCATGATAAAGGATTTTGATAAAGTATTTTGATAATGGTCAAACGGTTTAGTCTTAATACTCAGTAAAAATAACAAACAATACATAGAGTTATTTTTATATGTGTGTTGCGATAAGTGGAAATGTTACGAAACTTCTGAATTTTGTTAAAACAACAGAAATGACTCTCTTTAAAAAATGATATTTGTGTTCTTGCTCAGATTTGCATTGTCAAATGAGTGGCCCATTCGTTACTACAGTAAGCCAAAAGTGCCTGACTATCATGGTAACATGTTTAGGTACAAAGTGGGAAATTATGTTTTATATATATATATATATATATATATATATATATATATAAATTAATAAATGTAATCGCAAAGGAAACGAACTCAATAAATATTTCGGGAATTTATCCATTGTTACCATATTATCACTAAATGCACCATTATGTATATCCTGACCACAACGGATGGCAGACCGTATGAGCTGAGTATTAGGTGAACATCGAATCCTTTTTATGCATTGCCAGGGATACCACGCTATGGTCCACTGTTATAGAAATTCATTGCCTGGGCTGAGTGGTGTAAAGCCTTCCTAAATTTGATAAGATATTGCAACATATTTATGAGTGTACATTCTCAACTCTACGATGGTGCATGTGTGAACGGCAGAAAAAAATTCCGCTGTCTCTCTGAATTTTTAAAATTGGAAAAAACAACGGAAAGAACATAGATTTGATTTTTCTGCCGTTCACAAATGCACTATCGTATAACATATTTCTATGTGAACTATTTTTGTGGAAGGAGTTTTTTATCAACTGCATTACAAAGCCAGTGTAAATATGTCATATCATGTGGCACCAATTATCCGAATATTTCACTGCCATAGTGATGCACAAGCTTCTCAGACTGTAGCAGTCTTTTTTTTACATAGTTAAGCGGTGAGTTAAGTAAAACAGATGCGAAGAATTCATTCCGATGTAGCTGAGTCAGTCTCCAATAGGCGAAGCAGATTTACCTATTGTGATTTTTATGAAACTTCCAACCATTGAATATGAATAAATGTTTATAAACCATTTACAGTATATATATATATATATATATATATATATATATATATATATATATATATATATATATATATATATATATATATATATATATATATATATATATATATATATATATATATATATATATATATATATATATATATATATATATATATATATATACATACTCCACCACCTTTCTTTATCATACGGCTTTATAAGTTCTCTGGTGAACTTCATTTGGAAACTATAATGTTCAAATATATATTAGCTATCATTGATGATGTAAATATTTCATAGAAGTGTTGATGTGTAAGTATATGATATATATTAAGTTATATTAAAACGCCTTTCCAATCATTGTGAAAGTACTAGCATAGTATTTTCTTACCTAGCTATAGAGTGCATTTATGCATTATCGTCAATGCGTAGGCAAGAGATTCAATTCCCATACCTGGAAACGTGTATGATCTAGCATCTGGATCCTCTTGACTGACGTAACATTCCATGGTATGCATGGCAGGGATTGAAAGTGACATTTTCAGACAGGAGCAGATTTGGCATCTAGAATTCCAAATTTAGGAGCAAATAAATCCCAGTGCGGGCAGCACGTTGGTAAGATTTCGCCAGAGACACACTGTCCCGAGGCTAGGGTATCTGGGGGCTACATTCCTCAGAAACCTTTAAAAGATATGTGCTCTCAGATGCATTTTTGGACACTATAAGGTAAAATAAGAATATACATATAGAAAAAAAGACTTTGAAATGCACAAATTGATATTTGATATGTCCATTCGCACACTTGGCTTCAATGATGTAATGTCTGGTAGGAAAATCACATGATCCATAAGCAAATGATTCTAAAATAACCATTAAGGTCAATCCCTGCATGGGGTTGTAAGCAGCGTGTAGGATTACATCTCAAGTCATTTATATTGGGTGTCCCCCCCCCCCCAAAAAAAATGCAATCCTAACCTTTTCCCAATATTTTTTTAAAACAGCTTAAGTAGCATAGAAAATTACTTCATGGTTGAAGAGAAAGGTGTCTTACAGATAACATGTTGCAGTTTCTGATCATTCTTGTCAAAGTTGTGAGGCAAGGTTTGACCCCCTTCTCATTTCTCTCCAACGCTATGTAATTACAATGGTGTTCACTAGTTTTGAATGTTACCTACCTAGCAGCCAAAGCTGCAGGCTAAATCCAGCAGTTTCACTTGCTTGGTCAGTATACAGGCATGCATTGGAAATTTACTTCGAAATCATTTTCGATGCTACTTAAGCTGTGTTGAAAAGGTATTGGGAAAAGGGGAGAATTGTATTTTTTCTTTGGGGGGGGGGACGCCCTGTACATAAGGTAGTTTTATCTGATCAGAACACAAAGAGAAAACAACGTAAGAGTTAAAGAGTTATGAAATGTGTTATGATCCGTGTCACTCTACAATTTTTAAGTCAATTAAATGCGTTTTCCTTTAGATATTGGGTATATAGTCTCACTCTGCTAGCCCTTTAATTGTAAACAGGTGAAACATTTTCATACCGAAAGTATTTGAACAGTAACATGCCTGATTTTAAGTGTAAGGTGTATTCATCAAGATATATGATGAGAATAAAAATGGCTTATTTTACCACTTAATGTGTTTGTTAGTCCTGAAATGCCTTATGCTATCACCCGTTTTGCTGTTTAGGAGAGAGAGAGAGAGAGAGAGAGAGAGAGAGAGAGAGAGAGAGAGAGAGACGAACTTAAAATGTTGACACCGCTTCTGTAACGCCTTTCTTTGCCTTCCTTCATAAAATTAATCTAACCAGCCTTTGACAATTCATATGAATCATTTAAACAGTAAAACGACTTTTCTTCAATTGTTACGAACTATTCACCACATTGCAATTGTGTTTACATGTGCACACACACCCACATTGGTTTTAACGTATAACTCATTACTTATGTTTGACCTGTTTAATTCAAACCTGATTTACTGCCACAGCCTTTATTTAAACATTCAGTTTCCTAAAGGAAAATAGCCTATTTTAGCAGGAATGGCATAGCATAGTTAATTGTGCATTTTCAACAATTTTGATAAAGGATAGTCAGTATGTTTCAGTAATCAATAATTGTGACACGTTGCTATTGGCTCTAGAATTAGTACCTTCCTACGGCTTGATCGTATTTATTGCATAATTTAGTGAGGAACTCCAGTGGTGTGGTATTAACATCATGCAGGATGGTTGGAAATTAAAACCTTGAAAGGGGCAGCATATGTGAAGATATTGTTATGCAAACTTTTACAAGATCTCCCAATATTTTGTTATGCAAACTTTTCCAACAACTGTCACTATTTTGCTACACGTATGTTTCCAATACTGGCAAACAAGACCGATGTCCACCAGAATGATAGATTAAGACAAGGCTGCTTAGCGAACGACCTGCTTGTTCCAATTCTGTCATATGTGCAGACATGTATATGCACTCTGGCCCAGTTACCTCATTTTACGACAGCATGACCTCGCTAGACCGGTGTATGCATACTGTGGGGGATGCTGGGTGAAATAACATAAAAAAAATAATCCATACATCTTGAAAGCATGTTAACTGCATGATAAAAATGATTATATGTGTTAACATATACACAGTGGCGCGTTGACACAAACATGACAATGCTATGACACGGTGATTTGGTGACAGACACGTTTACACGCCTAGAAATAGGGAAACAACACAAACTAACTCATCTATTCCAATACACCGCACATAGTCTTACTCCTCATAATTCTTAAGGGGGAACTAAAGGCTCAAATATATATTAGCTTATATGAAAGTAATACACTTCAAGAATAGGATGCTCTCCTCCTTTTTCTCTTAGTGATCCCATGAGGGGAGAATTTTGTGTATTGCCACCAGCCTCAGCCAGCCCCTAGCAGCCCCTGGTAGCAGCCATGTTCTCCAACTGCTATCAGGCTACTTGTAAACATGCCAGAGGGCCTCAGGGATGATCCTTACAATTGATTACCCGCTTGAAATAAAGATTATTATTATTATTATTATTATTATTATTATTATTATTATTATTATTATTATTATTATTATTATAAACATTCACAGCCTTTTCTTTTACTGAGGGATGTGGATGCAAGAATGAGCAGACAAAACATCTATCGCATCATTTACGCACATTTCTACAATGGCTCTTCACTGTTTGATAGAGTGCTCATGACCCGCGGGCTTGCCGCCACCCCTGTGATTATATATAACAATGTAATAAACCTGTTACATATGTTTTCTTCTTTTATTTCCTTTAGTTTATACAAGCATGTATTAAACAGGTTACATAACGGATGTGGGTGTAATCTGGCGTTCAGTAGTGCGGGCTAGCCGAGTTTACCTATATATATATATATTTATATATATATATATATATAATATATATATATATATATATATATATATATTATATATATATATATATATATATATATATATATATATATATATATATATATATATATATATTTATATATATATATATATATATATATATATATATATATATTTATATATATATATATATATATATATATATATATATATATATATATATATATATATATATATGTATGTATATATATATATATATATATATATATATATATATATATATATATATATATATATATATATATATATATTGGTACATATTCATATACAATACACACCCATATGTATGTATCTATGAGAAAAAGGTATGTGTAACTATACATTCATGCACCTGTCTATCGTTGAATAAATGTGTTATACTTTCCAATGTTTTTGGATTATCCCCTTTGTACTACCCTGACAAAAACAAGGTCAAGCAGCCACTCCGCTACCTCTGACCTGGTGAACTTTGGATCAATTATACTTATTGAGCTAACCATCAAGCAAACAGCTCATTCTCATCATGCCTAGTGAGCAAGGTAGCTGAGTGACGCTTCAGAAGTAGGACACTGTATTTGTCAAACAGCAATTATGATGGTGTGGGTGAGAAGTTCTAGCCATTTAGCTGTTTTTTGCTTGTGTGTGACAATTGCATCATCGTTCCGGATACTGATTATGACAAGCTGTATTCGCAGCCATGCAAGCTACATGACAAGCCTTGCAGAGGCTCTAGCTGAAGCAGGACATGAAGTAGGATTCATCATGTCTTCAGCACAGCCAGAGGCTGAGGTCAACTATCTACGTTCTAAAGGAGTCAACGTCTACAGATTCAAATCTTCCATGGGACCATTGACTCTAAAGAGGTCAAATTCAACCGTGGCCACAACCTATGCCATAACAAAAAACACAACCGCATATTATATTATGCTAGATAACGTTATCCAACAAGAAAAAAACCACGTCTTTGACATGATGGATGACAAAGATCTTCTGCCAGCACTTAAGGCACAAAAGTTTGATTGGTTGTTATCAATGTATTTGTGGTCAATTTCAATGGATACATCATTCCCTACACTTTGGGAGTACCTTACGTGACAGTGTCGACATATTTCCAACCCTGGGTAGAGAGAATACCCGCCCTACCCTCCTTTGTGCCATTTCCACTATTTAGTGACTATACAGAGAAAATGACATTCTTCCAGAGACTTCACAATACATACCTTTTTGCTTCTATGTCTTTAAAAATGGCTAGGCCAGATAAGGTTGTTGACATAACCTGGAAGAAGTACCTACCTGGGGTAACCCCTCCTACCCCCGCAGAAGCTCCGTAGTAAAGCAGCTTTGACATTCTATAACACTGACCACATTATCAGCTACCCAGTTCCTTCCATGCCAAATGTTATATATACTAGTGGTCTCACCGCAAAACCTGGAAAGCCGCTGGCACCTGAATATACCACCATATTGGATAATGCAAAAGAAGGTGTTGTTCTCGCTGCTACAGGTATGGTCATATCAGTTGTGAACAGCCTTGGCGAAAAGAAACTTATCGATGCATTTGGTATGCTAAAAGTGCCAGTTATATTCAAATATAGTGATTATAACAAACCCATTCCAGATAATGTGAAAATCTTCAAAGAATTGCCCAAAAATGACCTTCTTGCTCATCCCAAGGTCAAAGTATATGTTACCCATTGTGGCCATAACAGTCAAATGGAAGCATTATACCATGGTGTTCCAATGGTTTGTATTCCTTTTTTTGGAGACCAACACTTCAATTCAGCCAGGGCCCAGTATAAAGGATATGCAATAAGATTCAACATTGGCAAGGGTTTATCAAAGGAACTTGCTGCTGCCATTAATGAGGTTTGGAACAACGCCACCTACAGGGACACCATTCAGAGAGCCTCAAGGATGTTTCGTGACAGTCCACAGACACCTTGCCAGAAGGCAGTGTATTGGATTGAGCATGTGATTAAGTTAGGGAGTAAGCACTTGAGGTCCTATGCCCTGGAGATGCCACTCTACCAATACTGGGATGCTTGACATCTTGGCACTTCTCCTTGCTGTCCTCATTGTGGCTGTAGTTGTCAGTATTGGCGTCATTGTGTGTGTTGTGAGGTTGGTCAAAAAAGCACTGAAACCTGGGCCCAAAACTAAATCAGACTAATTAAGTATTCTCTTTCTGAAAGTTTGGCAATACCCAAGGGTATGATTACTTCTGTATAAATACCATTATGAAAGTATAATCTTGTGTGATCACAATAACCTGTTTATC
>OZ012689.1:18227235-18241636 GCA_963942565.1 Maea johnstoni | reverse complement strand
ATAACCTGTTTATCTGTATGATAATTAATACACATTATGTATAGTACGTTTAGGTATCCATACTTTCAATGAGTTTTCTTTTACCTAAGTCCAACACTTTTTCAGGATTGATTTGTAATATGTACTTTGTAATATGTATAAAAGAAATAAGAAGAGCATTACAACTATAGTATAGCTGCAATTGTAGAATAGGCACTTGATTTAGTAAAAGTTCAATGTATGTGTATGTTTTTATCTTTACTGACTATATGCTTGATATAAACGATTAAAAACAGAAATAATAAATATAGGGAAATATAACAGAAGAAAACATGAACTTTAGAGATTGCATTACAAATTAAGGACTGACACACACCTAAAGAAGCCTAGATAAATTGAGAAACAACAACGTTTCGAAGGGAGAGCAAGACAAACCAACTCTGATTAAATTACATAAAGAATAAACCTCCAGGCACAAAAAGCTTTTCTGGCTCCAACTGGTGAGATTAATCTTTACTACTTAATCAACATGCATTCCAAGCTGCCTGGAAGAGTAAATTAATTACATGGTGATAATATGTTTCACACACCCTTAACATGTGTTTTTCTATCAGATCAACTAGAGTACCTTTTTCAATATGATTTAAAGACTGAGTGATAGGTGATCACCAAATTCAATCATCCAATGTACTATAGGCGTATCAGTTGATAACATAAAACTACAGTCTGGTTCTATGAAATGGCTTTTGATAGGTTAAAAAGTGTATCTGCTTTGAAAAACATGAATTTATGCTTGTTCGGTTTCTTCTTCCGCACCTGTATCTTCAAAATGTTTTGAATTGTGCCATATCGCTTTCATTGTGTGATGCCCGCCCCCCCCCCCCCCCCCCCCCACCCTTGATTGACTAGTGGACCAGAGCGTCATTCCCACATACAAGATTTTCAACAAGACTGCAACACGACTAACATACATGCAGTGAAGTGTAAAGAACAAGTAGCTGTCGTGTGGTCAGGAATCACTGAACCCTATACTCGATTACATTGAACATGCAACATGATACCAATTTAATTATTTGGTCTGCAACAATTAGACTGCGAAAAAAGATTAACAAGTTCTTAGGACGACTGCATTATGATTCATTTTAACCAAAAACTTTTAACATGACACTCAGGAGAATAGAAATAATGCAGGATGACTGCTATATGTCTGAAGTAGATGCCAACGCGTGTAATAAAACTGCTACTCATTGTGAAACGATCGCAGTATGTAGTATATATGTATATTTATTGACTACGAATAAACGTAAAAGATTATATATATATATATATATATATATATATATATATATATATATATATATATATATATATATATATATATATATATATATATATATATACTCCACCACCTTTCTTTATCATACGGCTTTATAAGTTCTCTGGTGAACTTCATTTGGAAACTATAATGTTCAAATATATATTAACTATCATTGATGATGTAAATATTTCATAGAAGTGTTGATGTGTAAGTATATGATATATATTAAGTTATATTAAAACGCCTTTCCAATCGTTGTGAAAGTACTAGCATAGTATTTTCTTACCTAGATATAGAGTGCATTTATGCATTATAGTCAATGCGTAGGCAAGAGATTCAATTCCCATACCTGGAAACGTGTATGATCTAGCATGTGGATCCTCTTGACTGACGTAACATTCCATGGTCTGCATGGCAGGGATTGACCGTGACATTTTCAGACAGGAGCAGATTTGGCACCTAGGATTTCAAATTTGGGAGCAAATAAATCCTGGTGCGGGCAGCACGTTGGTACGATTTCACCAGAGACACACTGTCCAGGCTAGCGAATATGGGGGATATATCCCTCAGAAACCTTTAAAAGATATGTGCTCTCAGATGCATTTTTGGGCACTATAAGGTAAAATACGAAGATACATATAGAATAAAGATTTTGAAATGCACAAATTGATAATTGATATGTCCAATCGCAAACATGGCTTCTAAAATATAGGGATTAAGTTAGCGTTGGAGAGCCGGGTGACGAATTAAGCTGAGGATCTGCTGACAACCCGTCCGAGGCGCTTGCGCCAAGGACGCGTTGTCAGCAGCCCGGTCAGCAGATCCTCAGCTTAAGTTGCCACAAGGCTCTCCATTGCTAACTTAATCACTATTATAGCATGATGAAAGAGTACAATTTTTTCCATCACATGAACTTGATTGCATCACTAAAATCACTGTCTAATTCTTTAAAAATGGTTTTAAAACTCTGAGGTGTAGCGCAAAATTCCAAAATCTCAACCCGGATCAGTCTGCAGCATTGTAGTCAATAATGAGCAGCTTTTTCTATGCCAGAATGCTATAATGTAATGTCTGGTAGGACAAATCACATGATCCAGAGGCAAATGACTCTAAAACGACCATTAAGGTCAATCCCTGCATGGAGTTGTAAGCAGCTTGAATTGTAGGATGACATCTCCAGTCATTTCTATAGGTAGTCCCCCCCCCCCAACAAAAAAAATGCAATCCTCACCTTTTTCCAATATTTTCATAACAGTTTGAGTAGCATCAAAATGACTTCACGGTTGATGAGAAGGGTGTCTTACAGACAACTTGTTGCAGTTTCTGATAATCCTTGTCAAAGTATTAAGGCAAAGTTTGACCCCTTATCATTTCACTCCAACGCAATGTAATTCCAATGGTGTTCGCTGGTTTTGAATGTCACCTACCCAGTAGTCTGAGCTGCAGGCTATCCTTAGCAGTTCCAACTGCTTGGTCAGTATGCAGGCATGCATTGGAAATTTACTTTTTCGATGCTACTCCAGCTATTTTGAAAAGGTATTGGGAAAAGGGGAGAATTGTATTTTTGGGGGGACGCCCTGTACATCAGGTAGTTTTTTCTGACCATTACACAAAGAGAAAACAGCATGTAAGAGTTAAAGAGTTACGAAATATGTTATCATCCGTGTCACAACAATTTTAAAGTCAATTAAATGCGTTTTTAGATATTGGGTATATAGCCTCACTCTGCTAGCCCTTTAATTGTAAAGAGGTGATACATTTTCATACCAAAAGTATTTGAACAGTAAAATGCTTGATTTTAAGTGATAAGTGTATTCATCAAGATATATGATGAGAATAAAAATGGCTTATTTTACCACTTTATGTGTTTGTTAGTCCTGACATGCCTTTTGCTATCACCCGTTATGCTGTTTAGGAGAGAGAGAGAGAGAGAGAGAGAGAGAGAGAGAGAGAGAGAGAGAGAGAGAGGACACCACTTCTGTAACGCCTTTCTTTGCCTTCCTTCATAAAATTAATCTAACCAGCCTTTGACAATATATATGAATCATTTAAACAGTAAAACGACTTTTTTCAATTATTACGAACTATTCACCACATTGCATTTGTGTTTACATATGCACACACACCCACATTGCTTTTAACATACAACTCATTACTTATGTTTGACCTGTTTAATTCAAACCTGTTTTACTGTCACAGCCTTTATTTAAACTATTTTAGCAGGAATGGCATAGCCTAGTTAATTGTGCATTTTCAACAATTTTGATAAAGGATAGTCAGTATGTTTCAGTAATCAATAATTGTGATACGTTGCTATTGGCTCTAGAATTAGTACCTTCCTACGGCTTGATCGTATTTATTAATTTTGTGTGGAACATCAGTGGTGTGGTATTAACTTCATGCAGGATTGTTGGAAATTAAAACATTGAAAGGGGCAACATATGCCAATATTTTGTCATGCAAACTTGAACAAGATCTGCCAATATTTTGTTATGCAAACTTTTCCAACAACTGCCACTATTTTGCTACACGTATGTTTCCAATACTGGCAAACACGACCAATGCCCACCAGGATGATAGATTCAGACAAGGCTGCTCAACGAGCGACCTGCTTGTTCCAATTCTGTCATATGTGCAGACATGTATATGCACTCTGGCCCAGTTACCTCATTTAACGACAGCATGACCTCGCTAGACTGGTGTTTGCATACTGTGGAGAATGGTGGGTGAAATGACATAAAAAATAATCCATACATCTTGAAAGCATGTTAACTGCAGGATAAAAATGGTTATATGTCTTAACATATACACAGTGGCGCGTTGACACAAACATGGCAATGCTATGACACGGTGATTTGGTGACAGACACGTTTACACGCCTAGAAATAGGAAACAAGACAATACACCGCACAAAGTCTTACTCCTCATATTTTTCAATAGCTCAGTTAAAGAACAATTAAACCATGAACAAAACACAGGCCCAATCCTGAGAGTATTTTCTACTTAAACCCGATTTCCCACCACTGCTAACCTTCATACAAGAAGTATATAGCTGTTTAAACACATTCTTCCACACAAGATATGGAGGTACTGGGAGTGGCCATTGCAGTTCATTGATAGCTTATCACAGGCTTTTCGGTACCAATATGTCATTAGCAGTAAGGTAGCTGCTATGGTATGACTCAAATCTTCTGAGGAAACAGCACGATAACCAGTTGACAGAACAGAGACCATTGCAGTTATATGTGAAGTTGTCACAAAAACTCTGTTACATACATACTAACATACATACATAGATACATACATGCATATACATACAAACACACACACACGCGCATATATATATATATATATATATATATATATATATATATATATATATATATATATATATATATATATATATATATATATGTTATATCTATCTATCTATCTATCTATCTATCTATCTATCTATATATATATATATATATATATATATATATATATATATATATATATATATATATATATATATATATATATATATATATATATATATGTGTGTGTGTGTATATATGTGTGTGTGTGTGTGTGTGTGTGTGTGTGTATGGAGGAGAAGCAGTATCTCGAGAAAGACAGTCAAACTCAAGCACTGGTAAATTCTACATCCAGTCAAACAGAACCCTCACTTACCAGCCAAGATCACAAACCGAGTAGAAACGATAGACATGGCCAAGAAACTCAGGTAGACTTGAATACCATCAAAGCAAAAATAGTCACAGCATCCACAAGTTCTGCTGAGGAGGAAATTTCTTCAGAAAATAGAAATTCTTCAAATTCACTGAATACACCCCCTTATTGCCCCTCATCACAGGAAGGTGAAGCACGGTAGAGGAATGATCGGATTTACACCATCCTTCTCATAAGGGATTCCTTAATAAAGCATATTAAACCAAATGACCTTATCATAAAATGTAAAACTCCAAACATGAATGGTGCTACGGAGTCTCTACAGAAAATGAGATGACCTCTTGTTTTGATCGAGTCATTATGGTAGTGGGCACTAACGACTTAGCGAAACCTGCAGCTGTGTTTAAAGAAAATGCTGAAAACATGATTGAACCAGCAATTGAGTGCCGTGGTGAAAAGGAAGATGTCATTATAAGTGCCATACTGCCTAGGTATGATGAACAATACTGTAAAGTAGGTTGGGCTTATCAAATTCTTCAGGAGTTAAGTTGTAAATATGGCGTCCAGCTTAAACCCTACCCTATACAACTCACCACAAATAAATCATTCCACCTATACAGGCACGACAACGTCCACCTAAATTTCAGGGATAGTAGGCTGCCAGCTGACCATCTTTTTTTAAAAACTTTTTTGCTAGCTGACCATCTTAATCTAGATGTCAAAATAGCTTCAAATCTAAACAGGTCTTAATATGCTTATGATCAGCAGAGGCACCCAAGCTCACATTCAGGTTGTTACAATTGTGGAGAAAGGAATCACAAGAAACACAATTTCTGGTGTGGCGCCCTACTGCACTGCGATGAATGTGGACAACTGGGACAAAAAAAGGAAATGTGCCCATACTAGGAATATGGCCCTAACCCTAACCAGGATGAGAGTGCCAGTACAAAATTTGGACAGTACCCTAAAAATCAAAATTGATAACGATTATTTAGAAAATTCACAAAGTGAAAAGGTTTTTGGGGTTACAATAGATGAATCTTTATGCTGGACAGAGCAAGTTGATAAAACCTGCAAAAAGATAATTTTCAACCTGCATATTTAAAAAAATAATAAAAAAAGAACCTTTACTACAATTAAATTACTGTTGTTCAGTGTGGGGAAACTGTCCAACAAATCAACAAAACAGAATACCTAAAATACAAAAGCGGGCAGCCCGCTTAATATTGGATGCCGATTTGGCAACTCCATCTTCTGATCTATTCAAAAAGCTTAAATGGCTCCCTTTATCTAAATATGGGGAATACTAACAGGCTGTCACTGTATACAAAAGCCTTAATGAGTTAAACCCCCATTATATGAACAAACCTTTTTTCATATACACGAGTGCTCATGTATATATATATATATATGTATATTTATATATATATATATATATATATATATATATATATATATATATATATATATATATATATATATATATGGTACATATACATATACAATACACACCCATATGTATGTATCTATGGAAAAGGTATGTGTAACTATACATTCATGCACCTGTCTATCGTTAAATAAATGTTTTATACTTTCAAATGTTTTTGGATTATCCCGTTTGTACTACCCTGTCAAAAACAAGGTCAAGCAGCCCCTCCGCTACCTAACTCTGACCTGCTGAATCTATTTGGATCTATTATACTTATTGAGCCAACCATCAAGCAAAAACCTCATTCTCATCATGCCTAGTGAGCAAGGTAGCTGAGTGACGCTTCAGAAGTAGGACACTGTATTTGTCAAACAGCAACTATGATGGTGTGGGTGAGAAGTGCTAGCTTTTTAGCTGTTTTTTGCTTGTGTGTTACGATTGCTTCATCGTTCCGAATACTGCTTATGACTAGCTGTATTCGCAGCCATGCAAGGTACATGACAAGCCTTGCAGAGGCTCTAGTTGAGGAAGGACATGAAGTAGGATTCATCATGTCTTCATCACAGCCAGAGGCTGAGGTCAACTATCTACGTTCTATAGGAGTCAACGTCTACAGATTCAAATCTTCCATGGGACCAATGACTTTAAAGAGGTCAAATTCAACCGTGGCCACAACCTATGCCATGACACAAAACACAACCGCATATTATATTATGCTAGATAACCTTAACCAACAAGAAAAACAGCACGTCTTTGACATGATGGATGACAAAGATCTTCTGCCAGCACTTAAAGCACAAAAGTTTGATTTGGTTGTTATCAATATATTGGTGATCAATTTCAATGGATACATCATTCCCTACACTTTGGGAGTACCTTACGTGACAGTGTCGACATTTTTCCAACCCTGGGTAGAGAGAATACCCGCCCTACCCTCCTTTGTGTCATTTCCACTACTCAGTGACTATACAGAGAAAATGACATTCATCCAGAGACTTCACAATACCTACCTTTTTGCTTCTATGTCTCTGAAAATGGCTAGGCCAGATGAGGTTGTTGACATAACCTGGAAGAAGTACCTACCTGGGGTAATCCCTCCTACCCCACAGGAGCTCCGTAGTAAAGCAGCTTTGACATTCTACAACACTGACCACATTATCAGCTACCCAGTTCCATCCATGCCAAATGTTATATACACAGGTGGTCTCTCTGCAAAACCTGGAAAGCCACTGGCACCTGAATATACCACCATATTGGATAATGCAAAATATGGTGTTGTCCTAGCTGCTACAGGTTTGACTATATCAGTTGTAAACAGCCTTGGCGAAAAAAAACTATTTGATGCATTTGGCCTGCTAAAAGTACCAGTTATTTTCAAATATAGGGATTATAATAAGCCCATTCCATACAATGTTAAAATCTTCAAAGAATTGCCCATAAACGACCTTCTTGCACATCCCAAGGTCAAAGTATATGTTACCCATTGTGGCCATAACAGTCAGATGGAAGCATTATATCATGGTGTTCCAATGGTTTGTATTCCCTTTTTTGGTGACCAACCCTTCAACTCAGCCAGGGCCCAGTATAAAGGATATGCAATAAGATTCAACATTGGCAAAGGTTCATCAAAGGAACTTGCTGCTGCCATTAATGAGGTTTGGAACAACGCCACCTACAGGGACACCATTCAGAGAGCCTCAAGGATTCTTCGTGACAGTCCACAGACACCTTGCCAGAAGGCAGTGTATTGGATTGAGCATGTGATTAAGTTTGGGAGTAAGCACTTGAGGTCCTATGCCCTGGAGATGCCACTCTACCAATACTGGATGCTTGACATCTTGGCACTTCTGCTTGTTGTCCTCATTGTGGCTGTTCTCGTCAGTATTAGCATCATTGTGTGTGTTGCGAGGGTGGTCAAAAAAGCACTGAAACCTGGACCCAAAACTAAATCAGACTAATTAAGTATTCACTTTCTGAAAGTCTGGCAATAACCATGGTCATAATTACTTCGATATGAATGTCATAATGCAGGTGTATGCTTGTTTGAGTGTAATAACTTGTTTTCCTGTATATTCATTAGTACATATTAGGTACAGTACGTTTAGGTATCCATAATCGCAATGTGCTATCTATTATCTTGGTCTACCATAAAATTCTCTATATCAGCATTGATTTATGATATCTGCTTTTCATGCGTTTTTTAAAAAAGCATTACAACTACATTATTGCCATAATTATGATAATGATTATAGCGTTACAATTACATTAAAGCTATAACTATATATAGAATAGGCACTTCATTTAGTATACGATCAATGTTTGTGTGTGTATGTATCTTTACTAACCATATGCTTGATATAAAAGGGTAGAAACAAAAATAAAAAACAAGGAAATATAACATGAAAACATGAAATTCAGAGATGACATTACAAATAAAGGACTTAGAAGGAAATGATAGGGCATTAACAAAGTTTGACAGGGAGAGTAGGAGAAACGAAATCTAATTAATTCAAACTGAAATATAACCATACAGGCACAGAGCTTAAGAGCCCCCCATGGTTCCAACTGGAGAGATAAATCTTAACTTCTTAATCAGCACATATTACAAACTGCCTGCAAGAGTAAATTTAGTATAAGGTGATAATGTTTCACACATCCTTAACTGTTTTTTTGTAATACCAGGGTAACTAATCTACCATCTTAAATATGATTTAATGAATGAGTGATAAGTGATCACCAAATTCAATCATCCAAGATACTACAGGCATATTATCTAATGCAAACAACTACAATCTGTTTATTTGAAATTAGTTCAAAAGCGTATCTGCTTTGAAAAATAAATTTGGCAAAACATGAATTTATGCTGGTTCAGTTTCTTCTTTTGCACCTGCATTTTTGAAATATTTTGACTTGTGCCATATTGCTTTCAGTGTGTGGTGGTGTTTGCCCTGATGGTCTCGTGGTCTAAGGCGTTGCCAGTGACTGCTTGCTGCCTCTTACATCTGTCCTGATGCCTGTTTCTTGTTTTGTAAATTGGTAATCAATGCTAAATTTACTATTTGCCAATATGCGAAGGCATTATCAATGGCAATAAAATGCGTTTCTGGAAGGTTTTGGTAAATGAAGATCAACTCTTTGAATTGATGACGTCATTTGCCGGAAAAGAAATTGCGAGAAAACCAAATAACTATTTCTATTTTTTTTCTCATGGTGGAAGTGAACATCAAGCAGATTGGTGAAATAAGGAATTGACTCATAGCAAAGAAATGTGGTAATATACCTATATATTTTGGTCTAAAGAGGCCAAACTCAACTAGATGTGCAAAAGGATGTGCATGCTTACATTGTTATACCCATTGATAGGACGACATATTGATCCATCTCTTCTAGTGAACCAGTCATTCCATTTGCTTCATGCTCCTCAATTTTGGGACCTCGCTCTTTGCAGTGTCAATGTATCCTCAACTGTCATTATTTATTCTCTTTTAGTCACTGCTTTGTGTGATTAAGTTGATAATGTCATTTAAAAGTATGTCGCAGGGAAATAACATTTTCTCCACTTACAGGTTTAATATGGGATTCACTTATACAGGTTTAATATGTTTAATATGTACTTATATCATTTTCTCATTCAACAGTTGACACTGTAACCTCTACCTTCTGTATTTCTATATATGCAATATTCAACTACAGGTATTATGCACTAAATAATGGCCATAGTTGACTCCAAGGAAAATAAACAAAAACATTCTTGAAAAAGACATTTGCTCCACTTTCCACCATGATGGACATGCAAACATTTTTCAGGAGGTAAATATGGATTTCTCTGCAAAGAAAGAGGGACATTAATTATTTCTAACATGTTAGGTATTTATCCAAATATACACCTTGAACAACAGGTGGTGCA
The DNA here is from genome assembly GCA_963942565.1 of Maea johnstoni. Taxonomy (NCBI): domain Eukaryota; kingdom Metazoa; phylum Annelida; class Polychaeta; order Spionida; family Magelonidae; genus Maea; species Maea johnstoni. The sequence continues at coordinate 18,231,331 of OZ012689.1, read as the reverse complement.
TGGCCCAGCCTGAGGTTTTATTTGCGATGGGGTCGAGCCCAACACAACGGGAACATTGGGCTAAAGTGATAACAACGAGGACAAGGTTTGAATGACGTCTAGGGCATGCAGACAGCAGTTTAACTTTGGCTGTTTTCTTCCCCAATACTAAGGAACAGGAGAGTCTTAGAAGTTTGAGATAACAAGAGGACATTCGCAGATAGATACGATAACTTGGATTTCATTAAAGATGTGATATGATGAGGAGATATTGCCTCAAAATATAGTGGATTCGCATGAAATTTGAAACTATGTATTTTGTATCAACCATTGCACTTATTCAGTTTAAAGAAAATGAAAGGTCAGTTTAATGTAAAATATTCGGGGATTGGGCTAAATCCCTGAAAATAGGAGAATCATTTTTGACTTGTTTACTGGACGCATTTCAGTGCTTCCTTGGATGGTTAGTTGAGTGCTACTTACGATTCCTGACTATCCAAGTAATGAGGATTCAGCTCAATACTTGGTATTGTGCTGAATAATTCATGCTCAGCCAAAGTTTCTTTACATTCCTTTATAAATATATATATATATATATATATATATATATATATATATATATATATATATATATATATATATATATATATATATATATATATATATATATATATATAAGGCAAAGTCTCCGCTATCTAACACTGACCGACTTGACCTTAGGACTAATGTACCTACTGAGTCAATGATAAAGAAATACCAAACGATTTATTCTCTTTATGTCCTATGGGCTAGATTACAGTGGAGTGACACTACAGAATTAGGACACTGTATTGGCTGCAATGCAATGAAGATGGCATCAATGAGTAGTGCTAGCTTTTTAGCTTTTTTGGGATTGTGTGTAACTATTGCATCATCGTCCCGGATACTGCTTATGACCAGCTGCGTTCGCAGCCACGAGAGGTACATGACAAGCGTTGCAGAGGCTCTAGCTGAGGCAGGACATGAGGTGGGCTTCATCATGTCTTCAGCACAGCCAGAAGCTAAGGTCGGCTATCTACGTTCTAAAGGAGTTAACATCTACAGATTCAAATCTTCTGAGGGGCCAAATACTCTAGAGAAATCAAATTCAACGCTGGCCACAACCTACGCCATGACACAAAACACAACTGCATATTATCTTGCACTGGATTACTTTAAACAACACGAAAAACATCACGTCTTTGACATGATGGATGACAAAGATCTTCTGCCAGCACTTAAAGCACGAAAGTTTGACTTGGTTGTAATCAATATAATGGTGACCAATTTCAATGGATACATCATTCCCCACACCCTGGGAGTACCGTACGTGACAGTGTCGACATATTTCCAACCCTGGGTAGAGAGGATACCCGCCCTGCCTTCCTTTGTGTCATTTCAACTACTTGCTGACTATACAGAGAAAATGACATTCTTCCAGAGACTTCACAATACATACCTCTTTGCTACTATGTCTTTGAAAATGGCTAGGCCAGATAAGGATGTTGACATAACCTGGAAGAAGTACCTACCTGGGGTAACCCCTCCTACTCCACAGGAGCTGCGTAGTAAAGCAGCTTTGACATTCTATCCCACTGACCACATCATCAGCTACCCAGTTCCATCCATGCCAAATGTTATATACACTGGTGGTCTTACCGCAAAACCTGGAAAGCCGCTGGCACCTGAATATACCACCATATTGGATAATGCAAGAGAAGGTGTTTCTCGCTGCTACAGGTATGGTCATATCCGTTATGAACAATCTTGGTGAAAAGAAACTAATTGATGCATTCGGCATGCTAAAAGTACCAGTTATTTTCAAATATGGTGATTATAACAAACCCATTCCAGATAATGTGAAAATCTTCAAAGAATTGCCGCAAAATGACCTTCTTGCTCATCCCAAGGTCAAAGTATATGTTACCCATTGTGGCCATAATAGTCAAATGGAAGCATTATACCATGGTGTTCCAATGGTTTGTATTCCTTTTTTTGGTGACCAACCCTTCAATTCAGCCAGGGCCCAGTATAAAGGATATGCAATAAGATTCAACATTGGCAAGGGTTCATCAAAGGAACTTGCTGCTGCTATTAATGAGGTTTGGAACAACGCCACCTACAGGGACACCATTCAGAGAGCCTCAAGGATTCTTCGTGACAGTCCACAGACACCTTGCCAGAAGGCAGTCTATTGGCTTGAGCATGTGATCAAGTTTGGTAGTAAGCATTTGAGATCCTATGCCCTGGAGATGCCACTCTACCAATACTGGATGCTTGATATCTTGTCAATTCTCCTTGCCGTCCTCATTGTGGCTGTTCTCGTCAGTATTGGTGTCATTTTGTGTGTTGTGAGAATGGTCAAAAAAGCACTGAAATCTTGGCCCAAAACTAAATCAGACTAATTAAGTATTCACTTTATGAAGGTTTAGTGATAAATAAGGTATGATTACTTCTGTATAAATATCATAATGAAAGTGTATGCTTCATAATAAGGCGTATTCTTCATAATCATAATGAAGGTGATTGTAATGACCTGTTTACATGTATGTTCATCAGAATAAATTTGGTTCAGTATGTTAAGGTATCCTTATTCTCAATAATCTCAATACCCTAGTCCAACATTATAGTAAGATATAATGCTCTTTATCAGAATTATTTTATGATATCTGCTTTTATGTACTTAAAAATTAAGAATAGCATTACAACTACATTATAGTTAAAACTATATATAGAATAGGCATTTGATTTGTATGTATGCATTTTTACCACTCACTATATGCTTGATATAAAAGGGTAGAAACAACTATAATAAACATAAGGAAATATAACAGAAGAAAACATGAAATTAAGAGATTATATTACAAAAAAAGGACTTACGAAGGCCTAAAGAAGCCTAAAATGATAGGGCAATGATAAAAGTCCGACAGGGCATGTACAACAATTCTCTTGTCAACTGAAGCATGACCTATTTCTTTGAAAAATACAAAGCCAGCCTGAAAGGCAAAGAAGCTCTCTTTGAACAGATAAGGTGGGCAATTGTCAATTATCTGAAATCCTAAAAAGATACAACATAAATCAGTTTATTTACCAAGTTCAGCCCATATTCTCTATTTTTGATCATGTTTCCACTGCAGAACTTTGGTACCATCATATACTACCAAGTATTTTCTGTACATAAAGGTATAATATCTGTTACTATACTCACATATCAAGTCTTGTTTTTTTCAAAAACATCTTTGACACTACTAAAGATTTCTATCCTGCTATCACCTGTAAATGTGTATCAACAATTTGCATAAGTTTTAAAGATATCATAACCTGTGCTCTGTCAAGTTTTTGCATATATCTACTATATAATACTCAATAGTTTGTCTTAAACGGTGGTTATAGTTGTCTCAGAGAAAAAAAAAATAATAATTCTAAAAATAAAAAACATATGTAATCGGAAGTTCGTGCGAGTATTTCTTTAAATATGTACATTGATCACTACATTACTTTTTTGGTTGACTATCTTCACCATGTTCTCCCATTTGTAGTAAGTTTTTTAACGCACTTTGGGCATCCTTTCTAATAATAATGAAATGAAGATAACTTACGTGAAAATTGACCCTATGTACCGAACCGGCTAGGACGTAGGGCAAACCTTCAAACTTTTTAATCAGCATAATTATATAAATATTTATAAAATAAGGTCTACAACTATTTATGAATGATTCATAAATATATATACATCATTCATGGAAATTAATGATCTATAAGTTGAACAGTTTATTCACCAAAAGTGCCAATGACTAAGGATTAGGAGATGGTTTTCGCAGGGTACTTGTTTTCATAAGCGCTTACAACTAGCTAGTCACAAACTAGCCAGAGTTTGGCAGAAAAAGAAACGACAATTCTCAGATTCAATGTTTGGCAAGGCTTCTTTGTAGCAGAAGAAATGTAGAAGTTCTCACATTCTAAGACAGCATGGCACTATTTCTGTTTCACTCCATCTACAAACAAAACGTAATTGCAAAGCAGAAATATTTCCATTGCATTTACTCTCATTCTCCGTTGGATCAGGTTTGCCCCGGTTGTTATATACACATGAGCAGCA
>OZ012689.1:18194735-18219735 GCA_963942565.1 Maea johnstoni | reverse complement strand
TGTATGATAATTAATACACATTATATATAGTACGTTTAGGTATCCATACTTTCAATGAGTTTTCTATTACCTTAGTCCAACACTTTATCAGGATTGATTTGTAACATGTACTTTGTAATATGTATAAAAGAAATAAGAAGAGCATTACAACTACAGTATAGCTGCAATGGTAGAATAGGCACTTGATTTAGTAAAAGTTCAATGTATGTGTATGTATTTATCTTTACTGACTATATGCTTGATATAAACGATTAAAAACAGAAATAATAAATATAGGGAAATATAACAGAAGAAAACATGAACTTTAGAGATTGCATTACAAATTAAGGACTGACACACACATAAAGAAGCCTAAATAAACTGAGAAACAACAGCGTTTCGAAGGGAGAGCAAGACAAACCAACTCTGATTAAATTACATAAAGAATAAACCTCCAGGCACAAAAAGCTTTTCTGGCTCCAACTGGTGAGATTAATCTTAACTACTTAATCAACATGCATTCCAAGCTGCCTGGAAGAGTAATTTAATTACATGGTGATAATATGTTTCACACACCCTTAACATGTGTTTTTCTATCAGATCAACTAGAGTACCTTTTTCAATATGATTTAAAGACTGAGTGATAAGTGATCACCAAATCCAATCATCCAATGTACTAAAGGCGTATCATTTGATAACATAAAACTACAGTCTGGTTCTATGAAATGGCTCTTGATAGGTTAAAAAGTGTATCTGCTTTGAAAAACATGAATTTATGCTTGTTCGGTTTCTTCTTCTGAACCTGTATCTTCAAAATGTTTTGAATTGTGCCATATCGCTTTCAGTGTGTGATGCCCCCCCCCCCCCCCCCCCCCCCCACCCTTGATTGACTAGTGGACTAGAGCGTCATTCCCACATACAATATTTCCAACAAGACTGCAACACGACTAACATACATGCAGTGAAGTGTAATGAACAAGTAGCTGTCGTGTGGTCAGGAATCACTGAACCCTATACTCGATTGCATTGAACATGCAACATGATACCAATTTAATTATTTGGTCTGCAACAATTAGACTGCGAAAAAAGATTAACAAGTTCTTAGGACGACTGCATTATGATTCATTTTAACCAAAAAACTTTAACATGACACTCACGAGAATAGAAATAAAACAGGACGACTGCTATATGTCTGAAGTCGATGCCAACGCGTGTAATAAAACTGCTACTCATTGTGAAACGATCGCAGTATGTAGTTTATATGTATATTTATTGACTACGAATAAACGTAAAAGATATATATATATATATATATATATATATATATATATATATATATATATATATATATATATATATATATATATATATATATATATTTATATATTCTCCACCACCTTTCTTTATCATACGGCTTTATAAGTTCTCTGGTGAACTTCATTTGGAAACTATAATGTTCAAATATATATTAACTATCATTGATGATGTAAATATTTCATAGAAGTGTTGATGTGTAAGTATATGATATATATTAAGTTATATTAAAACGCCTTTCCCATCATTGTGAAAGTACTAGCATAGTATTTTCTTACCTAGATCTAGAGTGCATTTATGCATTATAGTCAATGCGTAGGCAAGAGATTCAATTCCCATACCTGGAAACGTGTATGATCTAGCATGTGGATCCTCTTGACTGACGTAACATTCCGTGGTCTGCATGGCAGGGATTGACCGTGACATTTTCAGACAGGAGCAGATTTGGCACCTAGGATTTCAAATTTGGGAGCAAATAAATCCCGGTGCGGGCAGCACGTTGGTACGATTTCACCAGAGACACACTGTCCAGGCTAGCGAATCTGGGGGCTACATCCCTCAGAAACCTTTAAAAGATATGTGCTCTCAGATGCATTTTTGGGCACTACAAGGTAAAATACGAAGATACATATAGAATAAAGATTTTGAAATGCACTAATTGATAATTGATATGTCCAATCGCAAACATGGCTTCTAAAATATAGGGATTAAGTTAGCGTTGTAGAGCCGGGTGACGAATTAAGCTGAGGATCTGCTGACAACCTGTCCGAGGCGATTGCGCCAAGGACGGGTTGTCAGCAGCCCGGTCAGCAGATCCTCAGCTTAAGTTGCCACAAGGCTCTCCATTGCTCACTTAATCACTATTATAGCATGATGAAAGAATACATTTTTTTCAATCACATGAACTTGATTGCATCACTAAAATCACTGTCTAATTCTTTTAAAATGGTTTTAATACTCTGAGGTGTAGCGCAAAATTCCAAAATCTCAACCCGGATCAGTCTGCAGCATTGTAGTCAATAATGAGCAGCTTTTTCTATGCCAGAATGCTATAATGTAATGTCTGGTAGGAAAATCACATGATCCAGAGGCAAATGACTCTAAAACGACCATTAAGGTCAATCCCTGCATGGAGTTGTAAGCAGCTTGAATTGTAGGATGACATCTCCAGTCATTTCTATAGGTAGTCCCCGCCCCCCAACAAAAAAAAAATGCAATCCTCCCCTTTTTCCAATATTTTCATAACAGTTTGAGTAGCATCAAAATGACTTCACGGTTGATGAGAAGGGTGTCTTACAGACAACTTGTTGCAGTTTCTGATCATCCTTGTCAAAGTTTTAAGGCAAAGTTTGACCCCTTATCATTTCACTCCAACGCAATGTAATTCCAATGGTGTTCGCTGGTTTTGAATGTCACCTACCCAGTAGTCTGAGCTGTAGGCTATCCTTAGCAGTTCCAACTGCTTGGTCAGTATGCAGGCATGCATTGGAAATTTACTTTTTCGATGCTACTCCAGCTATTTTGAAAAGGTATTGGGAAAAGGGGAGAATTGTATTTTTGGGGGGACGCCCTGTACATCAGGTAGTTTTTTCTGACCATTACACAAAGAGAAAACAGCATGTAAGAGTTAAAGAGTTACGAATATGTTATCATCCGTGTCACAACAATTTTAAAGTCAATTAAATGCGTTTTTAGATATTGGGTATATAGCCTCACTCTGCTAGCCCTTTAATTGTAAAGAGGTGATACATTTTCATACCAAAAGTATTTGAACAGTAAAATGCTTGATTTTAAGTGATAAGTGTATTCATCAAGATATATGATGAGAATAAAAATGGCTTATTTTACCACTTTATGTGTTTGTTAGACCTGACATGCCTTTTGCTATCACCCGTTATGCTGTTTAGGAGAGAGAGAGAGAGAGAGAGAGAGAGAGAGAGAGAGAGAGAGAGAGAGAGAGAGAGAGAGAGAGAGAGAGAGACGAACTTAAAATGTTGACACCGCTTCTGTAACGCCTTTCTTTGCCTTCCTTCATAAAATTAATCTAACCAGCCTTTGACAATACATATGAATCATTTAAACAGTAAAACGATCTTTCTTCAATTGTTACGAACTATTCACCACATTGCATTTGTGTTTACATATACATCCACATTGCTTTTAACATACAACTCATTACTTATGTTTGTCCTGTTTAATTCAAACCTGTTTTACTGTCACAGCCTTTATTAAACATTCATTTTCCTAAAGGAAAATAGCCTATTTTAGCAGGAATGGCATAGCATAGTTAATTGTTCATTTTCAACAATTTTGATAAAGGATAGTCAGTATGTTTCAGTAATCAATAATTGTGACACGTTGCTATTAGCTCTAGAATTAGTACCTTCCTACGGCTTGATCGTATTTATTGCATAATTTAGTGAGGAACTCCAGTGGTGTGGTATTAACATCATGCAGGATGGTTGGAAATTAAAACCTTGAAAGGGGCAGCGTATGTCAAGATATTGTTATGCAAACTTTTACAAGATCTCCCAATATTTTGTTATGCAAACTTTTCCAACAACTGTCACTATTTTGCTACACGTATGTTTCCAATACTGGCAAACAAGACCGATGTCCACCAGAATGATAGATTTAGACAAGGCTGCTCAGCGAACGACTTGCGTGTTTCAATTCTGTCATATGTGCAGACCCCGGTGCAGACATGTATATGCACTCTGGCCCAGTTACCTCCTTTAACGACAGCATGACCTCGCTAGACTGGTGTATGCATACTGTGGAGGATGGTGGGTGAAATGACATAAAAGAATCCATACATCTTGAAAGCATGTTAACTGCATGATAAAAATGATTATATGTGTTAACATATACACAGTGGCGCGTTGAAACAAACATGGCAATGCAATGACACGGTGATTTGGTGACAGACACGTTTACACGCCTAGAAATAGGAAACAAGACAATACACCGCACATAGTCTTACTCCTCATAATTTTTAATAGCTCAGTTACAGAACAATTAAACCATGAACAAAACACAGGCCCAATCCTGAGAGTATTTTCTACTTTAACCCGATTTCCCACCACTGCTAACCTTCATACAAGAAGTATATTGCTGTTTAAACACATTCTACCACACAAGATATGGAGGTACTGGGAGTGGCCATTGCAGTTTATTGATAGCTTATCACAGGCTTTTCGGTACCAATATGTCATTAGCAGTAAGGTAGCTGCTATGGTATGACTCAAATCTTCTGAGGAAACAGCACGATAACCAGTTGACAGAACAGAGACCATTGCAGTTATATGTGAAGTTGTCACAAAAACTCTGTTACATACATACAAACATACATTCATGAATACATACATGCATATACATACAAACACACACACACGCGCATATATATATATATATATATATATATATATATATATATATATATATATATATATATATATATATATATATATATAGATAGATATATATATATATATATATATATATATAGATAGATAGATGTAGATATATGTTATGTCTATCTATCTATCTATCTAAATATATATATATATATATATATATATATATATATATATATATATATATATATATATATATATATATATATATATATATATATATATGTGTGTGTGTGTGAGTGTGGAGGAGAAGCAGTATCTCGAGAAAGACAGTCAAACTCAAGCACTGGTAAATTCTACATCCAGTCAAACAGAACCCTTACTTACCAGCCAAGATCACAAACCGAGTAGAAACGATAGACATGGCCAAGAAACTCAGGTAGACTTGAATACCATCAAAGCAAAAATAGTCACAGCATCCACAAGTTCTGCTGAGGAGGAAATTTCTTCAGAAAATAGAAATTCTTCAAATTCACTGAACACACCCCCTTATTGCCCCTCATCACAGGAAGGTGAAGCACGGCAGAGGAATGATCGGATTTACACCATCCTTCTCATAATGGATTCCTTAATAAAGCATATTAAACCAAATGACCTTATCATAAAATGTAAAACTCCAAACATGAATGGTGCTACGGAGTCTCTACAGAAAATGAGATGACCTCTTGTTTTGATCGAGTCATTATGGTAGCGGGCACTAACGACTTAGCGAAACCTGCAGCTGTGTTTAAATAAAATGCTGAAAACATGATGGAAACAGCAATTGAGTGCCGTGGTGAAAAGGAAGATGTCATTATAAGTGCCATACTGCCTAGGTATGATGAACAATACTGTAAAGTAGGTTGGGCTTATCAAATTCTTCAGGAGTTAAGTTGTAAATATGGCGTCCAGCTTAAACCCTACCCTATACAACTCACCACAAATAAATCATTCCACCTATACAGGCACGACAACGTCCACCTAAATTTCAGGGATAGTAGGCTGCCAGCTGACCATCTTTTTTTTAAAACTTTTTTGCTAGCTGACCATCTTAATCTAGATGTCAAAATAGCTTCAAATCTAAACAGGTCTTAATATGCTTATGATCAGCAGAGGCACCCAAGCTCACATTCAGGTTGTTACAATTGTGGAGAAAGGAATCACAAGAAACACAATTTCTGGTGTGGCGCCCTACTGCACTGCGATGAATGTGGACAACTGGGACAAAAAAAGGAAATGTGCCCACACTAGGAATATGGCCCTAACCCTAACCAGGATGAGAGTGCCAGTACAAAATTTGGACAGTACCCTAAAAATCAAAATTGATAACGATTATTTAGAAAATTCACAAAGTGAAAAGGTTTTTGGGGTTACAATAGATGAATCTTTATGCTGGACAGAGCAAGTTGATAAAACCTGCAAAAAGATCATTTTCCACCTGCATATTTAAAAAAATAATAAAAAAAGAACCTTTACTACAATTAAATTACTGTTGTTCAGTGTGGGGAAACTGTCCAACAAATCAACAAAACAGAATACCTAAAATACAAAAGCGGGCAGCCCGCTTAATATTGGATGCCGATTTGGCAACTCCATCTTCTGATATATTCAAAAAGCTTAAATGGCTCCCTTTATCTAAATATGGGGAATACTAACAGGCTGTCACTGTATACAAAAGCCTTAATGAGTTAAACCCCCATTATATGAACAAACCTTTTTTCATATACACGAGTGCTCATGTATATATATATATATATGTATATTTATATATATATATATATATATATATATATATATATATATATATATATATATATATATATATATATATATATATATATATATATATATATATATATATATATATGGTACATATTCATATACAATACACACCCATATGTATGTATCTATGGAAAAGGTATGTGTAACTATACATTCATGCACCTGTCTATCGTTTAATAAATGTATTATACTTTCCAATGTTTTTGGATTATCACCTTTGTACTACCCTGTCAAAAAAAAGGTCAAGCAGCCCCGCCGCTACCTCCGACCTGGTGAACTTTGGATCAATTATACTTATTGAGCCAACCATCAAGCAAAAAGCTCATTCTCATCATGCCTAGTGACCAAGGTAGCTGAGTGACGCTTCAGAAGTAGGACACTGTATTTGTCAAACAGCAACAATGATGGTGTGGGTGAGAAGTGCTAGCTTTTTAGCTGTTTTTTGCTTGTGTGTGACAATTGCATCATCGTTCCGGATAGTGATTATGACTAGCTGTATTCGCAGCCATGCAAGCTACATGACAAGTCTTGCAGAGTCTCTAGCTGAGGCAGGACATGAGGTAGGATTCATTATGTCTTCAACACAGCCAGAGGCTGAGGTCAACTATCTACGTTCTAAAGGAGTCAACGTCTACAGATTCAAATCTTCCATGGGACCATTGACTCTAAAGAGGTCAAATTCAACCCTGGCTACAACCTATTCCATAACAAAAAACACAACCGCATATTATATTATGGTAGATAACGTTATCCAACAAGAAAAACAGCACGTCTTTGACATGATGGATGACAAAGATCTTCTGCCAGCACTTAAGGCACAAAAGTTTGATTTGGTTGTTATCAATGTATTTGTGGTTAATTTCAATGGATACATCATTCCCTACACTTTGGGAGTACCTTACGTGACAGTATCGACATATTTCCAACCCTGGGTAGAGAGAATACCCGCCCTACCCTCCTTTGTGCCATTTCCACTATTCAGTGACTATACAGAGAAAATGACATTCTTCCAGAGACTTCACAATACATACCTTTTTGCTTCTATCTCTTTAAAAATGGCTAGGCCAGATAAGGTTGTTGACATAACCTGGAAGAAGTACCTACCTGGGGTAACCCCTCCTACCCCGCAGGAGCTCCGTAGTAAAGCAGCTTTGACATTCTATAACACTGACCACATTATCAGCTACCCAGTTCCTTCCATGACAAATGTTATATATACTAGTGGTCTCACCGCAAAACCTGGAAAGCCGCTGGCACCTGAATATACCACTATATTGGATAATGCAAAAGAAGGTGTTGTTCTCGCTGCTACAGGTAGGGTCATATCAGTTGTGAACAGCCTTGGCGAAAAGATACTTATCGATGCATTTGGTATGCTAAAAGTGCCAGTTATATTTAAATATGGTGATTATAACAAACCCATTCCAGATAATGTGAACATCTTCAAAGAATTGCCCCAAAATGACCTTCTTGCTAATCCCAAGGTCAAAGTATATGTTACCCATTGTGGCCATAACAGTCAAATGGAAGCATTGTACCATGGTGTTCCAATGGTTTGTATTCCTTTTTTTGGTGACCAACCCTTCAATTCAGCCAGGGCCCAGTATAAAGGATATGCAATAAGATTCAACATTGGCAAGGGTTCATCAAAGGAACTTGCTGCTGCCATTAATGAGGTTTGGAACAACGCCACCTATAGGGACACCATACAGAGAGCCTCAAGGATTCTTCGTGACAGTCCACAGACACCTTGCCAGAAGGCAGTGTATTGGATTGAGCATGTGATTAAGTTTGGGAGTAAGCATTTGAGGTCCTATGCACTGGAGATGCCACTTTACCAATACTGGATGCTTGACATTTTGGCACTTCTCCTTGCTGTCCTTATTGTGGCTGTAGTTGTCAGTATTTGCGTCATTGTGTGTGTTGTGAGGTTGGTCAAAAAAGCATTGAAACCTGGGCCCAAAACTAAATCAGACTAATTAAGTATTCGCATTCTTAAAGTTTGGCAATACCCAAGGGTATGATTACTTCTGTATAAATACCATTATGAAAGTATAATCTTGTGATCACAATAACTTGTTTATCTGTATGATAATTAATACACATTATGTATAGTACGTTTAGGTATCCATACTTTCAATGAGTTTTCTATTACCTTAGTCCAACACTTTATCAGGATTGATTTGTAATATGTACTTTGTAATATGTATAAAAGAAATAAGAAGAGCATTACAACTACAGTATAGCTGCAATTGTAGAATAGGCACTTGATTTAGTAAAAGTTCAATGTATGTGTATGTTTTTATCTTTACTGACTATATGCTTGATATAAACGATTAAAAACAGAAATAATAAATATAGGGAAATATAACAAGAAAACATGAACTTTAGAGATTGCATTACAAATTAAGGACTGACACACACCTAAAGAAGCCTAAAGAAATTGAGAAACAACAACGTTTCGAAGGGAGAGCAAGACAAACCAACTCTGATTAAATTACATAAAGAATAAACCTCCAGGCACAAAAAGCTTTTCTGGCTCCAACTTGTGAGATTAATCTTAACTACTTAATCAACATGCATTCCAAGCTGCCTGGAAGAGTAAATTAATTACATGGTGATACTATGTTTCACACATCCTTAACATGTGTTTTTCTATCAGATCAACTAGAGTACCTTTTTCAATATGATTTAAAGACTGGGTGATAAGTGATCACCAAATTTAATCATCCAATATACTATAGGCGTATCATTTGATAACATAAAACTACAGTCTGGTTCTATGAAATGGCTTTTGACAGGTTAAAAAGTGTATCTGCTTTGAAAAAAATAATTTGGCCAAACATGAATTTATGCTTGTTCGGTTTCTTCTTCTGCACCTGTATCTTCAAAATGTTTTGACTTGTTCCATATCGCTTTCAATGTGTGATGCCCCCCCCCCCCCCCCACCCCCACCCTAGATTGACTAGTGGACTAGAGCGTCATTCCCACATACAAGATTTCCAACAAGACTGCAACACGACTAACATACATGCAGTGAAGTGTGAAGAACAAGTAGATGTCGTGTGGTCAGGAATCACTGAACCCTATACTCGATTGCATTGAACATGCAACATGATACCAATTTGATTATTTGGTCTGCAACAAGACTGCGAAAAAAGATTAACAAGTTCTTAGGACGACTGCATTATGATTCATTTTAACCAAAAAAACTTTAACATGACACTTACGAGAATAGAATTAATACGGGACAACTGCTATATGTCTGAAGTAGATGCCAACGCGTGTAATAAAACTGCTACTCATTGTGAACGATCGCAGTGAGACAGTAGTGCGTGAGCATTACGATTAAAATGTTGTGTGCCGTACATGCGCCTCCCCAGAGGCAGATAAATGTTACAGAGAAACAGAAACGTTTTTAAGATTGTTATGGCATGTCTATTTCTCCACAACATTTCTTAACCAGATATCCTAACTTACTTCCTCTTAAAACCTGGTTGTGTGCCCTGGCAAGAATCCAAAATTTAAGGCAACTATACTAAAATGCTCACCTATTATCTAATACTGCAAATAAAAAACAAACAATATCATGTATCCGTTCAAAATTGCTCCTTTTTAATACAAATCGATCTTACTGAGTAAGCATGATATATGCAAACACAATACAAAAGTGAAATAAATATGAGCCACCACATTCATCCATCATTATTGTGTGACCTCCAACACAACTAAATGTAGTGAATGCACATACACTTTCCCATTAAATAAAATAAATAATGATAATTCCCAAATTCAATTTCTGACAAGAATTTCAAACAACATTTCCCACGATTTTGTAGCAGACATGTTTGGAAGAAATGTAAAAGTACCCATATTTCAAGACAGCATGGCACTATTTCTGCTTCACTCCATCTACACATGTGCTTGGATAGCAGAATCCGTCCCATTGCTTTTAGTCTCAAACAACACAGTATGCATGGGCATGAGCAGTGAAGTTCCCTTGTATGCACTATGCTCTGCCAGACCGCCATGCATGAGCTTGCCATTACTTTTATTGGTTTATGACATTGCAAGAAGACTTAGGGATCTGCCATGGCCTAGTGGTAACGATGCTTTGCTCACAAGCTTGAGGTTGCAGGTTCGTTTCACCAGTGGATCCCTGTTATTGGGTTGGTCTGGTCATAACTCGTTCAGGCAGTCCTTCCAAGATGTCGAATCTAAGGGCAATATGTAGCTTTCTTTATTCATTTGAAGGCATAATTCATTTGAAATATGGAACAAGGTAATAGAATCACCTATAACCCACCCATGGACTCCACCATACTGAACATGAGGAATGACAATATATTCAATTATGTCCAAGTATGTTCTTTACAAATGCACTATCGTATAACATATTTCTATGTGAACTATTTTTGTGGAAGGAGTTTTTTATCAACTGCATTACAAAGCCAGTGTAAATATGTCATATCATGTGGCACCAATTATCCGAATATGTCACTGCCATAGTGATGCACAAGCTTCTCAGACTGTCGCAGTCTTTTTTACATAGTTAAGCGGTGAGTCAAGCAAAACGGACGCGAAGAATTCATTCAGATGTTGCTGAGTCATTCTCCATTAGGCGAAGCAGATTTACCTATTTTGATTTTTATGAAACTTCCAACCATTGAATATGAATTGATGTTTATAAACCATTTATAATATATATATATATATATATATATATATATATATATATATATATATATATATATATATATATATATATATATATATATATATATATATATATATATATATATATATATATATATATATATATATATATATATTTATATACTCCACCACCTTTCTGTATCATACGGCTTTATAAGTTCTCTGGTGAACTTCATTTGGAAACTATAATGTTCAGATATATATTAACTATCATTGATGATGTAAATATTTCATAGAAGTGAGTCATTCTCCATTAGGCGAAGCAGATTTACCTATTTTGATTTTTATGAAACTTCCAACCATTGAATATGAATTGATGTTTATAAACCATTTATAATATATATATATATATATATATATATATATATATATATATATATATATATATATATATATATATATATATATATATATATATATATATATATATATTTATATACTCCACCACCTTTCTGTATCATACGGCTTTATAAGTTCTCTGGTGAACTTCATTTGGAAACTATAATGTTCAGATATATATTAACTATCATTGATGATGTAAATATTTCATAGAAGTGTTGATGTGTAAGTATATGATATATATTAAGTTTTATTAAAACGCCTTTCCAATCATTGTGAAAGTACTAGCATAGTATTTTCTTACCTAGATATAGAGTGCATTTATGCATTATAGTCAATGCGTAGGCAAGAGATTCAATTCCCATACCTGGAAACGTGTATGATCTAGCATGTGGATCCTCTTGACTGACGTAACATTCCGTGGTCTGCATGGCAGGGATTGACCGTGACATTTTCAGACAGGAGCAGATTTGGCACCTAGGATTTCAAATTTGGGAGCAAATTAATCTTGGTGCGGGCAGCACGTTGGTACGATTTCACCAGAGAAACACTGTCCAGGCTAGCGAATCTGGGGGCTACATCTCTCAGAAACCTTTTAAAGATATGTGCTCTCAGATGCATTTTTGGGCACTATAAGGTAAAATAAGAAGATACATATAGAAAAAAAGACTTTGAAATGCACAAATTGGTATTTGATACGTCCATTCGCACACTTGGCTTCTATAATGTAATGTCTGGTAGGAAAATCACATGATCCATAAGCAAATGACTCTAAAATAACCATTAAGGTCAATCCCTGCATGGGGTTGTAAGCAGCGTGTAGGATTACATCTCAAGTCACTTATAAAGGGTGTCCCCCCCCCAAAAAAAAAAGAAAAAATGCAATCCTAACCTTTTCCCAACAATTTTTTAAAACAGCTGAAGTAGCATAGAAAATTACTTCATGGTTGAAGAGAAAGGTGTCTTACAGATAACATGTTGCAGTTTCTGATCATTCTTGTCAAAGTTGTGAGGCAAGGTTTGACCCCCTTCTCATTTCACTCCAACGCTATGTAATTACAATGGTGTTCACTAGTTTTGAATGTTACCTACCTAGCAGCCAGAGCTGCAGGCTAAATCCAGCAGTTTCACTTGCTTGGTCAGTATACAGGCATGCATTGGAAATTTACTTCGAAATCATTTTCGATGCTACTTAAGCTGTGTTGTAAAGGTATTGGGAAAAGGGGAGAATTGTATTTTTGGGGGGACGCCTTGTATATCAGTAAGTTTTCTCTGACCAGAACACAAAGAAAAAACAACATGTGAGAGTTAAAGAGTTATGAAATATGTTATAATCCGTGTCACTCTACAATTTTAAAGTCAATTAAAAGCGTTTTCTTTTAGATATTGGGTATGTAGCCTCACTCCGCTAGCCCTTTATTTGTAAAGAGGTGAAACATTTTCATACCGAAAGTATTTGAACAGTAACATGCCTGATTTTAAGTGTAAAGTGTATTCATCAAGATATATGATGAGAATAAAAATGGCTTATTTTACCACTTTATGTGTTTGTTAGTCCTGAAATGCCTTATATGCTATCACCCGTTTTGCTGTTTAGGAGAGAGAGAGAGAGAGAGAGAGAGAGAGAGAGAGAGAGAGAGAGAGAGAGAGAGAGAGAGAGAGAGAGAGACGAACTTAAAATGTTGACACCGCTTCTGTAACGCCTTTCTTTGCCTTCCTTCATAAAATTAATCTAACCAGCCTTTGACAATACATATGAATCATTTAAACAGTAAAACGACTTTTTTCAATTATTACGAACTATTCACCACATTGCCTTTAAGTTTACATATGCACACACACCCACATTGCTTTTAACATACAACTCATAACTTATGTTTGACCTGTTTAATTCAAACCTGTTTTACTGTCACAGCCTTTATTTAAACTATTTTAGCAGGAATGGCATAGCCTAGTTAATTGCGCATTTTCAACAATTTTGATAAAGGATAGTCAGTATGTTTCAGTAATCAATAATTGTGATACGTTGCTATTGGCTCTAGAATTAGTACCTTCCTACGGCTTGATCGTATTTATTAAATTTGTGTGGAACATCAGTGGTGTGGTATTAACTTCATGCAGGATTGTTGGAAATTAAAACATTGAAAGGGGCAACATATGCCAATATTTTGTCATGCAAACTTTTACAAGATCTGCCAATATTTTGTTATGCAAACTTTTCCAACAACTGCCACTATTTTGCTACACTTATGTTTCCAATACTGGCAAACACGACCAATGCCCACCAGGATGATAGATTCAGACAAGGCTGCTTAACGAGCGACCTGCTTGTTCCAATTCTGTCATATGTGCAGACATGTATATGCACTCTGGCCCAGTTACCTCATTTAACGACAGCATGACCTCGCTAGACTGGTGTTTGCATACTTTGGAGAATGGTGGGTGAAATGACATAAAAAATAATCCATACATCTTGAAAGCATGTTAACTGCAGGATAAAAATGATTATATGTGTTAACATATACACAGTGGCGCGTTGACACAAACATGGCAATGCTATGACACGGTGATTTGGTGACAGACACGTTTACACGCCTAGAAATAGGAAACAAGACAATACACCGCACATAGTCTTACTCCTCATAATTTTTAATATCTCAGTTAAAGAACAATTAAACAATGAACAAAACACAGGCCCAATCCTGAGAGTATTTTCTACTTAAACCCGATTTCCCACCACTGCTAACCTTCATACAAGAAGTATATTGCTGTTTAAACACATTCTTCCACACAAGATATGGAGGTACTGGGAGTGGCCATTGCAGTTTATTGATAGCTTATCACAGGCTTTTCGGTACCAATATGTCATTAGCAGTAAGGTAGCTGCTATGGTATGACTCAAATCTTCTGAGGAAACAGCACGATAACCAGTTGACAGAACAGAGACCATTGCAGTTATATGTGAAGTTGTCACAAAAACTCTGTTACATACATACAAACATACATACATAAATACATACACGCATATACATACAAACACGCACACACTCGCATATATATATATATATATATATATATATATATATATATATATATATATATATATATATATATATATATATATATATATATATATATATATATATATATATATATATATATACATATATATATATATATATATATATATATATATACATATATATATATATATATATATATATATATATATATATATATATATATATATATATATATATATATATATATATATATATATATATATATATATGTGTGTGTGTGTGTGTGTGTGGAGGAGAAGCAGTATCTCGAGAAAGACAGTCAAACTCAAGCACTGGTAAATTCTACATCCAGTCAAACAGAACCCTTACTTACCAGCCAAGATCACAAACCGAGTAGAAACGATAGACATGGCCAAGAAACTCAGGTAGACTTGAATACCATCAAAGCAAAAATAGTCACAGCATCCACAAGTTCTGCTGAGGAGGAAATTTCTTCAGAAAATAGAAATTCTTCAAATTCACTGAACACACCCCCTTATTGCCCCTCATCACAGGAAGGTGAAGCACGGCAGAGGAATGATCGGATTTACACCATCCTTCTCATAAGGGATTCCTTAATAAAGCATATTAAACCAAATGACCTTATCATAAAATGTAAAACTCCAAACATGAATGGTGCTACGGAGTCTCTACAGAAAATGAGATGACCTCTTGTTTTGATCGAGTCATTATGGTAGTGGGCACTAACGACTTAGTGAAACCTGCAGCTGTGTTTAAAGAAAATGCTGAAAACATGATGGAAACAGCAATTGAGTGCCGTGGTGAAAAGGAAGATGTCATTATAAGTGCCATACTGCCTAGGTATGATGAACAATACTGTAAAGTAGGTTGGGCTTATCAAATTCTTCAGGAGTTAAGTTCAAAATATGGCGTCCAGCTTAAACCCTACCCTATACAACTCACCACAAAAAAATCATTCCACCTATACAGGCACGACAACGTCCACCTAAATTTCAGGGATAGTAGGCTGCCAGCTGACCATCTTTTTTAAAAAACTTTTTTGCTAGCTGACTATCTTAATCTAGATGTCAAAATAGCTTCAAATCTAAACAGGTCTCACTACGCTTATGATCAGCAGAGGCACCCAAGCTCACATTCAGGTCGTCACAATTGTGGAGAAAGGAATCACGAGAAACACAATTGCTGGTGTGGCGCCCCACTGCACTGCGATGAATGTGGACAACTGGGACCAAAAAAGAAAATGTGCCCATACTAGGAATATGGCCCTAACCCTAACCAGGATGAGAGTGCCAGTACAAAATTTGGACAGTACCCTAAAAATCAAAATTGATAACGATTATTTAGAAAATTCACAAAGTGAAAAGGTTTTTGGGGTTACAATAGATGAATCTTTATGCTGGACAGAGCAAGTTGATAAAACCTGCAAAAAGATCATTTTCAACCTGCATATTTAAAAAAATAATAAAAAAAGAACCTTTACTACAATTAAATTACTGTTGTTCAGTGTGGGGAAACTGTCCAACAAATCAACAAAACGGAATACCTAAAATACAAAAGCGGGCAGCCCGCTTAATATTGGATGCCGATTTGGCAACTCCATCTTCTGATCTATTCAAAAAGCTTAAATGGCTCCCTTTATCTAAATATGGGGAATATTAACAGGCTGTCACTGTATACAAAAGCCTTAATGAGTTAAACCCCCATTATATGAACAAACCTTTTTTCATATACACGAGTGCTCATGTATATATATATATATGTATATTTATATATATATATATATATATATATATATATATATATATATATATATATATATATATATATATATATATATATATATATATGGTACATATACATATACAATACACACCCATATGTATGTACCTATGGAAAAGGTATGTGTAACTATACATTCATGCACCTGTCTATCGTTAAATAAATGTTTTATACTTTCAAATACAAAAGCGGGCAGCCCGCTTAATATTGGATGCCGATTTGGCAACTCCATCTTCTGATCTATTCAAAAAGCTTAAATGGCTCCCTTTATCTAAATATGGGGAATACTAACAGGCTGTCACTGTATACAAAAGCCTTAATGAGTTAAACCCCCATTATATGAACAAACCTTTTTTCATATACACGAGTGCTCATGTATATATATATATATGTATATTTATATATATATATATATATATATATATATATATATATATATATATATATATATATTTATATATATATATATATATATATATATATGTATATATATATATATATATATATATGGTACATATACATATACAATACACACCCATATGTATGTATCTATGGAAAAGGTATGTGTAACTATACATTCATGCACCTGTCTATCGTTAAATAAATGTTTTATACTTTCAAATGTTTTTGGATTATCCCGTTTGTACTACCCTGTCAAAAACAAGGTCAAGCAGCCCCTCCGCTACCTAACTCTGACCTGCTGAATCTATTTGGATCTATTATACTTATTGAGCCAACCATCAAGCAAAAACCTCATTCTCATCATGCCTAGTGAGCAAGGTAGCTGAGTGACGCTTCAGAAGTAGGACACTGTATTTGTCAAACAGCAACTATGATGGTGTGGGTGAGAAGTCCTAGCTTTTTAGCTGTTTTTTGCTTGTGTGTTACGATTGCTTCATCGTTCCGAATACTGCTTATGACTAGCTGTATTCGCAGCCATGCAAGGTACATGACAAGCCTTGCAGAGGCTCTAGTTGAGGAAGGACATGAAGTAGGATTCATCATGTCTTCATCACAGCCAGAGGCTGAGGTCAACTATCTACGTTCTATAGGAGTCAACGTCTACAGATTCAAATCTTCCATGGGACCAATGACTTTAAAGAGGTCAAATTCAACCGTGGCCACAACCTATGCCATGACACAAAACACAACCGCATATTATATTATGCTAGATAACCTTAACCAACAAGAAAAACAGCACGTCTTTGACATGATGGATGACAAAGATCTTCTGCCAGCACTTAAAGCACAAAAGTTTGATTTGGTTGTTATCAATATATTGGTGATCAATTTCAATGGATACATCATTCCCTACACTTTGGGAGTACCTTACGTGACAGTGTCGACATTTTTCCAACCCTGGGTAGAGAGAATACCCGCCCTACCCTCCTTTGTGCCATTTCCACTACTCAGTGACTATACAGAGAAAATGACATTCATCCAGAGACTTCACAATACCTACCTTTTTGCTTCTATGTCTCTGAAAATGGCTAGGCCAGATGAGGTTGTTGACATAACCTGGAAGAAGTACCTACCTGGGGTAATCCCTCCTACCCCACAGGAGCTCCGTAGTAAAGCAGCTTTGACATTCTACAACACTGACCACATTATCAGCTACCCAGTTCCATCCATGCCAAATGTTATATACACAGGTGGTCTCTCTGCAAAACCTGGAAAGCCACTGGCACCTGAATATACCACCATATTGGATAATGCAAAATATGGTGTTGTCCTAGCTGCTACAGGTTTGACTATATCAGTTGTAAACAGCCTTGGCGAAAAAAAAATATATGATGCATTTGGCCTGCTAAAAGTACCAGTTATTTTCAAATATAGGGATTATAATAAGCCCATTCCATACAATGTTAAAATCTTCAAAGAATTGCCCATAAACGACCTTCTTGCACATCCCAAGGTCAAAGTATATGTTACCCATTGTGGCCATAACAGTCAGATGGAAGCATTATATCATGGTGTTCCAATGGTTTGTATTCCCTTTTTTGGTGACCAACCCTTCAACTCAGCCAGGGCCCAGTATAAAGGATATGCAATAAGATTCAACATTGGCAAAGGTTCATCAAAGGAACTTGCTGCTGCCATTAATGAGGTTTGGAACAACGCCACCTACAGGGACACCATTCAGAGAGCATCAAGGATTCTTCGTGACAGTCCACAGACACCTTGCCAGAAGGCAGTGTATTGGATTGAGCATGTGATTAAGTTTGGGAGTAAGCACTTGAGGTCCTATGCCCTGGAGATGCCACTCTACCAATACTGGATGCTTGACATCTTGGCACTTCTGCTTGTTGTCCTCATTGTGGCTGTTCTCGTCAGTATTAGCATCATTGTGTGTGTTGCGAGGGTGGTCAAAAAAGCACTGAAACCTGGACCCAAAACTAAATCAGACTAATTAAGTATTCACTTTCTGAAAGTCTGGCAATAACCATGGTCATAATTACTTCGATATGAATGTCATAATGCAGGTGTATGCTTGTTTGAGTGTAATAACTTGTTTTCCTGTATATTCATTAGTACATATTAGGTACAGTACGTTTAGGTATCCATAATCGCAATGTGCTATCTATTATCTTGGTCTACCATAAAATTCTCTATATCAGCATTGATTTATGATATCTGCTTTTCATGCGTTTTTTAAAAAAGCATTACAACTACATTATTGCCATAATTATGATAATGATTATAGCGTTACAATTACATTAAAGCTATAACTATATATAGAATAGGCACTTCATTTAGTATACGATCAATGTTTGTGTGTGTATGTATCTTTACTAACCATATGCTTGATATAAAAGGGTAGAAACAAAAATAATAAACAAGGAAATATAACATGAAAACATGAAATTCAGAGATGACATTACAAATAAAGGACTTAGAAGGAAATGATAGGGCATTAACAAAGTTTGACAGGGAGAGTAGGAGAAACGAAATCTAATTAATTCAAACTGAAATATAACCATACAGGCACAGAGCTTAAGAGCCCCCCATGGTTCCAACTGGAGAGATAAATCTTAACTTCTTAATCAGCACATATGACAAACTGCCTGCAAGAGTAAATTTAGTATAAGGTGATAATGTTTCACACATCCTTAACTGTTTTTTTGTAATACCAGGGTAACTAATCTACCATCTTAAATATGATTTAATGAATGAGTGATAAGTGATCACCAAATTCAATCATCCAAGATACTACAGGCATATTATCTAATGCAAACAACTACAATCTGTTTATTTGAAATTAGTTCAAAAGCGTATCTGCTTTGAAAAATAAATTTGGCAAAACATGAATTTATGCTGGTTCAGTTTCTTCTTTTGCACCTGCATTTTTGAAATATTTTGACTTGTGCCATATTGCTTTCAGTGTGTGGTGGTGTCTGCCCTGATGGTCTCGTGGTCTAAGGCGTTGCCAGTGACTGCTTGCTGCCTCTTACATCTGTCCTGATGCCTGTTTCTTGTTTTGTAAATTGGTAATCAATGCTAAATTTACTATTTGCCAATATGCGAAGGCATTATCAGTGGCAATAAAATGCGTTTCTGGAAGGTTTTGGTAAATGAAGGTCAACTCTTTGAATTGATGACGTCATTTGCCGGAAAAGAAATTGCGAGAAAACCAAATAACTATTTCTATTTTTTTTCTCATGGTGGAAGTGAACATCAAGCAGATTGGTGAAATAAGGAATTGACTCATAGCAAAGAAATGTGGTAATATACCTATATATTTTGGTCTAAAGAGGCCAAACTCAACTAGATGTGCAAAAGGATGTGCATGCTTACATTGTTATACCCATTGATAGGACGACATATTGATCCATCTCTTCTAGTGAACCAGTCATTCCATTTGCTTCATGCTCCTCAATTTTGGGACCTCGCTCTTTGCAGTGTCAATGTATCCTCAACTGTCATTACTTATTCTCTTTTAGTCACTGCTTTGTGTGATTAAGTTGATAATGTCATTTAAAAGTATGTCGCAGTGAAATAACATTTTCTCCACTTACAGGTTTAATATGGGATTCACTTATACAGGTTTAATATGTTTAATATGTACTTATATCATTTTCTCATTCAACAGTTGACACTGTAACCTCTACCTTCTGTATTTCTATATATGCAATATTCAACTACAGGTATTATGCACTAAATAATGGCCATAGTTGACTCCAAGGAAAATAAACAAAAACATTCTTGAAAAAGACATTTGCTCCACTTTCCACCATGATGGACATGCAAACATTTTTCAGGAGGTAAATATGGATTTCTCTGCAAAGAAAGAGGGACATTAATTATTTCTAACATGTTAGGTATTTATCCAAATATACACCTTGAACAACAGGTGGTGCATGGCCCAGCCTGAGGTTTTATTTGCGATGGGGTCGAGCCCAACACAACGGGAACATTGGGCTAAAGTGATAACAACGAGGACAAGGTTTGAATGACGTCTAGGGCATGCAGACAGCAGTTTAACTTTGGCTGTTTTCTTCCCCAATACTAAGGAACAGGAGAGTCTTAGAAGTTTGAGATAAAAAGAGGACATTCGCAGATAGATACGATAACTTGGATTTCATTAAAGATGTGATATGATGAGGAGATATTGCCTCAAAATATAGTGGATTCGCATGAAATTTGAAACTATGTATTTTGTATCAACCATTGCACTTATTCAGTTTAAAGAAAATGAAAGGTCAGTTTAATGTAAAATATTCGGGGATTGGGCTAAATCCCTGAAAATAGGAGAATCATTTTTGACTTGTTTACTGGACGCATTTCAGTGCTTCCTTGGATGGTTAGTTGAGTGCTACTTACGATTCCTGACTATCCAAGTAATGAGGATTCAGCTCAATACTTGGTATTGTGCTGAATAATTCATGCTCAGCCAAAGTTTCTTTACATTCCTTTATAAATATATATATATATATATATATATATATATATATATATATATATATATATATATATATATATATATATATATATATATATATATATATATATATATATATAAGGCAAAGTCTCCGCTATCTAACACTGACCGACTTGACCTTAGGACTAATGTACCTACTGAGTCAATGATAAAGAAATACCAAACGATTTATTCTCTTTATGTCCTATGGGCTAGATTACAGTGGAGTGACACTACAGAATTAGGACACTGTATTGGCTGCAATGCAATGAAGATGGCATCAATGAGTAGTGCTAGCTTTTTAGCTTTTTGGGGATTGTGTGTAACTATTGCATCATCGTCCCGGATACTGCTTATGACCAGCTGCGTTCGCAGCCACGAGAGGTACATGACAAGCGTTGCAGAGGCTCTAGCTGAGGCAGGACATGAGGTGGGCTTCATCATGTCTTCAGCACAGCCAGAAGCTAAGGTCGGCTATCTACGTTCTAAAGGAGTTAACATCTACAGATTCAAATCTTCTGAGGGGCCAAATACTCTAGAGAAATCAAATTCAACGCTGGCCACAACCTACGCCATGACACAAAACACAACTGCATATTATCTTGCACTGGATTACTTTAAACAACACGAAAAACATCACGTCTTTGACATGATGGATGACAAAGATCTTCTGCCAGCACTTAAGGCACGAAAGTTTGACTTGGTTGTAATCAATATAATGGTGACCAATTTCAATGGATACATCATTCCCCACACCCTGGGAGTACCTTACGTGACAGTGTCGACATATTTCCAACCCTGGGTAGAGAGGATACCCGCCCTGCCTTCCTTTGTGTCATTTCAACTACTTGCTGACTATACAGAGAAAATGACATTCTTCCAGAGACTTCACAATACATACCTCTTTGCTACTATGTCTTTGAAAATGGCTAGGCCAGATAAGGATGTTGACATAACCTGGAAGAAGTACCTACCTGGGGTAACCCCTCCTACTCCACAGGAGCTGCGTAGTAAAGCAGCTTTGACATTCTATCCCACTGACCACATCATCAGCTACCCAGTTCCATCCATGCCAAATGTTATATACACTGGTGGTCTTACCGCAAAACCTGGAAAGCCGCTGGCACCTGAATATACCACCATATTGGATAATGCAAGAGAAGGTGTTGTTCTCGCTGCTACAGGTATGGTCATATCCGTTATGAACAATCTTGGTGAAAAGAAACTAATTGATGCATTCGGCATGCTAAAAGTACCAGTTATTTTCAAATATGGTGATTATAACAAACCCATTCCAGATAATGTGAAAATCTTCAAAGAATTGCCGCAAAATGACCTTCTTCCTCATCCCAAGGTCAAAGTATATGTTACCCATTGTGGCCATAATAGTCAAATGGAAGCATTATACCATGGTGTTCCAATGGTTTGTATTCCTTTTTTTGGTGACCAACCCTTCAATTCAGCCAGGGCCCAGTATAAAGGATATGCAATAAGATTCAACATTGGCAAGGGTTCATCAAAGGAACTTGCTGCTGCTATTAATGAGGTTTGGAACAACGCCACCTACAGGGACACCATTCAGAGAGCCTCAAGGATTCTTCGTGACAGTCCACAGACACCTTGCCAGAAGGCAGTGTATTGGCTTGAGCATGTGATCAAGTTTGGTAGTAAGCATTTGAGATCCTATGCCCTGGAGATGCCACTCTACCAATACTGGATGCTTGATATCTTGTCAATTCTCCTTGCCGTCCTCATTGTGGCTGTTCTCGTCAGTATTGGTGTCATTTTGTGTGTTGTGAGAATGGTCAAAAAAGCACTGAAATCTTGGCCCAAAACTAAATCAGACTAATTAAGTATTCACTTTATGAAGGTTTAGTGATAAACAAGGTATGATTACTTCTGTATAAATATCATAATGAAAGTGTATGCTTCATAATAAGGCGTATTCTTCATAATCATAATGAAGGTGATTGTAATGACCTGTTTACATGTATGTTCATCAGAATAAATTTGGTTCAGTATGTTAAGGTATCCTTATTCTCAATAATCTCAATACCCTAGTCCAACATTATAGTAAGATATAATGCTCTTTATCAGAATTATTTTATGATATCTGCTTTTATGTACTTAAAAATTAAGAATAGCATTACAACTACATTATAGTTAAAACTATATATAGAATAGGCATTTGATTTGTATGTATGCATTTTTACCACTCACTATATGCTTGATATAAAAGGGTAGAAACAACTATAATAAACATAAGGAAATATAACAGAAGAAAACATGAAATTAAGAGATTATATTACAAAAAAAGGACTTACGAAGGCCTAAAGAAGCCTAAAATGATAGGGCAATGATAAAAGTCCGACAGGGCATGTACAACAATTCTCTTGTCAACTGAAGCATGACCTATTTCTTTGAAAAATACAAAGCCAGCCTGAAAGGCAAAGAAGCTCTCTTTGAACAGATAAGGTGGGCAATTGTCAATTATCTGAAATCCTAAAAAGATACAACATAAATCAGTTTATTTACCAAGTTCAGCCCATATTCTCTATTTTTGATCATGTTTCCACTGCAGAACTTTGGTACCATCATATACTACCAAGTATTTTCTGTACATAAAGGTATAATATCTGTTACTATACTCACATATCAAGTCTTGTTTTTTTCAAAAACATCTTTGACACTACTAAAGATTTCTATCCTGCTATCACCTGTAAATGTGTATCAACAATTTGCATAAGTTTTAAAGATATCATAACCTGTGCTCTGTCAAGTTTTTGCATATATCTACTATATAATACTCAATAGTTTGTCTTAAACGGTGGTTATAGTTGTCTCAGAGAAAAAAAAAATAATTCTAAAAATAAAAAACATATGTAATCGGAAGTTCGTGCGAGTATTTCTTTAAATATGTACATTGATCACTACATTACTTTTTTGGTTGACTATCTTCACCATGTTCTCCCATTTGTAGTAAGTTTTTTAACGCACTTTGGGCATCCTTTCTAATAATAATGAAATGAAGATAACT
Source organism: Maea johnstoni (assembly GCA_963942565.1). Taxonomy (NCBI): domain Eukaryota; kingdom Metazoa; phylum Annelida; class Polychaeta; order Spionida; family Magelonidae; genus Maea; species Maea johnstoni. The sequence goes on along the minus strand of OZ012689.1, from coordinate 18,195,432 downwards.
TACGTGAAAATTGACCCTATGTACCGAACCGGCTAGGACGTAGGGCAAACCTTCAAACTTTTTAATCAGCATAATTATATAAATATTTATAAAATAAGGTCTACAACTATTTATGAATGATTCATAAATATATATACATCATTCATGGAAATTAATGATCTATAAGTTGAACAGTTTATTCACCAGAAGTGCCAATGACTAAGGATTAGGAGATGGTTTTCGCAGGGTACTTGTTTTCATAAGCGCTTACAACTAGCTAGTCACAAACTAGCCAGAGTTTGGCAGAAAAAGAAACGACAATTCTCAGATTCAATGTTTGGCAAGGCTTCTTTGTAGCAGAAGAAATGTAGAAGTTCTCACATTCTAAGACAGCATGGCACTATTTCTGTTTCACTCCATCTACAAACAAAACGTAATTGCAAAGCAGAAATATTTCCATTGCATTTACTCTCATTCTCCGTTGGATCAGGTTTGCCCCGGTTGTTATATACACATGAGCAGCATTGCACAGAGCTGTCTATGGAGCTTTGTTACTGAAAGACCCGATGCATCTATTCGTGAAGAGAAGGAAATTTCTTCGGCGTTTCTGGGTTCTCTTTCGTCACGATATGACCTAAGCTGTTGAACGCGATTTAAAACTTATTTAAAACATTAAATCATTTCCTTCCTTCCTAATGTGATGCAATGAAATAGTTCA
>OZ012689.1:18182235-18192235 GCA_963942565.1 Maea johnstoni | reverse complement strand
TTGACTCCAAGGAAAATAAACAAAAACATTCTTGAAAATTAAAAAGATGACATTTGCTCCACTTTCCACCATGATGGACATGCGAACATTTTTCAGGAGGTAAATATGGATTTCTCTGTAAAGAAAGAGGGACATTAATTATTCTTAAAATGTTAGGTATTCATCCAAGTATACACCTTAAACAGCAGGTGGTCCTAGCCTGAGGTTTTATTTGCGATGGGGTCGAGCCCAACGCAACGGGAACATAGCGCAAAAGTGGAAACAACCAGGACAAAGTTCGAATGACGTCTAGGGTATGCAGACAGCAGTCTAACGTTGGCTGTTCTCTTCCCCAATACTAAGGAACAGGAGAGTCTTAGAAGAATGAGATAAAAAGAGGATATTCGCGGATAGATGGATAACTCGGATTTCATTAAAGATGGTGATATAATGAGGACATATTGCCTCAATATATATTGGCTTCGCATGAAATTTGAAACTATGTATTTTGTATCAACCATCGCACATATTCCGTTTAAAGAAAATGAAAGGTCAGTTCAATGTAAAATTTCAAGGGATTTGGCTAAATCCCTGAAAATAGGAGAATTTTATATCTATATATCTATATATCTATATATCTATATATATATATATATATATATATATATACATATATATATATATATATATATATATATATATATATATATATATATATATATATATATATATATATATATATATATATATATATATATATATATATATGTATGTATATATACAGTGAAACCTCGAAAGAGTGAACGCCTTGGGACCGGGCCAAAACCAAAATGTTCACTATAAGGGGATGTTCACACTTTCGGGGGGTTTGTAAGTTGGTCCACAAGAGAGACATGACATAAAGCATATATTCACCTTGTCATTTTACATTAGATACATAGGACCTGATTCTTTTAGAGAATCATAATTCATTAGCAGACACAGATAAGTACTTCAAAAACAAAATAATGTAGCCACAAATGCCGATCTTCTAAGCTGTAGTTAGTGATCTCTGGCTTTTCCCACTGTCATGGCAGTGTATCGGCGTCACCATTTTCTCTATGGGCAGGTCAACTCTTGGCGTCTTAGTGCCTAGGGAAGTTATCATACCTACCTTGAACATTGTCACCTTTTACTGCTGGGGTAAGGGTTAGCTTTTGATCACTAACTGATCCTAAATTTCTTCATGCACTGCAAAACAGTACTCACTCCTTTCTACACAAGAGTGATAATCCCGTGTCTCAAGTAGCAAAACAGGCTGACACAAATGTGATTGCAATCACTGATGCTAAACTTAACCTGGCAAGATAAAGTGGAAGTATCTAGTGTGGCCAGTAGAAACTCACACAAAATGCAATACACTGTGACCTACATGTACTTGTACACTGGTGTTCACATATAGGAGGTTCTCAGGACCATTTTCTACCCCAAAAAAGTGTTCATTGTTCGGATAACGGGGTGTTCACTCTTCATAAAACTAAAACGTATCAGAAAAAAACTGGGACCGGGGAAAAGTGTTCACAATAAGAGGTGTTCACACTTTCGGGGTGTTCAAATCCCGAGGTTTCACTGTATATATATATATATATATATATATATATATATATATATATATATATATATATATATATATATATATATATATATATATATATATATACATATATATATATATACATATATATATATATATATATATATATATATATATATATATATATATATATATATATATATATATATATATATATATATATATATATATATATATATATATATATGCACACACTTCCAACGTGATTGTGGATCATCCCCTCCGTACTATCCTGTCAAAAGCAAAGTCTCCGCTATCTAACACTGACCTACTTGACCTTAGGACTTATGTACCTACTGAGTCAATGATAAAGAAATAAAAAACGATTTATTTTCTTCATGTCTTATGGGCTAGATTACAGTGGGGTGACACTACAGAATTAGGACACTGTATATGCTGCAATGCAATGAAGATGGCATCAATGAGTAGTGCTAGCTTTTTAGCTTTTTTGGGATTGTGTGTAACTATTACATCATCGTCCCGGATACTGCTTATGACCAGCTGTGTTCGCAGCCACGAGAGGTACATGACAAGCCTTGCAGAGGCTCTAGCTGAGGCAGGACATGAGGTAGGCTTCATCATGTCTTCAGCACAGCCAGAAGCTGAGGTCAACTATCTCCGTTCTAAAGGAGTCAACATCTACAGATTCAAATCTTCCATGGGACCAAAGACTCTAGAGAAATCAACTTCAACCCTGCTCACAACCAATGTCGTGACACAAAATACAACTGCATCTCATCTTATGCTCGATTACTTTATACAAGAAGAAAAACAGCATGTCTTTGACATGATGGATGACAAAGATCTTATGCCAGTACTTAAGGCACGAAGGTTTCATTTGGCTGTTATCAATGTATTTGTGTTCAATTCCAATGGATACATCATTCCCCACACTCTGGGATTACCTTACGTGACAGTGTCGACACATTTCCAACCCTGGGTAGAGAGAATACCCGCTCTACCCTCATTTGTCCCATTACCGATACTCAGTGACTACACAGAGAAAATGACATTCTTCCAGAGACTTCACAATACATACCTCTTTGCTACTATGTCATTGAAAATGGCTAGGCCAGATAAGGTTGTTGACATAACCTGGAAGAAGTACCTACCTGGGGTAACCCCTCCTACCCCACAGGAGCTCCGTAGGAAAGCAGCCTTGACATTCTATAACACTGACCATATTATCAGCTACCCAGTTCCATCCATGCCAAATGTTATATACACTGGTGGTCTTTCTGCAAAACCTGGAAAGCCACTGGCACCTGAATATACCACTATCTTAGATAATGCAAAAGATGGTGTTGTCCTAGCTGCTACAGGTTTGACCATATCAGTTGTAAACAGCCTTGGCGAAAAAAAACTATTTGATGCATTTGGCATGCTAAAAGTACCAGTTATTTTCAAATATAGGGATTATAAAAAGCCCATTCCATATAATGTTAAAATCTTCAAAGAATTGCCCATAAACGACCTTCTTGCACATCCCAAGGTCAAAGTATATGTTACCCATTGTGGCCATAACAGTCAGATGGAAGCATTATACCATGGCATTCCAATGGTTTGTATTCCCTTTTTTGGCGACCAACCCTTCAATTCAGCAAAGGCCCAGTATAAAGGATATGCAATAAGATTCAACATTGGCAAGTGATCATCAAAGGAGCTTGCTGCTGCTATTAATGAGGTTTGGAACAATGTCACCTACAGGGACACTATCCAGAGAGCCTCAAGGATGTTTCGTGACAGTCCGCAGACACCCTGCCAGAAGGCAGTGTATTGGATTGAGCATGTGATTAAGTTTGGGAGTAAGCATTTGAGATCCTATGCCCTGGAGATGCCACTTTATCAATACTGGATGCTTGACATCTTGGCACTTCTAGTTGCTGTCCTCATCGTGGCTATTCTCCTCAGTATTGGCGTCATTGTGTGCACTGTGAGAATGGTCAAAAGAGCACTGAAAGCTGGGCCCAAAACCAAATCAGACTAGTATCCACTTCCTTAGAGTTTTGGGCAATCACCAAGGGTATAATTACTTCTTTATAAATACCATAATGAAAGTGTATGCTTGATTATTACAACTTATTTATCTGTATGATCATTTTTACACTTTAGGGATAGTCCTTTTAGGTATCCATTCTCTGATTGAATTATCTATTACCTTAGTCCAACATTACAGAGATAAAAAGCTTTTTATAAGAATTGATGTATTATATCTTCTTATATGTATTTCTGTATAAAAAGAAATTAGAATAGCATTTCAACTACATTACAGTTACAACGACAGGTTAGGCACTTGATTTAGTTAAAGTTCAATGTATGTGTATGCATGTATCTTTACTATAAAAGGGTATAAACAGAAAGAATTACACATAATGAAATTTAACAGAAAAAACATGCAATAATGAGATTACATTACACATAAATGACAGACAAAGACGTCAAGAAGCTTAAAAATGATAGAAAATTCGCAAGAGCTGACAGGAAGAGTATGAGAAACTATATGTAATCAATTTAGATAGAAAAATAGACATCCAGGCACAAAGAGCCTTTGTGCCTGCTGCAACTGATGATATAAATCTTATATTAATCAACCCATATTGCAAGCTCTCTTTAAGTAAATTAAGTATATGGTGACAATATATTTTACATACATGACAGTTTTTTTTTCGATCAGAATAAATGGTGTACCTTCTCCAATAAGGACTGAGTGATAAGTGATCACCAAGTTCAATCATCCAAGATACTACTGGCGCTTTATTGAATGATCACAACTACAGTTTGGTTGTTTATATGAGTTTGATAAGTGTATCTGCTCTGAAATTTATTTTGGCCAAACGTGAATTTATGCTGATTCGAACTCTTATTATTAATGCACCTGCATCTTCAAAATGTTGTGCCACATTGTTTCCAGTATGTTTTGGGGCCTGCCAAGGCATAGTGGTCTAATGTGTTGCCACTGACTGCTTGCTGTCTCTCATTCTTGCCCTTGGCCATATCCCCGGGTTGGGAATGTGAGAAATTGCCAGTGACTAAAGGTTACATGGTTTTCACCGGGTAATCGTGTCCTTCACCACCTACAACTGGCTAGTATGGCTGGAGAAGTAACGATTATTCCCAAATTCAATGTATGGTAAAAGTTTCCAACAATGCTTATTAATGCTTCTTTGTAGCAGACATGTTTGGAAGAAATGTAGAAGTTCTCATATTTTAAGACAGTGTGGCACTATTTCTGTTTACCTCCATCTTAAACTGTGATTGCAAAGAAGTTCTCCCCATCGCTTTTACTCTCAAACAACTCAGTATCCATGGCCAATGAACATTAAACCAGTTTCTATGCACTATGCTCTGCCATACCACCATGCATGGACTTGCCTATGGAAAGCCGTTCTTGCATAAAAGCACAATTTGTCATTAATGATAAATAAATTGTCATTATATTAATATGGAATGCTTTCTCTTCATTTAATCACTATTTTTCTTTAAAGAGAAATATTTATCTTTACAGAGATTTTATTTTCATTAATGATAAATCAAAAATTGAATTGTCTTTGAATAAAAATCATTTATCATTAAAGTAAAATCATCTATCATTAAAGAAAAATCATTTATCATTAAAGAGAATTCGACTTGATTTTTCTTTAAAGAAAAATGATTTATCATTAAAGAAAAATTATCTATCAATAATGAAAAATTGAAGTATTTTTCTTTAATGATAAATCACTTATCATTAATGATAAATCATTTATCATCAATGTATGGATATCAATGATAAATCATTTATCATTAATGATAAATCATTTATCATTAAAGAAAAATCATTTTTCTTTAATGATAAATCATTTTTCTTTAAAGAGAATTCGTGTTGAATTCTCTTTAAAGAGAATTGATTTATAAGAAAATTACTCGTATTTCCCATTAAAGAAAAATCCTTTTGATTTTTCTTTAGTGATAAATGATTTTTCTTTAATGATAAATGATTTTTCTTTAATGATAAATCATTTTTCTTTAATGATAAATCGAGGTATTTTTCTTTAATGATAAATCATTTATCATTAATGATAAATCATTTATCATTAAATAAAAATCATTCTGTGGGTCAAACGAATGCCCGTATGTGTCAAATGTATGGAATGTATGGAATGTTTTCTCTGCATTTAATCAGTATTTTTCTTTAATGATAAATGATTTTTCTTTAATGATAAATCATTTTTCTTTAATGATAAATCATTTTTCTTTAAAGAAAAATCAAGGTATTTTTCATTAATGATAAATGATTTTTCTTTAAAGAGAATTCGTTACGAATTTTCTTTAAAGAAAAATGATTTATCATTAAAGAAAAATGATTTTTCTTTAATGATAAATCATTTTTCTTTAATGATAAATCATTTTTCTTTAATGATAAATCATTTTTCTTTAATGATAAATCAATTTTCTTTAATGATAAATCGAGGTATTTTTCTTTAATGATAAATCATTTATCATTAATGATAAATCATTTATCATTAAAGAGAATTCTTGTTGATTTTTCTTTAAAGAAAAATCCTCTGATTTTTCTTTAATGAAAAATCATTTATCATTAAAGAAAAATCATTTATCATTAAAGAAAAATGATTTATCATTAAAGAAAAATCATTTATCATTAAAGAAAAATCATTTTTCTTTAAAGAGAATTCGCCGCGAATTTCCATTAATGATAAATGATTTTTCTTTAAAGAAAAATGATTTATCATTAAAGAGATTTGACACATACGGGCATTCGTTTAACCCACAGAATGATTTTTCTTTAATGATAAATGATTTATCATTAATGATAAATGATTTATCATTAAAGAAAAATACCTTGATTTATCATTAAAGAAAAATGATTTATCATTAATGATAAATCATTTATCATTAATGATAAATGATTTATCATTAATGATAATTCATTTATCATTAATGATAAATCATTTATCATTAAAGAAAAATCAAGGGGATTTTTCTTTAATGGGAAATACGAGTAATTTTCTTTAAAGAAAAATCATTTTTCTTTAATGATAAATCAATTCTCTTTAAAGAGAATTCAAAACGAATTCTCTTTAATGATAAATGATTTATCATTAATGATAAATGATTTTTCTTTAATGATAAATGATTTATCATTAATGATAAATCATTTATCATTAATGATAAATGATTTATCATTAATGATAAATCATTTATCATTAAAGAAAAATACCTTGATTTTTCATTAATGATAAATCATTTATCATTAAAGAAAAATCAAGTTGAATTCTCTTTAATGATAAATGATTTTTCTTTAATGATAAATGAATTTTCTTTAATGATAAATGATTTTTCTTTAAAGACAATTCAATTTCTGATTTATCATTAATGATAAATGATTTATCATTAATGATAAATGATTTATCATTAATGATAATTAAATTCTCTTTAATGATAAATAATTCTCTTTAAAGAAAAATAGTGATTAAATGCAGAGAAAACATTCCATAGGAATGTTTTCTCTGCATTTAATCACTATTTTTCTTTAAAGAGAATTATTTATCATTAAAGAGAATTTAATTATCATTAATGATAAAAGATTTATCATTAATGATAAATCATTATCATTAATGATAAATCAGAAATTGAATTGTCTTTAAAGAAAAAATCATTTATCATTAAAGAAAATTCATTTATCATTAAAGAAAAATCATTTATCATTAAAGAGAATTCAACTTGATTTTTCTTTAATGATAAATGATTTATCATTAATGAAAAATCGAGGTATTTTTCTTTAATGATAAATGATTTATCATTAATGATAAATGATTTATCATTAATGATAAATGATTTATCATTAAAGAAAAATCATTTATCATTAATGATAAATCATTTATCATTAAAGATAATTCGCGTTGAATTCTCTTTAAAGAGAATTGATTTATCATTAAAGAAAAATGATTTTTCTTTAAAGAGAATTACTCGTATTTCCCATTAAAGAAAAATCCTCTTGATTTTTCTTTAATGATAAATGATTTATCATTAATGATAAATGATTTATCATTAATGATAAATGATTTATCATTAATGATAAATGATTTATCATTAATGATAAATCATTTTTCTTTAATGATAAATCAAGGTATTTTTCTTTAATGATAAATCATTTATCATTAATGATAAATCATTTATCATTAAAGAAAAATCATTCTGTGGGTTAAACGAATGCCGATATGTGTCAAATCCCATTAATGAAAAATCATTTTTCTTTAAAGAAAAATCATTTATCATTAATGGAAATTTGCGGCGAATTCTCTTTAATGATAAATGATTTTTCTTTAATGATAAATGATTTTTCTTTAATGATAAATGATTTTTCTTTAATGACAAATGATTTTTCTTTAATGATAAATGATTTTTCATTAAAGAAAAATCACAGGAGTTTTCTTTAAAGAAAAATCAACACGAATTCTCTTTAATGATAAATGATTTATCATTAATGATAAATGATTTATCATTAAAGAAAAATGATTTATCATTAAAGAAAAATCATTTTTCTTTAATGATAAATCATTTTTCTTTAATGATAAATAATTTTTCTTTAAAGAAAATTCGTAGCGAATTCTCTTTAAAGAAAAATGATTTATCATTAATGAAAAATACCTCTATTTTTCTTTAATGAAAAATCATTTATCATTAAAGAAAAATCATTTATCATTAAAGAAAAATCATTTATCATTAAAGAAAAATACTGATTAAATGCAGAGAAAACATTCCATACAAATGTCTTTAATGAAAAATCATTTTTCTTTAAAGAAATATCATTTATCATTAATGAAAATTCGCGGCGAATTCTCTTTAAAGAAAAATGATTTTTCTTTAATGATAAATGATTTTTTTTAATGATAAATGATTTTTCATTAATGATAAATCATTTATCATTAAAGAAAAATACCTTGATTTATCATTAAAGAAAAATCAACACGAATTCTCTTTAATGATAAATCATTTATCATTAATGATAAATGATTTATCATTAAAGAAAAATACATCGATTTATCATTAAAGAAAAATGATTTATCATTAAAGAAAAATGATTTATCATTAAAGAAAAATGATTTATCATTAAAGAAAAATGATTTATCATTAAAGAAAAATCATTTTTCTTTAATGATAAATCATTTTTCTTTAAAGAAAATTCGTAACGAATTCCTTTTAAAGAAAAATGATTTATCATTAATGAAAAATACCTCTATTTTTCTTTAATAAAAAATCATTTATCATTAATGAAAAATCATTTATCATTAAAGAAAAATCATTTATCATTAAAGAAAAATAGTGATTAAATGCAGAGAAAACATTCCATACATTTTTCTTTAATGATAAATGATTTATCATTAATGATAAATGATTTATCATTAATGATAATTAAATTCTCTTTAAAGAAAAATAATTCTCTATAAAGAAAAATAGTGATTAAATGCAGAGAAAACATTCCATATTCAAGAAAAATACCTCGATTTATCATTAAAGAAAAATGATTTTTCTTTAAAGAAAATTCGCCAAGAATTGCACTTTCCAACCAGGCGTAACTAATAATAATAACAATAATAATAATAATAATAATAATAGTGATAATAATAATAATAATAATAATAATAATAATGATAATAATTATAATAATAATAATAATATATATATATATATATATATATAATTATATATATATATATATATATATATATATACATATATATATATATATATATATATATATATATATATATATATATATATATATATATATATATATATATATATATATATATATATATATATATATATATACAGTCAAACTTGCCTCAACGACCACTTCTCTAAACGACCACTTGCCTTGAACGACCATTTCAAATCCCCCAAGGCTATTCCCTGTATATTATGCCTTGACTAAGCGACCACTTGCTTGACGCGACCAACGACCATGAATCTTATCCCTAAGAGTACATGGTCCTTTATTCAACGACCACTTGAATGCCTAGTCGCCTTGTATATTGGAAAGGCACCATAAAATAATGAAATAATTGGTGAAAATTCGAAAGTTTATCATTTCTGAGGGTCCTCAATTAATGATATAGTTCAACTTTTATTTTTCTGAATTGTTTTTTCTCAAAATATAATGAAGAAATTTCAACAAACGCAGCTAAACATAACAACCTCAATAATTCCAGGTCATTGTTGGAAATTCTTTGTTTTTTCATAACCTCGCTCAGACCCTCAACCCCCTTCTTAAGAGACCACCTCTTTTAAAGACCACTTCTGACATTTCCCTTGAGCGGTCGCTTAATAGAGGTTTGACTGTATATATATATATATGTATATATATATGTACCACAGTTGCTTGCC
>OZ012689.1:18109569-18174569 GCA_963942565.1 Maea johnstoni | reverse complement strand
AAGTTTTTGTTACCCATTGTGGTCATAACAGTCAGATGGAAGCATTATATCACGGTGTTCCAATGGTTTGTGTTCCCTTTTTTGGTGACCAACCCTTCAATTCAGCCAGGGCCCAGTATAAAGGATATGCAATAAGATTCAACATTGGCAAAGGTTCATCAAAGGAACTTGCTGCTGCCATTAATGAGGTTTGGAACAATGCCACCTACAGGGACACCATTCAGAGAGCCTCAATGATTCTTCGTGACAGTCCACAGACACCCAGCCAGAAGGCAGAGTATTGGATTGAGCATGTGATTAGGTTTGGGAGTAAGCATTTGAGATCCTATGCACTGGAGATGCCACTCTACCAATACTGGATGCTTGACATCTTGGCACTTCTGCTTGCTGTCTTCATCGTGGCTGTTCTCGTTAGTATTGGTGTCATTCTTTGTATTGTGAGGGTGGTCAAAAAGGCATTGAAACCTGGTTCCAAAACTAAATCAGACTAATTAAGTATTCTCTTCCTGAAAGTCTGACAATAACCATGGGTATAATTACTTCTGTATAAATACCATAATGAAAGTGTAAGCTTGTGTGGTTGCAATAACTTGTTTACCTGTATGATCATTAGTACACATTAGGTATAGTCCGTTTATGTATCCATACTTTCAATGAGTTATCTACTACCTTAGTCCAACATTTTAGGATGATAAATTGTCCTTTATCAGAATTGATTGAAATGAACAATTGACATGAACCTCTGTTCTCCTTTCTACTGCCGCCAAAATGTGGGTGTATTGTAAGTACATGCACACCCCTAGCCTATTGTTATGCCTTAATTGCTGGTGAAACAACTTTTAAGTTTTAGCTTATCACTTCGGTGTGACCTGATTAATGTAAACCTGTTGAACTGCCAGGTTCAATCTAAACATGTTTTAATTTGATATGTGTGTTTATGGCTGAATTCTTTATTAATATCTTTTTCATGGTGGAAGTGAAAATCAAGCATCTTGGTGAAGTAAGACATTGACTCACTAGAAGAAACTGTAGAAATACACCTATGATCTTTGGTCTAAACAGGTCGAACTCGTCTAGGTGTGCAAGTGGTAGTGCATGGTTACATCATTATTTCCATTGATACATTGCCTACATATATGCCCTTGCCTACACCAATCACTTCTACACTTAAAGTTCACTTCGCTAGCTGGGACAACCTGTTTGCTACTATATTGCATGAATACCTGTACAGGGAGTCCCCGCCCACAAGATTTACACCACAAGTTTTGGTTCGCTTTCACAGTTATCCGAAGCTGGCCTGGGGATCCCTGCGTCTATATATTAACTTGCTACTGTAGTTAAGGTCCTGTAATAGTTTGTATCGTCTGACTTGTTTATATGATATGGTAATTAATGTGTGTTACTCATATGACACTGATATGGCATTTAAGGTCGATACATTGGCTGTCTTTAAGTACAGTGTTAACACAGCTGTTAGTGTTACTAGGGGTGGTAACACCTTACTTGAAGTGATGTGCAATTTTAGGTGGTAACACATCCATCCCATAACATGTATGTTAATACAAAATGTAACAGAAACTGTTAGTGTTGATCAGTGAAAGATGTTTAAGAGAGCCTTGTTCCCATATGCTTTCTGAAGACTGTAACAGTAACGGCTTAGGTGTTAACACCGTCCTGACTTAAAATACCATGTAGTTTATTTTTAGAATTGTTTTGTTTATTTTCCTCATGGTCAACTACGACCATTATTTTATACGTACTATTGGATCTTGTATAATAGACATATACGCAAGGGAAAACATTACAGAGCATGGTCATGATATCTTTAAAACTCATACAGTTTGTTGATTCATAGTGTCTTTCAAAACTGGTGCTATTTGTTGATACACCGTTCACAGGATAGGCATCTAAAGTGGTGTTCAACGATGTTATCTTTTTAGAAGACAAAAATTGGTTTGTAAGTAGAGTCACAGGTATTATGCATTTGTATACAGAAAATACTTTGTAGTATAAAACGATAACAGAGTTATAGAGTGGACACAGCAAAAGGATACATGGGGTGAAGTCAGCAAACAGACTAATTCATGTGATATCGATCCATTTGTGATTTTAGGAAATTGGCAATTGCACACCATTTCTTCTCAAAGAGTGTTTGTTTACCTTTCAAGCTGGCTTTGTATTTTTTGTGAAATAAATCTGTTTCAAGTCACAATAGAATTGTTGTATATGTGGTTTACTGTCCACCTTCATTGTCCCATATATATATTCTTTGCATATAAGTATGATACAGGAATATGTAGCACTGTTTTCTAAATCACCTCGTATGATACGGAAGTGGTATAACCTTTGTACCCAATTCCATCCAACCATTAATGGATGGAATCCCAAAAACATTGTATTATGGCACAGGGAAATAACATATATTCTAACTATCGTCACTTTGTTGGCAGAAGGTGTAACCGTTTGCTACTGCTAGCTCAGGTATCATCTAATCCTAATATAATCCCAGTATATAGGTCCTAATGCATGCTGCTGCTGCAGCCCATAAGTACATGTAATTATTCAGCCCAGAAGTCAGTTAAGGCACATGTTAACAGCACAAGGGTCAACTGGAGAGTGAGGCAAGGACAAGTACCCATGTGTCAAACAAAGGGAGTATCTTTATGACTATTGGTCAGATAAGAAGACCACAGCAGCCTAGCAGGGTGCTTCCTGCTATGTGAGTCAAACCTGGCCTATAGAAGGCAGGCGGGCTCTAAATGATGACCAATAGGGCAGAGGGCTCAAGCAGCAGCTATAGTCATAATACATTTCAAATAACAAACAGGGTACAATAGATCCCTGTTACACCCCCCACTGATTAAACTGAAGTACTTCTGATATCAAAAATTAGTAAATTTAACCAATATGCAATTAAAACATGTAATACAAGAAGATCAATGGATAACAAGAAAATCAATGTTTAGCAAAAGAGGGTAGGTCGGTGTGACGGGAACTCACCCATGTGAGCACCCCCATCCCCCCAACACAAGAAATATGCAAGCACAACAAAATCAAAACACATACAAACTAGAAGAAATAGAGGGTGGAGGTGCCACCAGACCATACAAATGGAGAATTTGGCTCTCTCTAAATACAAGTCAAACAATTACCAAACAATAATAGAAATTCACAAAAGGAAAGCAATAAACAAGCAAAGTAATATCAGCGAATATACTTAAAAATTATACCAAAATTGGATACTTTAAACTATTCAAGGGCACCAGAGTCACTGCTCTGTCTACTACTCTATACTAAAAATGTTCTTCATACGGCCCAACATAAACCAAACTAAAAGTCACTTTAAAATGTCACTGGCTGTAATCGACAGCTCCTCATTCCTTAATGTCATATATAAATGTCAATATAGCCTACATCAATAATCAAATTTATTGGACAGCGATCCGCCTTCATCCAAATCACTTTGTGTGTCCACTTCCTACACAATAACAATAACAAAATCTACTATTTCACACTGATTTTGCTAACTAGAGTCTCTTGTTAAGTTCACTGTACTTAACTATCCTGCATGTGCTGGGAACTTTCCTTGGCTAGGCATGAAGTTCATATTCGGTCTTGGATGGTCTCGAAATTGACTGTTCAGTTGGTAGTAATAGCAGGGTATCAAATGGAAGAAAATTGGTTTGTGTGGCAAAGTAAAGGGGTTCCAGGGTATCCCCCTTTTCACATAGCTAGACTGGTAGCCATATCTGCCCTTTCTGTATGGTTTTAGGCATTCCACTGCTCTATGACCAGGCTCACTGCAATTCCAGCACAAACCTGATATTGTACTGGTCTTCCTGTGGGTAGAATCAGTAGAGATCTTTGGCCTGGATTCATTTCCTGATTTTGTAGTGGTGCTGGTAACATGAATAGGCACTGCTTTAGGTGTACGCTGGTGGTTTTCTACCATGGGCAGTTTAGGGTCCTTATCAGAAGTGTCAAATATTTCATAAGAAACAGCATATTTAAGCACATCATAAAGTGTCTTTGGTTTCGAAAATTTGACATGTTTTCTGCACTCTCTTGTCTGTAGTCCTTGAATGAATCTATTAATGACTTGCCCACTCAAGGTCACATCAGGTATGTCTGGAAATGCTCTGTATGCAAGATCCATTAGCTCCTGGAAATAATCTTGCAGAGACTCGTCAGACCTGTGTGCCCTGGATTGGAATTCAAAGAAGGCAGTCTCCCTTCTCTCCACTGGGTCAAAATATTGTTCTAGTAAATTTTTCAGATTTCCAAAATCTCCTCGGATTGAGAAAGGCTGCGCGAGGGCAAATTTCTGAGCAGTGCCCTGCATCGATAGAATTAACTTTCCAGCCTTAACACTGTCAGACCATTCATTCAATTCGGCCACAGTTTCGAAAAGTCTGATGAAATTGTGGCAGTGTTCATTCTGGCTGTCAAATTTTGGTGGTGTCTCCTCTTTCCGAAATACACCATTTTTCTGGCTAACAATATTTAGTTTTTGGGGTGCCTCCTCTTGTCGGACTGTCACACCATTATTCTGGTTAGCAATGCTAAGCCAGAATCTATGGGATAGTAGGTCTTTAATTTCATATACAGTTCTGTCCATCTCTGAGAATGTCTCTTGGGCAGCTTGGAAAGGGTTAAATCCACTTGACTTAAAGTTATTCAACCTCCTTTCCAATTCAATCAGCTTGCCATAAATGTCACTCTCTCTTTGCCAACCACATGTGCTGTAGGCGGCCATCTTGAAATGCAAACCCTAGCTAATATTCTAAATACTAATCCCACAAATCTAACACTAATCTCAGTAAGCACACATGCATTTCAAACTAATCTATTCCTACCCTGCAAGTAACTTCCCGTACATATGTAAAAAGAGTTGGAAATTCACCTTATTGTCTCTACATGTCTTCAATCAAAACGCAGATTCCTTTAGCCTTACCCTACTCTAAATCAAGTAAAACATACATATTATAGCATTTCCAAAGTGCACAGACACCCACCAAGTTATTAGGAACTAGGTGCAGTATCTGTGAAATGTGTGCAGTCTAAATAGCCCTAGTTTAAACATTTCTCCTGCATAGATATGAAATCCTAAGTATCTTCAGCAAGATAAAGCAACCTATCAAGTAATCTCACTTACCCTTAAACCAAACATCCACATAGAAAGATCAAAAGTCCATTATTGGGCAGTCAGTGTAACCGTTTGCTACTGCTAGCTCAGGGTTAGTCTGAGGGTTGGTTACAATAAGGGTTAGGAGATCAATCTATGTGATGCAGGGTTTAAGAATGACAAATATAAGCTAGATTACTATATATATGGATGCTTTATTACTTACTAATATGTAGATACAGGTATCATCTAATCCTAATATAATCCCAGTATATAGGTCCTAATGCATGCTGCTGCTGCAGCCCATAAGTACATGTAATTATTCAGCCCAGAAGTCAGTTAAGGCACATGTTAACAGCACAAGGGTCAACTGGAGAGTGAGGCAAGGACAAGTACCCATGTGTCAAACAAAAGGAGTACCTTTATGACTATTGGTCAGATAAGAAGACCACAGCAGCCTGGCAGGGTGCTTCCTGCTACGTGAGTCAAAAAACGGTGGTGAAAATAAAGATTTTATCTTCTCTCCCCAGAAAAACGGAAAGAAAATAATTTGCCCCTCTCCCAAAAAATGCAGGAAATAAAGAGTTTTTCATTTTCTCCCCCCTCCCCCCAAAAAAGAAAAGAAAGTATGGTGGTAAAAATAATATTATAAAGTTTTTTATTTGCTCTTACACACTTGGTCCATCGTACGAGTAATCCCAAGGGTATCACATACACCACAGCTTCCGAGCGGTCTATGTAGCTTTTACCACAGTTGATTGCCTTCCACCCATCACAGGCCGAGAAAAGATTGGCGGAGCACTCTTGCAAAGTTCCCTTGGGTAACACCTTGGGGTTTAGGCAGCTAAGAGAACAAGGGCTAGAAATACTCTATAAACTCTATACCGAGGTCATGTTTATAACTCCAATACCTGAATATCTCAGTTAATTGGAGACTTATGCTAGTGTATAGGTTACACGTCATAGTCACCGAATAACGATACCATAAGTGGCTATTTTGATGTGATGGGAAACCCTTAAAAACATATCTGGTTGTGTTTCGTTTTTTGGCAAAATGTCAAGACTCACCGTTTGCTTGAAAATCAAAATACCATTTGATCATTCATGTCTGTGGTAAGGTCCAGTGTCCTACCTCCACAGGGATCTGCACAGTGAGTATTTAAAACATTTTTGAATATTCCCATGAGCCTAAAAATGACTTACAGTACGTGGTTTACACATTAAATGCTGGTTTTCAGGTCCTATCATAACTCAAGGTACCAGCCAAAAAATGAGATGAAAATGATCGAGCTCGAAGGAATCTGCATGGTCAAAGCAGACAGCCAGGTCGTTTGGATAGGTATTATAAAGAGACGGCCTAGCCTTTTGTTCTCTAGACAGTACACAAATAGAAAGTTGCTTGGTAGAGATACATGGCCAGTGATCACTAAATAACATGTAAAAGGAAAAGTAACATGGTCCTACATGTCAGAACAGTTTCGAAAAATGTCATTCCCATGTGCTTCAGTATTGTTACCAAGGAAGAAGTTAAGCAATGCATCAAATCATTAATCCGAATATGAAAAGCTGCATGGAGGTTAAAGGAATGGGCTATGAATTTTTCTGATATCAAATTTCTAACACCATTGAATTTAAAGTAGTTTCTGAAGCTACTACTGATACTACCCATAAGATTAAGATCAGAATTACTACTACTACTACTACTACTACTACTACTCCTATTACTGATGATAATATCTATAATGACATACCTGTCAACTCTACTGATTTGAGCAGTACTCTACTGATTTCAGACCCCAAAATTGCTGTCTACTGATTGAGCTCCTGATTTGAAGTAATCTACTGATTAGCTACTGATTTTGCTGACTTTTAAAAACCCTTCTATCCAGTGTGTCTCACCTGACCCAATTACTGTATGTAGTAATTGATTCCTATCAGTAGGTATTCATAGCTTATCCCTTAAATAATTGGAATTCTCGTCATGTATTGTTCTATGTGATTAAGAGGGAAAGGTGCATTGTGGGCTAGCATTATCAGATAGCATCTCAAGAAAAATCTACAATGGCTGACAAGGAAAATTCACCACCTTGCTAAAATATGTTCAGTCTTCAAAAAAAAGGGTTTTCACAATATGCTGAAAATGGAAGTATTTCCATATGAACTGTGAATATATCATCATGTCGCAAGTGTGATATGCTACATAAAATAAAAGTTATTTGAACTTATTTCTTAAGCATATGTGCATGGCTATCAGTTTGCCGACGCTTGTGAAATATAATAGCCCACTCCCGAGCTAAACTACTAACCTGACCCCTAGTGGCCAAAATTGGAACTTAACAAAATGCCGCGAAAGAAGCCCCAAAAGTAAACCGCTTAAAATCTCCTGATTTCGGATGGTTAAATGTTGACAGGTATGTAATGATAATACTAATGATACTACTAATACTACTACTACTACTTATGATAACAATAATAATAATAATAAAAATAATAATAATAATAATAATAATAATAATAATAATAATAATGATAATAATGATAATAATAATAATAATAATAATAATAATAATAGTAATAATAATAATAATAATACCGGTAATAATAATAATAATAATGATAATAATAATAATAATGAACTAACAATGCCAGTTTAGAAGGACATGGCTATCACTATACTTTAGCCCACCATCAGCCTTGATATACAACAAAAGCCTTAACATACCCTAGTTTCGTAGGGTAAGAGACTCTAATGAAATGCAACAGTTGCATAATTGTCTTTGCAGAACAATTTTAGCCTCTGCTACCCTAAGTAACAACCGATAGCTCTGTAAAGCACTTATAAACATAGATTTTAATCCATATCGCTCCCACAATGCACTATTCCTGCACCCAATCAGAAGCTACTGCCTTGCAGCCATGGTAGGAATATAACAGAGTGTGACTACGCAGCATTGAAGGAAGGAAGGAATTGGGTTTTACGTCACTTTCAACAGCTTAGGTCATATCACGACGAGATAGAAACCCGGAACCGAGAAGAAATTCCCTACTCATCACGAATAGTTCCAAGGGTTCTTTCAGTTGCAGAAAGACCATAGGCAGCCCATCACAATGCCGATCATTTTTATTGCGACCAGGCCAACCCGCTTGGGGATCCAGCGGAGACTCGAACCTGCGAACTCACGCTTTGGAGCCAGGCATCGTAACCCCTAGGATACGGCGGATCCCTACGCAGCATTGAAGGCAGCTATCAGATACCAGAACAAGACTAGCGGTCTAGAGAAAAGGTAAGATTCGGTTTATATTTGAATTGCATTCGTCATTCTTTGCAATTCATATCTTAAGTTTAACTGATGGATGGCCTGTCTTTGAAATACGTTCATTTCCATAACACTTGCCACACTATTTCCTGAAGATACCTGGAAGTTAAGTTTGAAAGTGACCGCTTAATTTGTGCAGGTGCAAGGAAGAAGGGTTCTCCTAAAGGAAGGTGCTTGCCAGCAGATATGAACTAAAATATATAAAACAAATTATCATATATGTATCATGTACCTTCATCCGTTTGCACTAATCTTGGAATTTAGCTTTAGTAGAATATATAATATGCAATGATGGCGCTGTTTATTCTAGCCTCTTGATCAGAAAAATGCTCTCTGTGAGAGAAACGTGCGTATAGTGTTTGGTAAATATACTTGCATACCCATCAATAGTTTAAGACATCATATGAAATATCAACGAAACAGATTCCAAGCAGGAAACAAAATTGTAACACCTCATTCAACACAGATATCAAGGACCATGCGTCACATAGTTCACTACAAACGTTACCTCTATTTCAAATTATGCATAAAGGAACCTTGAACCTTGAATAATCTAAAATTAAATTCTTGCAACATGGACCCCCTAAATGAGGATCCCATACTAAATGTCTTGTAAAATGGAGCCATCTACAAAGTGTTTTCAGTGAAATGTTGATAAGACATGTACTATATCAACTAGTCATTCCTAGAATATTCGTCTTTGGCTTTATTTTGAGAAAATCGTTGATGGTAAGTTCATGGCACATTCTAGGATACTCTAATTAACCCTTTCAGTAAGTATTTAAAACCCGAATAGAGACCTACCTCTGTTTAAGGGCATAACATTGTTATTAGCCTGACTTTATCTAACATGCAGGTGCAAGATAATTATCTTTTGTTCCTAAAAGCATGCCCATGCTTTATAAGTGTATGGCTTCCTGGATTGCTCTTGTGCTATACAATTCAGAAGGATACGTTTTGTTTGAAATTCAATAGAGATTATTTTCAGACCATTTCCAGGTATTTCCCAAATCCATAAGCTGCTAGAGATTATTGGGATATTTTAGCACAAACCTGCCATCCACATGTTCAACATGTAAAGCTGATATCTTCTTAAGAACTTAAGGGTAATAAGGGTTGAGACCAGGTGGTCCCAACAAAGTTTATAGACCCAAATTCGAAGGTTTAGTTCAATAACTCAGAGTAAGCTTACAAATTTATCATACTCATTTACCTTTTGGATAGACCCTTCGCGATCGTTTCCCAATGCACACAGTGCCATTTGTATCAATATCACTAATTACACCTACTGCAACTACAACAACAACAGCTGCTACTGCTACTACTACTACTACTACTACTGCTTGGATTTGGAAATTCGCTTTTTGTCGCTTTTTCTGCTATATTGAGGCTAAGTCGTGACTAGTTACTACTACTACTACTACTACTACTACTACTACTACTACTACTACTACTACTACTACTACTACTACTACTACTACTCGCACCCTGTACTAAAGTGGAACGTTCGTATTATGTTCGGTTTAGGTTCAGATAGATTTCCCCTATCTACCCACGGTTTTGGTCCGTACGGTTTTGGTTCCCTCTCGTGAATGTACATTTTATGACACCAATAACTATGTTTGAGCAAGAGAATCGATTATAAATCGTAGAAACTGAATGTAGGTCACATGGCATGATTTAGTGCAGAATCAAATGGTATGATATAACTTCAGATTCAGAAATGGTATATACTTGAACAGAATACTCCTTTAAGGGGAACACTGATCAAGGAATCCCCACTTATCTGCATTTTTCAAATGATGATAGGGAAATGCTATTTGGGATTCTCTTCAGAATTTCCTAATATGAAATTTGAAAACTACTTTAAATCAGTTTTGGTATTGGACCGTACATACAATGTACTTACGGCTTTGTACATACGGCTCTGTACGTACAGTGTACATACGGCTCTGTACGTACATTGTACGTACTAGTACGTCCAAAAAAATTTCATTCCGAATGTTATCTGTACCAAATCTGTATGTACGGGCTAGTACGTACAATGTACGTACATTTGCCACGCTGGGCTACTACTACTACTACTACTACTAAGTACTACTACTACTGCTGCTGCTGCTATTGTTACTATCTATTCATAAAAAAACTCAGTTTTTCTAGTTCTAATTAAACAGCAACTTCCATGATTACTTTTGTGCTGTAAAATCCTGGATTACACTTTGTGATGAAATAATTCTGCAGTGGCAAGGGCTTGAAATCCACGTGTTTTAAGGGAGGCTGCCACCATTATAACTAATCAATTGCTCTTTTTATATTTGCTCTGCTAATTCAAATCTAATACAGCCTTGTCAACCCATACATTCACTGGTTTCATAAATTGTGATGAACATGATGGCAGAATAGTAGCTGCTTTTATCATCAAACTTTAACACTATAAACATTAACCATTGATCTTATGATATTACAGGGTCCAGATGTGTGTCTGCGAATAGTTAACGACTGTCCAGGAATCGCTTCAGGAAAAACAATATTTTGGATAGACACTTCTTGAACCTAATGAACCATTGACTTGGTCTTGTGCTCCTGCTGTAATTGTGACTGGCGAATGGAACAGGTAGTTGCAACGAGTGCCGTTAGCTGATCGTTTTCCCCAAAGAATCCTTATTGGCGAATGAACTGCTCAAAAAGGGGCAAGTAAAAAAGGCAGCTGCAAGGTCCGCATTTATCCTGATTGAAGATTTTGAGAAAGGAGATAAGGATGAATATAATAATAGCATCCCCTTGTTACAGTCACTGTGATAGAATGTTTGTGGCATACAGTGTCATTACCATCATAATCAGTCTGGTCATCTTCCGGCTCGTAGCACCAAGACTGTCTTCTTACTTCATACCAGCATACTGCAACCTCTCCAAGAACGACAAGCTGCGTTGGAACTCGGCTGTTGTTTCCCAGTGCTTAGCCATGTCAATCAGCTGTGTTACTGTATACGGATTGGTTTCAAATGATGGATTTTACCTGGATGCAATATGGGGAACCTCAAGTGTGATCTCTCTGGAGTTTGGTCTAGTAGTGGGGTATATTATAGAGGATCTTGTTATCACGTTCCTAGAACCCTCAGCCCTTTTTAAACTGCAGTACATATACCATCATGTAGCAGTACTAGTTGGAGTTATATCTGTTGTCGTCACTGGATCATGCGCCTTTTTTGTTTTCCACCGTTCCATGCATGAGGTATCCAGCATATTCCTAAACCTTCTAGAATTTTTCAGGATTCTTCGAGTTGAGAAGAAGTCCCCTTTTTACCTTGCTAATGGAATAGTCTTCACTGTAATGTTCTTCTTCTGCCGGATCGCCATCATGCCATGGTTCTGGGTCCAATTCTACTATGGTTTCTGGAGTGACATTGTTCAGCCCCCTGTATTCATGTTCTATGTAGTAGGTGGGGTTGGTGTTGCTCTTGATCTCATGAATTTTTATTGGTTCTATCACATTGTCAAAGGGTTGCTAACAGTGCTAAGAAAAGTAGAGGGCAGTTACAAAAAACTTCATTGATAGAAGGATAATTTGCAAAATTGCTTGGAAAATAACCAAGAAAAAATAGTACTACATTGGTTTGTTTATGGCATGATAATGTTTAGAGACTGCCACTAGTCTAATCCACTGCACTTCTTTACCACTGTTCACTCCTTTAAAGCCAGAGTTACACGGCGGCAACAACAACCTACAGCTACCGTCTAGCTGCGAATCTGATACAGCCTTGCGAAAATGTATTGCACACATTAAGGGTGACCAACTTGGTGACAACATAATAATGCTTTTATCATCAAAGATAAACAGTTTGAACATTAACCCCTGAGGTGTGTGTGTGTGTAAAAAGTCTGGCCAAGAGTATCTACTTCATGAAGAACAATAATAGGACTAGACACTTCACACCTTATACGTTAAGAACCATTGACCATACATAAGTACGTACGTACATGCGTACATGCATGCATACATACACACGTATATACATGCATACATACATACATACTTACTTACATAGATAGATAGATAGTTAGATAGGGCATACCCTAATCTGATGGTGGAGTGGTCCAAGAGGATGTCGCTGACACCTCACTGTCTCTCACCACTAGCCAGACCTGGCAGTGACATGGGGTTAAGCTAGCATTCACACAGAGGCCGAAGTGAATATGTTTTTACGCGAAGTGGCCACAATCCAGTACTTGTTAACATCGCGGAGCTTCTTCTTGGCTTCCCGATCAACCGCGATCAGTTCGTGGCCACTTCCGATATAACTCAGGTCACTTCGGGGCCGCCGTGGAAATTTTTGAAAATTTCAAAAATTCATCATGAAGTTTCACCTTAATAAAATTCTTGTCCACTACCCATACACCACGTTTTAAAGGGCAAATGCACCATCAGAATGATTTAGGTTCAAAATGAGCGTATACATGTCACCTTTCAAATAAGACCTCCCTCGAACCTGTCCTCTTGAGCACTTCTCAGTTATAGCTTACAGAAGTTCAGCAAGCAACAGTCCTGAGCCAGCTATACAGGGCCTCCATGCATCCCAAGATGCACTCTGTTTTTGACACCTTCTAAGCACCAGCCTGTGTCACTAGTGCTTAAGAGATAGCAGTTATAGAGGCTGGGCTCCCCTTTCCTGCTTAGATTTTCATTACTGGCTTTCATTAAGTTGTCACAATTCCCAAAGATTGAACTTCTTCAATTTCCTATTGTATATTCCAACAATCCTTGGAAGTTATACTATGTGGCTTGTCTTTGTTTTGTAGCTTATTGTTGGGTAGAAACCATTACTTCCTAATTGCTATGAAATCAGTTTGTGCTAATCACTTACAGGAAATTGCAGCACTTGTGTCAGTTAGCAGTTACTCATGGGAATAGTGTAGGACTTATTAGTATGTGTATTCCTTCACTTCCTGTTATCAAGATGCTATCTTTGAGTAAATTAAGAACCTGGCACCATTGAGTAAAGGATCATGTGGGTCTAAGGGAGAAGTTCCCTAGGTGAGTCAGATATTTCCATTCCTCCAAATTCCTGAATTGCTCAATTCTGCCATACTATGTAAGTTTTACTTCTTGAAGTTTTATTTGCTTCCAAAAATTGTGATGAGGGATGAGCCAGGAATAAAGATTAGCAAGTAAGGGAAATCCATGCAGGCTTCTCTGCTACTGCTATCTCTGAAGCACTAGTGACACAGGCTGGTGCTTAGAAGGTGTCAAAAACAGAGTGCATCTTGGGATGCATGGAGGCCCTGTATAGCTGGCTCAGGACTGTTGCTTGCTGAACTTCTGTACGCTATAACTGAGTAGTGCTGAAGAGGACAGGTTCGGGGGAGGTCTTATTTGAAAGGTGACATGTAAAAGATCATTTTGAACCTAAATCTTTCTGATGGTGCATTTGCCCTTTAACTTCGCGGTACTACTGGTTCACTTCGCAGACCTTCACGTTGACTTCGTGAACAAATTTTGAACACACTTGACCATGAAGTGACCCTGAGGAGAACACGAAGTAGCGCGAAGACTTCACATTACCATCACATTATTTTCTTGTTTAGTAGTGTTTGGTATTTTTGCATTCTTGTTAGCTTCAGCACAGGTCATGCCCACTTGACATAGACTTCGTTTTATCTATCCGTTTCGTATGTATATCTGCGTCTTAACTTTGTGTTGTGTACGTGTTGGATTCGTTAGGTATGGTTCATTGGCTTCAAAAGTATTTTTTTCTGCAAAGTGAACACAAAGTGAAATTTTTCCAACTTCGCGTAAAAACATACTCACTTCGGCCTCTGTGTGCACCTAGCTTTAGGCATTGGTTTTCATCAGGTTCTTCAGTTTCCTCCACGATTCAAAACTGTTAATTTACGATCAACCCTAAAAATGGATGACACCCGATTAATCCTGTGACTACTTGTAAAATCTTTTTTTTAAAGGGCAAATGCACCATCAGAATGATTAACATTTAAAATGAGCCTATACACCAGGGCTGTCCAAGCTGTCACCTTGTCGCGAGATTTGGCGACAGATTCTCTAAATTTGGCGATAGCAGTTTTGTGGCGACAGAAAGGCGACAACCATAGGAGTGTAAATATATTAGGGTGGTTTTATTACACAGATAGTCGCCAGTTTACATATTACCTTTATCTGTTTGCATTCCCCTGAGATCATTTGTTTTAGCAGAAATATATGATATACAGTGTTGCCGCTATGTTTATTCTAGCCTCTGATTCTAAACTTAGAACACAAAATTAACACCTCAACCAATACAGATGTCAAGGACAACCATAGGAGCGTCACATTCACTACTAACAGTATCATATTTTGCATGAATGAAACTTGAAGTGTAACCTCCCTGAAATTATTTAGTTTTAGATATTAAAACTAAATAATGGTGACTTTTCCCAGTAGATGTTTGCAACTGTTTATTGTCTATCATCTGTTCCTAAACTTCTAATTGTATCATAATGTATTATAAAAGAACTCTAATACATAGAATATTGTCTCTGGCTTCATCATTCAGAAAGTGGTTGGTGGAAAGTTCATGTCAAATTCTAGAATAATCTGAGTAACCCTTTCAGTAAGGATTTAAAATGTTGAATGGAGGCTTGTTAAAGATGATATTACGTTGTAATCAGCTCTACTGTAGCTAACTTGCGGATGCAAGTGTAGATCTTCTACAAAGCGATAGCATGCCCAGGGTTAATAAGTACACAACTTTCCAGATTAGTTTTGCCCTATTGAAACCTGAACGTTCGTGCGCCAATTCTCTGATTGTGGCGATCTTGATCGCTATACCAACTATGTTTACTGCGCTTACTCATTTCCAGTTCAATTACTTAGAGTAGCAAGTGGACTGGCAGTGATCACGTGATCACACAAATAACCCGACAGTGCGTTTTTACACAGTTCTAAGCATTCTATTATGATCGTCTGTCAGTGAAATGTTGATTCCTTGGCGTCGTTAGTGTTTAGGCGCCCTTTATGTTGGCGGGGTGGGATGGTGCCGTTCAGCTAGGTGGACTCGTGCATGAAGCACACAACAAATCATAGGATCATATCTAACTACAACAAAAGCTCAATTGTTTAAGTTATCAATAGAGTATAGTGAGATAGAACTATAACAGCCATTGACATGCGGTCGCGGGCGCCTTTCTCCGCACAATTTCGCGTTTCCCATTAAAATATTACATACTCAATGCACACTTTCCCTTCTAGAATTGAGTCCTTCTGGGTTACATTTTCTTTTGAAATAATTCTACAGTGGCGGCTATTTCTGGCTATTTCCTGTTATTGCACAAATCCATATGCTGTAAGGGATTATTGGGATACTTTGGACTATAGCACACACCTGACAACCACCACGTCAACAGGTAGAATGATACCTACAATTTAGCTCTTGAATAAACTCTGCTATCAAAACTAACCTTATCATAGGGTTAATTGTTAATTATTAGTGTACTACTTTTGTGCATTGAAATCCTGGATAATTCTTTGATGTTGACATAATTCTAAAGCAAATATGATTTTCAGGTAATTTCATTTTATCGCACAACATTGAATCCGTTTAGAAGGCTGGATATCCAGGTGCCGCAAGGTATAAGTGGGCTACCTTGAGCCACATCACAAACCTACCGTCAACACCCTTGACAGACTTTTATAACTGAAGAGCGCCTCAGTGACGAGGGTTAAGACGAGGCGGTCCCACCGATGTCAATTAGGTACGGTTTTACAGATTATATCAATTTAGATGATATGAAACATAACACATTGGGGTCAACACAAGAAGGTTCTTAATGTGTTGCTTGTTTTGATCTTAGCGCTGTATAAGAATGTAGTATGGGAAATTTCACACATTTAATCTTCATTATTATTAATATAAGAAAATACTGAAAAGGTTTTGGTCAAAGAGTCCCTTCCGTCATGTGATGAAATGTCTATACTCCTCTTGAAAAGAAAGTTCTTTCTTTCATTTTTCATATTCTATAAATGTGTTTTCTGTTTTATAAATCAGTTTCCTGGTTAAGAGTATAATACTGTTAGTAGCGAGTGGTTTATCAAGTTCACCTACTAACATTGTCATATTTGATAAGTTTTAATATTCAAAACCTACTTCAAAAAGAACATGATAGTAACCGTGTCAAAAAATAAAGCCTTAAGTATATTACATTACATCATATATGATACATATATGATATTACTCAAAACAGTCGGCATTGTAACCTTGGACTTCTGTATTTCATTGCCTGCTGTATTCAGCTACGGGTATTATGTAATAATACTCTTTTAAAACAGAGTACTTAAATGAACAATTTGTAAAGCTATTTTGTAACCCTGTGACCCGAGGCCTCGGGTACGGTAATGATGTTGTATACTGAGGGCCACAGGGAAGATCGATTTATCATTTGACTGTGTTACCCTCTTGAAATAAAGATTAGTATTATTATTATACACTATCATCATAATAGTAAGATTGTTTGCTTAAGTGCATCTGACCTACAAAGTAGCAAACCAATGATACAGAACCAAGAATGTAGATTAAGCGTGAGTGGTGAGAACCTTAATTGTTATTACCAAAGTAGTTAGGCACTGTGTTCCATTTATTATCAAAAATGACTTGTTTGCCTGCGATGTCCGCTTTGTATCTCTCTGAATAAAAGATGTTCTTCATTTCATTCACGACTTGTTATTCATGGGATAATTTTTTCTTTTTTCAGCGAGTTGTATATTACCTTTTTCCAGACTAAGATTATAAAATTGAAAATTGTTTGTTGTTGTTTATTTTTTGAGATTGTGGTGTTTTTGTGTGTTGGAAGGCTGTACTGATTTTTCAGCTCTTCTCTGGTGCCTAGCCAGCCGATGTCCTCTGAGACGTGCTGCATAAGACGCTGTGTAAAGGCCCAGTCACACTAGAGTCCGACTATCGCACGATTTTATAATCGGATCTGATTTTGCTAATCTTAAAATCGGAACTGGGCGTTCCGATTTTGAAGATAGACAAGCCCTGCGGGGAGTCTACTGGCAGTTAAATTGTAATCAGAGAATGGAGTTATATTGAATGGAAAATATGAAATATTAATATCACTGATTCTTTAGTGGCAGGACAACCCTAAAAAAAACCTATGCGTAACCAATTATCTTTAATCATTGGTTAATGCGGGTTCACAATCAAACATGATGCTCTGGACATGTTAAAGCTTTCACAATAGTCACAAAAAGGCCCTAGCATCTAGGTACATGTAATATCTGTCTAATAAAGGCATACTTTGGGCTAATTTCAAATAGTGTAAATGCAAAAATAAAAACAAAACAACAACTGTTGATTTATAAATTTGTACTTAACTAGAAAGTACCCGCCCTGCAGACAGTTACCATGATTTTTTTTCAAATTGGCAAAAAAGATCAGGGCACCTAGATATCTGATTGCAACATCACTCATGATTAATTCTAGTTCTATCTTCTCAACCCTCACATTTCGTTTGGCAATTATTTTAATGGAAAAGAAATATCAGAGCACACAGATATTTCTGCGACCACACACTTAGGGCTACAAAACATATGTACCAATAGTTCAGAAAGCTTGGCTAACATATACAAAATTGATAAATAAGATATTAAACCGGCTGTAGCGCATGTCATTTGCACTGGTCCTAGTTATTCTCCACAAATTTTTGTCATTCAGTAAAATTTACATATTTGTTCGTAATTTCTTAATGCTACGAGTATTCTCAAGGGTAGGGTATTGAAGGTATTGCATTCTACACAAACTGGGATCTTGCAGTTGGTAGACCCTGCCTGCAATGCAGCTCAGGAACACGTTGAGACCGGAATTTGGAATTTTCATTTTTTGTCAGTTTTTCTGCCAAAGTGCGGCTAGGGCGTATTTAGGCAGTTGTAACAGGTGGAGGAAACAGAGAAATCCTTATTTTTTCGTTTGGCAATTCTGTTAATGAAAAAGATACTAGAGCATTCAGATATCCCTGCGACCACACACTTAGGGCTACCTAACATATGTATCAATAGTTCAGAAATCTCGGCTAACAGATATGAAATTGATAAATTAGATGTTAAACCGGCTGAAGCACATGTCATTTGCACTCATCCTATTTATTCTCCACAAACTTTGGTCATTCAGTAAATTTTCCATATTTGTTGGTAATTTCTTAATGCTACGAGTATTCTCGGGGTTAGGATAGTGAAGGTATTGCATGCTACACGAATGCGATCTTGCAGTTGGTAGACCCTGCCTGCGCTGCCACTCAAGAACACGTTGAGACGATAATTTGGGATTTTCATTTTTTTGTCAGTTGTTCTGCCAAGTTGCTGCTAGGGTGCACATAGGCAGGTGTGGCTGATAGGGAAATCAATCCGCCACTTGATCACACGTCAGTGGCATCATTCTCTTATACCTCAGCAGGGATTTAAATCCCAGGCAACGATAAGAGACAGGTAGCAGTCATTGGCAACGCCTCTGACCACACAGCCATTAGGGCAGACCACGAACGACGCGGTCAGTGAGGGGTGCCGGAGCCAACCACCGACAAACCCTCCCTAGTCACTTGCATTCTCCTCACCTGATGATAATCTCCGACCTGATGATAATCAACAGGGAGGTGGGAGAAGCACAACAATCCGGAGATTCTGCTTGCCTTACCCTAGCCAATGACGCTATTTATAGTACAGCAATGTGCTTAGAGTAGTGACCAAATTGTAACTTATGCAATTTATTTGATTGAATAAAACTTTTCAACTATAACTTTATAAAAATCGTAAATAGTTTAGAATATTTTTATCGAAAGAAATATTCTTTATTTTGTCATATTGAGGAATTAGGTACTCTTTACACCGTTATGGGCATCTTCTCATTTTGTTGCATAACCGCTCATGGATATTAATAGACCACAGTTCCGCATTTGTCATTCGTTGACCGTGATTGGGTCACATTTTCGAAAATTATTTACTTTGCATATGCCACAATGTAAAAATAGCACCTCCTCTGAGCCAAGGCCGCCGCCATTGTGAATCCGGGTCATCACCCCCTGCTGTGGTCAGTGTTATTGGGGAGCAAAGGAGCTTAGACAAGCACAGAGCTAGGGGCAGATTACCACCCAAATGAAAAACATGGCTGCTGTCAGGGGCTGGACAGGATTATGCCAATATGCAAATATCTCCCCTCATGGGATCACTGAGAGAAAAAGAAGGGCAGCATCCTGTTCTTGAGGTGTATTACTTTCATATAAGCTGATATGTATGCGAGCCTTTGGGGCCCCTTTAAATTCTCTGTACACATGGATTAACTCGAGAGTTAAAGGGGTATCAGGTACAGGTACTTGCTACTCACGAATAAACCTAGCCCCCCTTCTCACATGGGACGTCCTGTGATTTTGTGGGATTTCCTAGCTTAAGTGATGACCTCAGGGTTGATGTCCTTCAGACGCCTGGCTCACAGGCATGTGATCTCAAGTTCAAAATCCAACTAGCTTCTCACAATCAGGTTAGCCTGGACGCTATACAAATGTGTCTCATCATGAATGGCAGCCTTTGGTGCACTAGTTACTGAAAGACTGAAAGAGCCATTTGTAAGGGAATTTTTACTTCTTTGTTTTCATCTTTTAGTGATATGGCAAACACTGTTAATTATTGAAGTTATTTTGGCATATACAGGCAACTCCGCTTAAAGCGGACATGTGTAATCCGTATTTTCGTCTAAACCGGACAGATTGGAAGGTCCCAGTCTCTTCCTATACATACAATTCCTATACGCATAATCCAGATTTTGCCTGCATCAGTCCGGATTAAGCAGAGTTGCCTATATATATATAAACCGAACAATATCCATTTGTACAGAAAAATCATTGAGGTACTTTCCTTTCCTGTACATTGAAAGCTTGTGGGAAATATTATTGCTCCTATAAGTGTAAATATAAGTATAAATAACAATTATAAATGTCTGATTATCTTTATTTGCAAGTAAAAGGATTACATACGAACCATAGAAATGGACCTTTAACACAATTCTAGTTTAATTTCAATTGAAGTTTTCTAAAGACATGTCTTTTCAATAGAAAAATGCATTTTTATGACTCAGTATTTTGATTCTAGTATACAAAAGAGTATATAACAAAATTCAAAGTATCTTTAATCCGGCAATTTTTTTCTCAAGAAAAGCATAAAACTTTATTTGATTAATGTCTACATTTCATAGAAACTCAATATTCATTAGTATCAATATTAAACCACCAAGAGACAGAAAAAGTTCCAATTCTTAAATTGTTACCTGAAATAATTGAATTATCGTACATAGAATAACTTGATCACTACTTTATCCATTATTGTATGGATAATAACAGTAACATCATTCAAACCAGCAAATTTGTGAAAATATTTGGAGGAGAAATACTGATCAAAACCAAAAACAATTCTCCTTCAAATATCTCATCAATTTATAAATAATTGGGAAGTTATTTTCAAATATATCTAAGGTCCAGACGACAATTTTCAAAGAAATTCCCAGCCCTGAAGGGGTTAAGAGTAGAGACCCAATAAGCAATCAGTGTGCAACGCATTAGACTGCTTGGTCATGCAGGCAGCCCCCCTACATGATAAAAGGTGTGTGAGGCAGGGAAAAGTAGTTGTAGTCTATTGTATAAGTAATAAACCTAGTACACAGCTTCCATGAACCCTTTTTAGTATCTAACAGATTATTTCCTAGAATCATATATGTACATGAACAAGTAATCCGTGACAACCTGATTTCTCAAAACTTTCCTTTCAATCTTCATTTTTTCAGACCTTTACAAGTTTTAACTCATGATTTCTTTTATTAAATCTTTAATCTGAGTGAACCAATCAGAACAAAGATAATAATTGGCTGCCTTCCTAGAATCCTGTACTATTCTTTTCTAGAATCAATTACCACCATGAGAAAATATCATGAATAACCTTATTTTTCAGATATCAATAACCTAATTTTTTCAGATATTAAAACTTTGAACTCATAATTTGCGTTTTAAAATCTGAAACTTCTAACCAATCAAAACATGCTAGATCATCTGCTGCAGCCCTTAACCCTTATGCTCCTAGTGGCCAATTTTGCCAATACATAGGTACTCATCTGAGAGTACTCAGTGAGAGCTATACAATGAATACCAACATGACAGGGTTTAGATATTTTTCAGAAATCTTTGCGTTTTTTTGCTTTGGACGAAAGTAGCCTCAGCATTGGAAGGGTTAAGTAGAGTTTGGGGCTGCCATTTACCCAATGGCTGCTGTGTATAACTAGTCCTCTTCGCTGTCACTCAGTATTTTATTATTTTTCTTCAGTCCTCTTTTCAGCGGGATGTGGTCTTCAACGTCCGAGTCAGAGTCCTGTGTGTAAAGTGTGGCAGGGAAAGAATCTGAAAGACAATAAAAATAATAATAATAATAATAATAATAATAATAATAATAATAATAATAATAATAATAATAATAATATTAATAATAATAATGATAATTATCTTAATTTCACTATCTGATTTGAGGATTAAATTTCATGCTTCAGGCCACAGATTTGAAAATGGTTCTTCTAGGTATAGTTTCTTTTACGATGAGAGAGATGGTGCCATTTTCATATTTACAAGAGTAAACAACTGTTATAAAACTAACATTCTAACTCTGCAACAGTAATCTAAATCATGCCTGTAGTGGCCAAAATAAGCCTGACAATTTTTGTAATTTTTTTCTTCCAAGAGAATCATTCAAAAAATATTCCAAGAAAGAATGTAAATCAAAATCCAACCAATGAAATGCGGTAGAAAACCAAATATGGAAAACTCTTGATCACAAAATCCTCATTGGACACTACCAAATACATCTTCAGATATTTTGTGAATTGAAGTTTTATTCTTACGTTATTAAAAATAGTATCCTAGGTCAAGATGACATGTCTTGGAGATCTCCAGGAATTAATAGGTTAACCAATTTTGCATATGGAGAGCAGACTTGCTTAGGCGACTTAGGGCATAACCAACCATGATAGCAATATAATGATTGAAAATTACTTATACGATTGTTTTTATTTACCATCAGGAACAAAAAATGTTTCTCAAAAGTTGCTAAGTTATCGAGATATTTCCTTACACCTAAGACACTTCAAATTTGAAACGGGTGACCGTCAGATGAAATAATAATTTTGAAAATATATGTAAGAGAATGTTGATGTTCATCACAACCTATATTACAACTCTTCTATGAAGCAGGTTAACTCTTTCAATGCTGAGGCTATTTTCATCGAAAGCACAAGGACACAAAGCTTTTTGAAAACTGTTGGTATTAATTGGATAGCTCTCGCTGAGTATGCTCAGAAGACTACCCATATGCCAGGGTTCAAGTCATTTTTTTTTTAGATTCTTAGCATATTTCTTTATTGGCCAGATTAACCACCAGCTGCATAAGGGTTAAAATGATTATTTTATTTTTACTAAACTTCACTCTCACTTTATTGGACTACTTACCTAATTGTTTTTGAGGAGGTTCTGGTTTCTCATCATCCGATACAGCAATGCGAGCCTTCTTCTTGGGTTGGCTGGATCCCTTTTTCTTCTTCCCAATATCTATGACCAGCTTCTCATTATCACTGTAATGGAATAATAATAAATTATTTATTCATAATCGTGTTTTTTTTCACGACTATACAGAAAATGATAGATATTGTGTAATATCTGATGCACTTCATCAGTGTCTAACTGTATAGGAAAATAAAGGATATTGTATGAAATATTCTTATTGACATTTACCCATATCAATTTCTGATCATCTTTAAGAGGAAGTGGAAAAAGTGAAGAAAAATTAAGTCTTTAATCAGCCACTTATTTGTCCTATAAAGGATATTGTGTGAAATATACTTATTGACATTTACCCATATCAATTTCTGATCATCTTTAGGAGGCAGTGGAAAAAGTGAAGAGAAATTAAGTCTTTAATCCGCCACTTATTTGTCATATAAAGGATATTGTATGAAATATACTTATTGACATTCATTCATATCAGGTCCTGATTATCTTTGAGGCAGTGGAAAAAGTGAAGAAAAAATACCAGATCCGCCACTTATGTGTCCTGTTAGTTTCCCTAATTCCCCCAGGTGTGAAATGTACCTCATTTACCTGTTAATAAGACCACCTTTTGACCAGTCCGCAGTCTTACTTGGCAAGTTCATTCTAAATTTAACTGCCTTTTACAAATTATCAGAATATTTGCCAAAACAGCCTTTAACAAATAACTATGTGAACATCTTTATAACCCATTAATATTTACGAAAACCAAAAGCAGCCCGACATTCTGGATGAAACTTTACAGGCAAAATATTTGATGGAAAAATGATAATCAGGACATTAGCAACAAGTCTTAATCAAATAGTTTTCTAAAATCATTCTCAATTCCTAAGTTATCGTCAAAAGTATGTTCATTCCAGACGACAATATCTGTTTATTTAAGCTTACCTATCATCAGATGAATCACTTTGCAGAGCCCTTTTAGAAGGTCCTTTTTGACTTGCTTTTTTCTGCGATGCTTTTTTCCCTAGAGGCTCATCATCTGAACTGTCATCCTTTTGGGCTTTCTTCCCCATCTTTTTCTCGTCTTCGGAACTTTCCATACGTAAATTCAAATCCTGCGTAGTTTTCTGCGATGCCTTCTTGTCCACATCAGGTTTACTCATGCGTTTTGATTTTGAGGCGAGAATCGGCTCATCATCTGAACTATCACTATCGGATGGAAGGCTTCGTTTTTTCTTCCTCTGACTTGATTTTGACGATGTCTGACTGGATTGCGTCGATCCAGGGGGCGCCAGTCTCTCGTCATCGGAATCACTGCCCTGGGTAGCAGTTTTCTGGCTCTGTGATGGCCGGCTAGATGCGGGGCTAGATCGCACAGAACCACTTGGTGCATTTGACTCCTGATCACTATCCGAACTATCACCCGCCAACCCTCTAGAAGACCTCTGACTCTGAGAAACACGGCTTGACGCAGGACTCGATCGCACAGATCCACTCGGCTGTTGCGAATCATCATCACTACCAGAGCTATCATCTAAAATACTTTTCGAAGACCTCTGACTTCTTTGACTCTGAGAAACACGGCTTGACGCAGGACTCGATCGAACAGATCCACTCGGCTGTTGCGAACCATCATCACTACTATCATCTAAAACACTTTTCGAAGACCTCTGACTTCTTTGACTCTGAGAAACACGGCTTGACGCAGGACTCGATCGAACAGATCCACTCGGCTGTTGCGAATCATCATCACTACTATCATCTAAAACATTTTTCAAAGACCTCTGACTTCTCTGACTTTGAGAAACACGGCTTGACGCAGGACTCGATCGAACGGATCCTCCAGGTTGGTGTGATTCACCATCGCTATCGGAGGAATCATCTAAAACTTTCTTAGCTGACATTGTTTTTTTACTTAAAGATCTCGCATCATCAGAATCGCTCTCTGAATCCAGTGCTCGCTTTGAGTTGGTGGCAGCCAATGGCTGTTCGTCTTCAGAATCTGAGTCACTGTCCATCGCTTTTTTTAAGCGAGATTTCTTCTCTGTGGGTTTTGGCGGTTTTTTGCTCGTCTTTTTTGGTTTGCTTTCCTTATTTGCAGCCCTGAAAGTGGAAATGAAATAAGTACAAATGATTAATGTATATTTCTGCTAAGAAGCCTAATGGAAATGAATGAACAAATAAAGCACTCATTGTTTTAGTAAAGGGCTCACTGAAGCTTGAAACAGATAATCTGACAATTCATCCATTTACATTTTGCATGTCCAAGGAGACTACTAACTCAACATTAGGAAAATAAGGCAATTTCTCTAAAAATATATATATTTGAAGGAATATTTTTACATAACTATGGCAGTACAGATCAATAAGCCATATTTAAATACCCAACATGTGGCAGCACTTATAACAAAACTAAAAAAATAAAAATTACATAACTGATAAATAGGAAGGGTTTGCGCACGGTGCAGGTAGAGGTTGGGAAATTTTTCTGAAGTAGGGGTGTTGGCAATCTTCCGTTTTACTGCACCCCTCAATGATTGCTGGTCGGAGCATATTAGCCGTTATTGCACCTTTGCGCTATCTCTGTTCAGTTTGCTTAGACGTTCGCAGCATTTGAAAAGATCGTTAAGTGGTCAATAGTACGATCACGCAGCGAATATGAACAGTGAGAGCGCAAAGGAACTGCTGAAATGGCGGAATTCAGTGCTGGTATGCAGACTCGGCAAGAGGAAAGGTATGTGATTTTGCTTTTCTTACTTCTTCTGGGAGGAAGTTTTTACAAATTTTTCATGACAATTGTGCTAGCCATTCCCCCGCTAACCGTGAAAAATAGGGGGTGCGCTTATTCGGGACCGTGCGCTTAATCGGGCGAATAGGGTAAGTCAATTTCATATCATCAAGCAGTAACGGTATAAGAGATCTTATACGATACAATTTTTTTTGCTAATCCATAAACATTTGGTCTTGGTACCAATCCCTAACTATTATGAAGAAAAGGTTCCACTGAACCAAAACCTTTCTTGCAATCAAATCATTTACTTGCTAAGATCCATTGTTTGAATTTTCCTAAATAGAATAACCCGATCACGTCTCTACCACCTAACCCCCATGTCACATAAAGACCAGGAAAGTAGCACATGGGAACATAGAATATCAGCATGTATCTTGTAAGGGACTGTTAACCCTTATGCTACTGGTGGCTAATTTGACCAATACAAAATGATGCAGAAGGCCTGAAAAGTGATTGAAACCCTAGCACAGGGGTACTCATATGAGAAAACTCGATGTGAGCTAGCCAATGAATACCAACATGACAGGGTTTAGATGCGTTCTTGTGCTTTAGATGAAAGTAGCCTCAGCATCAGAAGGGTTAAAAATTACCTCTTTTTCTGTCGTTTTTCCTTCTCCTGTGCTTTCGATGCCTTCTTCTTATCTTTCGCCATGGCTTTCAGCTTATCGAAGCGAGAGGAGCTCTTCTTCTTCTTCTCCTTCCTCCTGGACTTGCCACTAGAGGGAGCCGGTGTGAATCCTTCGCCATCTTTGTCCAAGCAATCGGCTCGCAGCCGAAGCTCAGCCGGAGTGAGGCTGCCAGGAATGCGCCAATATCGCTCCTGAGAAAAGAGAAATCATTTTATAAGCATTTATGAGTATTCAATTTACTCCCATTCATAAGTATTCAAAAAAGTCAGGAATGCGCCAATATCGCTCCTGAGAAAAAAGTTCTTTTAAGCATTCAAAAAGGTTATATCAACTACAGTGAAACCTCTCCTTGTGAATACCCTGTAGATGTGAACACCTCCTAAAGTGAACAAAATTACCCCAGTCCCATTTGTATCATTTACAACATGAAAAGACCTCCGAGATGTGAACACCCCTAATGTGAATGCTTTTGCCCTGGTCCCAAGGTGTTCACATCACACTGAACTTGTGAAGGGAAGTGAACATAAATACAGTGGAAATGTATTATTTCTTCATATGTAATAGGGTATAAAATGTTCACCTCATGGAGGTTCTAAATTGTAATGATATGTTATATAGATCAGGGATTCTTGTCAGCAAAAGGGGTTCAAATGGTGGAGGTATTTGACTAATAGAGATGTTCAAGTTAGAGGTTTCACTGCAAACACTCTTGAAATGAAAGATCTATGTGACTTCAAACTCAATAAAAGCTGTTTTCATTCCTAATAAACGACTAGAATGTATACAGGTGACATCTTAGAAAACAATATTGGAAAGACATAAGTTCACGAGAAAAATGAAGCAGCCAGAGTACCTATAAATGTGATAAGATGGCTAAACCAGTCATAACCACTGCCACAGTATCCCTTATCTATGCGATGGATGACTATTTTATGACTGTGACAGCTTTAACCAGGGCAAGGACAAGATGCTTAGGGATCAAGTGGTCAGTAAACAGATAACTTTAAATTGCAGATTTTAAGTTACTTAGGGAGCAATGCAGTCACAATCTGAACTATCGCTGAGCTAGTAATTTCCGAATTGCAACTTTTCAAGCTCGAGAGCTCGAAAGTGTGCCAGAATGAGTCAATTATTTGAGTTTCTGAGTATTCGCCACATCACTACACAACATGTGACTTACCTGTTCGTTAGCAGGGGGCGCTACACCCAGCATCTCCAGGAACTGCTGGAAGCTTTTATTCTCCATGGCATCCTCCTGCTCCTCCTGCAGCGGCACTATGGCAACAGGCTCCTCATCACCTGAAACAATAGGAAAAACATTAGTTTTATAAACAGATGCTCTCTCTCTCTCTCTCTCTCTCTCTCTCTCTCTCTCTTCTATCGCTCCCTCTTCAATCGCGCTCTCTCTATCTCTCTCTTTCTGATCGCTCTCTTCAATCGCGCTCTCTCTTCAATCGCGCTCTCTCTTCAATCACGCTCTCTCTCTCTCACTCGCTCTGTCTTCTCTCTCTCTGTCTTCTCTCTCTCTCTCCCTCTTGCTGTCTCTCCCCCACCCCCTTTCAAAGGAATTGAAGCAGCAGCATTGTTAAACCTGACTGGAATAACAAAGTTTTGTCAAATAACTTCAAGAATATAGATATATTGGATGCAAGCAGGGTAGATCAGTGTACCCCCTTCGCATAGGTCACACACAGGATCAGGTGGTTTTAAGTCCATCCAAAGTTTAAGCATAATTAGTTTAAACTTACCGTCCTCTTCTTTATCCTCCGCAGTCCTCCTCATCAACTTCTGAATCCACAAGATTTGATCACCGATACCTGAGGAGTGAAATAAAGGTTTTCACTCAATTAACTTTAAGTATCAACTTTAACAAACAAGACTGAATGAAACAACAAAACAAAAGTATGATTAGGATTTAGACTCATTCATATATGGTCACAACTGCAATGGAGCCTGTCATGAGAAACTACCTATCTACATTTAATGGTCTAAATTTCCATACCTGTTAAAATGCATTATATTTGTAAGATGAGATACCAAATTTAGATGATAACTTTTAAATCATGCTTTGAGTGGGTTTTTATCAGGGTTAACTCTCTACTGAAAAAAATGTTAAGACAAATATATGTTTTTTCAGAAATAAATAAGTATACTGTAAAAGTGTAAAGGATGCTTGAAAATCACTAAAATACTCTGACCTTTTCGGCACTATAGGCATGAATGTGTTAAGATATATTCCTTTACTTCATTACCAGAAGATTGAAGATTAATGCTATATAAATATATATATATATAAATAAATAAATATATATATATATATATATATATATATATATATATATATATATATATATATATATATATGTATATATATATATATGTATATATACATATATATATATACATATATATACACATATATATATATACATATATATATATATATATATATATATACATGTATATACATGTATATATATATATATATATATATATATATATATATATATATATATATATATATATATATATATATATATACATATACATATACATATATATATATATATATATATATATATATATATATATATATATATATATATATATATATATATATATATATATAAATATATGTACATATATATGGATGTACATAAGTATATATATCTGGATCTCCAGGCACTTACCATCATCCTTTAACTTCTTCAGTACATCAGGAAAGCTACTGATGCTGCCTCCAGCCTCATTTTCATTTTCTCCACCAGAGGGAGGCGAGTCCTCACTACTCTTAGCCTCACTTTCACTCTCGCTGTCCGTAGGAATTGGTGGTTCTGGAATACAAAGATAACTTATTAATTCAAATCGGAACGGTTAGGTCAGCCTGTAAAAGTTAAATGCCTGCAGTACACGAAAAAGTTCTCAACTGATACATGTGTTCAACTTATATATGAATTTCCCATTTATTTGTAGTCAAATACTAGAAAACAGATCAATGTACATTTCATACTCCATAACGGTAGAAATTCTACAGCCCAGTAAAAAGGGTTAAATTCAAATAAATGTGTTAGGCCACTCCAATTTAATTACTTGTCTGAGCTTTTTTTGGGAAAAAATTCCTGTCAGACTCCAAAAAAAAAGAAAAAAAAGTCATCCTTGGTGTCTTACGGACGAAAGTGGTTTTAAAATTTTCTGTCAGACTAAAAAAAAAAAAAAAAAAAAAAAGTGCAAGTTTTAAGAATATTCTTTGTATTTAAAGTGTGATTCAATCAACTACAGGAAGCTATCATTGCTGTAGTAGAGTCTCAGACTTGAGGAGGTATACCTCCCACCCTTCAAGTTAGAGGGATTAATAGATTGATTGATTTTATTTAGTTGAGAATACGCTGGTAGAAACATATCGCTACCAGTCCTAGTCGTCAAAAATAAAAATTTTAAAAAAGTCACATTTTTCAACTTTTTTTATTATTCCAAAATGGCTCATTTCCTACCTCCTGAGCATGTTAGACAAGTAAATAAATTGGAGTGGACTTACTTGTGGAAATTTTCATTTGAAAAGTAGGTATATACATGTAGTAAAAAAATTGATCAATTTCGGCCTTCGGGAAATGTTAAACTTGTATATTTCTACATATCAATATGTGGCGATTTTCATTTTTATAGTAGATATATACATGTAGTAGAAAATATATAAATATATTCTTTACCTGCAAACTCCTCACGGTTGTCAACGAAACCGTCATCGCTGTCACTGCCCCGGCGATCATCATCATCTTCGTCATCAGAGGAGCGGTTTTTCCGGCTTTTCCCACCTCCCCCTTTGCGTTTCTTGTACAACTCTTTCTTGTCGTAAACCAATCCCATCTCAAGTATTTTATCCATCACTTTCTTCTTGGATCTCTTCTCTGACATGTTGCTCAAAATGTCTCCCATTATATCTGAAAAGATTGAAGTTTGAGATGCTAGAATATGTAAAATATGCAGTGTCTTCGACAGTTTGGCTTCTGGTTGTCATCTGGACACCCAAAACCCTCAAAAATCCAACCTTAGAACACCAAAATTTATTTGTAATGAATTTCTAGAAGTGCCAATTTTAAGCGAATAATTTTGAAATTTTCACTTTACTGTGAATGCTAGGACATATCTTAATTATTCAATGTATACCGCTTTTCAGGCAAGCCTTATGAAACCCTGAGTGTAACACTGATCCCACGTAGATGTCCCATACTCATATACTGTAGAACACGAAATTTCCGCGTGTGTTTATATATAGCATACATAGCGTCTGGTGCCGCTTCGCTATATATAAAAACGCTGTACTTTTGTCTTTTTTTAGCCACTGGTGGCGCTGACGTCAATTTTCGTTTTAGTGGTGGCTGCTAGATAGCGGCACTAGTAAATCTAATAGAAGATACGTAGCCCTGCTGAAACCCTAGCGCCACTAGTACAAACATGAAGCATACGTAGCCTTTCTTGAACCATTCTTTTTTTGTGTTTTTCTGGCCTAAATTCATTTTGATAAAAGTGTTTAAAATCTAGCTTTAAATTATGTTAAACGTTACAGTATTTAAAAGTCACAGTCCAGGTTGACAGAAGCCAGAATACTGAGTGAGTGTTGCACATAGCAACCAGAAGGATAGGTGCTCAGCTATTGTTCCGGCGGCCCTGTTTAAACACAAACAAATGCCAAATTTAGAAAGTCCATCTGGTTGCTTCACTCTGGCAGCATTAGATTAAGAGCTCAGTATTCTGGCTTCTGTCAACCTGGACTGTGACTTTTAAATACCGTAACTTTTAACATCATTTAAAGCTAGATTTTAAACACTTTTATCAAAATGAATTTAGATTGAGAAGACTGCCAAATGATAACTGTAATGTGCCAAAGTGAATTTGGAATTTAGTTTGAGAAGACTGGTGAGATAAAATGATATGACATGATGACTTTCTAAAGATAAAGAATGTATTCAAAGTATTTTAATGATATGAACTGACATTTTTTAAACTGATTGAAATTAAGGGCGACGGTTTACTATCACCCCCCCCCCCCCCCCCTTCAACTGTCCCAATCCAGAAAACAAAGTATATACGGGCGCCCCCTTTTGAGAGAATGCTCAATCAAACTGCATTCTCTGCTCAAATTAGTTCATCTTTTTTGCGACAGATGGCGCTGTCAGCGGCGTCGGCTACGGTAAAGAGACGCTAATATAAAGATACGCTATGATGCAAAACTCCCCAATTCGCTATACTTGGGACACGCGTGAATTTCGTGTTCTACAGTATTTTGCTATTCAATATCTTAGATGAGTAAAAACAAGTGGATATGAAACCAGCCGGTCAACCTGAACAGGCTGGCTGCGGCAAATAGGCCAAGAGTAGCATTCTGCACATGCTATTGCGCAAGTTTCCCTGCAATGTAAATGATACATGAGCCCTAATTGGTCTTTCTCTACTAGTGACGTCATGCTTAGACTAGATTCTAGACCCCTGGCATAGCCAAGCCTTCACTATGGCGCATATAGTAATTGGTCTGTCGCTACATATCCACTTTTTTTTTATTCATCTAAGAATACATCAATTCATCACTCATTTTATATGTAATGAATAATTGTTAAGATGCTCTAACTTCTCAAACACAATATTTTCAAATTCAGGACAGAAATTCCACTTGAAGCAGGTAAATATGGCGTACCACTTGAACTGCGAAATCTCTCCACGAGGTCCCGGAGTTCCATCTCATGTTCTTCATTCCAGCCACGAACAAACCTACAATGAAACCACAAAATGCAAAAGATATTAACCTCTTTATTCATCAACCCATTTTCCCCTTATAATTTATTCATGGATAAAGCAATATAATAATAAGAGGTTACGTAAAAAGGTACAAATAATCGCTAATTAACTTATCCCACATTTTTGTCATTAACATGAAATAACAAAATGCACAAATGTCAACCTGTTTGTTTATTCATCAACCCATTTCTTATTCATAAAATTTATTATTAAAGCAATACTACGAGGATACCACAAAAATTATTATTAATCTCTAATTCACTTATCCCACATTTTTGTCATTAATCAATCCTGAGAAAAGTATATTGTGGCACATGGTACAAATGGAGGGATTCTATTGACAGATAGCCTTGCAAAAGAGTAAGAAATAATTCAACCAAATCTAAATTAATAGTCTGCAAAAA
Organism: Maea johnstoni; assembly: GCA_963942565.1. Lineage (NCBI taxonomy): Eukaryota > Metazoa > Annelida > Polychaeta > Spionida > Magelonidae > Maea > Maea johnstoni. The sequence goes on along the minus strand of OZ012689.1, from coordinate 18,141,957 downwards.
AATTTAAAACTACACGGTGTGATTCTATATGAAAAAATTAATAAATTGACAAAAGATTTGGCCAAGAGTACAGGGTTGATTTCTTAATTTATTTCTCCATCAGACAGTTAAAAAAAAACCTGTATGACCATAGACATTTTGGGCAGTTTTGGGCCGCTGTGAAAATATAAATAACCGGGTTAAAAAGACTTACCCATTTCCCTTTCCTTTCTTCAGTTCCTTTGCACTCTCTATGATGTCCAGATAGGCCAGCTGCCTAAGGATCTGCCTGCGAGACTTGCTCTGGTCGACGATATGGATCATAATGTAATCTACGATATCCATCTCTGAAATATACACATACAAAAGAATGTAAAAAAATTACATATTGAAATTTACAATATGCATCTCTGAAATATACATATACCACAGCATGTGAAAAATTTACATCTTAAAATTAACAATATCTTTTACTGAAATATACATAAGCAACATCATGAGAAAAATTTACATATTGAAATTTACAATATCTATCTCTGAAATATACATATACCACAGCATGTGAAAAATTTATACATCAAAATTTACTATATCTATCTTTGAAAAAATATAAATATACCACAGCATGTGAAAAATTTACAAATTGAAATTTACATATTGAACACGAATCAACACAATTTCAAGGAAAAAAAGACAAATATTTTGTGAATTTATGCTTTATTCCAAAGTTATATTTCAAAAGTACGACGAGTCCAGACAACACTTTTCATGTTTATCTCCAGGCATGAATAGATTGTGATTCAAGAATCTTCATGTCCCTACCGTGGGCTTCCTCCTTCTCCTTATATTCCTCAAAGAGTCTCTGCAGCTCCATGTCCTCCACCTCAGACCACAACTGCTTCCCCTTCTTAGATCTGAGGAAAACAACAGGACAAACGATGAGTGTGTAATTCTCTCTGATCATAGTGAAATCTGTTCACTCATAGTCAAAATTATGCTTAGATGGTGAGAGAGAGAGAGAGAGAGAGAGAGAGAGAGAGAGAGAGAGAGAGAGAGAGAGAGAGAGAGAGAGAGAGAGAGAGAGAGAGAGAGAGAGAGAGAGAGAGAGAGAGAGAGAGAGAGAGAGAGAGAGAGAGAGAGAGAGAGAGAGAGAGAGAGAGAGAGAGAGAGAGAGAGAAATGATAGTAACTTACGCTGAAATGGCGCTCCCATAGCCCTCTGTCACCTCTATGGAATCCTTGGCATTCTTCCAGAAGAGCAGCTCCATGAAGATCTTATCATTTGTCTTGGCTGCTTCGAAAAACTTCCGCAGTACGAAGGTAGAAAAAGTAACTAATTCCTGAAAAAATTGACTAAATATGATTTTTTGTTGTGACAGTCAGGTTAAGTGACTAAAACTGCCAGACTATTTTGGTGATATTTCTCTAACTAATGCAGTTTTCAGAAATTATTTGAAGGAAAAATGTTGATCAGAGTGTTATTAACAAACACCAGGGTCTAAGCCAGAATTAGAAACTGGGTGCCGAAAATTGGAAAAAAAATTGTAAAATGTTTGGGCGTCCTATTTTTCAAGGGAGGTCACCATATATTCAGATAACCACCAAAAATATGTATTTACTTTTATTCAAATGGCAAAAAGTCCTCATAAAATGCCATAGGAATTGTACTGACGAGAAAAAAAATATTAAATGCTTGGAATTTACCTTTTCAGAAATTAATCACCGAAAAATTTGGTATTCCTGAGAGGTTATTTTTGAGGGTCTGGATGTCCAAATGACGCCCAGAGACTACGAGAACGATTCTAGTACTAGATGAGGATTACCTTGTAGCGGGAGGATTTGACGGATGGACTACAGAGGATCTTCTGGAAGACGCGGAAGAGAGAGGCTTGGAACAGCATTCCCGCCATCTTGCCGTCCACCGCGACGCGATGCAACATCTTGATGCAACAATGGTTGGTCATTTCATTATTTGTTTTATAGTCCGCTAGAAGGAGCGTGTAAGTCTTCATAGTTTCTGGACGGGCAAATCTGAAAATGAATAAATAAATTTATGATTGATATTGGAATTATTATTTTGAATACTTGAACACTAGATCAAGGATATTCGTAAATGATTTAGAAATGTTCAAATGATGCATCAATAAATATTGAAAATGTTATGACCATATATGGTGATTTACCGGATACGCAACCAGCAGGTCTCTCTTAACAGCCTCGCTACAACTAATAGCCCGAATGTTGGCAAGGATCCCTCAAAATGCGTTCTGCACATGTTGGTGAGCAACTTTCTTTGTAATGTAAACAAAAATGAGAGCCCTCATTGATCTTTGTCTTCAAGTGACGTCACACTGACACTAGATTTGGCAAGATTAGATGTAGCCTGGATTCTGTAATGGGTCCTATGGCAATTGACCGGTAGTGACGTATCCATGTGTATATCCATCTAAGGTTATGATAGTGATTCATAATTTAACCTCCAATTTGAGGATGATACTGAAATGGTCAGTAGTGTAACTCAAAAAGTTATGATTTAAGATAAATGTTTACAGTGAAACCTCATTCTTCCAAAAACTGTAAATACTTGCTCTTTGTCAATTAAGAAAAAGTTCAAATAAATCTTCACTCTAAAATAAATGCATTAGGCCACTCCAATTTATTTACTTGTCTTACATGCTCAGGAGGTAGGAAATGAGCCATTTTGGAATAAAAAAAAGTTGAAAAATGTGACTTTTTTTATTTATTTTTTTTTTTTTAGAGTCTGACGACTAGGACTGGTAGCGATATGTTTCTACCAGCCTATTCTCAACTAAATAAAATCAATCAATCTATCAATCCCTGTAACCTGAAGGGTGGGAGGTATACCTCCTCAAGTCTGAGGCTCTACTACAGCAATGATAGCTTCCTGTAGTTGATTGAATCACATTTACAAAGAATATTCTTAAAACTTGCACTTTTTTTCTTTTTTTTTTGGAGTCTGCCAGAAAATTTCAAAACCACTTTCGTCCGTAAGACACCAAAGATGACTTTTTTTTTCTTTTTTTTTTGGAGTCTGACAGGATTTTTTTTCCAAAAAAAGCTCGTAAGACAAGTAATTAAATTGGAGTGGCCTTATTGGGGAAATAAATATGAAATCAACTCATTAGACACTTGGAGGAAAGATGGTTTAAGAAATGGACAAAATTTGATAGAAGTACATCATCCAATTCTGCTTTGGTAATATTTTTAAAAATTCTAATTCAAGTGCTTACATATAGACGGCAGCACATACATGAATGAACTAAGGAACACTCCGAGTGGCCAGCAAGTACATTATGGCACAATCACAATGGCTGATTCAAAATACAATGATATGTTTAAATAAGTTTTTTGCTTTTTTGAATTGAGTGAACTTGGTTAATGGTGAGCCATCAGGTGCTGACACCTTTTGGTGGGAGGTCGAACTAAATTGCTGAGTTTGATAATTAAAAAAGTCAAAATAAAAATAAAGGCTGTTTTCAAAGATAAAATGAGGAGTTATGCATTATAAAAAGAGATTTTTTAAAAAAGAATTAAGAAAAAAGTGACCTATAATTCCAAATTTTTTCAAACAACTGCTAGGCTGGTTTTTACCCATTAATGCTCACAGTGGCCAAAAGCAGCCTGACAATTTTAATGAAATCTAGCAGGCAAAAGCAAAGTTAGGAAAAAAATTGTGTGAGAAATGTTGATCACAACATTACCAACAACTCTCCTTGAAATATTTTGTAAAATCGTTCTCAATTCCAAAATTATTGTTAAATGTACCTTAGATCCAGACAACAATTTATGTAGGAACTTTTAAGCATTAATGGGTTAACATGGTTAGAAGGAGAGTCACGTTTAAAGTGGTTTCGACTCACTGAAGCTAAAAGTACCCATGTGGTGTAAATTTTGGGAAACCTCTTACAAATCAAGATGATATCTTGAAAACAACTCAACTAGGAGAGTAACACGGAGAAAAAACAACAACTTTTGTTCCAACATTTGATTCAATTTTCAAGATAAATTATTTTCTATGTGAAACTATACATAGGCACCACAGACTAAATTGTGTTAAAGCATAAAAAAATGAAAGAAATATTTTGTTTGGTTTCGATATTTCGATTCAAATGCATCGCAGACTTTGTCTCCAAAAACTGAATTATGTTAAAGCATAAAGTATGAAAGAAATATTTTGATCGTTTTTGATATTTGGATTCAGTTGCATAGGAGACTTTGAATTCAAAATATGGAATACTTAGAATATATCATGTTTAGCCAGTGACTTCTAAAATATGCAGAAGTTTCCTGGTATAAAGCAGTGAAAAAGAGGATGATGAAAATATGCTGCATACCTTCGAACAAAATCTTCAAAGTTAAATTCCTGTTCGGAAACCATCATCTCTTCTCTCTCTTCCTCCACAACTGAAATTGAAAGATAGGTGAAACATTAGCCTAGATTTCTAGGCTGTTATATGTATTTTTCTGTTATGTATTTCTGTTACCAGTCACATTAAATAGTCTAGGTGGCCAATGTAGCCAATTCAGTTTACATTTATCTAACCAGGGTAAAAGAGGACCCAGTTTGAGTATGACAAAAACTTCTAGACATAGGAGGATCAGGTGGTGCCATCTATCTACCATGCCTGGTACTACACCACACTGCTTGGTCAACACAGAAGGGAACGTCAACATGTTAAGGACTAGGAGCCTAGTCTAATGAAACATACAAATACTGTTACACAGAAACCACTCTGACAAAACCCGGGGTTAAACATTACAGCTAGCATGATTATCATCGTCCTAACTTTTAATGTATATATCCTTCTATTGCAGAGCAGTTAATGACTCCAACTAGTCACCTTAAAATATCATTTGCCTGTGTGCCAAATGCTATGTAATATACATTGTACTAGACCGAATCAAATCAAATCAAATCAAATCATCAGCTACCAATCATCATATCCAATATTCAAATAATTATTTTAATCATAAATTTTATAAATCATTCAAATCCAAGATCAAATCATAAATTAATGATACAATACAAAATAATACTGAAACCCTGGCACATGGGGACTCATCTGAGAGTACTCAGCGAGAGCTATCCAATGAATACCACCATGACAGGGTTTAGTTGGTATAAACATATCTTTAGGCCCTTGTGCTTTGGATGAAAATAGCCTCAGCATTGGAGGGGCAAAGAATATTCCTTGAATCATGTAATTTAGGGTCATCTCACCTTCTTCATCTTCTTCCTCCTCCTCTTCCGGGGGCTGTTCATCCACTGTACTGGCACTGGGACCTGAAAATAGCAACACACCAATGGTAAGTTTACAGGGGCAATGTGAATACATTAAAACATTTCTCATTAAAACCCTTATGTTGCTGGTGGCTAATTTGCCAATACCAAGTGATGCACAAATGCTAAAAAATAACTGAAACCCTGGCATATGGGTACTCATCAGAGAGTGCTGAAGGGAGAGCTATCCAATGAATACCAACATGACAGGGTTTAGATGGTTTTCAAAAATCTTTGCGTGCTTGAGCTTTGAATGAAAGTAGCCTCTGCATTGAAAGGGTTAAAGGATGCACACCATATAAAAATGAACTAATTGCCATCTACTTATTTTAAATTCGATTTGAAATAGCAACACAAGAATGTTAATTCTAATGCTTCAAAACATTTCTAATTGAAGGATGCATACCATATAAAAATGTGCAACTAATAAAGCACACATTTTCAATTAAAATCAAAATTCTGATCTCTAATAAAATGTTAGTAACTTAACATTGCATGAATACACAGTATTCTTGCCCGAACACACCTTTACTGATTCTTTTCTACTGCTTTCCAGTTTTTTCAGATATGGTTATCTTTTTAAAATTTCATATTTTCCTTTTTCCTTGATTTTAATTTTGATATTCATTCACGCCTAGTGTTTAAAAGGCTCTAAACTAAATAATACTTAACAATACTAACAGCATTCTATATGTATAACGGTTGAAACTACATCCATAAGCTATTATGATATTGAACAATGGAGAGAAAAAATGTTCAGACCCCTGAATACAAAATAATGACACATAATGATATTCAAACCTGCTAAAGAAAACCATTGGTCGAATTAATAAAATGTGACCACTTAAAACAGGTGGGCATTTAACCCTTATGCTGCGGGTGGCTAAGTTGGCCAATACAAAATGATGCAATAAGCCTGAAAAATGATCGAAACCCTGGCACATGGGTACTCATCGGAGAGTACTCAGCAAGAGCTATCCAATGAATACCAACATGACAGGGTTTAGATGTTTTTAAAAATACTTTGCATCCTTGTGCTTTCGACGAAAGTAGCCTCAGCATTGAAAGGGTTAAGAGGTGAAATACAATAGCTATTATGGGACTTAGCCTTTCCGTACAAGTGGTATCTCTAATAAAATGTAGTCCTATGTGCAAGTAAGAGTGAACATGTGATCTATAATGGTAAAACTAGGTCCAGGAATCCATTCCTCACTCTATTTTTATAGCCAATTACTATGCCCTCCTACCTTTTTTGGAAGAGCTCTAAATTAAGTTGAAGATTTGAGATTCTTCCAAAAGAGAAAACATAATGCTCTTTTTCATCAGGGGACTTCCAGGGCTCAATATTTTAAGGCACTTGCCAAGTAGGACAGGTGAACTTTAATTTCTACCTGCCCGAAACAATTTTGGTCTGCCCCGCAAAAGGTGTCATAGAATGAACATGAAAGTGACTTTTCTATATGTACTATACTTGCACCAATAAACTCTTTTCCTGCTATTAAGGCCTAAAAAAAAAGTTGTTTGTTTTCTGTAACCCTACCCTAACAAGTTTTTATTCAAAAAAATCCTAGCCTTAAGTTTTTATCGCCCTCCCAACTCCCGTAAAACACACATTTTTGACCAAAAAAAAAATGCAAAAAAAAAACTTCTTACCGACCTTATACCTACCCTATTTTTTTTCGGGCCGTTACAGGAAACAAACAATTTATTTTTTTAGGCCTAAAGCTTAATCTGTACTGTTGAGAAAATATTGGATTTTCCTTGTGTTTTAGTATCTCTGAAGTAACATGATGAAATCTTACCTGCCATGTCGGGCAGGCACACTCAAATTATTACCTGCCCTTCAGCCATTTTGAAAATATTTACCTGCCCGGGGCAGTAGGGCAGCCCTTAACCCTTTAACCGCTGATGGGTAATTTGGCCAAAATGACAAAAAGCGGAGAAGCGACTAAAACCCTGGAACATGGGTATATATCTGATAAAACTCTGCAAGAGCTTTCATATGAATAGCAACATGACAGGGTTTAGATGATTTTCATAAGTTTATGCCTTCTTGTGCGTTGAACGAAAGAAGACCCAGCATCCGAAGAGTTAATGTCGAACCCTGACTTGTCTGGCAATGTAAATTCCTGATTGTATATGATATTTTATAGTCCCCTGAAACCACAGGCTAATTACAGGGATCATTAGCAAAGATCAAAGGCGAGCTAACGAGGTATCTGTGGACAGGTGTCACCGTAACTCACCTGTCCCAGGCGGGGAGAGATGTAAGGGACGATGTTCTGAGCATATCATGGAGTTTTAAGGGCTATTTAACAAGGCAGGTTGAAGCCTTGCCAGACTTCCTACAGGCTATTCAACCCATAGATGCTTAACCCTTATGCTGCTGGTCACTAATTTGGCCAATACAAAATGATGTTAAAAACCCTGAAAAATGAGATGTAAGGGACGATGTTCTGAGCATATCATGGAGTTTTAAGGGCTATTTAACAAGGCAGGTTGAAGCGCTGCCAGACTTCCTACAGGCTATTCAACCCATAGACGCTTAACCCTTATGCTACTGGTGGCTAATTTGACCAATACAAAATGATGCAAAAAACCTTGAAAAGTGAGATGTAAGGGACACTGTTCTGAGCATATCATGGAGTTTTATGGGTTGAAGCCTTGCCATTCTTCCTACAGGCTATTCAACCCATACACGCGTAACCCTTTTTTACACAAGCACAGTATACACAATTAACCCAACACACAGAATTTTAAATTGTTCTTCAAGGTATGGTTTCTTGAATGATGAGAGAGAAGGTGCCATTTTCATAAATAAAGATAAGGAATTCCATAATGTCTGGTAAGTGAATGAGTGTTTAAATAGCTGGATTTCGATCAGTGGATGTGTTTGCAAAGTGACCATGTTGATCTAAGCAGAACTGAAACATTTTTTCAGGTGCATTGGACTCTCTAACTTTTCAGGAACAGGGAACCCCATAGTTAACGGTATAGAATGTTTTTTTTTAGGGCTGATTTTTTTTATCACTTTTTCTCCCATATTGCAACTTAGTCATGACTAGCTGAAGCGTCCATCAAAAACCCCAGCCTAACCCCAAATCACTGGCAACTTTCTATGGTAGCTGCCATGGTGCTAATTTCATCAGTAGTAGTAGCACTTAAGTAGCTATTAATACTTGAACCATCATGTATCAATACTACTACTACTACTACTACTCCGTCTATGGTAGCTGCAGTGGTGCCCTTTGCATCAGTAGTAACAGCATTAGAAGCTATTAATACTTGATCCAGCATGTATCACTATAGAGTGAAGTGTGGCAGTTAAGATATCCTAATTAGGGGGCTGCTGGAGGGACAGACAGACAGACAGACTAATTTGTCAGCTGGCCGCAAGTGTGTGGCTTGGACCTGTCTCCTAAAGATGATGAATAGCCTCATGGCTGAAGAGATCCCAACCTGCTACACTTGACAGTACCCCCAAGGCAGATCTAGAGGCAGAGACCCAGAGAACCACAGATACAGGGAATCCATCCAAAAAACCCAAAACATCTTTTACTATGAAAATATCACTTTTTATTATTCAGGAAAAAAAATACTTGGTATGGTCAATCCTGATTTAAAAAAAGAGCCAATAAGTAGCACTATGGTAGTACTTAGGAGTACTGTTAGTAACAGCAGTAGTAGTAGTAGTAGTAGTAGTAGTAGTAGTAGTAGTAGTAGTAGTAGTAGTAGTAGTAGTAGTAGTAGCAGCAGCAGCAGCAGCGGCAGCGGCAGCAGTAGTAGTGGTAGCAGTGGTAGTAGTAAAAGTAGGTAGTAGTAGTAGTAGTAATAGTAGTAGAAGTAGTAGTAGTAGTAGTAGTAGTAGTAGTAGTAGTAGTAGTAGTAGTAGTAGTAGTAGTAGTAGTAGTAGTAGTAGTAGCAGCAGCAGCAGCAGCAGCGGCAGCAGTAGTAGTGGTAGCAGTGGTAGCAGTGGTAGTAGTAATAGTAGGTAGTAGTAGTAGTAGTAGTAGTAGTAGTAGTAGTAGTAGTAGTAGTAGTAGTAGTAGTAGTTCTTGTAGATGCAGCAGCAGCAGTAGAAGCAGTAGCAACAGCAGCAGTAGTAGAAGCAGCATAAGCAGAAGTAGTAGTTAATTCATAGTCCCTAAGAATGTCGCGTAGTTTGTCAGATAAGAGGGAGAGGGGGTTGAGATCAGTTTCACCTGTTTTTACCATGATGCCACTTGCCTGTCACTCGGAGGGCATCCCTGGTATCTAATTAGCAATGTGATAAGGTAGTGCAGTGGCAAGGTCTCAAAAAGCCCTCTAATTAAGGAGATACCCCTCCAAGCGGTAGAACAAAACGAAACCGGTCTTAAATGAAAGGTATGGATCTCAATTAATAGAATATTGGGTGAGTACAAATTTAAAACATGTACACACCTGTGTTTTAACCCTTTGTTTGCCAATACTATCGAAATTTCTTCAGATTCATGAAAAACACAATTTGGCTTGTCTGAGTCTAAGGACTGGTTGCATGATGGGTTTCATACCAGTTTTTCTTCTTGAGGCTTCCCAGGGAATGCAAAGGTGCAGTAAAACATCCAGATTACCCCTAATATACCCCTATTTTAACCCCTTAAAACCCATTTTTATGCTATTTTAGCTAATTTTCAATAGTTTTTTTTCCAATTTTTACCTCAAAAATAAAGTAGAACTCAGCCAAATCACTTGAAATGAGGGCATTGGATATCTTTTCAATAAGGAAGAGGTGTTTACAACATTTAAGAGAGAATAAGTGTGCATTTTAACCCATTATGCCCAAAGATCAGATAATGTGTTAATGTGCCATATTCTTCCACTGCGGGGGTTACAATTGAAACATACCCCTTGAATCATGGTTTTTACAGTATTTGATGAATAAATACCCAATACCAGAGTTCCCTTGAGGATAAGGTGCTACATTAACCCTTTTCTGCTCTCATTTTAACCCTTTATAACCCATTTTAAAGGGTTTGAGCAGGTGCTTCCCCTTTATTCAAATTCTTTACTTAAACACTAAGTAAAACTTGGTCAAACCACTTGAAATAAGTGTATTGGATATATTTTCAATAAAGAAGAGGTAATAGCAGAGTTAAAGTAAGAACAAGTATGCATGTTAACCCATTATGTCTGAAAACTAGATAATGTGTTGTGTTGAAATACCATATCTGCCATTGACAGGGTTTCTATGGAAACATTCCACTTAGATTATGGTTTTCAATTAGTCTGTGGGCTACCATGGCTTATATCGTGCATCCCCCCCCCCCCCCCCCCCCCCCCCCCCAGGGCAGTACCACCCTGGTATGGTTTTGTAGGCAGGAAGGTGATGGTCATGAATCATGATGTTAACATCGCATTTACTCAAATGATCACCTCATTTTGGGGTAATTTCTCTCAAAAATGACTTGAAACGCATACTTTTATGGATTGCCTTATAAAAGAAAAAAATTTGAGGCAGAGAAGTCAGACTTGGCACAAATGTATTACAAGTGACAAAGATGAGATATGAGTGTGAATAAATGCGATAGATGACCCTTGGCGATCAATTTTTTTAAATGGCCGAAATCAGGTGTTTTCAAGAAAAATTCTGTTCTTTTTGTACAATCACACATTTCGCATACATACAATGCTGCAATTGGAGTTTTAGAAACCTCCCTTGGGATGTCCTGAAGAGATTGAGTGATGTGAACCATGCATATATCTATTTGGGTGTTAATAGCAGACCATCAGGAGCCAGACACCTCTAAAATGGCAAAAATCATAACTCATGGGAGAATTTAATTAAATTCATGTTTGATGGCCTTCTTACCAATATTTTTCATTCACTTTACTCTTGATAATCAATAAGGTCCTTGTCTAGTGAAGAAATGTAAAATGAAATGGTGAAGGTGTGTCTGCACCTCACATTTAGGGTACATATGTAGAAACATGTAAAAACTGACTATTTTTGGACAAAGGTATTTCTAAAAGTCGTATATAAAGTTGTTCAGGCAGACAATAGATATATTTAAACAGTAGACACTATAAGCTTTCATGTGATGTATCATTAGACCCTTTGCACATTTTTGTATTAAAGAATTGGCTTCATACATAGTAGCTTTAGTGGTTGCTATATACAGCACATGGAGAAAACTCACTTAATGACCATCTCATTCTAGTTTTGTGGCTTCTTAGCATTATTTACCATTTAAATTACTCTTAACAGTTAATAAGGTCCCTGTCTAGTGAAATCATTGAAGGCAAATGTTGTCTTCAATGTGACCAATTATTTGATTAGGGTTAGACCCCACTTGCACATTTTGTTTATTGAAAATATATTGGTTTCACACATGGTAGCAGTAGTGATGGCTATAATACAGCAACTTGGTAAAAACTAGAGCTGCACTCACCACTCACGAACTCGAGTGGCTCGAGCCCTGGGGCAAACTCGCTGAGCTCGAGCTGAAATGTATAACTCGTGAGCTCGTCTATGTTGGGAACACAAACGTAACACAGAGCACCTAACACACATTATAAACATACATAACTGCTTATCGCTGTCATGTCTTCTTTACAATCTCAAATGTATACATTCAAGCGGCGTTGAGTGTTATTCTGACCTTTGTACCTCGTCAGCACGTTTTAAAATTAAATAAACATGGCAATGTTAATAAATCTCCGCCAATAAATATTTATTTCTCAATAGCTGGGATGGAAAATAAGTATTTTTATGGAAAATTGGAACGTCCGTGAGCTCACGAGTCAAACGGGTGGTGAGCTCCTGAGTTGATCTCCCTCCGTGAGTGTAGCTCTAGTAAAAACTCACCTAATAACCAACTCACTTTTGTGGCTCTTTAGTATAAATTCTCATTCAAATTACTCTGGTCAGTTAATTAGATCCTTTTTTAGTGAAAACAAATGTGAAAGCGTTGTTTGCACTGAGTGACCCCATATTTTGATAATACATGTATATGCACAACGGGTGGAGATTTGATATTTTTGACCTTTTAGTTATAATAAAGACATATTAGTTTCAATAAGGCAACTAATGGATACAATCTAAAAAGTAGACCCTTTAAGCTTCCATGTTATGCATTGTTCATCATGTTATAGTGTATATATGGCTCGACATAATAGTTTCAGAACTCGTCATAATATTCTTTTTCACAAAAAGGGTATTTGCCTTCATTGACCCCTAGTTCAGGGTATGTGTGAATAATGCTGGTAAAAACCCTCAATTCCATGGTGTTTGTCAGTTACTAAGGGTAGGATAATAATGCCAGAGGATCTAATTAACTGGCCAGAGTAATTTGAATGAGAATTAATGCTAAGATGCCACGGAAGTAAAGTAAGTTGGTCATTAGGTGAGTTATTACCAAGTTGCTGTATTATAGCCATTAAACTACTGCTACCATGTATGAAGCCATATTTTCAATAAACAAAATTTTGCGCCTGATAATAATTAAATGATTTCTCACATTTAAGACAACATTTGCCTTCATCGATTTCACAAGAGAGGGACCATATTAAATGTTAAGAGTAATTTAAATGATAGATAATGCTAAGAAGCCACTATACAAGAATAAGATGGTCATTAGGTGAGTTTTCAACATGTGCTGTATATATATATATAGCCATCACTAAAGCTACTATGTATGAAGCCAATTCTTTAATACAAAAATGTGAAAGGGGGGTCTAATAATACATCAAATGAAAGCTTATAGTGTCTTCTGTTTAAATATATCTATTACCTGCCTGAACAACTTCATATTTGGTTTTTTAGAAAAACCTTAAAGTCCAAAAATAGTCAGTTTTTACCTGTTTCTACATATGTACCCTAAATGTGAGGTCACTCGGTGCAGACACACCTTTAACATTTTATTTTGCACTAGACAAGGACCTTATTGATTATCAAGAGTAAAGTGAATGAGAAATATTGGTAAGAAGGCCATCAAACATGAATTTGATTAAATTCTCCCAAGAGTTATGATTTTTGCCATTATGGAGGTTTTAGGCTCCTGATGGTCTGCTATCAACAACCATATATCATTTATCACATTGGTTACACTTTTATCTCATCTTTATCACCTAAAGTATATTTGTGCAAAGTCTGACTTTCAAAAAACATTTTTCTATAAAGAAATCTTTAAAAGTATGCATTTCAAGTCATTTTCGAGAGAAATTGTTCCAAAATGAGGTGTTCATTTAAGTTAATGTGATGTTAACATCATGATTCATGACCCTCACCCTCCTGCCTACAAAACCATACCAGGGTGGTACTGCCCTGGGGGGAGGGGATGCACGGTAAGCCATGGTAGCCCACAGACTAATTGAAAACCATAATCTAAGTGGAATGTTTCCATAGAAACCCTGTCAATGGGAGATTTGGTATTTCAACACAACACATTATCTAGTTTTCGGACATAATGGGTTAAAATGCATACTTGTTCTTGCTTTTACTCTGCTATAACTTCTTCTTTATTGAAAATATATCCTATACGCTCATTTCAAGTGTTCTGACCAAGTTTTACTGTGTTTAAGTAATTTTTTGAGGAAAGGTGAAACACCTGCTCAAACCCTTTAAAATGGGTTATAAAGGGTTAAAATGAGAGCAGAAAAGGGTTAATGTAGCACCTTATCCTCAAGGGAACTCTGGTATTGGGTATTTATTCATCAAATACTGTAAAAACCATGATTCAAGGGGTATGTTTCAATTGTAACCCCCGCAGTGGAAGAATATGGCACATTAACACATTATCTGATCTTTGGGCATAATGGGTTAAAATGCACACTTATTCTCTCTTAAATGTTGTAAACACCTCTTCCTTATTGAAAAGATATCCAATGCCCTCATTTGAAGTGGTTTGGCTGAGTTCTACTTCATTTTTCAGGAAGAAATTGGAAAAAATATGAAAAAAACTGCTAAAATAGCATAAAAATGGGTTTTAAGGGGTTAAAATAGGGGTAAACTAGGGGTAATCTGGATGTTTAACTGCACCTTTGCATTCCCTGGGAAGACTCAAGAAGAAAAAATGGTATGAAACCCATCATGCAACCAGTCCTTAGACTCAGACTAGCCAAATTGTGTTTTTTTGTGAATTTGAAGAAATTTCGATAGTTTTGGTAAACAAAGGGTTAAAACACAGGTGTGTACATGTTTTAAATTTGTACTCACCCAATATTCTATTAATAGAGATCCATACCTTTCATTTAAGACCAGTTTCGTTTTGTTCTACCGCCTGGAGGGGTTGGTCATTTTTCCAAGCCCCTTACCACAGCACTAAGGTGCCTAATTAACACAAAGTGTTGGCAGGATCCACATTACATAAGCACGTGGGCCCTATTACATGTCCCAGGCCAAAAATACCTGCTCTCTTCCTGTGATTACTTCCTTGAGAGTCCAAGCCGCCAAAGTCTCTCTCTCTCTCTCCCTCTCTACCTCCCTCCCTCTCCCTCTCCCCCTCTCTCTCTCTCTCTCTCTCTCTCTCTCTCTCTCTCTCTCTCTCTCTCTCTCTCTCTCTCTCTCTCTCTCTCTCTCTTCTACTGTAGCCGCCCAAAGATGTCAGACTATTTTTGTGGAATCTCTCAAATGAAAATATCTCCTTGATAACATTTGAAAGAGAAATGTTAGTTACAACTCAACAAACAATTCTCCTTGAAATATTTCATGAATGCAAGCTTTATTCTCAAGTTATTTTCATAAGTAACAAAGATCCAGAAGACATTGCTAGAGGAAACATCCAGGTTAACCCTTATGCTGGTGGTGGCTAATTCTGCCAATACAAAATGATGCAAAAAAGCTGACCGAAACCCTGGCACAAGGGTACTCATCTGAGAGAACTCAGTGAGGGCTATCTAATGAATACCATCAAGACAGGGTTTAAATGGTTTTCAAAAATCTTTGCGTCCTTGTGCTTTGAACGAAAGTTGCCTTATCATGAATGGAGAGGTTGAGGGTTATGTGATAGTACAGTTGGGGTTGAGACCTGGGGACTTGATCAAGTATCGCCATTGCTGGAATTTTGAGCAGTTGAAAGAAAACATTCCAGGCAATACCATGGATAATATATCTCAAGAGGATGCTGGGCATGTGTTTCGTCTACATACAGTTCCTATACCTATCTATTCATTACTCACCAATACCAGCAGCTTAAGGGTTAACCCTTATGCTGCTGGTGGCTAATTAGGGTGATACAAAATGATGCAAAAAACCTGAAAAATGATTCAAACCCTGGCAAATGGGTACTCATCTGAGAGCACTCAGCAAAAGCTATCCAATGAAGACCAACATTGCAGGTTTAGATGGTTTTCTAAAATTGCTGCGTTCTTGTGCTTTTGGAAAATGCATCGCCATTTGTCCCCGTTTCCACACTAGAACAAAGGGTCATTGATAATAATAAAGGAGCATACAGCGGGTCATTTTTCGACACTAGTTGCATTTGAGAAATGGCCTGCCCACAGACAGTTGCACCTGTGTCCAGGGCAGCGTGATTTAGAGTTGCTGATGTTATACCATCTGAGTCCCAAACCATGGCAATAAATAGCAAACAATGGGAATTATGGGTAATTTAACCCTTGGTTTTCCAAAAACCAAATTTGGTTAAGATAAAAGTTACTTAATAATTTTCGTTGATATCAAAATGTAAATCAGAAACCAACACCATTTTTTTTCATACATCTTGAAACATAATGTATTTCATGTTTGAAACTTTGTCTTTAAACTGGTCACTTAACCCATTCACACTTAAAGCTATAGAATACAGTTTCTTTACAAATTAAGGTTGTTGATCAATATATTACCAGGCTACACAACTTTAAGCCTGCTAAACTGGTGAACAGTTACATGTTTGAAGTTGGTAATTAATGTATTCAAAGGTAGCAAGACTTATAGCATTCCTTGAACAGGTAAAAAGCCAGTAATTAGTTTATCACCCTGGTATTTTCATCTTTTTTTTTAAATGCTATTACCATCCTGAACCAAAATGTAGTGTTTGTTTTTAACAATGGTAACCAGTTAACAATTTGTTGACTCAACCCCTTGCCACCTTGGCTGTAAATGCAATTCAGTTGAATTAACCCCTTAATGCTCACAGACGCCAAAAGCACCTCTGGCAATTTTGGAAAAAGATTTGGTGGTCAACAGATTTACGTCTGTGGTGCCCCAAAAATGTTCCAACCTTTATAGTTATGTCTTAGTGACCAGCACATTTTTTGAAAATATTTGGAATTGAAATACAGATCCAGACTCAAAATACAATATTTCTTTTAGCGTTTGGAGAATTTATGCATAATTCCAAAATTAATCTCAAAAGTATTCTAGATTCAGACAAAACTGGTCAAGTCCTTCAGGCAGGAATAGGCTAACCAACAATGCCACTTAGGTGTATTTTCTCTGTTACAGATCAAAATATAGGTAGGTAATATTTTTTTTGGATTCATTTTTTTCCAAAAAAAGTGTTTCATGCATGTTTTATGTTGAATGGGAGTTGGGAGGTCTATAAAAAACTTGAAGGTAGGCATATCTTAAGTAAAATGTTGTAAGGGTAGGGTTACAGGAAACAAACAACTTTTTTAGGCCTTGCAGCAAAAAAGAAGAAAACCAATCAAGATAAAAGTATTTGAAATCTGCGAGGCAGTGATATGCTGCAACCCAATCGCAGACAAGATCTGATCATTATTTTGATTTCGTAAGCGAATTATTTTTCTTCCTACCGGCTGTTTTTATTCCATCACTCACGATGGAATGATAGATGTCCCAGGTCAGAGGTCGCGACCTTGACCTCTGTGAGTGGTGTGGGTCTCATCTCCGTAGGGGTCAGCTGGTAAGATGATCTACGACTGACCAGCAGCATGTTTATTTGCACAGATTCCACACAGCTCTCAGTGGGCTTCCCCAGGAAAATATTCAATTAAAAGCTCATCTATCAGCTGACTCTCTCTCTGGCTTTCTGACTCTGACTCCCTCTTTCTCTCCCACCCCCCCCTCTTTCTCTCTTTGTCTCTCCATCTCTCTCTCTGTCCCTCCATCTCTCTCTCTCTCTCCTTGTCTCTCCATCTCTCTCTCTCTTCTCTCTGTCTGTCTCTCTCTCTTGAGAATAATGATCAATTATAAGAAGCTTTTATTTTGTTGGAAGCTGCAGTGCTCCTTTCAGACTCAGTGCTTAGCAAGCAGCAGGTATTGGGGGAGAGAATAATTGTCAATCATAAGAAGTCTTTGGTTGGAACCTGCAGTGCTCCTTTAAGAGACAGTGCTTAAGAGGCAGCATGTGTTGGGGTTAAAGTTTGATAGAATGATCATCAGGTGCACCAGCAAATAGAATTTGTTGCGCTGATTATCTATAATCATAATCACTAATGTAATGACAGGTACTAATGGGAAGATAATATACAATCACTGGCAACCGTAATGACTGCAAATAAGGCAACAATTACATCCACTGCCTGCTTATATGCTTATCCCTTATGCTGCTGGCGGCTAATTTGGCCGATACAAAATGATGCAAAAAAGCTGAAAAATGACTGAAACCCTGGCACATGGGTCTTCATCTGAAAGTCCTCAGTGGGAGCTAACTGTATTGTCAGGAATATGGTGAATGTCTTAGGATCTGCAATGCATATATTCATAAGCTTATTATACAATCATCATAGAAGCTAGCTAATAGACGTTGTCTATTATAGATGCTAATGAAACAGTATTTATACCAATTATTACTCTAACAGTGAAGTACTATTTAGAAAAATAATAATTTTAGTTTGCATAAAAATGTGCTCATATTTCAAATTAATACTTCTACAGCGTGCTATGTGTTTTGAATTGTCAAAGACTCCTCAGAATCCGGATCTTTCCTGCCGAATTGTAACCCAAATTCTTTTTTGAAAATATACGTAATGAATTAGTAACATAGTTGAAGGTGAGCTGAAAATCTTTTGGAAAATATCTATTAGTATAATTATTCGAAGTGGAATATATGAATCAGTATACATACTAAATTTGCAAAGTGCTGTGCTTTCCCTGAACAAAACCACGCCAAACAGGAGAAAAATATGAGATGTTATTAGTCTCCTATTCTCTGTAATGGACACCTAAGCCATGGGACCTGTTATGACTTTTTAGGTGACCATGCAATTTGAGGGCCTGGCTTTCTGGCAATGAGATGCTGATGATATATAACGGCTGTCCTCATTAGAAAATATCCTATATTACAATCTCACATCCATGAAAAATTCTATTAACCCATTCATACAGAGAGTTGCCATTAAAAGTTAAGGTCTGGTGCTATGCTATTTTTTGAAAATATACGGGATGAATTCACAATATAGTTGAAGGCAGGCTGAAAATCTTTTGGAAAATATCTAAAGGACAAATATTCTAAGTAGAATATATGAATCAAAATACACACAATCCTACTCAAATAAGTGCTTTATTAAGAAATCCTCTTTTAACCCTTTACATGCTGAGTCTACTTTTTTGTCCTAGTCACAATATCGCAAAAAATATTTGACAATTATCTAAACCCTGTCATGTTGGTATTCATTGTAAAAGCCCTTGCTGAGTACTAGCTATCAGATGAGTACCCATATGCCAGTGTTCCAGTCATTTTTCAACTTTTTTTCCAATTTTTTTTTTTTACAAATCTGCCACCAGCAGCACATTAGGGCTAATTTGAACCAGAATTATACAGACAGCAAAAATCTACCAAAAGCGTAAACAATGAATATCGTAATGGCTAGTCAGCAATCTGGGTGGTGGCAAATAAAAAATATGTGAATTGTTGGGTGTTGATGTCTGGAGATGCCCTTTAAGAGTTATAGTGTGACCCTTGAACATACCCCAAGCATCGGTACTCTACATAAGAGCCCTGTACCCATCCAATGATGACGGAGAGACGCCACATGTGCCTGCTAAGTGGTACATTATGGTCCCATCTTGTCATCGCCTTAATACCATATATATATATTAAGTCCACTCTTTGTATAAATAATGGTCTAAAAAGAAAACTCAACTATTTCTTTTTTAACCCGTCCAATGCTGAGGCTACTTTTGTCCAACGCACAATAACACAATTATGAAAACAAATCCTCTAAACCCTGTCATGTTGGTATTCATGGGATAGCTCTCGCTGAGTGCCCTCAGACGAGTACCCATGCATCAAGGTTTTTTGCCTCATTTGTATTGGCCAAATAGCCACCAGCAGCATAATTAGAGTTAAACACCATTTGCGCAAAGACTGTGTCTATGGTGTGTTGGGGGTTAGGCGGTGGTTTTCTCCGGCTAGTCCTTTTTCCTCCACAACTTACAACTGGCTACTCACGACTTAGCTGCAACATGGCAGCAAGTGTCGAAAATCAAAATTCCTATTGTATGACAAATTTGAAAATAAGTCATGAATAGAGAAATACTGATAGATATTAGAAGATTGATATTGTAAAACCAACAAAAGGAACACCTGAACTCGCAGTCTTCTGACTCTTGAAATGTTTCATTACATTCAAGAAACTTCCACTTTAGTAACTGGGTTAGGAATTGACTCATCTGTTTTTAAAGATGAATGTTTATCAAAAAACAGTTAAAGAAACAGAAGGCACTCAAAAAAACTCCTCTGCAATTCAAAGTGCTCATTTCACTTGTTATGAGTTGCTCTTTTCTTCACTCATACACAGTCCATCCCGATTCCCTCCCTTTATGTTCTCTCAACACCATGAAGATTTCTGTTATTCCTCAAGCAACATACTTAGCCTATTACTGGTGGTTAGGGTCCAGATGTTAAGTGTCATATCTCAGCCTCAATGAGACATTACAAGGGTCCTTACCAGACCCTGTGAGGAGATGACTGACATACCCCATCTGGTGGCGGAGATCAGAGGATCACTTCATATCGCATGCATCATACCATCACAAACACAGCTATACATTCTGTCTTTGTCTCTCCCCCCCCCACCCCCCTCTCTCTCTCTCTCTCTCTCTCTCTCTCTCTCTCTCTCTCTCTCTCTCTCTCTCTCTCTCTCTCTGCCCCTATCTTGTTCTTCTCTTTCTCTAACTCCATCTCTCCCCCCTCTGTGTCTGTCTTCCTCTCTCCAATCCTACCCTGCGTATTCCATCTCTCTCTCTGTCTCTCTCTCTCTATCCCCCCCCCTCTGTCTCTGCCTCTCGCTGTCTATCTCTCTAAATCATTCTCCTCTCTCTTTCCCTATCTCTCTCCCTATCTCTCTCCCCCTATTTCTCATTTTCATCATTCTCTAACACATTCTAACTCCCCCCCCCTCTCTCTCTCTCTCTCTCTCTCTCTCTCTCTCTCTCTCTCTCTCTCTCTCTCTCTTCCTCATTACCTCCATATTATAACTCAACTACCTTATTAAACCATTCATGCCTGGTGCTGAGTTTATTTATCCTGAAATACTGCAAGAAGTCAGCTGTGACAGTTGTTTTAAGTTCATGCAGGGTTCCTAGATCGGGTTATAAAATGGAAAACTATATTGGATAGAGATCTTTCATGAAAGTGCCCGATTATCATGATTCTTAATGACCCCCGTTGACACCAGGGGGCACCCCACCCACGACTCATGTGACATCCATGTCAGTTTTCTGAACCCTTTCGTTCCTTCAGACTTGGATGAATAGACACATGGATTGGTCGCCAGAGACCAATTGCTATAGGACCCATTACAGAGCCCTCATGGACACACCTAATCTTGACAAAGCTAGTGTCAGTGTGACGTCACTCAAGAGACAAAGGCCAATGAGGGCTCTCGTAGCATTTACATTACAGAGTAAGTTGTAGTGTTCGGAATCGGTCACAATTTTCAAGATCGATCATCGGTCCATCTGAACGACCGATGATCGATTAATAATCGAAGTTGTATATGCGCAGTTTTCCTTTGGTAGACTTTGCTTGTTCAAGGGTTCTTGGCTCTATTTTTGTAAAGGAGCTAATCTAACTCCCTTTAAATACCCCTTGAACCCCTTAGTTTTACTTGTTACAGTACTGCTTGATATTAATTAAGATTGTGCAGGCTTAAGTGGTGTCTCTCACTTGAACAAAATTAAAGGCTGTTTCTAGATACAATTTATTTTTTCAAAAAACTTTCAAAATAATCGATCTTATAAAATTGCAATCGATGATCAAAATCAGAGGTTGAATGAGCGATTAATCGGTATGTCCGATTAATCGGACGATCCTTAGTAAGTTGCACACCAACATGCTCAGAATGCACCTCTTCAGCTGTTCATGTCAACATCCGGGCTATTAGTTATGTCCAGGCTGTTAAGCCAGACCTGCTGGTTGCTAATCCGCTGATCAACATTCATTCCTTCAGACCACCTTGACAAAAATTAAATGTCATTTGTACCTAAGAAAATTTTGAAAATTACTTGGGAATCAATCATGAATTCACAAAATGTCTGACGAGAATTGTCAGTTTGGTGCAGATCTACATTTCTCAAACAAGTATTTTCTAGTTATCCCTGTAAAAAAATTAAGAGGGCTTGTTAAATCTAACAGGGACTAATACTTTCGATCAAAAAGTCCTCAAAATATTGGTTTTTATTTTCAAGATATTTCCACAAGCATGTACATTCCAGAAGTGAAAGGGTTATACAGTCAAAGTTCCCTGCTTCGGTAGATTGGACATAAAATAAACATGTCAGCCTCTCAGTACCAGGAAGACCTGCTCAACATGACCGCCATCGTCCCCAGGAATCAAATCAAATTCCCGGCTCTAATTACTCGGTCAATGCCGGGAGAGCATCGAGACTGTGACGATCTCTGAGAACATCATAGAAATAACAGCACCCCTACAAAAAGAAATTGGAACATTTTGTGCCACACGCGTGGCAGAAACTAGGTTGTTCTGTGGTACAAGTGTGTCTTTTGATTGCTTTATTCCTTTATTCAGTGATCCAGACAACGCTTCCAATGGGAATTCCAGGCCTGAAAGGGTTAAAAGCCTTGAAACCATAACATAAAAGGACAAATGAAAGTCCTTGGAGAAATCTCACCAATAACCACAGAAAGGCGGAATCTGAGCACTAAATCTCACACACGATATATTCCATATGATTGATATCTCAGGTCCTCCGAGGAATCTATTGATTTGACAAGTTCATCTTCAATATGATGAATGTGCAAAGGATGCTCCATGTATTGGAGTTGGGAGATGTCATTTTGTACCAACCCACTGTAGTACACACACACAACCCTAATCCTTCCAATGCTGTGGCTACTTTCGTCCAAACATCTAAGCCCTGTCATAATGGTATTCATTGGATAGCTCTCGCTGAGTACTATCAGATGAGTACCTTGGTGCCAGGGTTTCAGGCATTTTTCAGGGCTTTAGCATCATTTAGTATTGGTCAAATTAGCCAATAGCAGCATAAGGGTTAAGGTGTTACAGATATGCATAGGTTAACCCATTCATGCCTGAAGCAGCCCAAACCGCCTGACAATTATTGTGAAATCTCCCTAACATCAGCAATATTTAGAAAATATTCGAATGGGAATTGTTTATCAGAAATGTATCTAAACTCTCCTTCAAATACTTCACAAATGAATGCTTCATTCAGAATTTATTTTCAAAAGTATGACAGGTCCAGACAGCACTTTGTCAAGATCTCTGAGCATGAATGGGTTAAAGGGTCTACCCATACATAAAGGTGTTCTGATGGACCTTTTCTCCACGGAGGGGAGAGATGTTTATAATACACTTTCCTATTCAAGAGCCCGGAGAGTAGAGTTAAGTGAAACATTTCTTTTCTTGCTCTTAGGTCAACCATATGTGCAGTAAATATACAGTAGAATCTCCAAGGTGTGGCCATTCCTTTTAAACACCCCCCTTTCCACAGAGGAAAGAGATGCTTATAATGCACTTTCCTATTCAAGAGGCCGGAGATTTGAGTTAAGTGAAACACTCCTTTTCTTGCTATCAGGTCAACCGTGTGCGCAGTAAACATACAGTAGAATCTCCAAGGTGTCTGGCTCTTCCTTTAAACCATTATGCTGCTAGTGGCTATATTTTGCCAATACAAAATGACTCAAAAACACTGAAAATGATTGAAACCCTGGCAAATGGGTACTCATCTGAGAGCACTCAGCGAGAGCTATCCAATGAATACCAACATGACAGAGTTTAGGTGGTTTGCAAAAATTTCTGCGTTTGTGTGCCTTTGATGAAAGTAGCCTCAGCATTGAAAGGGTTAAACACCTCCCATTCCATTATATATTTTTCACAGCGTTAAGCAAAGTGATGCACACCTTTTCTATAGCCATTAGCCCTATTCCATCATACCTGTAGGCAAACTGATAGCAGAATTCCCCAGCTCTGGCACTCCTATTAAAGCACTTTTCTATCCAATATTCAGGGGAGTAGCATAACATGTTTTGAGCTGCATTATTTATTGTTGAGAGACTAAGGGGGCTGAGATGGACCTGACCCCCCATGGAGGGGTGTCAGGGCAAACAAAAGATATACTCGAGAGAAGGTAAGAATAACACATAAAGATGACAGCAGGGAAAATGGAAAGTCAACACCGAGTCAAGTCGGAAAATTGACCCTCGGTGAATGTGTACACCTTATTCAAACAAGGGCTGCATAGATGCAGTAATGGCATCGGTAAGTGGACTGCTGCATCCAAGCCTTGACTCTGAACCGTTTAGGCAAGAAATATAAAGATAATGATGATGATGATGATGATGATGATGATGATGAGGATGATGATGATGGTGTTGGTGATGATATGATGATGATGATGATATGGATGATGGGGATGACTGATAATGATTTGATTATAATGATGAATTATTTGGTAATAACGATTCTGATTTCACAATAATAACGATAAGGAAGATGATGATGATGATAATGAATTTGAAATGATTAAGATGATGATGATAATGATAATGGTTATGATAATGGATGATGATGTTGATAATAAAGATGTTGCTGATAATGATGACGATGATGATGATGATGATGATGATGATGATGATGATGATGATGGTGATGATGATGGTGACAATGATGATGATGAAGATGGTGGGTGATGATGATGTTTTGATGATAATTATGATAATGGCACAAGGGTTACCAATGTGCTTTATACCTATTAGTGTTGTCAAAGGCTTATGATAGAAACCATAAGCCTTTGGTGTTGCAGTATTATGAGGACTAACATCAATCCAATGTAGCATTTACTATTTCGCAATCTCACAACTAGCTTTCCCTGACGTCAGAGTCACAGGCATCAAGTAAATGAAGGGTTAACTTTTAATTAATCAAGTCGTTGGTCCTGATCACCAACGAACACAGAAATAACTATAAACAAAACACAAACCCATTCACCTCTCCTTCTCCCTGGCCACTCACCCCGGACCTAATTCCCCCGCTCAGAGCAAGCTGCACACACAGACAGACAAATTGCTCGTCCCCGAAGGTAGCGGTGTCCGTCAACCTGCCCATCAAGAGACAATTGCATAGAGATTCACCTAGCCAAGAATACTTAACCCTTTCATTCTTGCAGCAGCCAAGACTATTTTGGTGATATGTCTCTCTTGTGGAATTTCTCAATTTCTCTATTTACCAAAAGAAGTAAGGAGCAAATATATCCAATCGGCCTAAAAAAAAAGTTTGTTTTCTGTAACGGTCTGAAAAAATAGGATAGGTAGTGAAAAAAATTCTTTCTGGATTTTTTTTTCAAACAATGTATATTTCATGGCAACTGTAATTGTAGAATTTCTCTATTTACCAATAGAAATAAGGAGCAAATATATCCATTAGACCTAAAAAAAATAGTTTGTTTCCTGTAACTGTCTAAAAAAAATAAGGTAGGCAGGAAAAAAAATCTTTCAGGATTTCTTTTTTCAAACGTGGTTGGATTAAAGGAAACAACATTTTCTTTAGACCTTACCAAAAGAAATAGGGAGCAAATATATCCATACACATTAGCACCGACTCATTACTATTCCTATTTCCCCCTACTACTGTACAGCTATGAAGAATTCATTGTATCCCGGAATAGAGACGGGGGTCATGGTAAATCCTGCACTCATCATGATTATCTGGAGAGGTGTCTTATTCAATATTCACCGCGCACTCAGCTAATGCATTCTCACCTTCTCCCTCGTCAGAGTGAGATAAATAGTACAGTTTATAGGCCTTCCTTTCATCATCATCATCATCACCCTCATCATCTCCTCTTCCTCATGATTGCTACCTACTTATCAGTACCATCATCATCATCATCATCATCATCACCATCATCATGGTCTTAGCCAGCAGGGCGTCTGGGTGCCTTTTTGGACACCCAAACCCTTAAAAAGCAACCCTCAGGACACCCAAAATCTTTTGTGAAGAATTTCTTAAAATGTCAATCTGAAGCAAATAATTGAATCTCTTCATCTCCATATAATTCCCATGACATTGTATGAGGATATCATCCCTTATTTTGATAAATTATTACATGTTTATGGTTGTAATCTGAGTATGTTGTGATCACCCTTAAAAATTTGGACGCCCAAATATTTTACAATTGCCAATTTTAGGCACCCAGTTTCTAAATCCTGGCTAAGACCCTGACCATCATCATCATCATCCTCCCCCTTCTCCTCCTCCTCCTCATAATTGCTAAATGCCTATCAGTACCATGATCATCATCACCATCATCATTGACTCAAAACAACCAACCAAATCATCATTATTTCCTTCTCCTCATCCTCATCATTATCATGAACATCATTTCCATCATCCTTGACCCTTCTAATGCTGATTAATACCTTCTAATCCTCAACCCTTCAGATGCGCCGTACCCCGGGGTCTTTCCTAGTCCTACCCTCCCCTAAGCTTGCAATATATGGTTGGATTACTCTTAGTATCTAGAGATGTCCCTGCATGCCATGTGCAGAGAGTAGCACACTGAGGACTTGTGAGCCAGATGCGCTGTACCCCAGGGTCTTTCCTAGACCTACCCTCCCCTAGCTAGCAATATATTATTGGACAACTCTTAGTATCTAGAGATGTCCCTGCATGACATGGCTGAGAGTAGCACACTGAGGACTTGTGAGCCAGATGCGCTGTTACCCCAGGGTCTTCCCTAATCCTACCTCCCCTAGCTAGCAATATATGGGTGGACAAGTCCTATTTAGGGATGTCCCTGTATGACATGTGTCTGTGAGTAGCACACTAGGACTTTGGAGCCAGACGCCCTGTACCCCAGGGTCGATCTTTCCTAATCCTACCTCCCCTAGCTAGCAATATATGGGTGGACAAGTCCTATTTAGGGATGTCCCTGTATGACATGTGTCCGTGAGTAGCACACTAGGACTTTGGAGCCAGACGCCCTGTACCCCAGGGTCGATCTTTCCTAATCCTACCTTCCCTAGCTAGCAATATATGGGTGGACAAGTCCTATTTAGGGATGTCCCTGTATGACATGTGTCTGTGAGTAGCACACTAGGACTTTGGAGCCAGACGCCCTGTACCCCAGGGTCGATCTTTCCTAATCCTACCTTCCCTAGCTAGCAATATATGGGTGGACAAGTCCTATTTAGGGATGTCCCTGTATGACATGTGTCCGTGAGTAGCACACTAGGACTTTGGAGCCAGACGCCCTGTACCCCAGGGTCTTCCCTAATCCTACCTCCCCTAGCTAGCAATATATGGGTGGACAAGTCCTATTTAGGGATGTCCCTGTATGACATGTGTCTGTGAGTAGCACACTAGGACTTTGGAGCCAGACGCCCTGTACCCCAGGGTCGATCTTTCCTAATCCTACCTTCCCTAGCTAGCAATATATGGGTGGACAAGTCCTATTTAGGGATGTCCCTGTATGACATGTGTCCGTGAGTAGCACACTAGGACTTTGGAGCCAGACGCCCTGTACCCCAGGGTCTTCCCTAATCCTACCTCCCCTAGCTAGCAATATATGGGTGGACAAGTCCTATTTAGGGATGTCCCTGTATGACATGTGTCTGTGAGTAGCACACTAGGACTTTGGAGCCAGACGCCCTGTACCCCAGGGTCTTCCCTAATCCTACCTCCCCTAGCTAGCAATATATGGGTGGACAAGTCCTATTTAGGGATGTCCCTGTATGACATGTGTCTGTGAGTAGCACACTAGGACTTTGGAGCCAGACGCCCTGTACCCCAGGGTCTTCCCTAATCCTACCTCCCCTAGCTAGCAATATATGGGTGGACAAGTCCTATTTAGGGATGTCCCTGTATGACATGTGTCTGTGAGTAGCACACTAGGACTTTGGAGCCAGACGCCCTGTACCCCAGGGTCTTCCCTAATCCTACCTCCCCTAGCTAGCAATATATGGGTGGACAAGTCCTATTTAGGGATGTCCCTGTATGACATGTGTCTGTGAGTAGCACACTAGGACTTTGGAGCCAGACGCCCTGTACCCCAGGGTCTTCCCTAATCCTACCTCCCCTAGCTAGCAATATATGGGTGGACAAGTCCTATTTAGGGATGTCCCTGTATGACATGTGTCTGTGAGTAGCACACTAGGACTTTGGAGCCAGACGCCCTGTACCCCAGGGTCTTCCCTAATCCTACCTCCCCTAGCTAGCAATATATGGGTGGACAAGTCCTATTTAGGGATGTCCCTGTATGACATGTGTCTGTGAGTAGCACACTAGGACTTTGGAGCCAGACGCCCTGTACCCCAGGGTCTTCCCTAATCCTACCTCCCCTAGCTAGCAATATATGGGTGGACAAGTCCTATTTAGGGATGTCCCTGTATGACATGTGTCCGTGAGTAGCACACTAGGACTTTGGAGCCAGATGCCCTGTACCCCAGGGTCTTCCCTAATCCTACCTCCCCTAGCTAGCAATATATGGGTGGACAAGTCCTATTTAGGGATGTCCCTGTATGACATGTGTCCGTGAGTAGCACACTAGGACTTTGGAGCCAGATGCCCTGTACCCCAGGGTCGATCTTTCCTAATCCTACCTCCCCTAGCTAGCAATATATGGGTGGACAAGTCCTATTTAGGGATGTCCCTGTATGACATGTGTCCGTGAGTAGCACACTAGGACTTTGGAGCCAGATGCCCTGTACCCCAGGGTCGATCTTTCCTAATCCTACCTCCCCTAGCTAGCAATATATGGGTGGACAAGTCCTATTTAGGGATGTCCCTGTATGACATGTGTCCGTGAGTAGCACACTAGGACTTTGGAGCCAGATGCCCTGTACCCCAGGGTCGATCTTTCCTAATCCTACCTCCCCTAGCTAGCAATATATGGGTGGACAAGTCCTATTTAGGGATGTCCCTGTATGACATGTGTCCGTGAGTAGCACACTAGGACTTTGGAGCCAGACGCCCTGTACCCCAGGGTTGATCTTTCCTAATCCTACCTCCCCTAGCTAGCAATATATGGGTGGACAAGTCCTATTTAGGGATGTCCCTGTATGACATGTGTCCGTGAGTAGCACACTAGGACTTTGGAGCCAGACGCCCTGTACCCCAGGGTCGATCTTTCCTAATCCTACCTTCCCTAGCTAGCAATATATGGGTGGACAAGTCCTATCTAGAGATGTCCCTGTATGACATGTGTCTGTGAGTAGCACACTAGGACTTAGGAGCCAGACGCCCTGTACCCCAGGGTCGATCTTTCCTAATCCTACCTTCCCTAGCTAGCAATATATGGGTGGACAAGTCCTATCTAGAGATGTCCCTGCATGACATGGCTGAGAGTAGCACACTGAGGACTTGTGAGCCAGATGCGCTGTTACCCCAGGGTCTTCCCTAATCCTACCTCCCCTAGCTAGCAATATATGGGTGGACAAGTCCTATCTAGAGATGTCCCTGTATGACATGTGTCTGTGAGTAGCACACTAGGACTTAGGAGCCAGACGCCCTGAACCCTTTTAAGCCCCTCCATTACCTACCACACACAATGCCGTACCCTATAGAGTGGTCTATGGCACCGTCCTTGAGGATCACTATCAATCATCCTCTACTAGGAGACCTGTCACTCTCCGAGGCCCTCAGACAGAGTGGTCATCTCGAAGAGAATGCAGACTGTCTGGGCACTCATATCTGGACTGTCTCACTCACACAATCCAGGAGAGAAATCGTAAACCGGTGTGGCAATGCGCTCTAAGCAAGAGTAGAACTTGTAGCTCGGAAATAGTGGTAATCATCCAAGGTATCTGCAGAAACCTTTTCTGAAATCTAAATCAATCAAGTCCTTCGACTCTCAGAATTGTCCCAGTTGAAAATATACAGGGAACTTAACCCATCCAATGCTAAGGCTACTTTTGTCCAAAGCACAAGGATGCAAAGATTTTTTTGAAAACATCTAAACCTGTCATGTTGGCATTCATTGGATAGCTCTCCATGAGTTCTCTCAGATGGATACCCATGTGCCAGGGTTTCAGTCATTTATCAGTTTTTTTTGCATCATTTTGTATTTGCCAAATAAGCCACCATCAGCAAAAGGGTTAAAAAGTTGTTTGACTATTGTAACCCTACCCTTAGGCTAGTAGTTTTCACTTTTTCTGCCCTTACAACTCCCAATTAACATCAAGCATGCATAAAACACATTTTTGAACAAAAAATAATCCAAAAATACTTTTTACCAACCTACCTATAACCCTATTCTTTTTTTGGACCGTCACAGGAAACAGACAAACAAAAAATCCTAGGCCTTAGTCTACCTGAAAATAATTCAATGAATGTCAAAGTCCTAAAATACCTGAAATCCTGAAAGTCTATGTTTATTTAGATAACTCTGAGATATTTAGATGAAAACCACGTTTATTTAGGTAACTTTGAGATATTTCACGGTGTAATCAGAGTAAAATATATCCTTTCGGAAAGGCTTAACCATAAACCTTTCCTCCCGGATGTTTCTCTGAGGCTGCAGGAAATTAACCAGCGAAGACATCCTGCAAAACACTTATCAGTTTTCTGGGAGTTTTTTGTGCACGTACATTTCAGTGTATTGGTTAGAGTATCCTTATCTGGGCCGAGATCCTGTTTGTTCAACTTGTGAGTGAGATAAGAGGCAGTGCCACACAAGGAGAGAACCACGGGTCACGGAGTGGACGCAAAACTAAAACGCAACCAACGACTGGGAGGGAAATGTACATTTTAACCAATTCCTACTTAACCCATTGACAGTGAGATAAGAAGGTGATCCACACAAGGAGAAAGCCACTTAGTGGACACAAAACTAGAATGCAACCAACAATTGAAAGGGAAATGTACATTTTAACCCTTCCAATGCTAAGGCTACATTCATCTGAAGCACAAGGACGCAAATAATTTTGAAAACCATCTAAACCCTGTCATGTTGGTATTCATTGGAAAGCTCTCGCTGAGTGCTCTCCGATGAGTACCCATGTACCAGGGTTTCAGTCATTTTTCAGTTGTGCATCATTTTGTATTGACCAAATTAGCCATCAGCAGCATAAGGATTAACATATTCCTACTTAACCCATTGATGGTGAGAGGTTGTACCACACAAGGAGAGAACCATGGTTTACGGAGTGGACACAAAACTAAAACGCAACCAACGCCTGGAAGGGAAATGTACATTTTAACCCTTCTCAGGCTAAGGCTACTTTAATCAATGCAAGAAAAAATGCAAAAAGTTGTGAAAACAATCTAAACCCTGTCATATGTTGATAATCATTGGAAAGCTCTAGCCGAGTACTCTCAGATGATTACCCATATGCCAGGGTTTCAGACATTTTTCAGGTTTTTGCATCATTTTGTATTGGGCAAATTAACCACCAGCAGCCAGAGGGTATACCCATTAATGCTTACAGCAGTCAAAATAGCCTGAAAATGTTGATAAAATCTTGCAGGCAAAAGCATTAATAGCAAATCAGTGGCAACCATAAGAGTTTTTTTGGTAATACAATGATTATGACCAGAGAAACACTTATGAAAAGGAAATATTGACTAAAATGCAATCCACAGCTCTTCTTCTAACTATTTTATGAATTTAAGATTGATTTAAAGTTATCTTTAAGAGTATCATTCATACCACAGCATCTCCAAGGAGATCACCGGGTTACTTATAAATAAGCTACTTTTATAAGTCTATTCACTTTAGCCCATGCATTTGGCATGTAAATTATTCTTAGGATGGATAGGTTAAAAGCTTATGCATTAATAATGTGGGTATTAAAAGATTTAATGAAACCCGTAGAACATAATAGCCATGATTAACAAAAATTATTGGCTATAAATTTCTTCTCTTTCCTCGGGAAAGTTTCTTCACATCATTAATCATAAAATAATATCTTAACGTGAATCCTGAAGAAAAAGCCTGCTCCTAGATTGCTTTTTTTCACCATTATCTGGAGTAATGGCATGAC
The DNA here is from genome assembly GCA_963942565.1 of Maea johnstoni. Lineage (NCBI taxonomy): Eukaryota > Metazoa > Annelida > Polychaeta > Spionida > Magelonidae > Maea > Maea johnstoni. The sequence continues at coordinate 18,110,350 of OZ012689.1, read as the reverse complement.
TAACCCCATAATGGCCAGTCTATGGCACACTCAAGTCATTGGCTGAGACCTGACACTGGTCCACATTAGAGCAGTGGATGGCAGTGGTCACTATGACCAGCCCCCCCCCCCCCCCCCCCCACGAACCCTGTGAAAAATCAAACTATAAATGAATCCTTTATGCCCTAATTTTCTCTCTGACTCTCTACTCTCTCTGTGACTCTCTATCTCTCTATGTGACTCTCTCTCTCTCTCTCTCTCTGACTCTCTACTCTCTCTGTGACTCTCTATCTCTCTATGTGACTCTCTCTCTCTCTCTGTGACTCTCTCTCTCTCTATCTCTCTCTCTCTGTGACTCTCTCTCTCTCTCTCTCTCTCTCTCTCTCTCTCTCTCTCTCTCTCACTCTCTCTCTCTCTCTCTCTCTCTCCCTCCCTCCCTCCCAATAAAAATGGATTTGAGCTTGCACCATATTACTTGGTAGAGCTAGCAACATCATGTGCTCTGCCCCCTTGTAGAGCACGCATGATCCAGCTATTGGATACTATTAGAAAAAGCAATAAATCTAGTTCTCATTAAACTTGCTGCTGCCAGATGGCTTTAAGTGATGGAAATTTCAATCTTTAATCTATTTTCCTCTTGGCATTAGCTTGCATCTCCTTTAATGCTTCGTTCTGCAAGATATATATCTTTAAATTGTTATTTTTTCAAGTGAAACATCTTAAATAACATGACCTTGGACTTGTAAGAATAAATGCACTGAAATTACAGTTACATATAGCCTAAGTGAGGATATCCCTACTC
>OZ012689.1:17985369-18109369 GCA_963942565.1 Maea johnstoni | reverse complement strand
GAGAGAGAGAGAGAGAGAGAGAGAGAGAGAGAGAGAGAGAGAGAGAGAGAGAGAGGGGGGGGGGGGGGGGGAAGGGAGCGAGGGGTGTGGTATTTTTAGAGAAAATTCCCGAAATATCTATGAGTTTTTCAACACTAAGTCCTGTGTTACTACCATGATATGTTCAAATATGTAGCCTTGATGGTATCCCATATATCAGCTCAAATAGCTCAACATTTTTTTCTTTATAAACACATATTATGATCGGCAATCTGTTAGGACATTGCACTGTAAGTAATTCACAACATAACAGGAGCACATTTCAATAGCTCTTAATAGACTAGTGTGGTTCCGAAAGTTTTAACTGACTTAGCCTTCACTCTGTTCATCATCTACTTGTGAAGCATTCATTAATTTGATGGTTGACCAGTATTGATATGATTTGATCCATAACAAGTTCTAAATCAACCAATTTAGTTCCTCCTCCTGATTGTTAAATTGACCAGTATTGATATGATTTGATCCATAACAAGTTCTAAATCACCCAATTTAGTTCCTCCTCCTGATTGTTAAATTGACCAGTATTGATATGATTTGATCCATAACAAGTTCTAAATCAACCAATTTAGTTCCTCCTCCTGATTGCTACTTAAGAAAATACCTCTAACAAATAACACTGTAATCATAAGATATCTATAATGGAGTTGTATGTAATATTGTGAATAAAAATTCATCTCAAATTTTCCAGAATATTCTGACAAATGTTAGGTATTTCTAAATTAGCAAGGCCTCTTTGGCTGAATAGTTCAAGGTATTGACTTACTGAATAAGCATTCTGCAAGGAATAATATGGAGTATGTTTAGGTCCTTTACTTTATTTTGCATCATTTAACTAATTTTGCATACATATTTACATATTGATATAAATCAAACCATATCTTGATTGTAAACTTTTTTATTTTTCTTTATTGATGTCATACGGCTAATTTATAACATGGTAAAAACATGTTAAAACATGTTTTCCCCATGTTCATTTCACCAGGGTCAGAGCAATTATGCTCTGTATCTCGCTTAATACTAGGAATACTACACTTTTATTATGCGTTTTTAATCTACAAATATTCGATGTATAACATCCCAGAAATGACCTGGTTACCCATTACTAGGACTTTAAAACACCCCAAAAACACATCCCATAGGTCAATTTCATAATATTTGTTATATCAGCTATAATCAGCAACCCTTGAAGTATATTTGTGCCAAGTTTGGAGATTCCACTTTCTTCCCTAGATTTTATATTACCTTATTCCCAAAAAATCACTTTTTATGACATTTTTTGCCTAAAATGCCCCAAATATAGTCTTTAATGGTTACTCACGCCCTGCGTCCATTAAGAATATTGATCAGCATCACTCAAAGTATATTTACCAAGTTTCACGCTTTTCGCACAAAGTGCACAATTTTTGTCTTAGCCGCCCCGCTAAAAGACTAAATTTAACTCAAATACAATTACACCATCACATAAATTTCTAAATAGACACATTCTTAAGTTTACTTTGATAAACTGGGAGACATCAGTCATTTTGAATTGATAGCAGCACAGAATCTATGGAAGCATTATAGTCAACATGGTAATCTTTATACGAATTTTCCTTTCAAAAATGAAAATGACATGTGATAATAAATCACACCTGATTGAAAGGTTTGACACTTACAATAACACTTTCTGTTATTGTCAAGATATTTGCATAAGTAATTCGATATTAAAGGTGTCAATATTTTCTCAAGTGGCTAGAAAATTTCCCTTTGTAATCTCCTATATTGTGCTTAAACCATTCAGTTAGTGATATTGTCTCAAGTGATATAAGAATAACAAGACTCTGATTCAATACCACCAATCTTAATATAGCTTAAGTTCTATCAATGAACCAAACACCTTTTAAAGTTTACTTTACCAACTATAGAAAGATAAAAATGTCATTTTTGGTGTGATGAGAGATTTTAACCCATTCATGCCGGGAGATCTACTTGACCAGTGTTGTCTGGACCTGTCATACTTTTAAAGATAACTTTGGAATGAAGCATTAATTAGCAAACTATTTCAAAGAGAGTTGTAGAGAAAGTGTTAATGAACAACTCTCCTTCAAATATTTTCCTAATTTCAATTTCATCACCAAATTCTCTCAATGCAATCAGTTAACCTGATGAAGCTGGGTAAAATTTTGTGAAATTTCAGAAATCTAGAAATCAAAACTGAATTAGGGGCAATGAATGCAGGATATTTGTAAAATGTGAAACCAAAGAATTCAAACAGTATCAGTGGTGGACATGAGAAGGACTTATGCCACTCCTGCTCTCTATATAGTTAACTCTTCTGATACCGCGGTTACCTTCGTCCAATACACAAAAAAGAAAAAAAAAATGAAAATCATCTTAACCCTGTTGTGTTTGTATTCATTGGAAAGTTCTCACCGAGTACTCTAAGATGAGTACCCATTTGCCATGGTTTCAGTCATTTCCCAGCATTTTGTCATCGTTTCATATTGACCAAATTAGCCTCCAGCAGCAAAAGGGTTAACGGGGGGGGGGGGGGGGGGGGGGTACCAGATATCAATCTAGCTCTCTAGCTAATTTGGCCAATACAAAATGACGCAAAAAGCCTAAACAGTTACTGAAACCCTGGCATATAGGTACTCATCCAAGAGTACTCTGTGCTATCCAATGAATACCAACATGACAGGGTTTAGATGGTTTAAAAAAATCTTTTCATCCTTGTGCTTTGGATGAAAGTAGCCTCAGCAGCAAGAGAGGTAGAGAAGGTAGCTGATAACAATCTAGCTCTCTAGTTAACCCTTCCAATTCCGAGGCTACTTTCTTCCAAAGCACAAGGACTCAAAGATTTTTGAAAAAAAATCTAATCCCTGTCATGTTGGTAATCACTGGAAAGTTCTCACCGATGATTTCAGTCATCTCTCAGCTTTTTGTCATCATTTCATGTTGACCAAATTAGCCACCAGCAGCGAAAGGGTTAACCCATTAATGCTCCCAGCGGCCAAAACAGCCAGATAATTTTGATAAAATCCTACTGGAAAAGCCATGATAGTAAGGAAAATAGTTGATGAAGAAATGTCAGTTAAATCATCACCAACAAGTGACTCTTCTTCAAATATTTAGTAAAACCATTCCCATTTTCAAAGCTATTATCAAAAGTATTATAGATCCAGACGACGATATCATGGGGAAATATTTAAGCATTAATTGGTTAAGGGAGGTAGCTGATAACGATCTAACTCTCAAGTCTTGGAGGTAGAAGTTACGGAGAACAAGGGCTTGATTTCTCTCGTGGACAAGCGCGTAAGCTGGGCCAGCTGCGAGCTGCAGGATTGTCATACCAGGCGGGATCCGCGGGATCTGCCGTGACAACGCACGTAACCTACAGCCAGCGCTGACGGATGAACAGACACACAGACAGACATAGGATGAGGGGGCTGCGTAAGCGTATGCATAATCGAGAGACCCCTGATGTTGAGTGTGACACATGTGAGAAAATAGAGATGATAAAGGTTTTGTGTGAAAAATAATGGGATGAATATTTTTCATTTTATTCCAAATTTTAGTTGCACTTCTTTTGAACCTGGCTTAACCCTTATGCTGGTGGTGGCTTAATTGGCCAGTGTAAAATGATGCAAAAACCTGAAAAACCCTTGCATATGGGTACTCGACATCTGAAAATGCTCAGCAAGAGCAATTCAATGAATATCAGTATGACAGGATTTGGTTGGTTTTCAAAACTCTTTGCATTTTTGTGCTTTGGACGATAAAATAACTTCAGCATTGGAAGGGTTGAAATATGACCCCTTCAAGAAATCCCTTTATTGAAATCCTGTAACCCTAATTACTTCTAACAAAGCTCCTAGAATCTAATAGGTCCTTGACAGTATGTCCATACAGTGAGATCTAGCGTTGTCCACCTAAGCTAAGGAATTACCACTACACCCCCTACCACCCCACCTTGTACCCTCTTCCCTTCATCCTTTAATCTACTGACACAGTCCCATTTTCCTTCAACAGCCCCTTAAAACCAACAGCCCCAAAATAATTAGGAACTGTGACATACTATGAATATGACCACGAGATTTCCAGCTACCCTTAAAGGGTAAGATGAGACCCCTTAAGCCCCACCTCCCTGGACCCACCACAACACCCTTTGTACCCGATGCCCCCTATCGTACCAGGGTATTCACGGTAATGGAATCAATCAACTGGATTACTGTATAAAGGGTGAAATCTTGAATGAACAGAATGGGTCCCTCACTGAGCTTTTACTACCAGAATGACTTAATCTGTTCTTCAAAATTTACCCCATCCTAAGGAAGGTACTTGAGATAATGGTGATGGTGAGAATGGACTTGGGATTTTTGGATTTTTCTCATGATGCCTACGCCTGGGGCGCTTAACCCTTCTAATGCTGCGGCTATATTTGTCCGAAACACAAGGAAGCAAATATTTCTGAAAACCATCGAAACCCTATCATGTTGGTATTCATTGGATAGCTCTCCCTGAGTACTCTCAGATGAGTACCCATATGCCACGGTTAAAGTCAATTTTCAGGGTTTCAGTCATTTTTCAGGTTTTTGCATTATTTTCTATTGGTCAAAAATTAGCCACCAGAAGCATATGGGTTAATCTGTTATTCAAAATTTACCCCAGTCCTAAGGAAGGTACTTGAGATAATGATGTTGACGAGAATGGACTTGGGATTTTTGGATTTTTCCCATGATGCCTATGCCTGGGGCACTTCAGTGCTCTATGGAAAATTGCAACACTGTCTCAAGTGGTGTTCTATGGGTATTATATATATGTGTTAGTCCAGGTGGGCTTAGCCCAACACCTTTGACGACTACCCTGCGTCCTACAATAGCCCGGACCAAACATGCCATCTACTTGGAATGCGAACCGATCACTTCATTAAATATCAGAATACCATCAGTATATATGGGTATTTACTGTGGGTAATATGGCTATACGTATACATGTATATGGAAAATATGAAATTCCTTATCTGTATATAATGTAAATGGCACCATCTCTCTCATTCTAAAAATTATACATTGAAGTACATTTTCAACTATGTGACCTGAAGCATGAAAGGTATAAACCTTAAATCTGAGGGCCACAGCGTAGTAATGAAATCCTGCATTTGATTGTGTTACCCTACTATTGAAATAAAGATTATCATCATCATCATCATCAGCAGCAACAGATTTCAACCAGATACGTGTGTAATATTTAACAAAATAAGGCATAATGGCCTTATAAACAGTGTCATGGGAATTATATAGATATGAAAAAATACAATTATTTGCTTCAAGATTGACATGACTGACAGATATCACTAACAAAAAGATTTGGGTGTCCTGAGTGTCCAAAGACACCCAGACGCCCTGTTGGCTAAGACTATGTTGTCCCGCCAACCATCGCATTCCTCCACTGACAGCTATATTTCCCCGAATACATGCATTCTTTAATAAACCTAGCAGCCCTTGAAGAACAGACACGCCCCCTCATAACAAAACACAAGGCAAGAACACTACCAGATAAGACCACGAGGCCTAATACTAGGTTATAGTTTTCAGCCAAAGCTAATGTATGGTCGGGCCATGACTTAGGAGGGTAGGGGTCGGGTGGAACTTGTAAAGCAGTATAATTGGACCTGTTTGCCTCAATTAGATCTTTGTTTGGGAAGTTTAGGGGAAGATCTCTGCGATAGGTTTGAGGGTGATTTGGGTAGGTTTTTGTGTGTACTACTGAGGACAAAGTTGGAAAGTCAATGCAATAAATGTATGGTGGTTTTTGAACAGGCCCTATATTAACCCTTTTGTGTGATTTTTAAAAGTCTTTACCAGATCTTTAACCCTTCCAATGCTAAGACTACATTCATCCAAAACACAAGGATGCAAAGATTTTTGTAAACCATCTAAACCCTGTCATGTCGGTATTCATCGGATAGCTCTCGGCGAGAACTGTCAGATGAGTACCCATATGACAAGGTTTTCATTTTTTTGCATCATTTTGTATTGGCCGAATTAGCCACCAGCAGCATAAGGGTTAACCATTTTATGTGATTTCCAGGGTCTTTATAGTCAGAACTTTTAAATGCCTGTCTGAAACAGCAATTCCAAAGTTTCTGCCCGTCCAGATTTAGCAACTCATCTATTTCAAATCCTTATACCAACTACATGTGATAGTCTATTGTGTCAATATTCCAGGCCATCCAGGGCCTGTGCATAATAATTGCTGGTACGGATGGGTTAAATATAGTTGTTCCATCGCTGTCTGTTTTACCACATTCATGCCTGCAGCACAAAAAACGCCTGACTATTTCGGTTATATCTCTCTGACAAAAGCATTTTTCAAGAAACATTTGAAGGAGAAATTTGAATAAGACACTAATAAACAACTCTCCTTCAAATACTTTTACAATTTATACTAAATTGTAAAGTTATTCACAAAAGTATCATAGGTCCAGACGACACTTGTCTAGGAATTCTCCAGACATGAATGGGTTAAAATAAGTTGCCACAGGGAGTGTAAAGCACTAACCTATCCTATCATGTACTCAATAGATAAGCTTCTTTGAGCTTTTACCCATAAAATCCCCCAAGCCAGCGACAATTTTGCTAGAATATCAGCAGCTTTACACATCAAAGCATGATTCATCTGTGTGGTTCTGACTCGCAGCAAAACCTACATTTCGGCTTAAACCCATCCAAGTTTGAAGGAGAAATCTTGAACAGACTTTGAACAACATCTTTTCTTTCAAATATTTTGGAAATTTGTGCTTTACATGAAGGTTTTTTTATCTGATAATCAAAGCATGAAGATGACGGTCTCACAGGGAGCTCTAAGCAATAACAATAATGGCTAGTATCTCTGAGGCATAGGGACGATCACTGTTTGTTATCAAAATCAGTCGAAAGAAAGTAGGTGTGGGTAGGCTCAAAATCGTTGATGCAGACCAGATTCCCAGTGGGGATTTAGAAACAGGAAGAAATTGTAAAATTTTGGGGCACCCTCTTTTTATAGGAAGTCCACAATATACTCAGATTTTAACCATAAACATGTAGATATTTATCTATTTTCAATAAGGCATAATGTCCTTATACAGGGTCGTCGGAATTATATTTGGAAAATTGCATTGATATGCTGGAAATTGACATTTTAAGAAATTCTTCACAAAAAATATTTGATGTCCTGAGGGGTGATTTTTAAGGGTTTAACGGGTGCCCAGACGCCCTGCTGGCTATTGGAGCCACCAGTCATAACATGTGTCACTCATCACTGGCCAGAGTCTGACCACTGGTCAAGCGATGCTATCATGACATGTACAGGGCCTGAGGACCTCCTTCAAGATCCACTGGTCAGAATCCTGACCACTTGTCAGAATCTTGACCACTGGTAAGAATCTTGACCACTGGTAAAAATATTGACCTGTCCATGGACGGAAAAACACATGAATGGTAATAGTCAAATATATGAATACAGACAAACCTATCATGAATGATCACTGAAAGGACACCCTTCCATTGTTTTCTTTGGGTGTAGGTTGTTATACTCACAGAAATTTGGATTTTATAGGTAGGTGTTTTTTCTTAACAAGTGCTCCCTATTGAAGGTCTGTTTATGTTTGATGTGATTAGACCATCAATGTTTCTTCTAGAGAAAGAAATATCTAAACAATATATTTCTAATACAATTTCCCAATATTCCAACCCTTTATAGATGGAAAAGTTACCTTTTTTCCATACTGAAAAAACAACCATGTCACAAAATAATTGCAAACATAATAAAGTATTAACAAAGATATGTTAGCTACTATTTTCTTTTGAATATTTTTCTTCTTTTTTTCGAAAATTTTGTTTTTCTCCATTTTTCTCCAAATTTGTTTTCTTTAAAAAGGAACCTCCATCTTTTAGTGTGTTATTTTCAAAAGTTTCGTTTTTCTTCATTTTTCTCCCAATTTTTTTTTCTAACAAGGAACATGAAACTTCCATCTTTTCATATCTGACCACCGGTCAGGTTGAGTATGCTGACCGTCCTTCATCCAAGGTCTCCAGTCGGTACAGTTATAATTTTGATACCCAAGAACCCTGAGCCTGGCCTTGCAATCCAAGGCGGGTATGGGTGCCCATGAGATCGGTATACATTCAGCCTTGTAGACTCTGAGGAGCACTTTCCCTAATTGGGGATTACAGGTTCAACGAGCCTTGACCAATGGGAGCGTAATTGAAATGTGACCCCTTAATGTCCTTGTATGGAGGGTACTGGGTAGAAACTGACCATGGACTGTCAAGGGCAATGCAGATACCTATCCTTGTAGATCTGATAGTGTTCATACAGCAAAACATACCAAGGAACAATTATTGACCTTCCAATCTGTAGCATCTTTGAAATAGAGAAGCACATTCAATACTGAAGGTTCATCAATGGAGCTTCTTTTTTTTTAATTTCATCTTTTTTTCTTTTTTTTTTTAAATATTTTGTGGTGAAAATATTTTCTATGAAAGATGTGTATTTCCATCAGAGGAACATAAGCTCAGTAGCTGGCCTACTATGGAATTTCTATTACCTCCTAAATTTCATTGTGAATATAGTCATGTTAAGGTTCCTTGACAATCCTTTATTCAGAGTGGTTTGTTACATCGTTAAGAGTACCTTTAAACAGAGACATCTGTAGTAGATGTCTCTGCTTTGAGGAATAAAACTGGACGATACGATACTGTTTGAAATGAAACCGGTACCAGTATTGGTACCTCTTAAAGGTATCCACCCCCAGGCACCAGGGTTATTAATGGCCTGTGCTCCAGCATCTATATATTAGACACCCCAATGTAAGACCACTGGGCCACTCTGGGTATGAGCACGTTTCGGACACTGCAACCGTGCTTCAGGGCTGTTTGTCAATGTTTAGGAAACTAATCAGTACTGACCACAGAGTAAATATTTATTCCTACTTGACCACTGTTTGGACAGGCTATCTTCAGCCTCTCACAGACCAGTTATCTGTTGATCGGCCTCTTAAGTAGCATATCCTATCAACTTATCCACTAGGAGGGGAATTACTACCTGAGTAATGACAGATATCGGACTTAATACATTCAAGCGTGCATCTCTTAACCCTTCCAATGCTGAGGCTACTTTCATCTAAAACACAAGGACACAACAATTTTTGAAAACCATCTAAACCCTGTCATGTTGGTATTATTCATTGGATAGCTCTCACTGAGCAAAAGTTGGGAGGAGAAATGTTCATCTGAACAGATTATCCACAACTCCCTTTCAAATATTTTGCAAATGTATGCTTAATTCTACTATTTAGGAAATATCTTTAAGACCAAAGCATTTTATTTTCTTCAAAATAAATGACTCGAGTGAGAAATGTTGATCTAAACTCAACAAAAAACTCTCCTTTTAATATTGTGCCAATATATGATTAATTCCAATGTTATTTCAACAAGAAGTTGATTTCTTTACAACACATGAGTAAACATACACAAAAGTTCGAAGATACCTTAATCAAAGGTGTAATGGGAAAAATATTCATGGAAATATTTATCCACAAAAATTGTTTATTTACAAAATGTTTGCATCTTTGAGGACCAGAAAGGTGATATGGTATTGATATCCTGTACACACAACTGAGGACACCCTGAAGTGTTGATACCTGTCAGCAAGGGGTACTTAATGCCCTTATGCCCTTACATTAGGTCTAGGTAGGGTATGGGTTCACATACATCTCAACCCATTAAGGTGATACCCATTATCACAAGGAAGTGTTTTGGGTTCATAACCTCATAGTAAGTATGTTAAGGGTTTCAGTACTGGTTGAGTTTGATATCCCTATTAGCAGGAAGCACTTGATAGGGCTGTGTACCCTCTACCTGGATGGGGTTGTGTTTGGGTACATGCCCTAATGTAGGGTATCATGAAGGATTAGACATTTCCCAGCTAGAGAGAACACATTGCATTTAGCAACCACTAATGTAGTTAAGTGCTAAGGAAAATACCCCAAAATTTGCACCAGATAGGGTTGGGGTGTGGGTTTCAACATACCACATCCTCTAGGGAGCACCCCTGCATAAATGTGGTATGGTTGGTGTTAGTGTTTGTGTCAGATGAGATCACATGTTTTCACACAGCAGGGAAGCACTCAATTTAATTGTGTTGGTCCAACACTGGGTGGTTTTTCGGGTACATACCCTGAAATTAGGCACGGTAAAGGGTTTTGGGTATAGGTTCGAGTTCAGACATATCACACCATCAAAATACCAGTGGCATTAAGCACTTCTATAGGGTTATAATAATGTTGGCTCAACAGTCAAGAGTGGTGTTTGGGAACATGATCTATTGTTTGGTATGGAAACGGTTAATTCTACAATGTACCCCCCCCCTTGCTGGAGACTCCTTAGCATAATCATGTAAGCCTTTGTCATGGTGTGGTGTTTGGGTATGTGGCCTAGTGTTGTATGGAACTGCTTCGGTTTCAGGTCAGAGTTCAAACATATCTACCCTGCTGGAGACCCCTAAATAAAATAGTGCTACCCAGGGTCTTAGCCAAAGAGTAGAAACTGGGTGTCCAAAATTGGCAGCAGTAAAACATTTGGGCATCCTTTTTTATGGGAGACCACAATATCCTTAGATTACTACCATAAACATGCATTAACTTACTGAAATAAAGCATGATATACTTATATTGCATTGGAATTGTATGGAGGTGAAAAAATTAAATTACATGCTTGAAATTGGAAATTCCTTACAAAAAACTTGGGTGCCTTGAAGGGTGGTTTTTGAGGGCTTAAGTGTCCAAATGATTACCAGATGCCCTGCTGACCCAAGACTATCATGCTTCCCTCTAAGGCAGGGTGGTGTTTGGGTACATTTCCTAGTGTTTGATATGGAACAGGTTATCTTAGAGGTCAGAGGTCAGATATATCTACCCCACTGGAGACCACTAAGTATAATCATGTTACCCTCTATGGTGGGGTGGTGTTTGGGTACATGTCCGATATCTGTTTAGGGTTAAACTGCACCTGGGACCCCCAGATTCCTCAGGGTAGGTCTTGTAACTGATAGCGGTTGATAAAGCAATCTCTGACCCTTGAATCAGATCATTTTCATCTTGAGGGGTCCCTCTGATCAGCCCTAAGCTTATCCTCACAGGCAAACACATTGTCTGCTTTAAACCCCTGACTCCCTGACAATTGTGTAGGAAACATAGGAGTGTCAAAGCATGAATTTACTACGAAATATAGCAGAACACATCTACGTTCTTCTTCTTCTTATCATTGTTATTCTTATTATTATTCTTCTTATTATTCTTATTATTCTTATTATTCTTATTATTATTAGTATTATTATTCTTATTATTATCATTATTATTATTATTATTCTAAATATTATTATTATTGTTTTTTATCTTTTTATTATCATCTTTATCATCATTATCATTATCATCATCATCATCATCATCATCACACCATTAACATCATCATCATCATCACTATTATTGTGTGTTCCGTAAAGGGTCTCAATTAGAGTGTGACTAACATACAGTTTCACCCTAAACCTTACGGTCTCACTTTAACAAATTACCTCTCGATGACTGTCGGGCCGACAGCCACACTGACATCTTAATTCTCGCGGAGAAATATGAGAGAAGCCGAAAAGAGCATCGCTTATAGAGGGAGTTGACAGTTAGGCGAAGGAGTCCCGCCCTTCAGGGGATTAGGGGGAAATCTATCTAGGGTTCGGTGTTCTCTGTTGACAGGTGTGTGTGGTATGAGGACACACAGCATGCACTGAGGTAATACTGCAATCAAGTATTGTGTTAGGCTGAGATGTCGACTACCCAGGATAAGAAACTCCAAATTTTGCAAAATTATGAGTGTAAGGGATCCGAGGACAAACATTGTGCACTGCTTTTATACTGTATAATCAAGCATTGTGTGAGGCTAGGATGTCAACTACCCAGGACTGGAAACTCCAAGTTTTGCAGAATTATGAGTGTAAGGGATCCGAGGACACACAACATGCAGTGGGTGCTTGCTTATCATCACTACTGACATCAAGCGATGTGTTAGGCTAGGATGTCAACTAGTAAGGATTGGAAACTCATCTTGCCAAATTATGAGTGTCTTTGATAGCTCTGATAAACGGGCCCACATCAGAATTAGTTTCGAAGAAGACCATTGGCAGTGCTTAACCGGCCATTAACACTCAGAGCAGTCAAAAGAGGCCTGATGATTTTGGAAATATTTAACTTACAAACACATTTTCTTGAAAACATTTGAAAGAGAAAGGTTGGTCACAAGCCAGACAAGAACACTCCTTCAAATATTTTGTGAATGTTTGCTTTATTCAAAAGATATTTTCAAAAGTATGAGAGTAGCAGACGATACTTTCTAGAGAAACTCTAAGTGTAAATGGGTTAACCAATGGGATGTAGGCAGAAGTCATGACAGACATTTAAGCCCATCAAATGGAGCCAATGTGATGAAGCTGGTTTTACTGTTGGAACTCAGATGACCTTCCAATCCTTCCATTACTGGTTCCAGCATGCAGATATCTCATAGAGATTGTCAAAGAGAGCCATACTCACGATGTTGATAATCTGACTGTTGGAACTCAGATGACCCTCCAATCCTTCCATTACTGGTCCCAGCATGCAGATATCTCATAGAGATTGTCACAGAGAGCCATACACATGATGTTGTTGGTCTGACTGTTAAAACTAAGGGTACCTTCCAATCCTTCCATTACTGGTCCAAGTTTATGTTATGGTACCTATGGCCTGAAGTGACATTAGGTAGACATGGCCAGGTGGCCTGGTACATACAGGGTTTTAGACAAGGTGAAAACAGATTTTCTCATGAAACTGGAAACCTAACACAAGAACCTTGGGTACCATATTAGCTGTAAGTTCTGTAGCTCTCACAAGATGTGGTCCCTTTCCTGTCAGGTAGGACAATACTTAAGGACCAAAACCTACTTAGCCTTTAAACCCTTTAAGTAACAACACACACAGTTAAGCCCTAAAAATCTCAAGAACCAAAACTTAAATGACCCTAAATTCAACATCAAAAAAGCTGAATAAGTTTAAACTTAACTGATTCACATTCACCTTTTTGGTAGAACAATATCTCTATGAAACAATCCATCCCTGCTATAACCTATTGGTTTGATACAGAAGTCTTTATGTGAGTAAAATAGTGATAAAAGACTAAAATAGTGGTTACCTTAATCTAATTTCAATTTTCAAACTCACTTTTTAGAATTCTCACAATACTACAAAAGAAAATTATCCAAATATCTGTTCTCTTAATAAAAGCAAAACCGTATCATTATTCCCAACTTTTTTGTACACGTTTTTTACATAGAAAACAACAATTTAAGCTAGGCCTGAATGAAATTGTTTGTTTCCTTTAATGCAACCCTTATACATTTTTACTCAAAAGAATTGCGACCCCAAAGTTTTTTTTCCACCCTGCCAATTCAAATTCCCAATAAAGATAAATACAGAATTAGAACACTGCAATACAACTACAGCTGCCATGAAATATTCATTGTTTGAAAATAAAATATGATTACCCAAAAAATGTTGTTACCTACCTATAATCTTTATAATATTTGAAAAAAAAACTTTTTTTGACCGTTACAGGAAAGAATATTTTTAGGCTTTAAATGCTGAAAAGAACCTTTCTGTTTGCATTATTTTGTATGTGGACATTCGGTCCGTGTTTGAAGATTGTAACATATCTCTCTATCATCAGCTAACTGCCACCTTGCGGAGATTTGACGTTGATTAAATCATGACGTCCAAATTCTCAGACAGGTGAATACAAAGAGCAGGTGAAGGCGGACATTCTACCAACCTGCACGCCTCAAACAAAAATTGGTCAGATAAAATCAAATTTGTCACGAAAGTTCATCTCCATTCATACTCCATGACAGGGTGGTCTGACGGCTCAAGAAATATCTTGCTACTTTGTACAACTTTTCCAAGCCAAAATGATTATTGGAAAAGGAATAACTTGAAATTACATATAAGTGTTTCTACTTAGTACAACTTTTTCAAGCCAAAATTAATCTTGAAATAGGAATAACTTGAAATTTCATCCAAGTGTTTCTGTAAATTCATGTTCGGTCAAATCTCACATGAGGCATGTGAGAAAGCTGCCAATGACTTGGATCAGTTATTGGCTGTCCCCCAGAAAAATTTATCATGAACACTATACAAATATGCCATACCAGTGTGGGTATCATGATGGAATGTCTCCCCGAGGGAGGATGGTTTTCCCGAGGGCGGAGCCCGAGGGAAAACCATCCTCCTGAGGGGAGACATTCCATAAGGATACCCACACCGGCATGGTATATTTGATTTATTATACCGAACAAACCCCATTTTGGTGAAATATCAATAAAAAACAATGTTTATAATGTCAAGGTCACAGATGACTGGTGATTCACACATTCCCCGCTAGGCGTCACTAGTGACAATGGTGGACATGAAGCCCATCAGTGGACATGATGGAATGGCCAACCTTTGTAAGCCAATCACGGCTTACGATCTTCAAGTGAGGTATAATAAATAATATTGTAATAGTGTAATTTACGAATACCCTTTGAATATATACATTCAATCCAAAATTGATGAATTGATGGTTTATCATAAAATCGTTGAAGCATCAAATTGTAATGAACGTTCAATACATTTTTCATCATGTTTCATAAACATGAAATGAAAATATTTGTAAGAGTCAAACCTTCGGAAAATATATTATATATAAATATATCAACCCATTCATGCCTGCATCGCCCCACCCATGAGACCTGACTTTTTTGGTGATTTTTATATCTAATAAAGCATCTTTGTAAAAAATTTGAGGAAAAACATGAATCTGATGTCAACCAATATTTCTCTATCAAATATTTTGTTATTTCATGCTTCATTTTGGGGTATTTTCAAAAGTTTCAGAGCATCTAGATATTTTATTAGGGAAACTCATACATCAATGGGTTAACCCATTCATGCCTGTAACCATGGCTTAAACCACTTGACTATTTTGGTGATATCTCTCTAACGAAATAAAATTTCAGAAAATATTCGAAGCAGGAATGTAAATCAGAAAGTAACTAACCACTCCCCTTCAAAAATTCTCCAAATCATGCTTAATTTCGAAAGATTTTTTCAAAAGTATAACAGGTCCAGACAACATTTTAAGTCAAGGAAGTTTCCAAGCATGAATGGGTTAAACATTGAAAACCCGCCTGTGACAAGTTGAGTTGACAAGACAGGCCTTACCACACAGGCAGAAAGTGACGTTACTTGTTTAGACGTTAATTTCCCATGAATGCATGCATGGGTGTGATGCGAAACGCTACATTATTCGGTGTTGAGTTTCACCGGCGTGTCAACGTGAGACAATATTTCCTGATTATTTTGGTCGGGATTTCTCTTTGAGCGAGCATGCTTTTTTTTCTCTGTGTGTGGCAGCACACTGGGAGGTGGGGCTTTTTATGTCTATATCAAGCCACAACACGATGCAGGTGAGAAGAGAGCTCATTAGAAAACACCACTTTCATCTTTAACCCCTTCATGCCGGGAGATTGTCTGGACCTGTCATACTTTTGGACATAACTTTTGAAATAGGCATAAATTTGCAAACTATTTGAATGAAGGTTGTAGATACAGTTCTGAAGCACATTTCTTCTTCAAATATTTTCTGAAAATTGCTTTTGTAAGAAAGATATCAGCATGCCTGTGGCACCCAAAACCCTCTGACTATTTTGATGATATCTCTCTAACAAAAGCAATTTTCAGAAAATATTTGAGGGAGAAATGTAAATCAGAAATTTAAACTTACAACTACTCTTCAAATATCTTTCCTAACTATATTTAATTTCAAAGTTATTTTCAACAGTATCACAGGTGCAGACCACAATAATTAGGGAAATCTCAAAGCGTCAATGGGTTAATTGGAAATTACCCATTTCATCTTTAACCCACCTGGAGGCCCCAGGTGTACTGACAATTACGAGGATTGAGGAAATATTTCTTTGATATTTAGAGGTAACTTTTGTCAGCACCTTCCATCTTCATAAGTGGCCCACCATTTGATTCCGAAATATTGTCTATTTTCAAAGTATTATTAAAGGTGCTCAAGCCACCTGGACTGTCAGTATGATGGGTTTGAGGTGACTGAGGTGATTTCAGCTTGACAAGGCCCCCAACTTGATATACTATAGATGTACCTCAAATCTCATATCTTTGCCTATACATATGAAGGTTTGAGATTCTGTTGAAACTCCTATTATGTTCACAGCTTGTCTGATTTGTGCTTACCACCCCCCCCCCCCCCCCCCCCCCACTACAACACAACACACCTACAGGTACTAGTATCTCATTACTGACAAGTTAAGTGGGGGGTGGTGGTGGTTGATGAACCCCCTTTGAATTCCTTAGTATGATTTGCCATCACAAGCTTTTGCTTGGCAATGACTTTCACCTACTCTTTTTCAACGCCCCCCCGCCCCCCTTCCCTCTACCCAAGAAACCCCCTTCTTGTACTAAAGCCCCTTTTGACCACCTTGTGCCTGGTAAGAGAAAACAACTGAATACTGTAAAGATATGTAAGAACGTCTTGATTCTAGCCTAACAGAATCCCTACCATTAAACCAAGCATATGCCCCTCTTCTTTGGCCAACATGATTATGTGCTTGACCAGCGGTCATTGATACACTTGACCCTGGTCAGCTCTGGTCAGAGAATGGCCTCAATATGTGTTTATCTTTATGTTCTGGTGAAGAGAGAGAGGGGGGGGGGGGGGCTGAATGCTACCACATGTAATGGGGCTTGGAGGGCACAGGGACTGGAGGGATACACATGTGTGGTCAAGGCAACTTGACCACTGGCTCGAGACCCAATACATCAATCACAGCTATTGACAGCTGGGAGGTCAATAAACAACCTAAGATTACAGATGCTTTACATCCCCCTCTCTGTATCGCAGTATAACCATATGGTTTCATAGAATTTTTTCAATTTCAATTTTCTTCACATCTATGCCATAATGTGGCTAATTCATGACCAGCCAGCTGTAAGTAGTGGAAGAAACCAGAGTCCCCGGCGAAAATGACTGCTTAACCCAAGTCACTGGCAACTGTCTCACATGCTCAGGCCAGGATTCAAACCCACGCAGTAGTGAGAGACAGCGAGCAGTAAGCGGCGGCACCTTAGACTGTTTGGCAGGCTTATCACCCTAGTGGGGGGGACACCGTATTTCCTGTAGAAAAGACCCTGCAAACCTCTAGGTACCTAATACTTTCTCTAATGCACCATCAGGGATGAACCGGATCCTCAGTTTGTTTTCAGTTTAAGCTCAGTATAACTGCCTATAATCTATATCATTTTCCCTTCTTAGCTCTAGGGGCTTACATATATACCACTAATTTTCAGTTCCTCTTAGGTTGGCCTTTAACCTACCAATCGTATAAATTACCAAAAAGAAAGGAATACATAAAACCTGTTTTCTAGAATGTATTTTTCAAGTTACGGCTATATTTTTCACACTTTACATAGATGTAGCCTATCATTACTGAGATGAGTAATGTAATCTGCTATTACCATACGTGTACACACCAGTAAATTACCAAAGAACATGTTCCACTTGAACTGGCACCCTTACGTAAACATTTCTTCCTCCATAACCATTCAGGTTTTTCAGAACATATGTTAACCCCTTACTTATACACTTTCAAGAGAGAGAGGGAGAGAGAGAGACACACACAGACGGAGAGAGAGTAAGAGAGAGAGAAGAGAGAGAGAGAGAGAAGAGAGAGAGAGAGAGAGAGAGAGAGAGAGAGAGAGAGAGAGAGAAGAGAGAGAGAGAGAGAAGAGGAGAGAGAGAGAGAGATGAGAGAAGAGAGCAGAGGGAGACTGAGAGAGGAGACGAGAGAGAGAGAGAAAGAAGGAAGGACAGAGGGGAGACAGAGAGAGGGGAGAGAGGAGGGAGAGAGGGGAGAGAGGAAGAGATGGGAAGGGAGGGAGAGAGGGGGGGACGGAGAGGGGGGGGAGGGCAGGGAGGGTAGGGAGGGAGGGAGAGAGAGAGAGGGGGGGTCGGTCTGTTAAGACAAAGATAATTTATCAGAGAAATGCCCATTTAATCATTGACAGTTTGGCTAGCCTGATGCCCTTACGCACATTGTGAGCACTGACTTATACATAATAGGATATGACAAGGTATGAGTTTTCGTAGCTAGCCATACCCTGAAGTAAGTGTTAGCGTTGACTTATATATAATAGGACACAGTGTAGACTAATTACCTAGTATGCTCCTTTTCTCTCTGCTTAGTCCCTTGTCCTGTGGGAAAGCACGCACCAACTTCATAGTGCTGCCACACCCACTAGCAAGTGCCCCGCCCCTTTGGTGTGGCACAGTGTGTCGTGATAATAGCCTTCCAGCAGACAACTGGACGCAACCATCTTCCAGGGGTGGGGGGGGGGGGGGGGGGGGTCTGCCCGTAAAAGAATGCATGTTTCAATTAATGTGAACAGCAGCCAGCCAGAGCATGGTTTAAACAGGTAGAACATTAGATGAAGTGATGTCGTAAATAAATGGATTTTGGAATTGCGTTGATCTTTAAAACAGAGCAAGTTGAATATTTATATGGCAAATCAATATTCACTTATACATTTTTATTTTGCTTTGAATTCTATCTCCCTTGGAATTAAAGTATTTTATTTCTACTGAGTACAATTAGGATACTAGTCCATCAAAAAAAGGTTGTCAACCCTACTCATAATTCTCAGAGGTTGTATTGCAAACTTCACTACTACTCCATTTTTTTAATTGAAGAAAAAAATCTTGCCTTTTTCACTGTTAATTGAGACAAGCTGATTCCCTGAGTATATTCAAAACACTGGTCCATCAAACCAGGAACAGTATATGGTATCATATACTGTTCCTGGTTGAACAAAAGGGTGTCAACCCTACTCATAAATCTCAGAGGTTGTATTGCATACTATAAAACTTATCCATTGCTTAAACTAAAGAAAAGATTTTTGCATTTTTTTTTCTGTTAATCGCAACAAGCTGTCTTGAAATAGTGATTTGCTTGTCTAGTCAGGGGTCTATGTTAACACTGGTTTGCCTAATATGTTATTTTGGTCTATACACCCTAAAACTACATTCAGCAGAACAGGAGCGTGCAATTTTCACGTGGGGAACCTTAATGTGTGCCTATTATGCTTCATGTTCCCAAAACCTGTGGGTGACGGTTCAGAGTAGGCCACTTGAACCTGGCACCCTTAGAACCCTGGGTTTCCATACCCTAGTCACACCCTTATACCCTGTCTCAAAGTTCACATAAGTTATCCTATCCAGCAGGGCGTTTAAGCCTGGATTTTGATATTGGGTGTGTAAAATGTGCGATCATAAAATTTGGGTGCCACATTTCAAGGGACACAGCAATTGGGCCATACAGGCCTGGAATTTGAGATGGGTGTCTAAAATATGTTATCATAGAATTTTGGTTGCCACATCTCAAGGGAGACAAGTCATTCATATTCTGTTTACCCTCCATCTTCCCTAACCCTTCCAATGCTGAGGCTACTTTCGTCCAAAGCACAAGGATGCCAATATCTTTGAAAACCATCTAAACCCTGTCATGTTGGTATTCATTGGAAAGCTTGGGTTTCAACCATTTTTATGCCGATTATTTTTATCCCTTAAAAAGGTGGACTCCAAAAATTTTACAAATGCCAATTTTGAGCACCTTCTTTCTACGCAAGTAGAAGTCAGGCCCTATGGCTATGCCCACAAGCATGTTTTCCTGCTTGTTTTACCCTCTCTGAGTACCGTTAATTTTCAATTATTTGGGACACTTTTTAATAATTACGATTTTTACAGGTTGAGGGTGGCCCATGATTTCAGAAAATACCTCGACGTTGTATCAGCATGATTTAAAGCCACGTCCATATTTTGTGAAATGGCAACTGGTAATAGATTGAAGGTAATTACCCAGATTTAATTCGGATTAGCCCTTATGCTGCTGGTGGCTAATTTGGTCATCACATTATAATGCAAAAAACCTGAAAATTATTGAAACCCTGGCATATGGGTACTCATATGAGAGTACTCAGTGAGAGTTTTCCAATGAATACCAACATGACAGGGTTTAGATGGCTTTCAAAAATCTTTGCGTCCTTGTGCGTTGGACGAAAGTAGCCTAAGCATTGGAAGGGTTTATAACTTTGTAAAATAATTAGAGTGGCCCAAATTCCTAGGGTGGTCTGAATTTCCGAGGATTTACAGTAAAGGGCTGACTGAGTGATTTCCTCTGCTTGGGGACCTCTCTCTCTCTAGGCCTTCTGCCGCTACTGCCATCGGCACAAGGATGTCGTAATTAAGTCCCCAGTCACATCTCCTTTAAGAAAACATGCCTCATGCCTTCCCTACAACACTCCAGGGAAATGTCTCCACTTCCTGAAACCTACGCAAGGCTGGGCGATTTATAGACAAATTCCTCTCAGATACCGAACGCAATCCCAGCTTCAAGTCACATCCAACACTTCTGTGCATGGAAATGCAACTGTAAGATCTGAGGAAGTTAACACTTCTCACATCCAAAAGGTCCATTTGCTAGGATTCTGATAAGCTGTTTGTATCTTTGATATACTCTTATATACAAATAAAAGAAAAGGTATGTAGCGAGAGACCAATTACTATATGAGTTATATAGTGAACACCTGGCCATGTCAGGGGTCTTGAATCTGGTCTAAGTGTGATGTAACTAGGAAACAAAGACCAATGAGGGCACTTATCGTTTACATTTGAGAAATGTGCACACCAACCTGCGCAGAACACAACTTTTGGGCTATTCACTGCAGCCAGCTTGTTCTGGCTGACTGGCTGGTTCATATCCACTTGTTTTTATTCATCTAAGATATACTCTAGAAATTAAGCTAGGTTCTCAGGCTGATTTAGATTAAATGTTCATTGATGGTAAATTAAGGTATAAAGAGGATATAAAACAATGAGGATCAAAGTACTCTTTTTTCAAGGGGGAACTCTGCAGGAAATGAATGGCTGAATGAATGACCTATTCATTCCTGTAACGACCTAAAGCATGCGGACTATTCTAATGAAATCTTTTGAGCAAGGGCGATGTTTTGAAATATATTTGAAGATGACATATTGTGAAAAGCCTCTCCAACAACCCTTCCTAAAAAACCTTTTTAAAAAGTAGAGTGAAATTCCTATTTATTTAAAATAAATACCACAGGTACAGGCAGCACTTGTCAAAGAGGTCTACAGGCATAAAGAGGCTAAGAATAAGAAATAAGGGATATGTATCAAGATTGAAAATCAATGATACATTCAGATTTATCTTTTTTTATTGTTATCAAAATCACCTGTCAATTTCAGATTTCCTAACCGAATTCCATTTGGGTGTGCCCATACCAAGATTGGAAATCAATGATACATTCAGATTTATCTTTTTTATTTTTATCAAAATTAACTGTCAATTTCCGAATTCCTAACAGAATTGCATTTGGGTGTGCCCATACCGCGCTGTGAGATGGAACACCCTGAAACTGACATTGACGTGTGAAATTAACATTGACTGGTGTATCACTTATCATCCAACGACATTGGCATCGCGTTCAATCAATTCGCTACGTGAAAACCACAGCCTTCATGAGATAGACCTCAAGGAGACATTCTCACCTTGGCCATCGCAGAACCTGTAATCTAGAAAGACGCAACCTTCGAAAAAACAATCACTGCTCAAATAGGTTTTGACGTTTTAAAGCAAGACGCAACCTTCAAAAAAACAATCACTGCACAAATAGGTTTTGATGTTTTAAAACACAAAGGATGACTTTGTGAAAACCATTAGAAGTATAATAAGTAGAAGTATCCCTGGGGTGTGCCGATGGGAGGAGGATGATATCAATGCATATACATGGTGGGGGTTCTATGAGTATGCATAGTGGCCCCATACTGTGTGTATGGGTGGTCATGTGATTGAGATTAGCGGTGGTGTTCTCACATGGGGACCTGAGGTACTGTAGTATGTAGCGGGGCTGTGCATCAGATAGTCCACACTTGCCACATCTCAGAGCTGCCGGAGAGTCACAACAGAGAGGGCTGCTCAACCATAGCGGACTAACTCAGATGCTGCGTGTATGCACAGCGCACTTCTCACAAACGATCAAGACCCCAGTGTCGCATCCTCCAAGAAACTAATGAGACAAAGTACCGGTGCGTAAAAGTACTCGTCAAAGAGATTCGAGCAGCAGGGCACGCGCACGATAAATCCTCCGGCAGAACCTCGGAGGAGAAGGAGGAGGAGTCTGCTGGGAAGACGCTCATCCGTCTGTGCGTCTGTCTGTGTGTTCGTCCGTGCTGATTAGGTTACCTTGCTAGTATATACGGCTCACGCAATAGGAGACGCTCGCCGCTTGTGGCATAACCATATCTTCTTATCACTCGCTAATTGGTCACGGGCCGTGGACACCGCTAGTGAGGACTAGGAGAGGGGGAAAGAGGGGGTTTGTTAATTGTTTGCGGAATAAGCAAGTCAGTCAGTCAGTTCAGTAAGGCACGGGTGAGAACACTATACAATACAGCACTAGCTTACAGCGAGCGAGCGGATTTTGCTTGGTCAGTCGCGGAGCCCGCTATTTGACACCACTCTTTACCTGTAATACCGCTCCTGATTTGGCAACGCAAACATAGCAAGGTAAGTGCTGGCCCCACATATCTAGAGGTTAAGCCGGCTACATGTCAATATGTACCTTTTCTCCACCCTTGGGAACGTTTCACACGTCTTTGGGCCTGCCGATGACTCTGTAACACTTCACTTAAACCACCACTACTTGCCACCGCTGTTGACTTAGCTCCATTATGACTCCTCAATAGCTTTCTCAACACGTTGTTCCATTAAACAGTAGCTTAACCCTAAGGAAATTGTCGTCTGGATCTATAATACTTTTGATGATAACTTTGGAATTAAGAATGATTTTACAAAGTATTTCAAGGAGAGTTGTTGATATTGTTCTCAGTAACATTTCTCCTTCAAATATTTTCACAACTTTGCATTTTTTTCTGCAATATTTCTTTAAGATGGTCAGACTTTTTTTGGCCACTTTGAGCATTAATGAGTCAACTCTCTTAGAAAAGTGGCCTCCCGATTAAGCATGGTACTTAAGAAAATATCTAGCAAATAAAGCATACTTAATTAGTTTTATCAGCATCACTACATTTAAGAAGTATTATTATAACCCCCTTAAAGAGATTATTTGGTTAAGTTTTAATCAGTTGATCATTCTACCCCCACAGAGCATTTCATCTGTTACCCAAACCCTCTTCAGACTACTTGAGAGTTAATCCTTTCATAATACCTGTAGGGTTTTGTTGGTACATCCCTTGTACCCCCTCATAGTAATCAAGGGCCGATGATTTATCTTACCCCCCCCCCCCCCCCCCCCCCCCCCCCCCCCCCCCCCCCCCTGAAAGTATTATAGGATTAATCATTCAGGCCACTGTGAGAGACCACTTATAGATGTATCATTAATTAGCTGATGACCCCATTCAGATTAAAATGGTTGCCCATTTTAACACCTTTAGAGCAATAAAAAGTTAATCATTTGATAGCCAAAATAGAATCTAAGGGTAAATTAATTCCCTGATGACTCCCTCCATATAAAAATAGTTAATACCGATTTTACACCCCCTTGGAGCTAAGAAAGGCTAATCATTTATAAGCCACAAGAAAATTTAAGGGTAAATTAATTCCCTAAATCCCCCTACCCCCTGGGAAAACATTTATGATAAAAACTCAAAAATGCTTCAGCCTTTTTTGGGCAAATATTTCACCCTTCCCTCCCCTGCTAAGTTATACAGTACAGCCACTAAGGAACATCAGGACGTAGCACTCGGCACAATGACTACCCTTTACAGGGTAATTATAGGCTGCATTGTACCCTCAAAGCACCAGACCTAACTTTTTACACTAGCCAATTATTCACAGCCGCAAAAACTTGAGATATGGCACAAAAACTGATTGTGTATCACAGGGCTTTTCTCGTAAATCTGAACTGTTGTATAAGTAAGGGATGATTTCCCAGATAACTGCATCTGCTCTGATTAAAAGAGACATTCAGTCACCTGATCTTAATCTAAAGTGTCCCCTAGGAGTTGTTAACCCATTCATGCTCACGGCGGCCAATTAAACGCAGCCTGACAATATCAGTGAAATCTTACAGGCTAAAGCAATGTGGGGAAAATAATTGAAGGAGAAATATCATTCAAGACATTATGGACAACCTTCCCTCATCTTTTTTAAAAATCATTTTTAATTCCGCAGTTATTTATCAGAAATATCATAGATCCAGATGGCATTATCCAGAATAAATTCTTAAGCTTAGGCTTGAGAAATGTTTAACATTTTTATGCCCACAACATCTGAGCAGGCATGACTATTTTACTAAAATCTGTCCATGGAAAGTATGTTGTTTTCGAATTCATAATATGACATCATTAATATATGATAATCTACAGCTGAGTATAAGCTGTCAAGATGTGAGAAGGAATAATTTTTCTTTAATACCAACTGCAACATAAATTTGCAAGTTGATTCTCTTTTTGGACCACTTTCAACTTGAGTAGATCTCTGAAAACCAACTATTAATTAAATCAATGAATATCTACATTGTAAATGTGAACAAGTCCATTTAATTAAAACTGAAATGTGATACCCTTGTGAAGCTGAGGAGCCCGGTCCTAATATTTATTCCACATCAGAGGAAATATTAAGGCCAATACACACACAACTTCAAAGAAAGATTATGTACAAATAAAAGTTCCTTTGAAGTATGTGCGAATATTTAACCCATTCATGCCTGCTTATGCTCAAAAAAGGCCTATTTTGTAAGTATTTTTTTCTGAACAGCCATCTTTAGCCCAAATAAAGAAATATCAATCAGAAGCCACCCTAAAATTAGTAACTTTCAATGGATTAGTTTGTCAATATTTTTTTTTGCTAAGTTTTTAAAAAAGATTTTATTCACCTACAATATGCGATTTTTGTACTGTATGTGATGGTCATAACTGAATAAAATACTTTTTTAAAGATTAAAGAAGTGGATGCTGAAGAGTTAAAATTACGCACAAGAACAAGTTTTGTTTTACAAAATTTCACATCATTTGACACCTCGTATTTCAAATAATTTCATTCTTGTCAGAATTTGACTTTACTTTTTTTGATGATGAAGAGTTGAAATTACGCAAAAACAAAAACATGTTTTTCGTCAAGTTTTAAGCCAATCGTGACGTCAACGATTATTCTCTGCCACCTGGGCGAGTATTTATTTCCGTCACCCCATTAGGTAGAAATATGGGCACGTCTACAGGTGTCACTGCCATTGGTCTTCCTCACCAAGATAAATGGCCGAGGCAAGGGAACTCCTACTTATGTTGTCAGCGCGCAAAATTGCTGGTAATTTGCTGCGAGCCCGCAAAGAATCCCGCTGTTCTTCGAGATATGGCATAGATTTCATGTAGATTTCACACGGGATAAGTGGGCCTCTTTAATAAGCGTTAAGAATACCCCGTCTCTGTACAAACAACCCCCTGGGGTGCCCCTATCAAAACTCTCACACTGACCCGCTGTCATCTGTCAGCTCCCACTCATAACTGGCTACTAATGCGCACTTTCAACATATTCTTACGGGAATTTTGTGCTACTGCACCAAATACCCATGTAATAAGTAGTCATGACAGAAATGTGGCACGTATGATTAAACGAGTAATAAGATGTAATTGCAGAGGACACTTAACCCCCTCACAACTAAGATGCCTGGATGGTCAGAAAATGTTGAAAATGATCTTAAACCTTGTGTTGCTAGTGGCTTATTTGGGAAATACAAAATGATGCAAAAAACCTCAAAAATGACTGAAACCCTGTCACATGGGTACTCATCTAAGAGTATTCAGCGAGAGCTATCCAATGAATACCAACATGACAGGGTTTAGATGGTTTTCAAAAAATCTTCGCGTTCTTGTGCTTTGGATGAAAGTAGCCTCAGCATTGAAAGGGTTAAATGGTCTGATAATAGGCATTTGACTAGAGTATTTTTGATAAAATTATTAAAGGATAAAAGTTAACTAGAATCATACCAACAACTCCTCTTCAAATATTTTGTGAATTGAGGCTTTATTTACAAGTTATTTTCAAAAGCATCATAGATCCTGACGTCATGGCTCGCATTCAACTCAATGCATGATAAGATTAAATGTTTTGGGGATAGCTTCCCTAAAATGGAACCACACACCTATTAAATACTGTATAACTATTTAATTTGGCGTGTACTTAAGTTGGCATTTTTTTTTCAAAAAAGTATTTTCCCTGTATTTATTTTGGCGTCTGGAGCAGTCAGAACAACGCCATCTTTATGTAGACATATTTTTATGCGATCTTTAATTTGGCGTTGATGGGCATTCGCCAAAAAACACCAAATTAAAAACCACGCCAAATTAACCAGTTATACAGTATAAGGCCACTCCAATTTAATTACTTGTCTTACGAGCTTTTTTTGGAAAAAAAATCCTGTCAGACTCCAAAAAAAAAAGAAAAAAAAGTCATATTTGGTGTCTTACGGACGAAAGTGGTTTTGAAATTTTCTGTCAGACTCCAAAAAAAAAAAAGAAAAAAGTGCAAGTTTTAAGAATATTCTTTGTAAGTGTGATTCAATCAACTACAGGAAGCTATCATTGCTGTAGTAGAGCCTCAGACTTGAGGAGGTATACCTCCCACCCTTCAGGTTACAGGGATTAATAGATTGATTGATTTTATTTAGTTGAGAATAGGTTGGTAGAAACATATCGCTACCAGTCCTAGTCGTCAGACTCTAAAAAACATTTTAAAAATAAAAAAAAGTCACATTTTTCAACTTTTATTTTTATTCCAAAATGGCTCATTTCCTACCTCCTGAGCACGTAAGACAAGTAAATAAATTGGAGTGGCCTAACCAGAAATAACAGGATATTGAAATTTTAGAAGGAGAATCCAAGTATTCTGTGCTTGAATTAGGCAAAGAGTATGCCCTGGTTTAATTTTCTGTAGTGAAGATAAGAAAATGTTTCCTTTTTCATATCTCCATTTTAACATTCTTGCTTCAATGAGGAAGTTATAAATCTCACACCTCTCAGGGCGGTTTCTACTCTGCATAGCTTGGAAACAAAGCCATAATACCACACATATTTCCCGTCAGTCTGAGATGTATGGCCAGTCTTGTACTGGTACAATATCACAGCGAAGTACTTGCAGAATCAGTTACAAGTCAACTACCCTCCCTGAAATTCTCAGTGAAGAGTAGCCTAGCTACAAGGCTCTATTATGATTTTACTTTATTATATATAGAAGCCTGCACCTATACTAGATAGGGACCTGTGGCCTACTGTTGGCCATTTAGTTCACACAATTGCCACACGAGGGAGATTAGTGTTAAATAATGCCAACTGACCTCCTAGTATACCATAGTGCCATCTATCCACAATGGAAGACACTTAAATATGGCCTGGGAGGCAGGCTAAGTGAAGAGTTAATTGGTCAGACACATGCTGTGCTAATCGTATAGTCATGTAGAATATTGCAAAGAGAACCTTGCATGACTAGCAAAAAGTTAACTACCCTCCCAGGTTTCCTCTGGAGATAATCTGATACATTGTATACACATGTGCACTACTAGCCATGCACTGGAACAATTTCAGAGAGGGTCTTCCAGTTCCCGTTTCAAGCCAACTAACCTCCAGAAGGGTGTTCAATAATCCTAAAACAATTTGTTCACTACAATGTATTGACAAGTTTTAATGTGTTAATTAATAGTGCTAATTGACTCTAAGCTTGCATACAGGTATTGCAGGATCAGCCCAAAAAAACACTACCCTATTAGAAGGGTTTTCAATAAATTTGAGGTATTTGGTAAAATACGAAAAAGCTTGCATTAAGTTGTGGTCGTATACTGGTTAAGTATTATGAAATGCTCGCTGGTACAGCAACAAACTTACTACCCCCCATGAATGTGAGGTATTTGGTATTCCAATTTGGTAAGATACAATATGTACAGTGCTTTTGAACATTAAAGGTGGAAAGGGCGCTATACCAAATATCAATAATCATTATTATAATCATTATGCATTAAGTTCTTGTCTTACTCTTTGCTGGTATATTATATTTGAAATGCTTGCAAAAACTGCATCAAACTAGCTACCCTTTCAGAAGGGTTTTAATTAGCCTGACATTTTTGGTCAGATTTAATTGATTCATACACAAGTGGTACAAGTCGCTGAGTGCTATACTATCACAACGTAATGCCTTAATAGGAACAGTCCTAAGTTCACTACCCTGTCTCGTGTGGTTTTCACATTCTGAGATAAAAATAATCTAGTCCTACACTGTTTTCTATCAGAAAGAAAGGATTTTAGTTAAGCCGAGATAAAGGAGTAGCTGTGTGCAGATATTATATCACAGAGGTATGCTTGCACAAACAGCATCATTATCTCTACCCTGTAAGAAAGGATTTCGTTACGCTGAAATACATTACCAATGCAGGGGGTCAGATTCGCCCTGATTAGGAATAGCATCTGATTTCTTACCACCAATCAATTAAGTCCACTTTTACATAAGTCTGGACCAATCTATGAGGACGGCACCTTCATATTGTTACCAGCCTGCAAAGATGGAACCCTCCCAAAATATTTTAAACTCTTAAAAACTACCATTTGCTGAACAACTATCAGAAGCTTTATTAAATCATATTTTCTTCTAAGTTGAGTTACTGGGCTCTTAGCCCCCCCCCCCCCCCCCTTCTCTCTCAGCAAGGTTACTTCTAGAGCTCCCTCCTTTTCCTTCATCCACCTAAGGAATTCAATGTACAACTTATTGCAGTATATCAATGGAAAACCGCAGGAAGCTATACTAAATCATCTAAATTTATACTAAATCATATCTTAACCCCCCCCCCCCTCTCAGTAAGGTAACCTCCCCCTCCTATTCCTTCGCCCACCAAAGGAATGCAATGTACAACTTATTGCAGTGTATTAAAAGCAAACCATGGGAAGCTATACTAAATCATTCATTCTTTATGAACAAATCATTGACCCCCTTTGCACCCCCCCCCCCCCCCCCTCCAACCCACATATCCTTCTCCTCCTCCTTCCTTTCGTCACCTCTGGAATTCTATGCTACAATTTATTGCAGCGGTGGGAACAAAAGGCTACAAAAACAACTCATAATAAAGAAAATTGCAATTATAATTCATTATCAGCATCGCTGACCGGAACAACTTTTGTTCTGTCTGACCCTTTTTCCCTGAACCCATCAAAACTGTTGTTTTAATTACGCCAGCGCTCAGCATAATAATAAACCATGGCGCTGACAGTTTGTGTTTCCTGGCTGTGAGAGGAAGTCCTACAGTTAACCCATTCATGCCTGTAGCACCAAAAAATCATCCTGACGTCTTTGGTAATATTTCTTAAATCAGAGCATTATTTGTAAAATTTTTGGAGAAGAAAACTTGATGACGACCCCACCCACAACTCCCCTTCAAAATTTTTGTGAATTCATGATCAATTCTTTAGTTATTTTTCAAAAGCATAATGAGTCCAGCCGATGCTCATTCAAAAGAACTTCCAGTCCCAAATCATCCTGACAAAAAAAAAAATCAGAGCATTATTTGTAAAAAAATTTAAAGATTTTTTTTTGATAACAACCCGACCCACAACTCTCCTTCAAATATTTCGTGAATTCCTGATAAATTCTTTAGTTATTTTCAAAACCATGATCGGTCCAGACGATGTTTATCCAAAACAACTCTTGGCATGCTTGGGTTCTGCCTTTGTTTCTCTACCAGGGTGCTCACCCTAACCCAACAGTGCCGTAGAATAACATCAACAGGGCCAAGGTTCATTGCAGGATAGTTTATATTGGACAGGGCCAAACCAGCCGGGACGCGCCCCTGAGACATAGAAGTTCACAGTGTCTAATACTGTATAACTGGTATTTTTTACAGGCATTTAATTTCCGCTATTTTCACGCTCCCCACGATAGTGCAAAAGTAACATCCTTCAAATGAATATCAAATAAATATATGGTTTAGTTTGAGTGCTTGGATGTGTTGATTTACAGTAGCACAAATATCCTCTAGCAGGGCTGTAAAGCAAAATTTTAGCAATTCCAATTAAAGCAGTTTACAGTATCAACCTTTTAAACCTTTTGACATCATTGGCAGGATCTATGACAATTGCCAGGATTTTGAAACAGGGTGCCCAAAATTGCTAATTGTAAATGTTTGGGGTGTCCTTTCTTTCAGGGGAGACCATAATATACTCAGATTACAACCATACACATGTATTCACTTAATGAAATAAGGCATCATTTCCTTATACAAAAATGGGATTTATATTGGCGCTCATCAAATTCCATTATATGTTTGAAAATGACATTTTAGAAAATTACTCAGAAAAATTGGGTGTTATGAGGAGTGATCTTTGAGAGTTTGGGTGTTCAAATGCCGCCCAGATGCCTTGCTGGCTAAGACTGATAACCCAACTTGTTGAGTACCCTTTAATAAAGCCCATGGCAGAACTCAAGAATAATAGCATGACGTTTACCTGAACCATGTAAACTACAAATACTCCTTTATACCTGAACTTATGGATCATTGAAACCATAAAAACTCCTCTAAACCTGTTACTGATAACACAGTGTAAAATATTCATCAGCTTTAAAATCCCTGTAAAAGGCTTAGCAGAAAAGTCTGTTTTTTATCGCATTTCCACTACGAAACATCGCATCAAAGCACCAGAGACAATCCCAAGATCCCCTGCTCTTACGCTTTGGCGGAATTCATTTCACGGGAGATTCAGCAGAGCTTCTCCACATGATTGTAATCACCGGTCCCCATCCTCGTTAAGTTAGGAACTGTTCTTTGTGTCTTTGCCATGAGAGTATTGAATAATTGTGTCTCTAATGATCTGTGGTGTCTGCGAGTTCTCCGCTACTGATGCTGACAGCAAGGATGCTGACAGCTCTGTCAACATGATGATTATCATAAACTAATTACGGACAGATACAAACGCTGTCATCAATGCAGTTACCTGGTGGCAGACAATCAGTACTCTAAACCAGAGTAGATTTTACGGTCTTGTATAATCACAGTGTAAACAACAAAAAATCATTAAAGGCACGAACAATGCATTACCTTGGTATTGTCCAATACCCCATACTGAAACATATTGCTACAAAAGTAAACATTATTATTGACTCAAACCAGTTACAGGGAGGTCTACATAATAAACATAATCATTGCCCATACCCTCTACAAAGGCAATAAGGCTACATGCAGGTAAAATCCACCAGTGGGTAGGGATCCCTTGTCGTAACTCTATATTATTTTCAGGTAATTTAGACTATTTTTTCGAGGTTAAAAATTGTTTCCATTCACCCACTGTTTCCATGACTATGTGCAGTGGTGAGCCACAGCAAGCAGTTAGCATTCAATATGTATTAGACAGATCACCCATGGAGGCTGCCCCTGACTGTGTGGAGTGGTGAGACATAGCAAGCAGCTAGCATTCAATATGTATTAGACAGATCACCCATGGAGGCTGCCCCTGACTGTGTGCAGTGGTGAGACACAGCAAGCAGTTAGCATTCAATGCATTAGACAGCTCACCCATGGAGGCTGTTCCTGACTGTGTGCAGTGGTGAGACATAGCAAGCAATTAGTGTCCAATGCATTAGACGGCTCACCCATGGAGGCTGTTCCTGACTGTGTGCAGTGGTGAGACACAGCAAGCAGTTAGTGTGCAATGCATTAGACGGCTCACCCATGGAGGCTGTTCCTGACTGTGTGCAGTGGTGAGACACAGCAAGCAGTTAGTGTGCAAGGCATTAGACGGTTCACCCATGGAGGCTGTTCCTGACTGTGTGCAGTGGTGAGCCACCGCAAGCAGTTATAGTGTCCAATGCATTAGACGGCTCACCCATGGAGGCTGTTCCTGACAGTGTGCAGTGGTGAGACACAGCAAGCAGTTAGTGTGCAATGCATTAGACAGCTCACCCATGGAGGCTGTTCCTGACTGTGTGCAGTGGTGAGACACAGCAAGCAGTTAGTGTGCAATGCATTAGACGGCTCACCCATGGAGGCTATTCCTGACTGTGTGCGGTGGTGAGACACAGCAAGCAGTTAGTGTGCAATGCATTAGACAGCTCACCCATGGAGGCTGTTCCTGACTGTGTGCAGTGGTGAGACACAGCAAGCAGTTAGCGTTCAATGCATTAGACAGCTCACCCATGGAGGCTGCCCCTGACAGTGTGCAGTGGTGAGACACAGCAAGCAATTAGCGTTCAATGCATTAGACGGCTCACCCATAGAGGCTGCCCATGACTGTGTGCAGTGGTGAGACACTGCAAGCAATTAGTGTTCAATGCATTAGACACCTCACCCATGGAGGGCCTGCCCCCTGAGTTGGGCTGCGCTGCATCAGATAAATCATTTTGTGGGATCCATATAATCCCATTGACATCTGCGGCTATACAGAGTGGCAACATCAGGGCCGCACAGTGCGACTAGGCCACTAAGACCTGCCTATCACGCACCCTCGATAATCCCTCCGTATGATGGATTTCTCGGACATGATCGATCGCCTCGTGCCTCTGACATCTTGTACCAATCAGGAGCTTGAGACGTTACAGACAGCGAGGGCGGTTACAGGCAGCGAGAGTCTTTGATTTCTATTTCATGGCATACAGTGTCAAGCTACAGAATACCAATGATACTTAAGGAAACCTGCCTCGAGTTTATTGTGTATGAATCATATTGCGGTATGCCCAGTGTCAGATTCATCAATATTGAGGAAAACCAGAGCATTTGTTTATATCCTGCAGTCTAGGAAATTCTCCAATGCTTTGATTCAATATGCAATGGATTCTATATGATGTTGCTGCAACCAATGGCATTGAATTTCTTAGACTTCATCACGTTCTGTAAACATACTAAGATTGAATTAGTATAACTGTTTTCTTTTAAATTCCTGCGACATTAAATTTCATAAAGCCCATGCAGCTGAAGTTGTTAGATTTCATAAAGTAGTGCAGAAATTCTTATATTCCATCAAAATGTGTGTAAATCAGTAGATGAAAAAATCAATAATAATGCATAATTAGGATTCAATAACGATACTTCAAGCGCTTCAAAATTTTGATGAACAATTTTCCTTTAAATATTTCGGAAATATTTTTTTCGTTAAAGAGATATCACCAGAATAGTCAGGCTGTCTCGACCAATCAGTGCTGTTGAATCTTGGCACCTAGAGCTGTTAGCCGCAGAGTGGGAGGCACACACGCTAACTGGTCTACTCGATAACACCTGCCTCACAGGGAAAAAAGCAATCACCCGCCACAGGTTAGCCAATTTAGGGGGCAAAGATCTACGAGTCTTCTCCCAGTTAAAGGATTTCCTTGAGATCTGCGGCTTTCCCAGCAGCAAGGGTAAAGTGTTGTTTTGTCTGTGTGCTAAGGGAATTCAATGATTGAAAAAGGAGAAATAAATAAAAGGGACTCAATGAACACAAACAATCATCCCCCTCTCTCACCCCTTCTCCCGATGCAACATAGGATATTTTTTTTGCCGCAAGAACGAAGTTGTGTCATTGTTGCTTTTAAGGGAATTCGGAATTTCAGTTTTCATCACTTTTTCTGCCATATAAGTTATGACTTGCCAGTTGTGAGTGTTGGAGGAAACCATAGTAGCTGGTGAAATCTACCCCTAACCCCAAGTCACAGCCAACTTTCTCACTTGCCCTGGGATAGCTTTTAAGGGAGTTCAATGACTAAGAAATCAAGCAAAGAATCAGAGGGAATACAGAGGGGGTTCAATGGCCACCCTTTACCACCAACCCCTTTTCCCAACTCCCCCTCCCCTCCCACCCCTTTCCAATTTTAGCCCTCGCAAGAACTAGGAAATTAGAGTGGATACAGAGTGATTTCTCTACAGCAGGAGTATGTGTTACCAATATATACCATTAAAGCTAGTAAGCTCAACAATTGGAAGTCAAGCAACTTAAGGGTAAAATAATTTTGGATGAAAATATGGTTCTAGAACCTCGTCATTATGAATAATGTGTCAATGACAGTTGTAGTACTAGCTCCCTATGGACAATTGCATCTTAATATAATTTCATATAGTAGCAAAAACTGCACAGCAATATTCACCCAATGAAAAAGTAGTAAAACACCCTACAAAAAAGCCTACAAACCAACACAAAATATAACTTCAAAGCAGCAGAAAAAGGCCACACACAATGTAGGTTTGATTTAAAACTGTATCAGTGAAGGTAGTAGAAGCTTCTTAAAGCCAACAAATCAACATAATTTATAATTTCGAGGCACAAAAGATCAACACTAAATGACACTGATGTTCTAGATTGGACCCGGATAAGTTTTGGAGGATAATTTACCTGAAAGTGTCGCACTTTGGGTGCCGGTGTAAATATATGGTTTATCTGCAAGTACGTGTCACATTTAGAGCTTGGTTGGACCGATTCGCTAGTAAAACTTCTAAACAATCTCTAAAATTGGTAGAAAAACAGGATACCTTGTTCTTAAGCCCCCAGGATCCTATGATAGAGGTTAATGAGGTCAGGGTTTTTTTATGTGCCACGCACAATAACCCTGCCTAAAAACCCTGCCAATAAAATACCCTAAATGTTAGCATGTGTCCTGTACCTGACAAATTGCTCCATTTAATATCTAATGAAGGTGATAAATATGCTGGACCTTTTTTTACTGAGTACTTTTAACCAGAGGCGTGTGATGGGTGGCATAGGATTTACACAATAGACTTTATACAGCTAGCTTTGTACTATAGACTCTCTTGATCTAGCTCGAGAGGGTTTAATAGTGGTTTAAGGGAGAATATTGAAAGAAGGTGACCACCTGAAATGACTCACAGGGATAAATCTAAATGACACTTAACACACTTTCACTAACACTGACACTTAGATTGCACTGATTATACCATAAACAAAGAACCAACTTAAACTCACTACTGACTCTTTTAATGCTTCCAATACTGAGGCTACTTTCGTCCAAATCACAGGGATGCAAAGATTATTGAAAACCAACTAAACCCTGTCATGTTGGTATTCATTGAAAAACTCTCGCTGAGTACTCACAGATAAGTATCTATATGCCACAGTTTCAGTCATTTTTCAAGTTTTTTGCATCATTTTGAATTGGCCAAATTAGCCACCAGCAGCATAAGCAGGGCTCGACGCTAAGGGTAAACCTATGGCCCCAGGCCAATAAAAATTCCCAAAAACAGCTTCGGACCAGTAAAGAAAGACCTCAACTAGTCCTACAGGGCCAGTAAACATTTGGAGACATTCTTGATAAAAAGTTTTCCCCTGAGAATGTCCCTAATTGTTTTTTAAATAAATGAAGATAAAATTTATAAAGATAAGTGTTGTGGTGAATCTTATGCAATATGTTCTTTCTTGTTATGTTAAAGACAAAATCTAGGACCAGTAAACATTTTGCAGGACCAGTAGATGCTAGGTGTTACTGGTCCTACAGGGCCAGTATCATTTTTAGTTAGCGTTGAGGCCTGATAAGGTTTAAGTTTGTTTGTTTTCATTTTCCAGTGTGTGTGTAAGGTCTTGAGTACTGTGAAAGAATATTTATTTCTTGCACATAATTTTCCACAAACCTGCTATGAAAAAGTATTAATTTATTAATAATCATTTATTTATGCACTTATCATCTGTCTATTTATTCATTCATTTATTCTTCTATCTATCTAACTATTAATCATTCATCTATTTTTTCACACCTCATTGGAGTAAGTGGTAGTTGTTGAAGTGGTATTATGATTGTTATTTGTCTATTGATTGATGTATTTATGATAGGGGTAACGTTGTTGACATGGATGGAACATGTTTCAAGGATAGGCTACACTTGCTACAAGTCTGTATTATCTGGCTGTATCATTAGTCTCACTGATCTACCCTGAGTTAGTCTCACTCCAGGTTTAGTTCTGAATTAATCCCCGAGGGGGACACACTTGAGATGCCATCTGTAACACAGTTTCAAACTGCAACTCATGAAAACTGTGCTGCCATCTATAGTTTGACAGAGATATCAAACCTACTTAACACGCAGTATATATAGTGGGTGGGGCATTATACCTAACTCAGCCCAAGAACCAGGCTACAGACAGGCCCGGGTGCTGGGAAGGAGTACTTATGTCACAGTTCATACTGTCACAATGTAGTTTAACAAGATATTGCTTAAATAAACAGTACCCCTTTATACGGCTTCTGAGATAACAAACATTTATCTGGGTTGCACAAAGGATTCCCAAGTTCTGTCAGAGCTAAAATTGTTTTGCAGTATATACAAAGTAGACTGTAAAACCATCAAAAGGAACATCAATATCAAATGACCACGTTTCTAAGTTAACCCTTGCATTCCTGGAGGTCTATTTGACAAGTGTCGTCTGGATCTGCCATACTTTTGAAAATAACTTTGGAAAAATTAACAAATAATTAACAAACTATTTGTAGGAATTGTAGATAGTGTTACTGAACAACTCTCCTTCAAATATGTTTTAAATGTTGCTTTTGTTAAAGAGATATCACCAAAAAATGTAAGGAGGTTTTGGCTGGTACATGCATGAATGGGCAACAAGTGCATGTTGGACACCTATTTAGGTTGAGAGTCCCACATGACCTAGTGGTTAGGATGCCTGTCTTTAAAGAATTTACATCTCTGCTAGATTCGCACTCATGGTCTTAGCCAGCAGGGTGTCTGGGTGCCTTTTGGGTCACCCAAACCCTTAAAAAGAACCCCTCAGGACACCCAAATAATTTTGTGTGGAATTTCTAAAAATCCCCATCTCAAGCTTATAATTGAATTTTTTCATCTCCATCTAATTCCCATGGCATTGTTTAATGATATCATGCCTTATTTTGATGAATTTATACATGTTTATGGTTGAAATATGAGTATATTGTGATCCCCCTTAAAAATTTGGACGCCCAAAAATTTTACAACTGCCAATTTTAGGCACCCAGTTTCTAAATCCTGGCTAAGACACTGTTCTCACTAGTGGGTTGGCCTGGTTGCTATACAAGTGCATGGCATTGCAAAGGACTATCTATGTTTCTTTTACAACTGAAAGACCCCTTGGGACTATTCATAATGAGATGGGAATTTCTTTCCGGTTTAGGGTTTCTTTCACCTCACAACATGACCTAAGCAGTTCAGAAGGAACATAAATATAAAGAAACCTGAACTCAAACGTATACAAGTTGAAGAGATTGTCTTTGTGTTGAAATACAACTTAGAACCTCAATAAGCTTAAAAGTTGAATGACTCTTCCTAGACAATAGGTGCTCAACTTAGTAAAGGTATCGCTATCGAAAGAATAGATTTGTAGGCAAAACATGTCCATGAAATAAAGAATATTGTAAAATGAGGATGAAGTGTATAGGCAAAATACTCCTTGCCAGTCTTCACGTAAAAAATGATGTCCTTGACTTTGTTTTTGTTTTTTATGCTTCCGGTCTTTACATTGTCTGCGTCTCAGACAAAAGCACAAAAGAACAATACATCCTCAGACAATAGGGACAATGAACAATGACATCAAAGGCCTGCGGAGGGTTGCAAGGTTGCCCCTCACCCTTTTTATTGGAGGGGGCACCGATCGCTGAGTGGGGGAAAATGAGGCCCCTTCTCTGATTGCCTACACCGACTGATGGGGGATTGAACTCTAGTCCCCCTCATCTACCAGGATTGTCACTTAACCCTTATGCTGCTGCGGCTAATTTGGCCAATACAAAATGATGCAAAAAAAAACCTGAAAAATGACAGAAACCCTGGCAAATGGGTACTCATCTGAGAGTACTCAGCGAGAGCTTTCAAATGAATACCAACATGACAGGGTTTAAATGGTTTCCAAAATTGTTTGTGTCATTATGCTTTGGACAAAAATAGCCTCATTATTGGAAGGGTTAACCTATTCATGCCTGTAGCACCACCCAAAATGTCTGTTTTTGGTGATTTTTTGTGACAATATAGCATTTTGGGGGAAAAAAATTAAAGGTGAAAAGTTTATCAGAACCATTCTGACAACTTTCTTCCAATCTTAAGTTATTTTCAATAAAATAGAGGGCGACACAACACTTCTCCATGCCAAGTGTCTTCTGGACTTTCTTGTATATCTTTCAAATTTAAAGGGATTCGTTTGTGAATAGTTTGACCCATTCATGAGGGTATCATACACAAAACCTCTTGACTATTTAAGGGTGATTTCTTTTCAAGAAATATTTCATTGAGAAATGATGCTCAGAACCTAATCAACAACTTTCCTTCAAATATTTTGTAAATTTCTGCAAAATTCCAGAGATATTTCCAGAAGTATCCTAGGTCCAGACGTCAACAGTCAAGCGGATCTCCCGGCATGAATAGGTTAACCACTCTGCTGATGAGGACTCTGCTTGAAAGCCGCTTACAAGGAGCAGACATAAAATCCTTTTTTGATATGGATTTTTGCTCCCTTTCCCTAATGGACAACAGGCCCTTTTCCTCTTGACTTCATTTATCTAATATATTTGGCTTTAACAGCATTTAGGCCCTCCTCTTGAAATCATTTTATAAACCAGAATCAATGATTGTATTTATGCCTGACGGCTGATCCACTTTGTAGCTCAGTCCCCCAGCGAATATCACACAAATAGATAAGAAGGCAGTGCCCCTCAAACACAGGGCAAGAGCCACGATTAAGAAAAATTGGATGATTATACAAAAAAATGTGGGTGATCTAAAGTATTACATCTTTGTTCTGGAAACTGTCTAGCTATATATAATGCATTTAGATTCCATTATAGTAATCATAACTAAAAAAACAATATTTTTGGGGTAATCAAATAAGTGTATGATTAAGGCATGTATGCATATACCGTAATTTCGCGTGTATAAGACGCACCCGTATATAAGACGCACCCCTTGTTCAGGCCTTTGAAATGATGTAGAGACCTTAGCTTTGTGTATAGTGCGCACCCCCTTTTCGTAAACAATGTGGCAGGTCAACTCCTCACGAAAAACGCTAGAAAACTGGTGAAACACATCGAAATGTGTGAAAGTTGACATGAATACTTATCACTCTGTGTCAGTGCCCGATACTCATTGTCCTAGGCACGATATAGATTGTAATCAATAATATCTAATGGAGGGTGGTACTGCAATTACAATTACAATTCATAGAAGCCGCGGCATACGTTGATGGGCATTGTACTTGCCGCATTATAATTGTAATTTGGCATAACCCGCCCGCTTGTTTGAATCTAGGTAGAGTTGAGTTCAGGTAATCCACCGTATCTCCGTGTGGCCTGGGAACTCAATGTAAAACACCTTAGATTTCTAGCTTTGTGTATAAGACGCACCCCCGATTTGAGTGGGAAAATTCATGTAAAAAAGTGCGTCTTATACATGCGAAACTACGGTATATATATATATATATATATATATATATATATATATATATATATATATATATATATATATATATATATATAACACTTATTTGCTGATTAGCTTGTGTAATCTATCTAAATTCATTTGTTTGATTCTCATTCTCCTTTATCTATTTCAGGTTACCACACTAGGATCACATGTCATTGACGCAGGAACAGCGTAAATTTCATGGGCAAACAAATCACGCTTAGCGGAGCACAACCTCATCAATATAACTCACAGGATCATTACATTTCCTTCCCGACTAATCAAAGAAAATACCAAAGGTTTGATTACGGCTGCAATAAAAGTCACCCAGGTGCATGCTGGGAATATATATCCACGAGTTAAATGAAGGCATGCGGAGAAAATAGTTATTTCGGAGATTAACGCTGACATTTTGGCGATAGGTGATTCGCAAGATATGAAACTCTTTTCCTACTCCCCCTGAATGATCAGTGAAGGATTTTTCTTAAAGATTGTGTGTGCGAAATCAACAACATGAGTATGTGGAGTATGCGTCGATTTCTAGTGCTTGTGGTTCTCATAGTGGGCGTGGTCAATGGCTGTCCACCTGACTGCGTGTGTCCAGACACGGCGACCGTACGCTGCCAGAGTGTCGGGCTTACACAAATCCCCGAACATCTCCTACCATCGCTGACAGATCTTGATCTCAGCAGTAATCTCATCCAAACCATCAACGAGGGGGATTTATCCGGATTAGCCGAGCTCGGCTCTCTTAATCTCGAGCACAACGATTTGGCTGACGTCGACGACAACAGCTTCCGGGATTTAACAGCCCTTCAAAAACTTGATCTCAGCAACAATGAGCTGGAAACACTAACAAGAGAAACGTTTATCGGCTTAGAAAATATGCTAACAATGGACCTCTCCATGAATGAAATCAAAAACATCGAAGGAATATTTGCAAACTTGACGCAGCTGACGAGGATTGATTTACGAGGCAATAAAATAACCGAGATCACAGAAAACTCCTTCAGGAATTTAGTTAACTTGAGATATTTATTGCTCGGGGAAAACCTCATCGCTCGCATTGCTCCCAACTCATTTCGGGATCTGAAAACGCTTACTTACTTCGTGGTGAATAAAAACCCACTTGCTGAATTCAACGCTGTTGGCTTTCCTGAGCGATTTCTATCTTACGCGGATATCTCCGAGTGTAAGCTCACCTCGCTCCCTAAGGGACTACCTCGCTCCACGCGCTACCTTCAGCTTCGAGCCAATAAGATCAAGAGGATAAAGCGAAGGGATTTTAATCACTGCCCCTACATCAGTATACTGATACTGGATCAGAATCAAATCGAGGATATTGAAGATCACACACTCGATTGTCTGGATCATCTCCAACAACTCTGGCTTAACGGGAATAAACTACAAAACCTGCCACGCCCCCTACCGACAAGCCTGATCAACCTCCAGTTGGACGGAAACCACATCACGCACCTCCCGCAAGATATCTTCTTGCCGAATTCTAATTTGCATATCCTGACTCTTATGCGGAATAACCTGACTGAGATTCGACCCGACTCCTTACAACACGCAACAAAATTGCAAACGCTGGATTTTTCTAATAACGGCGTGGAAGTATTGGAGAGTAATTCATTCAGTACGTTAAGAAACTTGGAGAATTTGCTGATGTCCAAGAATCCTATCAAAACACTGGAAAATAACACATTCACTGGTCTGCACAGCGTGAAAACCTTGGATATGTCGTTCATCCAGACCGATCTATACCTACCAGCTGACTTACTCAAGCCGTTAACAAATGTGGAGAAGCTGGATCTGGCGGGAAGTCCAAAACTGGCCAATCACGTTCTCTCGTCAAACGAAACGCTTCAAATGATGCAAAAAGTGAAGGAACTGAACATTGAAAGCACCAACTTGACCAACATGCGACCGGATCTTAAAGAGATGCTCCCGAATCTGCAAGTGCTTAGTATTGCTGGCAATAGGTGGCACTGCGATAAGGCGCTGATCTGGCTGAAAAACTTCATCCACTCACGACAGGTCCAGTTAGCGAGGA
Source organism: Maea johnstoni (assembly GCA_963942565.1). NCBI lineage: Eukaryota > Metazoa > Annelida > Polychaeta > Spionida > Magelonidae > Maea > Maea johnstoni. The sequence continues at coordinate 18,067,704 of OZ012689.1, read as the reverse complement.
GCGGCCATATTCAATGCTTCTCACCGATTCAACTTAGAGGTCGCGATCTCGCACTGGTACCTGACGAGGAATTTGCCGTCATTATCACGACAACGCCTTTTACCTCTTCGACTAAAGGTTTCACAACAAGTCCGTGGGTATCGGTTCCAATGACAACAACACCGAGGACATCCCAGCTGAAAACAACCACACTCGTTACCAAGGTGACCAAGACAGATCCAGTAGTAACCATGACAACCAAAAAGGCACTACCAACAGCAACAGAGAGGTTAACAACCAAAAGGACTTCGCTCAAAACCAATCTTCCTACAACAAAGTATGTTACCACGGAAACAGAAGTGGTTACCATGGAAACGACCAAAACAATTAAAACTACCACAATTAGTGGTAGCAATGACCGCAGGAAGGCGCATTCAGGTTACAGCGCTCTCGTAATCGCCATATCTTCGAGCGTGACAGTTTTCGTCATTCTTGTTGCCGCCTTCGGTGCCTTCTACTGTCACTCTCGCAAGACTGGTCAAAAGAAACTTTACGAAAGTCCGAGCGAGACGCAGAACCCGAGCGATGTGTTATTTATCATGCCTAATGAGTGTGAGGCTGGCATCATGAAAGACGATAACTCGGACGCGAGCTACTGCGCTGGGCAAAATGTCGCCGAGGAAAAAGCGGTGAAGTTGTACAAATGGGAACAATTATAATTTACATTACTTTCACTTTCAGCCTATGAACATTTTGTGTCAGGCAGAGAGAATTTGAAACTGTCATATCAGAACTCAGAAAAAGAGTACAGCGTAACCTGTGAAATTGAGCACCTCTGTACTTTGAGAACTTTTTACACCTCTGTACATAGAGAACTTTTTAATTTCCAGTGAGAGTTCAACGTACGCAGGTAACACTCATACAGAAAACTTCAAATAATGCAACAGGAATATGAAATGATGAAAACCAATGCACCAGGCTCAGCTTTAACCCATTCATGCCTGAAGATCAATTTGACCCATAATATCTCCTCTGGACCTGTCATATCTTTAAAAATAACTTTGGAAAGAAGCATAAATTTGCAAAATATTTGTAGGAGAATTGTAGATAAACTTCTGATGAACAAGTCTCCTTCAAAAAGTTTTAATGTACATTGATTTTTGTTGGCATGATGTCACCAAAATTATCATGCGGTCTTGACTTCTTCAGGCATGGATTGCATGGTTAGCACTGATAAGCACTGACGCAAGAATAAAAAGGTTTGTGAGGCTCTCAGTTCTACAATATCCTAAAGTTTGTTTTTAGAACATTTAAAGCCATCAGGGTTCAGGTTAAAAACTGAAAGTTAGGGGAAGGTCAATTATTCTTCATATTCAAATCTTAATTTTAGGTCAAAATTCAGGGAGTTTAGTCCTATCAGGGTAAATCTTTTTGAAAAATTAAACTTTGAAGAAAACATTGTGAAAGTTCTCAACATCTGGGATAGAATTCTAAGGCCTTTGCACTTTTTCTCGTGATGAGGTCAGGTACCTTGAAACCCCTTTTCTTTAATCTTAGGGGGTCAAGGGGATTCTAACAAAATGATATATGTATACCAATTTGTATGATTTGTGTGTTGTAAGTGTAAAAAGGTTTAAAGCAATCCACATGTTCAAATCAAGACATTCGCTTTAACATCATACCATGTACATTCTCTATGTATAGATTTGTGTAACAGAATGAATACCTAAATACCTGTCTATCATGTAGAGTAGTATTGAAGTTATTTTTGCTGGTAATAAAGACTAAGTACTAGACTTAAATATGTTTGACCTGAAAACTAGACTAAGTTCCTAGTCCCTGATAAGTTAGCTTTTCTCTCTGAGTTGACTGACAGAAGTGTAGTGCTGTAAATGCCCAATAGGTGGCACCAGATTACCTATTCTGTCTTCGCTGATATCATAACTGACATTGCCTGGTGAGATTAACTCATTCAAGCTTTCGGGGTTTCTCATGGAATGACAGTCTGGATATATGATAATTTAGACAATAACTTTTAAATTAAGGCTAATTTCATAATACATTTGAAGGAGGATTATTGGTAGTGTTTCAATTAGCATATCTCCTTCAAATATTTTTACAATAATACTTGCGCCAGAAAAATTTGATCACAATTGGTCTTGGCCACTGTGAGCATTAATGGGTTAATGTGAACAAATCTGACCATCCTCTAAAGCCACTTGGTGCATAGTAAAAGAAAACTGTCAAAGTGTTAAAAAAATAATGACAGCCTAAGTTCTAGGCTAATCCAATGTCAGTATCATACACACATCATTATACTCCAAAATTGGCTGGGGAAGGACGAGCACTTTACTGTGTTTGATAATAACTGTGTCACAGTTGCTGGCAATATTTCTGCCTTACGTCAATAATCATCGTTGTAATTTTCCTGGTGTATCTGGATCACTCCATCATTCTTGAAATGGCCAAAGTCTGGGTAGTGTTATTGTGTACAGTGTGAGTTTACTTTGCACCATAATTAACCCTTTCATGCATAGAGATCTACTTGACAAGTGTCGTCTGGACCTGTCATACTTTTGAAAATAACTTTAGAATGAAGCATAATTTCACAAAAAATATGAAGGAGAGTTGTAGAAAGAATTGTTATGAACTACTCTCCTTCAAATATTTTCTAGATATTGCTTTTGCTAGAGAGATATCAGCAAAACAATCAGGCGGTTTTGGCTGCTATAGGCATGAATAGGTTGAAAAATATGGCTGGGCATTGGTAAGCCATGGAAGTTATATTGTCCTAAACAGAACTTATGTATAGTATATCATTATTTATATTCTTCATAGAAGTCATCTTATACCAATTTGGGAAATATTGCCAGTTTTGTTATTTTCATTAATTACACTTCTCATGGAGGTCTTCAGGTATAATTGAGTAAGAACTCAAAGCATAATGTTGTAAGTAGAGGAGATTTTATGAAGAAAGGACTAACAGATCACCAACCATCCACATAGTGTATATATCATCATAGATATAGTATTTGACATGTACTGAGTACTCTAGTTTTCATCTTTAATAAAGTTGTAAAAAATGCTCCAAAGTCAGTCTACAGTGTTGTCATTTCCACTTCTCTTAACCCTTCCAATTCCCCCGTACACATATATGCTTTGAAAAAGATGGTCAAATTCATTTAAAGAAGAGCCTGGCTTGCCAATCGTAACCCATTAACACTCAAAGCGGCCAAAATAGGCCTGACAATTTTGGAAATATTTTTCTAACAAAGGCATTTTTTGGAAAATATTTGAAGGAGAAATGTTAACCAGAAGTTTAACTTCAACTCTCCCTCAAACATTTTGTGAACTTTTGCTTTATTCCCATGTTATTTCCCAAAGTATGAAAGTAGCAGACAATATTTTCTAGAGGAACTCTGAGTGTGAATGGGTTAAAGACCCCCAATACATTATGCTACATAGCTCAGAAATTTGGCAATTGGCCGTCAGAATGTAGTGCTCTATTCAAGGTGCATTTTGAAATGTCACATGACTATGGTGGACAAAAAGTTTATGAGATTGTCAAATATGAACATCCTGATTCTGGATTTAAGCTAATAATTCCCACTAAAATTTGGCATCTGACATCTGTGTGGAAAATTACATTTTGGACTCACAAGGGTTAATTCATGCACCTACAGGGATGTCCATTTCCACATTTGAAATACAAACATTGTATCTTTGTTAATGCGGCAAAGTTATCATTGTATTTATAATTATAACCATTATATATAATTTAGTTACATTTTTCTCCACCAGGTGGCTGTTGGTTTGGTATAAAAGTGTGAATACCAACAAATGTTTTGGCAGGGTTGGGCTCAGTAAGTTTTTGCATCATTCACACAAAAAGTCACTTCCATTGCTCTCTTATGTGCAAAAAACAAACTGTCTTCTCGGGGAGATGTCCAGGTAGCAGTTAACTCATTCTTATCTAATTAAACAGTACCGGTAAAACATCTTAAACGATGCAATCAGGGTCTTAGCCAGGATTTAGAAACTGGGTGCCTAAAATTGGCAATTGAATAACTTTTGGGCGTCCAATTTTTTGAGGGGTACCACAATACACTCAGATTTCAACAATAAACATGTAAGAATTTATCAAAATAAGGATTGATATCCTTATACAATGTCATAGGAATAATATTGAGTTGTAAATATTTGATTATATGCTTGATATTGACATTTTTAGAAATTCCTCACCAAAGATTTTGGGTGTCCTGAGGGGTGCTTTTTAAAGGTTTGGGTGTCCAAAAAGACACCCAGACGCCCTGCTGGCTAAGACCATGGATGCAATACTTTTTTGCCATTCAATACAAGTATATGGTATCATCTCCATTACCGGTACTAATCCATATGTTTATGCCTTTCCTCCTAATATACATGCACAATGCTACAAATTTACACCTCTAAAAGGAACATGTTCCAAATCCATACATGTAAACATTTTGTTATTGTGAATATATTATCTAACTGTTGACAGCTTCCTGAAAAAGAATGCTGCTCCAAAAGAGAGTGACATGCATTAAACATTCCACACATATCATATGTGTACATTTCCCTACATACATATTGACCAGAATCACCCAGTCCTCGGTTGTCTGTGGCAGGGTTGAAAAATAGAAAAAAGCACATGACGAAAGCGATAGCAAAAAGTCAACTTACGTGGAAGATGAGTGAAGAAGATTTCTCGTAGGGCCATAAATTCCTCTTCGGGTGAGATCTCAGGGGATCCAAACTGGTTGTTCTCGGGCCAGACCTCCCTAAAATATACATTAACAGTTTATCAGATTATTTTGCAAGGTTTGGTCGCCCAGCTAGGCTTGAAAATGTGGGGATTGGGTTATTGTTTAGCACAGTATCCCAGTAATAGAGATGGGACAAGAGCTGCAGGCTCGAAGTCAATGCTTGGGATGACATGGGGCAGAGATCACAATCGAAAATGATCAATCTTCTGTTTTAATGATCGACTAATCAGAAATCATGGCGAAACTATTGATTGATTAATCAATTAATCGTCCCAGCACTATAAGCTACAGACAATTTATGGCCTCGCATCAAGTAGGAAATATTGAAAATAAAGGCCAGTGTAGACAAATACATCACAAAACCTCTGATATGAGGACGCATTGTTATATATAAGGATGTGAGTGTTGACTTAGACAGGACCAGTCCAGTTTCATGAAAATCTCCTTTTCAGACAGGCAAAAATTTCTATGAAGAATATTCAATTGACTTGGTAATGATCAAAATTTTCTAAAAACAACATTTTCGAAGACATAACTAAGGTGCATGTAATTTGCCATTTTTGAAAAGATACTCTATTAAATGTAATGCATTTGAGGATTTGAAGTAGATGAGTAGCTAAATCTGGATGGGCAGAATTTTGGAACTGCTGCTTCAGACAGGTGGTTTTAGAGTCGTGGCTAAGATATCATTGGACATGAGTGTAGAGAATCTTACCTAGCCGCTCTGAAGAGTGCTACGGCCTGTCCTGCCTGCTGGTCCCGTAGCGAATCCTGGATGCTCAACAGCGCACCAACCCTGAAACACAGCAAAATCACTGGTCAATTAGCACATTCATTCTATGAAAAAAGCAGCACATTATTTCAATAGCCTGGGTAAGAACAAAATTATGTCCAACAGAAAAAGTATTTTGAATATCACCCTTCACAAAGCCATAAGGTTCTGCAGTCAGTGGTATCGAATATATAGCTTAAAACATACTAAACCCTTCTTCTTAACCCTAGTCAAAACACCCATTTTTTCTATCCTTAAATGTAGCCAAGGCTGTAGCCAGCCAGCCAGCAATCTGTATAATAAGATGCTCTTCAAAATAACTTCAGAATAATGCACAAATTAGCAAAACATTTGGAGTGTGCAATGTTTTTCTTTAGGGCCTTAACGAGTCTGACTACCTTTGTTGATCGACGTCCACTTCAGACGCGGCATCAAAAGGCGATACGTCTGTGGGTACGTCCTCCCGGCCCTGGAAGATGGCCGACAGTTCCCCGGAGACGTTATCCCACATCTCGTCCAGCTGCTCCTCCGACGGACCCTCTGCCGCATTCACCTGGGCCCCATCTACAGATCAAACAAGATAATTACACTCATAGTAGGGAAACATTTTTTTCGCGATACGATACAATACGTATCATTACGCGATACAATACAATAACAACATTTCCTTAACAATACAATATCTTAACAACATTTTCAACGATACTTCCTGCCTCAAAGCAAATTAAATTTGTTACATATATAGCACGGTCAACTTCAGAATTTTCGCTAATAAGTAGAGAACTGTCTTTGTGTGGGGGTGTCCTGATAGGAAAGACAATGTTATATTTTAAGCCGTATCCGTATGTCAGATTTTAAAATATAAGATACTTTTTCCTATTCAATATCAATTTGGTATTGTACAGGGCGTCCCAAAAAAAATGCAATCCTCCCCTTCTCCCAATATTTCTTCAAAACAGCTTAAGTAACATCTAAAATGACTTCATGGTTAAATTGAAGGATATCTTAGAGATAACATGTTGCAGTTTCAAGCATAACCGATCATCCATGTCAAAACTGTTAGGCAAAGTTTGAACCCTCTATCATTTCACTCCAACACAAGGTAAATTTCCAATGCAAAACCTGCATACTGACCAAGCTATTTTTAGCATTCTGCTCTAGCTCCTGGCAAGGAGACATGAAAAACCAGTCCTCACCATAGGTTTTACATTGCGTTGGAGTGAAATGATAAGGGGGTCAAACTTTACATCACAACTTTGACTTGGATGAACAGAATATCCCTAATATACCCTTCTATGTAACCATGAAGCCATTTTTGATGTTACTTAATATGTTCTGAAAATATACTGAGAAAAGGGGAGGATTGCATTTTTTGGGGGGACGCCCTGTATATTTGGTACTGGTACCAATCCTTAAGCCTTTATGGTAAAATACCTACTTGTGTTTTGTTTCTTCTTCCTTTTGGCCTTCTTTTTCTTTTTCTGCACCATGATATGTGTGGTGCCTTTACAGTAGTTCTCCAACAACTTGAGGAACAGGTGGACAGTCTCAACCAGGTCCTTAAGGTAGGTCCTAAAATGGATGGATATGGATGCAAAGGTATGAGATGTATGCATACAAGTTGGACACATAACCCTTCCAATGCTGAGGCTACTTTCGTCCAAAGGACAAGGATGCAAACATTTTTGAAAACCATCTAAACCCTGCCATGTTGGTATTCATTGGAAAGCTCACGCTGAGCACTGTCATATGAGTACCCATTTGCCAGGGTTTCAGTCATTTTTCAGGGGTTTTGCATCATTTTTGTATTGGCCAAATTAGCCACGAGCAGCATAAGGGTTAATATCCCAATTCAAAACCCACTAACTATAAATTTTATTTAGGAGAAATGCTGTTCAGAACCAAAGACACAAATCTCCTTCAAATAATTTGTGAATCTATGCTTAATTCCAAAGTTATTTCCAAAAGCATAATAGATCCAGACAACACGTGTCGAAAGGATTTCCAGGCTTGAATAGATTAACTCATTCATGCTTTGAGATTTTCTTGAATTTTGTTGTCTTGAATCATGATAATTTTGAAATTAATTTTGTAATTAAGCATAGATTTAAAATAATTGAAGGGGTATTGTATTGAAGGTAAGTTTCTGATTCTCCTTGAAATATCTTCTGAAAATTGTTTTTATCAAAAAGAGATAACACCAAAATAGTCAGGCAGTTTTGGCTTCTACAGGCATGGATGGCTTACTACCGTACTTACCTGGACTGCTTTGTTTCGTCGAACTTCTTGAGCAGCATGAGGAAGGATTCCCTGTACTCCATCATGTAGAAGATGTTGCCCTTGATGACCCGTGAGCTCTCCCTCAGCTGCCGGTCATCCGACTTGTCCATCGCGTTCAGGGTCTGGAGTAACTCCTGGTACGCTTTCAACGCCAGGTGCACTCTGAAATTCAATAGATATTTTTACATAAGGACTTGTCCATTGCGTTCAGTGTCTGCAGCAGCTCCTGGTACACTTTCAACGCAAGGTGCACTCTGAAATTCAATAAATATTTTTACATAAGGACTTGTCCATTGCGTTCAGTGTCTGCAGCAGCTCCTGGTACGCTTTCAACGCAAGGTGCACTCTGAAATTCAATAAATATTTTTTACATAAGGACTTATCCATCGCGTTCAGTGTCTGCAGCAAATTCGGGTACGCTTTCAATGCAAGGTGCACGCTTTCAATGCAAGGTGCACTCTGAAATTCAATAAATATTTTTACATAAGGACTTGTCCATCGCGTTCAGTGACTGGAGCAGCTCCTGGTACGCTTTCAACGCAAGGTGCACTCTGAAATTCAATAACTATTTTTACATAAGGACTTGTCCATCGCGTTCAATGTCTGGAGCAGCTCCTGGTACGCTTTCAACGCAAGGTGCACTCTGAAATTCAATAAATAGTTTTACATAAGGACTTGTCCATCGCGTTCAATGTCTGGAGTAACTCCTGGTACGCTTTCAACGCAAGGTGCACTCTGAAATTCAATAAATATTTTTTTCATAAGGACTTGTCTGTTGCGCTTAATGTCTGAAGCAGCTCCTGGTACGCTTTCAACGCCAGGTGCACTCTGAAATTCAATAAATATTTTTCCATAAGGACTTGTCCATTGCGTTCAGTGTCTGCAGCAGCTCCTGGTACGCTTTCAACGCAAGGTGCACTCTGAAATTCAATAAATAGTTTTACATAAGGATTTGTCCATCGCGTTCAGTGTCTGCAGCAGCTCCTGGTACGCTTTCAACGCAAGGTGCACTCTGAAATTCAATAAATAGTTTTACATAAGGACTTGTCCATCGCGTTCAATGTCTGGAGCAGCTCCTGGTACGCTTTCAACGCAAGGTGCACTCTGAAATTCAATAAATAGTTTTACATAAGGACTTGTCCATCGCGTTCAATGTCTGGAGTAACTCCTGGTACGCTTTCAACGCAAGGTGCACTCTGAAATTCAATAAATATTTTTTTCATAAGGACTTGTCTGTTGCGCTTAATGTCTGAAGCAGCTCCTGGTACGCTTTCAACGCCAGGTGCACTCTGAAATTCAATAAATATTTTTCCATAAGGACTTGTCTATTGCGTTCAGTGTCTGCAGCAGCTCCTGGTACGCTTTCAAAGCCAGGTGCACTCTGAAATTCAACAGAAAACTCAGGATGCGACTTATGATATTTTTCTAACATCAAGATCTGCAAACAGCACAAACAGGGACTTAGCCAAGACCCGTCCTGCCTGTCCTTTATTAAAGGACAGGCAGTTTCCTGAAAACCTCCTTTTTGGACAGGCAAAAATTTCTATTGGGAATTTTGACTTTTTGGGGGTAATAACCAAACATTTTCCGAAACACAATCTTTCAGGGCATAGCTGAAGTGTAAATTGGCATTTTTGACACAATATGCTATTAAATGTAGTTAGTGTAAGGATTTGAAGTAGATCAGTGGCTAAATCTGGACAGGCAGATATTTTGGAATTGCTGTTTTGGACAGGGATTTTTGAAATCCTGGCTAAGACCCTGAGCACAAACTGCACTCATTCAACAGAAAACTCAGAGTGCGACTTATGATATTTTCAAGATTGCTATTGCGCAATCTGAGAGAGAAGTGATTGGAAGTTTTGAAAGCCCTTTGGTTCATCTTGGGACAATGCAACAAAAATATAGCAAGATACATGTGGAAATGATAAATAATTCATGCTTCATGCAGTTCCAAAAATCAAATTGAATTTATCAGAATCAAGCAAAATAATGCCAATAATTGAATCGAAAAACAAGAAGGACGCTAATAGCGTCATAGGTGTATTTCAGGAAGTATTAATAAAGCTATATTACATACCGATTTTGCTTTATATTGAAGGTCAAGATGATATCTATTGATGGTCTGTGCTGGGGCTTTTGGTTCTAGTTGTTGAAGACTGTTATTAAGTCGTGGTCTGAGTAGTATGTTGGGATGGTTGTGGCGGTTGCGGTCGTCATGTTGGTGTAGACATGAATATGGCAGAAAAAGCGAATAAAACACGAAAATCCATTTCCTGTACAGGGGCTTGATACTTAGATAATTAAAATACCTCTCGGTCATTCAACCTTCTGGTTTTCCTTCTCTGTCATTTGACCCCATTCTGACAACATGTCATCCGAATCAAATAATAGGGATGGTAGAATATATATACATATATATATATATATATATATATATATATATATATATATATATATATATATATATATATATATATATATATATATATATATATATATATATATATATTAGGGCTGCACTCAACACTCACGAACTCGAGTGGCTCGAGCCCTGGAGCAAACTCGCCGAGTTCGAGCTGAAATTTTCTAATCGTGAGCTCGTCTATGTTGGGAACACACACGTAACACAGAGCACCTAACACAAATTATCAACATATATAACTGCTTATCGCTGTCATGTCTTCTTTACAATCTCCAATGTATACATTCAAGCGTTGTTGACCTTTGTACCTCGTCAGCACGTTTTATAATTAAATAAACATGGCAATGTTAATAAATGTCTGCCAATAAATATTTATTTCTTAATAGCTGGGCTGGAAAATAAGTATTTTTTTGGAAAATCGGAACATCCGCGAGCTCATGAGCTCACGAGTCAAACGGGTGGTGAGCTCATGAGTTGATCTCCCTCCGTGAGTGCAGCTCTAATATATATATATATATATATATATATATATATATATATATATATATATATATATATATATATATATATATATATATATATATATCATGCTGATTAATGCTATTGTGGTTAGAAGCTCCTTTTTAATATCAATATGAAATTCCTATATTAAAAGGGACATGACTTGTTAATACCATTTTTATGTAAATTTATACTAAACTGATCTTTTTTTATTTTTTTTAACTGAACAACCACATAATATCCATGTAACTAAGGGAGCTACCACATAACTCTGTATTCCATTGCCCCTACTGACTTGAAAGATGGGATGTCCTAGTGTGCCCTAGAGCATAAGCAATCTCTCCTTTTTTCTTTGATGGCTGAACCCTAATTGCCATAATGCATGGTCATTTGGGGGAATAATGTAATTTGGTTACCATGGTCCAGCAGTGTTCCTCTAACACAGTGTGTGGCCAGAAATTAGGCAGTGTTTGTCAAGTAACTTGTTCACTTCAACCATCAACATTCATGGTCAGTTTTAGGGGAGATGTGATCAGGTGTGAATGGTTCAGCAGCATACATCGAAGGGTTTTTGGTCAGTTATAAGGTGAGTAGGCTCAAGTCAATTGTCAGACCTCAGTCAGATAAATGCATCTTTGGCCACTTGAGTATTTATCTTGTAAAGTGGAGGATGCTGGGCAGCTGTGTGCATGCTCAGTTGTTAGGTGTGTAAATTCAATCAATTCTGTTACCCTGATAGACACATAAGATCAACCTTCAACTTGAATATAACTTTAGAATGCAAATGCTCATTTTATCTTTTGTTGGTCCTCCAAAATATATCACTACAGATGAAAATCATTTCAAATTGTAGAATAGTATCAAATGAATTATAGCCTTTAGTAAGTTCAAAGATGATTTTGTTTTGCCCCATTTGCAGAACAGACATGGGTTTCAGCTATTTGAGCCTTTGCGTTTGACCTCCTGATGGAGGGTTTATGACAATCAGACGTTTCTAATTATCAAATCTTATTGGTGTGTTGACAATGAAATTATCTTGGTCTGTTTCGGTGATATTTTGGGAGTAACTTGAATTACTCTCCTGACAGATGCAATGACAATACCAGATACAGCAGTTGTATCATTACATAGTTATTATCCCTTGAACCATCTCAAAGTTGTACCTTAACATTGGTTTTGAAGGAAAATGAAATTTACTACTTCCAGTTTTTTCAAAGTTCATTTTTTACGAATGAAATTCCACAAATGGGCAGGATGTATTATTTAGAGTCTGTTTTCTTGAAGTTGAAACTTTTTTTTCGGTTCTAGTGGCGAAATTAATAAGTAAATTGAGAATTTCGCCAGGGTTCCTAAATCAACATTGAAATAAGCCGTTTTTGCCGTTTTTTTCCAAAGTCGCATTTTTTTCAAAAATAACAAACATAACAAACAGGTTATGATAATAGGGTAAAAGCCCTCTTTCTTGCGAACATTTTGATGGGTCATTTGTAACTTTTGACCAAGAAACGGCGACGTGACAATTTTTTGAAAATAGTATGTTTTTTGTGTGAAATGCATATCGAAGGGAAGCCGTAACCTCGCCATTGTCAAAAAAACCAACGCCATTTTTTTCAAAAATAACAAATATAACAAACAGGTTATGATAATAGGGTAAAAGCCCTTTTTCTTGCGAACATTTTGATGGGTCATTTGTAACTTTTGACCAAGAAACGGCGACGTGACAATTTTTTGAAAATAGTATGTTTTTTGTGTGAAATGCATATCGAAGGGAAGCCGTAACCTCGCCATTGTCAAAAAAATCAACGCCATTTATTTTCAAAAATAACAAACATAACAAACAGGTTATGATAATAGGGTAAAAGCCCTTTTTCTTGCGAACATTTTGATGGGTCATTCGTAACTTTTGACACAGAAACGGCGACGTGACAATTTTTTAAAAAATAGTATGTTTTTTGTGTGAAATGCATATCGAAGGGAAGTGGTAACCTCGCCATTTTCAAAAAGATCAACGCCATTCTTTTCCAAAAATAACAAACATAACAAACAGGTTATGATAATAGGGTAAAAGCCCTCTTTCTTGCGAACATTTTGATGGGTCATTTGTAACTTTTGACCCAGAAACGGCGACGTGACAATTTTTTGAAAATAGTATGTTTTTTTGTGTGAAATGCATATCGAAGGGAAGCCGTAAACTCGCCATTGTCAAAAAAATCAACTTCCGGTTGTAGCGAATAGCTATTTTTTCGCTTCCAACCTGAAGTTGGAATTAAAAAATGATTGAATCAGATAGATGAGGATCTCATCTGTCCAGGTAGGTACTCATATTTGGATCGGGGGGCGATAACTTGATAAAACTGAAAGGAATCGGCGAGGAACCATGGAAAATTGACTTATCGCCATGGTCAACACGCCATCACCGATGCGTGATGACAAATATCTCGAAATATTTTGGATTTTCCGAAACCAAAAACATTAACCCAAAAACTATAGATACTTGTCTTGCTAACACTATAAGTTACGCAATTGTAAAGATAGAGATGGCCACAAATCAAAGCTTTGAAAACGGGGTTCAAACTTCGCGGAACTCGATACCAAAATGGCGGACCGAAACCACGCCAATGCCAAAAAAGTCAACTTCTGGTTGTAGCGAATAGCTATTATGTCGCTCCCAACCTGAAGATAACACAAAAAAATAATAGAATCAGATAGATGACGATCTCATCTATCCAAATAGGTACTCATGTTTGGATCGGGGGGCGATAACTCGATAAAACAGAAAGGAATCAACAAGGCACCATGAAAAATAAAATCATCGCCATACACACACCACAAGTGCCAATCAAATATGTCCGACGATATGAATGGTTAACCAAAATAACAACCCCACGTGGCACAGCACTACGAAAGATGACTGCAACAGAAGATCCACATGATTGGATCCCAGTGCGTGACACCACAAAACAAGCACCGCCCCAACGTGCCAATCAAATTACTCCGCCGAAATGAATGGATAACCAAAACAACAACCCCACGTGGCAGACCCACGAAGAAAGGCACAAATTATGCAGACCGACAAACACCGCACAACAACACCGCCCCCCATGCCAATCAAAAACCTCCAACGAAATGAATGGCCAACCAATAACGGCCCCACGAGGCAGAGACCCACACAAAGGGAAATAGACACGCCCACCCGACACGCGCCAATCTCCAAGAAATGACAGAATTTTTCGCGTCCAGGAGAAAAACCGCAAACCACATCCGTAAAGTAGAAACCGCAAGCGTCCCATATGAAGATGTATCTCAGTAAACTGAAATACATAAAAAATGGGATGTCAATGACAGATCTAGTATTTCTTACCTTCTTGACCATACTTTGGCTTCCTTCTTTTCTGTGGTGATCATCTCAAAGTAAGTCTGGAGGTTGGTGAGGATATAGTGGAAGGCTTGGGTTGACATGGTCTCACTGAAACAAGGTGGGTACAAACTCTCAAACAGCACAGATAAAAGGGGTTGGATGTAATCTCTAGCGAATTTAATAGAACATATGAGCCAAAAATTGGCAATTGTAAAAGATTGGGGCATCCTATTTATCAAGGGAAGCCACAAAATATTAGAATACAACCAGAAACATGTATTCCCTCATTGAAACAAGGCACAATATCATTGTATAGTGTCATGAGAATTACATTGAGGTAAATAACTTCAAGTACATGCTTGGAATTGATATTTCAAGAAATTACTCATAAAAAGATTTCGGTGTCCAGTGGGGTGATTTTTGTGGGTTTGGGTATCTAAATTACACACAGACGCCCTGCCGGTTAAGACTATCGCCTACCCTCACAAGGGGGTAAAAATATAACTACACTGCACTTAAGAAAAGGTATTTTCTTACCCGATGATGTCCACTCTGAACTTGTACAATCTTGAGAACTCCATGAAAAAGCGCATAGCCCAGAGGTAATAGGTCTCATCATTGTCCTGTGCTCGCTGCCGATTCAGAATATCCTAAAGCAAAGAAATTCACTATCAGTAACAGAAATCTGACACATGAAATGAACGCAAACATATGCATACCAGACCTTACAATGCTCCTTCATTTATGAAACATGATACCATGGTTATAATGAAATGTCATGACAAGAATTTGATAAGTCAAATTAATCAAATGAACAAAATTTTGTTCAAATTTTCCGGTAAAACTTCCCTTGTTTAGAGATACCGATATATTTGTCACATTTTTTGAGCACTCCATCGCCCTATCACCCCCGCCCCCCCCCCCCCCCCCCCCCCCCCCCCCCCCCCATTGGGAATAATCGTGATCATGATAAACCTCTAAAAAGCTGGAAGAATTGCCTATGTTGAAAACATACAAGAGGGGTTTGTATATCTGCCAAATATCAGAGCATGGTTGAGTTATCATGGTGAACCTCTTCCCACAATGAATTTGTCTTCCGTGACAGCACACACGAGGGGATAGTAACAATTCTGCCAAATAGTACATTCCTTACATCCTCCTCCACCTCTTCTTGAGAATGCTTTAGTTATCATGCTGAACCTGTGAACTTCCCATAATGAATTTGCCTACCTTGACAGCATACATGAGTGGATTGTAGCAGTTCTCCAGAAACTGTATACAGAATTCCTTGAGAAAGAGCCGGATGGCGAGCGTGGATCTGCGAGTGAAATCCTTCTCCTTGATGGGCTTTCGGTTCTTGGGCTTCTTCTTAGATGTCTTGCCGTCGTCGAAGGAGACGTTTTTGACCTCTCCCAGCGAGCGGTGGTAGATCATGTCATTGCTACTGATGGACTTCATGTTGGCAATGGTGTAGGTGCCTCCAAAGCGACTATGTCTAGAATAAAAAACATCACACACTCATTAACCCATTAATGCTCACAGCGGCCAAATACAGCCTGACAATTTTGATGAAATCTTCGAGGGAAAAGCAAAGTTAAAAAAATATTTGAAGGAGAAATGTTCATGAGAACACTACTAATAACTCTCCTTCAAATATTTTTTTAAAAATCATTCACAATTTCAAACTTATTGTCCAAAGTATCATAGGTCCAGACAACATTTTCTGGACGAACTCCTAAGCATTAACAGGTTAATAATCTACATGTACTATAACCTGATTAAGAGACCACCACTTAAACCGTTAATGCTCACAGCGGCCAAAAGCAGCCTGACACTTATGATGAAATCTTGACAAAATAAGGCATACCAGGTAATATACTAAAATGATATCATGAGAATTGTATTGAAATATGCTTGAAATTGACGTTTGTGTATATGAATTCGTCACAAAAAGGTTTTTGTGTCCTGAGGGGTGGTTTTGGGGGGTTAATGGTGTCCAAATGACGCCCAGACACCCAGCTGGCTAAGACTATGGTTATCACCGAAGTATTATAGGGCTTTTATACCTGGTGCTGTACTTCATCATGTTGGCCTTCTTCTGAGCTTTCTCCTGCTCTCTTATCCTCTCAAGCTCCCTGAAAAATATGTAATATGGATAAGTTCCAAGTTTCCTACCATATATCACACTTGTTAAGATTATCAACATATTATAGTACAGACACATTTAAAATATCGATAAACTAATACAACATGAATACCCTTTTCTTGACACAATGTTACAATTATTTTAACAAGTAAGCTGTGTAGAAAAATGCACATTCAAAATGATGCCTGTATTAACATTTTGTATGTAAAGTAAATGAGAAAATGAAGGATAAATTTTTACGAAAAGATAAATAAAATGCTTCAGCTCTCCTGAATGCAGAAAGGCAAACGAAGAAGTCCAATAAATATTGGTATTTTTATGATTATTTTTTTGTGAAATGAAAAGAAATTGAGTAAGAAAATGGGAGAAAGAAACTCATACTTCTCAACATATTCCTGAATTACAAAGATTCTTTTCATAAATCACTTATTCATCAGTACAACATTTTCTACAGCTGAAAAACATGTTGCCTTGAAATAAATGTCAATTACATGTAGTTGAAATATGGTAACTTACTGTTCATCTCGTTCTTTCTCCGTCAGTGATCTTGTGGAGCCTGCACTTGCCAATTGTTCAGGGGTCTGAAATGAAGGGAAGAACAGTATAAAATGAGTGGAACAATGATAGCTAAAAAGGCATGTGGCTATTGTTATGGGATTGGTCAGCTATTGTGTTCAAGCACAACTATCATGGTCTTAGCCAGGATTTAGAAAGTGGATGCCGAAATTTGACAATTGCAAAAATTTAGGGCATCCTATTTTTCAAGGGAGGCCACAATATTCTTTGACTGCAACCATAAATATGTATCTAGTTATTGAATTAAGCCATAATAATCTTATTCAATGTCATGGGTTCTATTTTGATGAGAAAGTTTTTAACTATATGCTTGAAATTGACACATTAGGAAATTCCTCACAAACATTTTTGGGTGTCCGCAGGGGAGGTATTTGAGGGTTGCTGGCTAAGACTTTGTCAACCAATCATATTTGCTTTTCCAGCTTCCATTCATAGTTTTATAAGCCAGGATTTCCCAACCTAACAAAGGAACGTGTGCCTGAACAGAGACCACACAAACTGTTTATACTATTGACATTTCTTCCTTAACAATTCCAAATTTTTTTGGTTTGATTCATTAAAATTAGAAATCAACCTGACTAAAATAGGTTGTCAAGAATACACTATACAATTGAAAATGATGTAAAAGAAAAATTTAGTGAAGTACCTGCTCTCGAAACATCAGAGAAACGATCTCTAGGACATGCATCGCAAACTGCCTTTCTTCATCTGAGCTGGACACATAGAGTAGAAGATCCTCCATTCCACTTACATGGAGGGCCCTGAAGGGGGATAAAAATCGAAAATGACATTTCATATACACAAAAAAATTGAAAGAGAATCATACTATTGGATATATAGATTGATTAAACATTTACAGGGTGTAAAAGAAAACAGGCAAACAGATTTAAGATATTTATTTAATAAGGATGAGAATCAGTGACATATATATCGGTCAAAAAAGTTGCCTTTCTTTACAGAGAGCAACCCCATCATGTGTATATCTTAATGGCCTATATAAGTAAGTGTCAATGCCTGTTCTTAAATGGTGGCATAAGGGACATCTGTAAAGCTATGGACAACATGTAAATATATTACAATAGATACTTTGCATGCATTTGGTTGGGCTATGCTCCACTATTATCAAGGAATGGGGAGTTACTTGGCCATATCCTTTAGTTAAAAGGGAATGTCTTACCACAGAACTTGGTCGTGAATACTTGTATCATCATCAGTTCTCTGTTGAAGAAAAGGAGAAGTGGCACAACCAACAACTTCAACATTTTAGATTCCCAAAAAAACAAGGCAAGCTCCTACTATACGATTGAATGTAATACTGTATCTAACTCTTAACAAATCCCAATCATGAAGAAATTTATGATCAATACTTTTTCATGGAACTTCTCTACAAAATATCAATTCAGGTTTAGCATCTAAACTAATCAATCAACTTATAATACAAAGTATTTCTTGGTAATAACTACAGGATATTGTTCAGCTTTTACATTTCATGCTCTGAGTTTCTTTGGATGCTCAGACATTTGCAAATAATCTAAAATATTTGCAGGAGCATCTTTGCAATTAACTCTTCCCCTTTGAATGTGTAAACTTATTTTTTTATTATGAACTTTATTCTTCATTATAAAGGAAACTGACTGATCAGAAGTTCAGAGCAAATACTTAATAATATTCTCACCTTTTCCTGACTGGGATCTGGAGCGACATGCATGATGTTTCTGACTAAAATCAGAATTCTCTCGATCAGTAACCTGTCCTCTTCATAACGATTCTCCCAATCCTACAAGAAGAAGCATGGAGCATTCATAATGAATAGGTTTCTGTTTGTATAATCATTGCTATCAGGGTCTTAGACAGGATTTAGAAACCGGGTGCCCAAAATTTGCAATTGTAAAATCTTTGGGCGGCCAATTTTTCAAGGGAGACCAAAATACAACCATAAACATGGATTTACTTATTGAAATAAGGCATGATATCCTTAGACAATGTCATAGGAATTATATTTAGGCAACGGTTACTTGATTTATTGGTTCCCGGATCTTTCCCAGACCAATTTTACAGGATCAGGAGGGAGGTAATTTAAAATAAAGTTGATTTTTTTCCAGTCGGAAAAACAGTTGGGAGGGAGGTAAAAAATTAAGTGATTTTTGGCCAGTATTAGAATACATACTGAAACAAGATTTTTGAGTATTAAAAGAATGAATTTTTGATAAGATGGTGCATTTCAACAATACTGTGCACAGTGCATTGCTATTATAAAGTTGTGTTGCTAAGGTATTCACATTCTTATATTTTTGAAGTTTTGTTACCATCCAGGGACTTAGCCAGGACCCGTCCTACCTGTCTTTTGGACAGGTAGTTTTCTAAAAACCTCCTGTTTGGACAGGCAAAATGTTCTATGATGATTTTTCAATTTTGACTTTTGGGGTGTAATAACCAAATATTTTCCTAACAAACCATCTTCTAGGACATAGCTGAAATGTAAATTGCCCTTTTTGACACACTAGGCTATTATATGTAGCTGATATAAGGATTTGAAGTAGATAAGTAGCTAAATCTGGACGGGCAGATATTTTGAAATAGCTGTTTTGGACAGGCATTTTTGAAATCCTGGCTAAAACCCTGTTACCATCTATGGTAAATTTATTGCAAGTTTGGTGTACCTACTAACGGCTCAGCGGCAAACCACAAAATAAAGAGGGGGAATTACATTTATTTGATCGTCGGGGCTATTCCACTTTGATCGGCGGATCCGGGAACCAATAAATCAAGTAACCGTTCTATGAAAAGGCAAAACAATATGGTACTGTAATCATTCCAAAGATAGGTGCACATACTTTTGATTCTTACAGCCATATTCCTATCTAGAATGAAAGTAATTACTTTCCATATCTCAGTTGTTTTCAGAGTCAATGAACAAAATTTGGAAAGGCCATTCCTTGCATCACATGTAAATCTATCTGTTTGTTTCTTCTGATAACTAGTCATATTCTCAAGTGTGTAAACAAACCAATAATATATGGTGAGTTAATCTTTATAGTTGTTCAATTGTTTTGAGATTGAGCACCTTAAAAGTAAGCATTGCTCTGACACAGAGTATTAAGTCATTCATACCCAATACTGTATACCAGATAAATAGTGCGTCAGTTTAACTATTAAATGGGTACTTTGACATGATAGCTTGTCATTTAACACCCAAACACAAAAAGTAAATTGCACATCAAAGGCAGCTGCCTGCAGAGCACATTACATGTACTTTATATGAGCAAAAATAACATGGTATACAGTTGCTCTCTTTCTGAAATACTTACCAACTGAAGAAGGTCTCCAAGTTTCTTAGTTAGGACAGCAAACAAACCCTCATCACCAAAAGCCTATTCAGAAAACAGAGAGGATGTCATCATTTTTCAATAACAAGTGCCTATACTATGTAAGCAATTTAAACAAATCAATAATAGAATTACATAATAAACCATTATGATTTATGATAAATCAGACACATTCAAAGTTGATTGGTGTGATTTTAAAATCTAATAATTTTGAATAAACAATAATGCTTGCACGATACACCATTAATAATAAACCAAACATTTAAAAAACCTATAATAACACCTTGTTATTTTTATCATTTTTAACAACAAATCAACATTTGCCAAAAAAACTTGATATCTTTAGTCTTTATCTGTGTTAACCCATTCATGCCTGGAGATATATTTGAGTTAGGCCAAAACAAAAAATATGATCGTTTCCTATTACATGCTAGAAAAGAATGGGGTAGGTAGGTAGGGAATTTATTTTATTTTATCATATATCTTTTTTCTCTCTTCCATGCTGCATTAGATGTAAATGTAAAGCAAAATAGCAGCATCTTAAGTAGCGGGTATCTAGATCTATTTAAATCCACTGAATTAGTATTATATGCTGATATTTGATGTTTTCTTCTTTCTTTTTTCAATTTTGCTTTTGTATGCCACGCATGGAATATGAAGCAAAAACTTTTTACCTTGCTTTAAAAAAATATATATATTTGGCCAATAAAAAGATAAGGGTGGGGCAAAAAATTAGGGTAGGTAGAGTAATAGGAAACAAACATCTTTTTTCTTAGGCCTTAGCCGAGGCCTGTAGTGGTGTGTCAATTAATCGATTGATTAATAAGGTTTTGACAATTCAGGGTTCAACATCTGTCAGAATTCTTACTTAACCCATTAACACTCAGAGTGGCCAAAACAGGCCTGACAATTTTGGAAATATTTTACTTACAAAAGCATTTTTTGGAAAACATTTGAAGGAGAAATATTGATCAGAAGCCAAACAACAACTCGCCTTCAAATATTTCGGGAACTTTTGCATTATGCCCCAGTTATTTTCAAAAGTATTCGAGTAGCAGACGATACTTTCTTGAGTTCTTCTGACTGTTCTGAGTGTGAATGGGTTAATGTGGAACACAGCGATTCCCATCACTACAAGATACCTGTTTATACTGTTGTAGGATGCCGACAACATCCATGTAGTGATTCCTAGTTGTCTTATCCTCTGGGACATGTCCATTAAAACACAGCACTGCCGGCTGAGTCAGGTTGACCAATAATCGCAAAATGGTATCGAATAGATTCTTGTCATCCTTGTACTCTTTCAGAATGGGAACCAGATCATTCTGTAGGATCTGGGCGTGGCCTAGTTGTCGCCTGATGTCACATGACTCGTCTTCCTTCTTCAGGAATAAAATCAAATCCTTCACCGTCTCTATAAATACAAACAAGACTATATTGTACAGGTAATATATACTTCTAAAACATGCAGTGTAAACATTTTTGTATTTAGTTTTCAAAGTTTAACAAGTGACAGATAAGCATTTAATAAGTCACAGATAAGTCTTATTTGAAAATTAAGAAGACTATGGAATTATGAAATCCTGATATTTTTCTCTTCTGAGCTTTGCTTTTTAATGTATACACTATAATCAAAGTCTTTGCCAGAAGGACGCATGGGCACCATTTGGATATCCAAACCCACAAAAAATCACTCCTTAGGACACCCCCAAAAAAACTTGTGAGTAATTTCTTAGAATGTCATTTTCAAACACAACAGATTCGTTTTCATCACATTGTATAAGGATATCATGCCTTCTTTCAATAAGTGAATACATATTTACGGTTGTGATCTAAGTATACAGTGATCTCCCTTGAAAAATAGGACGCCCAAAATTTTCACATAATTTGCCAATTTCGGGCAGCCAGTTTTCAATAACTTCCATAAGTATCGTTCATCCAAATGACTTGAACTATTAAATCAAGAATGGGTGGAAGTCCTTACCCAGGCAGTCTGGCTCTTTGATGTACTTGTTGCCCTCTAGGTAGCCCAGGGCACTGCAGGTGGCCTGCAGCTCCACATGCATCACCATACTCAAGCTTCAAGCAGACCTGAAATCAGAAAATATGGTATAAGAACCCTAGCTTGATTCCTTCATGTAGTTTTACACAATACAAAAACAATTGTTTCTTAATATCCTACATAAATATCTCACCTATATTTCTTGGCTCCACATGCAAATCCACATTCACGCTTCAATTGGACCTGAAATGGGAACCTTTGATAAATTGCCTCCTGCTGGTGTATCTTATTAAACAGAATAGTGTTTTGTTTTTTGCTACTTGATATCTAGATTGAAATAAAATTCTATTTAATTAACACCATTTCTTTTCCAAAATTGATGTAACTATGTAGTCTGTGTAGGCCAAACCTGGCAGACCACTTTTTGCAAAGTTTAGATAGGAAGTACAAACTTTTTGAAATAAAAGAGAAGAAAAAACAATCTGCCAAATTTGGCTCAGACAAACTATACTTAACCTTTGTTATCAATGATTCCTGTTTTCAAGTGTTTTGCAGTAAAATCAAATTGTACTGACTACAGATCCAGTGCATCCCAATATAATCAATATTGTATAATAATTTAGTTGTATGTATTAGAATTGCTGCATGTGATGTAAATCAGGGTCTTAGCCAGGATGTTAAAAATGTGTCTGAAACAGCAGTCACAAAATATTTGCTCATCCAGATTCAGTTACCTCGCTAAAGTTTTCCAAGGTTATCACCTTTAAAAAATTGGAAATATTTACACACTTTTGCCCAGGTCTGAAAGGGTATCTTTGAGAATACCGCCTGTCAGGCAGGCTTTATGTGTCCTGGCCAAGTCCCTGATGTACAAATTAGTATGTTATGTAGTCGTAGATGAGAATTGAGATGGTTTTCAACATATAAACAAATTGCTTTCTTTTCAATAGTTCTAATAATAGTCGAGTAATCAGTGGAATAAACTAGACTAAACTGATTACTAAAAGATACAATTTGGTATCTATTCAGGATATGTTGTACTTTACAACCTCAATTCTGGTATGCACCAGAATTGTCCAATTCTGGTACGTACCAGAATTGCTGGAAAGAACAATTCTGGTACACTGCAAGTGGCAGGATTGTTCCAACAATTCTGGTATGTTCTAGAATTGTTGGAGCAATTCTGGTACGCACGAAATCCGTTGGCCGTAAGCAATGCACCTATTTCGAATCATGTCTCCATTATATTATTTGCCCAATAAACAAATACAAAATTGACATTGGTAGATAGATATGTGTCTTGGCTTTCGGGAAATATAATATTTATTACAATCTGACCACGGGAAGTATTTATTTGGATTGTGTAAAGTGCGGCGAGCAGACCGCAAAATCTGCCGTTTTCAAAATGGCGGATCTACACAAGTGCGAAGTGATTTCAATTGCACTTGTTTTTAAACGATCGTTTCAACAACATAATAAATTTATTTCGAAAAATAAAGTTCATATTCTTGTTCCCTGACATCCATTTAGTCTAAATATTATCTTTATTGAATTTAGGATGTCAGGAATAAAGGAATATAATCTATCAGGTCGGTTCAATTCATGTCTAAGGAAGGAAGGCAGGACGGACGGCAGGCAGGTAAGAAATTCTCGAACAATTCTGGTACATACCAGAATTGCCTGAGTAACAATTCTGGTGCATACTAGAATTGCCAGAAGAAACGATCCTGGTACACCGGAATCACCAGAATTGTAAACTTCTCTGAACAATTCTGGTACGTTCCAGAATTGAGGTTGTAAAGTACAACATGACCTCTATTCAAAGGTCCACATTCTACAAACATGTAAAAAAAAGTAAAGCCATGTCACCAGTCACCACTTCAGTATAGTTGATTGTATGAATGAATGACAGCTCAGGCATGATAAACTTAAGGAAGATGGTCCAAGAAGATTCCAGTTTCGTTTAGAACAATACTAGCCGGGGCCGACTCTAATACTCATTTTATATATTGACGTTATTGGTATTAGAGTCGGGGATAACCCGTATACCCTACAATGTTATTTTTCAATCTTCCCAAATTTCTCCGTCGGTGTCAAAGTTACCTCATACCTGACTGCACTAGGATGACTAATATGATCTAGCAATGCGTGCCGCTAACTTCGTGTGTCGGTAAAATCACTTTTAACGGAATGGTAGTCCAAAGATTTCTTGAGAAGGTTTGTTTATCAAATGGTCACCACCATCTTGCCGAGTTTGCGAGAGGTCAGAGCGAGATTTAATCAAAGAGCGACTTCTATTTGTAATTCGGCACATGCCGCCTATTGTTTATGAAAATGGTCTTGGGCCTGCCGTATGTGCCGAATTACAAATAGAAGTCGCTCTTTGATTAAATCTCGCTCTGACCTCTCGCAAACAGGGACTTAGCCAGGACCCGTCCTACCTGTCTTTTGGACAGGTAGTTTCCTAAAAACCTCCTGTTTGGACAGGCAAAAATTTCTCTGATTATTTTTCAATTTTGACTTTTGGGGTGGAATAACCAAATATTTTCCTAACTAACCATCTCTTAGGACATAGCTGAAGTATAAATTGCTCTTTCTGACACACTAGGCTATTAAATGTAGCTGGTATAAGGATTTGAAGTAAATAAGTAGCTAAATCTGGACGGGCAGATATTTTGAAATTGCTGTTTTGGACAGGCATTTTTGAAATCCTGGCTAAGACCCTGCTCGCAAACTCGGCAAGATGGTGGTGACCATTTGATAAACAAACCTTCTCAAGAAATCTTTGGACTACCATTCCGTTAAAAGTGATTTTACCGACACACGAAGTTAGTGGCACGCATTGCTAGATCATATTAGTCATCCTAGTGCAGTCAGGTATGAGGTAACTTTCACACCGACGGAGAAATTTGGGAAGATTGAAAAATAACATTGTAGGGTATACGGGTTATCCCCGACTCTAATACCAATAACGTCAATATATAAAATGAGTATTAGAGTCGGCCCCGACTAGAACAATACCAAACTAGAAAATCCGAAATTATGAAGATGCAGATATCTTGCCAAGTTAAGTATGAATATGAAACTAGGTAGATCAAAGCCAAAGTAGATAGATACGCATCATATAAGTGCCAATACAAAATTCGCCATATCATTGCGGCTTGCCATTGGTTCTTACTTTTCTTACCAGCTTAGTCAACATGCAAGTTAGTGTAGAAAAAATATTGCGGGAAATAAGATCACTTATTAAATCAGTGTCAATTCCTTACAGAAGTGGCAGCACTGATCAACTAACAGTTGCCAGGTAGCTGATAATCGATTCGATTGTTTTACGGTGTTTAGATGGCAATCAAGCTAATTGCAACTCAGTTCCCACCTGTTCAAAGCAGTAATCCCAATGTTGACGTTCTTAGTTCCTGCGAAAATGGCGGGTAATGTGTCAAAACGAGGTCCTTCTCAGAACGAGGCATTGACCCTTTTGTACTCGCTTGGATGATGCGCGGCAGAAGTGGCTCGGTTGTCAGTTAAAATGGACAAAGGCTGAAGAAAGCATAGTAAAAATTAGATAGAATAAGTCTGATTAACAAAATAGAAATCTTAATATCTTTATAAAATCATCAACTTTAATTCGAAATTGAAGGTTTGTTTACCGGGCTTTGAAATACTGACGATTTTTCCCGCCTCTCCAAGATTGGCTCGGTGGCCAAGTGGTAAGGCGTTGGTCTCGTAAACCAAAGATCCGGGGTTCGATCCCCCGTCGGGCCTGTGGTAACAATCAAATTTTTTTTTTCCTCTTTTAACTCAAGAAATTATATAACTAATTCTTTTTTTCCCCAAATATGGACCTTTTCTTGTTTTTATCTAATTATAATTTAAAAAATATATATTAATAGAAAACAGTACAATATAACTTACACAATCCCAAACCCTTATAACAGTCATAATATAGCCAGTATCCTTATAGCAGAGACATAAAGGCTTCATGCGATTGGAAGTCTGGTATAATTCTAGCCCTGTGAGTGCGACGATGTCTACATCTTATGCTGTTGTTATCGAGTTATCTTCCGAATCATTAGTATTAGTATGATTATTGTTATAATTACGATACATGGCAAGAAATAGGGGCACGATTTTGCCTATGTGTTTAAGGTAGCGAATTCGGGTGTCAGGGCCTAGAATTAATATTGAGCTTGGTAGCAATTGCTACCCTTTAACAATTTACTACTTGTCCAATCGTACTACCTTAATAGAAATCCCAACATTTCACTGCTCACTACCTTTAAAAAATCTCTACGTTTTCCAGAATTGCTACCTGTAGGCAATCCCTACCTATTAGTATTCACTACTTTAATGAAATCACAACTTTTTTCAAAATCGCTACCTTTAGGTAATCCCTACCTTATAATATTCACTACTTTAATAAAATCACTACCTTTTCCAAAATTGCTACCTTTAGGCAATCCCTACCTTATAGGATTCACTACGTTAACGTTAATAAAAACACTACCTTTTCCAAAATCGCTACCTTTAGGCAATCCCTACCTTATAGAATTCACTACGTTATTAAAATCACTACCTTTTCTAAAATCGCTACCTTTAGGTAATCCCTACATTACATTATTCACTACTTTAATGAAATCACTACCTTTTCCAATATTGCTACCTTTAGGCAATCCCTACCTTATAGAATTCACTACGTTATTAAAATCACTACCTTTTCTAAAATTGCTACCTTTAGGCAATCCCTACATTATATTATTCACTACTTTAATGAAATCACTACCTTTTCCAAAATTGCTACCTTTAGGCAATCCCTACCTTATAGAATTCACTACGTTATTAAAATCACTACCTTTTCTAAAATTGCTACCTTTAGGCAATCCCTACATTATATTATTCACTACTTTAATGAAATCACTACCTTTTCCAAAATTGCTACCTTTAGGCAATCCCTACCTTATAGAATTCACTACGTTATTAAAATCACTACCTTTTCCAAAATCGCTACCTTTAGGCAGTCACTACCTTAAAGTATGGGATTGCTTAAAGGTAGCGATTTTGGAAAAGGTAGTGATTTTATAAAGTAGTGAATACTAAAAGGTAGGGATTGCTTAAAGGTAGCGATTTTGGAAAAGGTAGTGATTTTATTAAAGTAGTGAATACTGTAAGGTAGGGATTGCCTAAAGGTAGCGATTTTGGAAAAGGTAGTAATTTTATTAAAGTAGTGAATACTATGAGGTAGGGATTGCCTAAAGGTAGCGATTTTGGAAAAGGTAGTGATTTTATTAAAGTAGTGAATATTATGAGGTAGGGATTGCCTAAAGGTAGGGTTTTTGTAAGAGGTACGGATTTTATAAAAGTAGTAAATATTATAAGGTAGGGATTGCCTAAAGGTAATGATTCTATGGAAAAGGTAGTGCTACCTTTTATGCTACCCCCTATTTCCAGCCCCTATTCCTTGACACAAATGATAATTACTACTATTATTATCATTAATACTATTTTTTGGGGGTGGGGGGGAGATGTGGAAATCATATGTACACTTTTTTTTACATATACCAGTTTAGCCTTAGACAATTTTGTTAAGGTGATGATAGTTTGTAGGCAGTTCAGTGTAGGCAATGATTTCAGATTCATAAATGTGGTTAAAAAATGCCGAGGAAATAGAAACCTTGATAATTGGTAATTTTTCATTTTTGTCTAGAAATTGAATATGCCTAACAGTGAAAGGGGAAGCTTATCAGCATCATTTTAAAGATCAGGTATATAAGTAATATCTTTAGGTTATTAGTAGCAGGGATGTTAACACAGGATTTTGGCTATTTCGTGCACTCTTTTTAAAATATAATTTGGTACATATATTATACACAAAGGCCCAGACATTTTTGGATATAGAACCATGTCATCAAATGATCATCCCACCACACACCTGGTGGCAAATATTTGTACTTTTCAAGGAAGGGCATCTCCAGTCTTACTTTCCCCATTGGTGCAATGTCGTCTGGACCTATCATCCTTACGAAAATAACTTCGAAATGGAGCAATAGTTTGCTCATTATTTGACGGAGAGCTGTTCTTAAAGAGTTTTAATGATCAATTTTCCTTCAAATATTTTTTGAAATACTGCTCTTTTGAGAGCAGTTTTGGCTGCTACAGGCGTGGATAGGTTTATGAAACAGTTCTTTCCTATTGTTTAAACTTACAAGACTGCCGGGTGCGTAAAGGGGAGCATGTGGCTATCGCTAGAGCCCCCTCATTAACCCTTATGCTTCTGGTGGCTAATTTGGCCAATACAAAGTGACGCAAAATACTCAAGAAATGTCTGAAACCCTTGCACATGGGTACTTATCTGACAGTACTCAGCGAGACCTATCCAATGGATACCAACAAGGCAGGGTTTAGATGGTCTTCAAAAACCTTAATTTAAGTGTTCTTGTGCTTTGGATGAAAGTAACCTTAGTATTGAAAGGGTTAAATTGGCAAGTCAGAATTGACGAGACCATGATCATGATGGATTCCTGATTTCCATACAACTGAGTCCAGGGCTGGTTAATAGAAATCGGGCTTGAGTAATTGTTAGTCCTCTAAAGATGTCTGTTGCTATACACATTATCATTTTCAACAATTACCCCATAAGCAGACAAGTCAACTTGCGGTTTGAGATTTTTTTTAGAAACAAGAATTTTTTTTTAGGTACTGTGAAAAGCAAAATGTAAAGGAGTGTGAGAATACAGCATAACAGTTGGGAGTAAATGAAGAGTTTGCATGGGTCTGCTTGAAATGGACCATACAAGAATTGTATTTAAATTTTGTAAATGGAAAAAAAAAATGATAGAAAGACAAACATTAAAACATTTCTGTATTGCATACAATGTAATCAAACAATCAATGACAACAAAAGACAAGCATTCCTAGGGAGTTTTCTGTACAAATTTATTCATATGAAGTTTGGTGTGCCATGCACCAAGGAATATCACAGTATCTCTAAGACAAGTTTTATCGTTATCTTTGCAGTTTGCTCACCAATAGGAAATGACATACATTCTTAACAAACTGTGTCCTATTACAGGGGGTAAAGTTAATGGGGGTGGTAGGGGGGCAATGAGGGACATTCTTATCACAATATTGGAACGGGATGCATTGGGAAAACCCATAACTTCATTACACTACTACACTACAATGGTATTCAATGACTTCAACAGCATCTCAAATTCTTCCGGTGTTTGAGTTTGCTGATTGGTTAAAAAAAAATGATACATTGAATCTAACATCTAAACCAACCTCTGATCAGATCAACAAATACCTTGTCACCACCAGACTTTTACGTTTTGAGGCTGAGAGGATTCTGAATTTCTGTTTGGAAAAGCTAGACAGTGTGTGGTTAGGGCTAGCGTTCCAGACCAGCATGAGCAACTAAGGTAGCTGGTATTATTATACCAGTGATTTTAATCTAACATAATTTATCTCCTATCAGAGCAGCATTACGAGATGATGAACTGTTATATTGGCAGATGAGCCATTTGAAAATAAAGTGTACACATAACCTGATACACTTTGAACCTTACTCACCAAATAGTGCATAATTTAACCCATTCATGCATTGAGATTTCCATGACTATTGTCGTCTGGGCATATAAAACTTATGGAAAAAATTTGAAATTGAGCATAAATTGGAGAAATATTCGTAGGGGAGTTGTTAGTTTATGATTCACATTTTCCTTCAAATATTTTCTAAAAACTGCTTTTGTTATAGAGATATGATCAGAAAAGTCTGGCAGTTTTGGGCACTACATGCCTCAATAGTTAAAGAAGAACGGTTAAACCCTTCAGGAACAAAATAGTTATGTCTGTTGTTACTCACATTATTGTTCTATTATCACAACATTTCCATTTGTCAGAACATGAGTACACTCCATTTAGAAATGGCTTGACAAGTAGAAAAGCATGCAGAATCTAAGTTCCTAACTATAGCAAACATTCTTTTTGGAATTTCCCTTACTAGTATGGGTGCCTTTCTCAGAATTAAGATACTCTCATCAAAATCAGAATGACTTCCAAAGAATATGTTTTTTGATAGAAGCGTATAGTAATTCTGACTGCATTGAGCTTTTGGCAAAGTAAGAGACTCGCCAAAATATGCTCCTTCTAGTCTTTAGTATAAAGTGAATTTGTATATTCATGATATCATATCAAGCTTAACTGAAGCAGGACTTGATATCTAGCTAGAATCTGGTCAAAGACAATTCAACATCATTTTATCTAACTAGAATCTAGCTGGATTCACATGATTTCATACCATCTACAACCTTCCATGACAGATTTTGTAGGCCAGGATTTACAGCTAAAAGAAATATTTCTTATAAATTGTTAGTGGTGTTTTCATGTTTCATCTTTGGGATTTTTTTTATTAGTGAAAAAGAGGGGTATAGTAAATATCAGCCTGGTTCTGTCCTATTCAGTTAACCCATTCATGATTAAGAGTTCCTTGAGAAATTGTTGTCTGGATCTATGATGATTTTGATAATAACTTAGAATGATTTCACAAAATACTTGAAGGAGAGAGTTGGATATTGTTGTGTACTGATACTTGACCTTCGAGTATTCCGTAGCATGGAAATAGTTGGGGAGAAAATGCAGGAGAAAATCTAAACCAGGTCACTTCCAAAAATCTTCCTTCACGCAAAATGTTAAATACTAATAACTCTCACATCTCAAGTTATTCATTCACAAGTGCATGTATCATTCTAGATGGACTCTTAAGCACAAATAGGTTAAAATTAGAAGAAAGCAGAGTAGCAAAGAAAAACACCTTAGTCCTGTCACATATACTGAGTAACCAAGTTTTTATACAAATACCATAAGCAGTACTTGGATGCAGGTTAAATTCAGCAAATTTATGCAAAAAGTTTCAAAAGTAGAGCCGCTCACCCAGGACAGGTATGTATGCTGCTAATTTATGTCACTGGGAACGACTTCTTTTGAAACAAACAGTTTTGTGAAAATCTCACCAAGCTTAACACATTTCCAATATGGTTCTACTTCGATGGTCAGAATTCTTAAGATGAAAAAAATAAGAGGAACAGACTTCTAACAGGCCTACCAAGAGATATGAAGTCTTAAGCATGGAATATAGATATTATTCATCTTTGAACCTTTTAGAAACAAAACGCATAGGGATAGGAGTACTGAATGAGCAAGATAAGATTGATTTAGATGATCACTTTTTCATCTCATGATTTGCATTTTAAAGTTTTCTTCCTTACTTACTTTTACATAGTACTTTTTGGGGGGTATCATTTTCCTGACACACATGCCCCGAGAAGAAAAAAAGCAGTAGGTTATTAAAGAAATACATCAATGTTATGTGTGTTGACATTTCTCCACAATTAGATGTAATCATCCATTGTATTCATGCAGGTTTTGTTGATCATATTAACTCCAGTAGCCTGCAAATAGGTTCACAGGAGTATTCTTCCCCTTTTTGACGCTCGGGCAACTTTCTTAGAAAGACACAAGAAAAATATTTTTACAAATATGAAAATCACTTAATCCCCGCCATGTAGGTATTCACTGGATGGCCCTTGATAGGTACTATCAGATGGGTACCAATATGCCAGGGTTCCAGCAATTTACCAGCTTTTTTTCATCCTTTTATATCCTTTATCCATTTTGAGATGAGGCATAATAGGCTAATGCTATGTCATGGGAATTATATAAAGGTGAGGATATTATCATGACTGAAACCCTGGCACATGATACTCATCAGTCAGTACTCAACGGGAGCTTTCCCATGAATACCACATGACAGGGTTTAGATGGTTTTCAAAAATATTTGCACCCTTGTCCTTTTGACAACAGTAGCCTCAGCATTGGAAGGGTTAATATGTTTGACTGCTTACAACTATTGAATCCTCAGCACAAACTTTTTAAATCAATACCTGAGAAATGAAAAACAATTACTGACAAACTGCTTAAATTTAATTTCAACCCACAAATTGAAAAAGGTGAGAATTTAAACACTTGTCTGACGGGTTAGACTTCTACAACCAATGCTTATTTACACACCCTTGCTCACAGACCCAAGATGATCTTACACAAATACTAGTCCAGAATACCACGTTATCTAATACACATTTGAAAGAAGGTATTTATTTAGAAAACAATCTTTCTTTCAAATGGTTACTATGTGTTACCGTCATATTCATGATTTGCCCCATAGCATAAGGCTGACCTGGGAATGACAAGGTTATGCCAAAAAGAAGTCTGCTTGAAAACAGTCAACATGTTCTATGAATGATCAGATATGCCCCTAATGATGATAGCTAAATGTTAAGAATGAATTAAGTACATGAAGTGCAAGCAAATGATTAATTACACAAAAAATCCCCCAAATTTCTCCTTTGTAGGGGTCTGTTTGACCTCTGACCCCTGGTTGACCTTGTCCCCATCTCTGTGGCTATTCTTTGGCTTTCTAGTGGCACAGAATGAGGAGTTAGTTGAGACTAGTTACAGACATTTCACTGGACTCGTTGCACTCATAGACCTACGAACACATTTCTCTGTAACGTCCTTAAACGTGAAAATAAAAAATAAAACTTAACAGATCAGCAAAAAAGTTACTTTTTTATCTCATTTTTTTTGCAAATTTTTGCACATGCTCACAATGTCCGAGGATTTTTTACACAATTTCTATACTACATATATACATTTATAGTGGAGGTACCATGTACATAAAAATATACTTTACACTACTTCTGTTTGTCCTCCTCGGAGGAAATGATTATTTTTCACAATAAGCCCCTGAATTTCTCCAGTTAAACCAACCAGTCACTCCACTATACAGATCAATGTGATCCAGTAATATTAATAACAGAAGACCTATTCTAGCACCAAAACAGTTCCTAACTAGAGGATCAACTTGATGATTGTTTTGTTCATAATTGCAAATCCATTGACGTTTTTTCTAACACACATATCAGCTTTCCTCTTCTCTGTGCCTTTCACACATTGACACCGACACAAACACGTTTTATTTTTTATTTTTCTGTGAAATAATTGATTGGTTTTCCTGGCTTAATTTGTTAGTGTCCTAGCGAGAAATGTCTGATCACGTAACTTCCATGGCAACCACGTTTTCTTTGACTACATTGTTCACCGTGGAGTGATCTTCATGATTTTCCCTGCAAAGAAATAAAAACCAATTAAGAATGGTTCCAACAAAATGCTGCACACGTAATGAGAGAAACTGTTATATAATGATACTAAAAATAGTAATGAAATATAAAAGATTAAGGACTGGGTGGAGGCCATTCTAAATCCTTGACCAAAATAATGGGATATCATGGATAAATGCAATGTATTGAAAACATTTCTAAGACAATGCCTATTCTTCATTTTCTCGGTAAGAAAATGTATCCTTATGGTTTCGAATTGAAGATATCATTTTCCTTTAGAATATTGGATGCCCAAAGATTTTGTGAGACCCCATTTTAAGCACCCACTTTAAAAGTCCTGGCTAAGATTATGCTCGCCACGTGTTGTACTTACTTTGGTAGTGAGTCTGTGTTGGCAGTCTGTCCTAGTTTTAGCACTGTGGGTAGGGTGGGCGTGACAGCCTTGGTGGCCAGTACGCTGACCGGGGTGGTGGGGGCGGTAGTGGACAATAACCCTGTTGATATGCTGCTGGTGCTGCTGCTAACTACGCTGCTGCTACTGCTGCCGATGCTGCTCAGCTCCTTGCCGATGGCGGCGGCTGAGATGGGGTAGTTCAGCTGTAATACTGTTGCTGCGGGGGACGTGGAAAAACCACTGCCTTTATCTGCAGAGAGAAGAAAACAGGTGTGTTACTTTACCATAGAATTAGAGATAGAATCATCTAGATAGAATGAAAAAAAAAATACAATTCAATACAATATTGATATTTTCAAAATGATACAATATCTTAACAATATTTCTAATGAAACTGCATGCCTCCCAGCAGGGAGAAGTACACAGGTGTGTCACTTTTCTATAGAATTATGGTTAGGCAAATTCTAAAATCTTAAAATACAAAGTTGATATTTCCTTATAGATACAATATCTTAATATTTTTAACGATACTTCATGCCTCCCAGGAGAGAGAGGTCAACATGTGTGTTACTTTATCATATAATAAAGGATAGGCACTGTTAAAATTTTTACAATACAATATTGATATTTCCGTAACAATACAATATCTTTAGAATATTTTTAACGATACTTCATGCCTCCCAGCTACTTAAATTTGTTAGATCTCGCACAGACAACTTCAAGTATCCATATAACAGATCTTAAACAATACAGTATTTTGTCCAATTCAATATCAATATTTGGTAAAGTATTGAGTTTTGGTCCCATTCCAACACTTCTATTACCTGGTTATAGACCTGAAAGTATCACTAACAACAATTTTTTTCAGATGAAGATAACTTACCAAGGTACTGCAAATGTTAAAATAAATGATTTTTCAATGTAGAAAGTGCGATGCAAGATGAAGGCTAAAAATACTTACCGTAATTTCGCGTGTATAAGACACACTTTTTTACACAGAGCTAGAAATCCAGGGTGTTTTACATCGAGTACCCAGGCCACGTGGAGATCGGAAATCGATGACCCGCCATTACTGCACCGAGACCCCATATCAGAATAAGCCTCTGGTATGGTTTCATTTCAATTGCGGTTCTAACATGTTTAGCACCTCTCAACTTCAGTGGTAACGGTAAAACATTATTAGAAGTCCTATCTAGCCGTAGGCAACTTAGTGAATTGTGTGTTACCAGGCCCGTCCAGCCGGTTCTATTTTAGGCACGCTAATTACAATACACGGCATAAATGTCCGAGCCCCTATTGTCTTTAGAGCAGCATTATAAGTGACTTCAAATTACAATCAACTTAATGTTTGTCCGAATCCATTGCTAGTTTGTTCGTTTTTTACAAAATAGCAAGAGACATAGACCGAAAAGGGGGTGCGCACTATACACAGGGCTAACGTCTATACACCTTTTTAAAGGCCTGAACAAGGGGTGCGTCTTATATACGGGTGCGTCTTATACAAGCGAAATGACGGTAGTTGCCTGCTTTCGGCTTTACAACAGTAACATGGCAGGTCACATGAGGATGAGATAACATCCATTCTGTTCATACTAATATCATCTTCCATTCATATTCATGCACTCATCAATATGCGTGAATATGAATGACTAGCATACATCACAGGGATAACTATATTATGAATTGCCTGAAGTAAATCAAGCCAAGTTGCGGTACGTAGAAACTTATGCTGGACGAACACTTACTCTCGGCAACAGGTCCGTTAGGTATTGTGACTGGCGTGGTGATGGTGTTGGTGGCGGTGGTAGATGGCGCCACTAGCGTCGTTGGACTGGTACTCTGCTGTATGAGTGTCTGACACTCGCTAGAGTTCAACACGGCAGAGGCAGCGAATTGTGCGGTGGCAGAGTCTAGCGTGAAGCGCGACGTGGGCTGCGAAGAGAAGGAATGCTCGAGATCTATTGAACTGTCCAGGTCCGTGGTTTCCTGCTTAAGTAACTGTTCCTGCTGCTGCCTCTGCATTTGTAATAATTGTTCTTGGTGGTTTTGGAAACTTTCAATATTGAATTCTAAGGTGC
This sequence comes from Maea johnstoni, assembly GCA_963942565.1. Lineage (NCBI taxonomy): Eukaryota > Metazoa > Annelida > Polychaeta > Spionida > Magelonidae > Maea > Maea johnstoni. The sequence continues at coordinate 18,031,906 of OZ012689.1, read as the reverse complement.
TGTGCACCGTTAACGGTGAGGGGCTTGAAAATGATGGTGATTCATCTTCCGTTGGTGTTCTTGGTCGAAAATGTAAACTAGAAAAAAGAAAAAAATCAACCCATGATGCTCATAGTAAATACATGCAACAAGTTATTCGTAGATGCAAGGTCAAATATGTAAGCTACAACAAAAAAATGAACACAGGCTCTGGTACATACATGTAAGAAAATAATTGAAAAATCCCATATGTACAATACAACATGATGAGATTAAACATGAACAAGTAAATGAAATAAATAGGAAAACAAATTAACAAATCTGTATCTATTTAAAGGCTTTATGTACATTGGTGTCCCATAGTGTTCGGGTAAAAAACTTTTCTATCTACTCTCATAAAAACATGCAGTTAAAGCTACAAATGATTTAAGACTTGCAAGAGTAAATATTCAGCTATAAATTTGCCATATGCTAGACTTTTAATGAGAAAAGCAAGGAAAACCTGTGCATTTCTTGAGGGACTTCCAACAGATCTCTTTCTCGCAAAAGTTTTGTAGTACTTACTAGTTGTTTGACTTGATATGTGAAACAAAACCAGATGGTTCGCTTGGTCCTGAGGTACTGGTCATGTCTAAATCTCCTAAATGGTCATCGTATTCTGACCAACCTCGGTCTAATAGAACTCTGAAATAAGGTGTGAGAGAGTGAGTGATCCATCTCCATTTCAGATCCACAAAAAAAAGACGACTTGAAAAGTAAAATTTTGTGAACTTGAATGAAAAATATAATTTAATATAAGTATATCAAATACTGAAGGGGCCTGGCAAATTGAAGGGGCCTGGCTCAACTATCTAAAAGACCCCCAACATAGCTCGAAAAACTAGACAATTGTCTGTCAGAATGTTGTGATCCATCTCCCCTTTTTATCAACTCGATCAGTTATCAAATAAAATTTTAAAGTTATCTTCAAAAGTATGACAGGTCCAAAGGACACTTGTCAGTAGTGCTAGGCCGATTAATTGGTAAAATCAATTAATCGTGGTTTTCCCATGATTTCTGATTGAGCGATCAATAAAACATAAAATCAATCATTTCTGAATTTGTTCTTTGCTCACATGGTCAAGGTTTTCATTTAAAAGGGGCCTTATTTACCCTAATCAGCCACTTACAATAAAAACCATGCATAAAAGAATAAGATTATTGAAATAAACATGAATTTTGAGCTCCTGACCATATATCATTCAAAATCTAGGGGTTATCAGCCATATATTGACACTGGCATGTGAGCATATTAACATTGATTACAATAAATTAGAATCGATTTATCGATCGAAACTTTGGATGATTTATCAAGCTGAAATTTTCCAACAATTCCCAGCACTACTTGTCAGGGGAACTCTAAGCATTAAAGCAAATCGGTGCCTTCCTTACCTTCCTCCTCGACCCATCCTTCTCCGGGCGAATCCTATACATCGCCGCGGTTGTGACAATGAGGTTAATGAATATCTAAACTTCTTTTCTGCAAAGCCTCCCTCCTCCCTTCCATACCAAGGCCAGTTACCTAGACCATCCATGATAGGCTGTGAAGAAAACCACAAATTAATTAATAATCAATGACAATCAATAGTTCTAGGTAGTAGGTAGCCATTTCGATTGATATCAATTTGATTTCATCTTTTTCTTTTAATCAAATGGGAAGAGGCAGTTTACAAGTTGGCAATACCTGCTTTCACTAGCTGTAAATATCACACTTAGTAAATACATTCAATGTAAAACTGGGTCAAAAATTTAACTAAATCTTTCCTTGGGTTACACTAGGTGCCAATACTACCTAAATTCATTCAAAATTTATCGACAGCAATATCTATATGCAAAAGATTTAGATGACACACTAAACTTATAAATTTTTATATAAATTTTCATTTATTTCTTTTGTCAATAACAGTACATTCAAAGTAGCAGGAATATGTGGAAAACAAACACAAAGTCAAATGGGGAAACAAGATAAAATATGATTGGATAATGGTATAGACACACTGAACTTGATAATGGCTCTTCCCAGAGTACTTACTGCATGGTAATTACAGCCCTTCTTCCTTTTGAATGCATAGATGCCATCAGGATCATTCTCATCTTCATGATCTGATGGGGATAATGCCTGAAAAATAGATGGTAATAAAACATGAATGCCATTTCAATACAAAAGACTCTAAAATCAAATACAAAATCAACTCGTCAAACATGTTCAACAATATGAGTTTTAGGGGCATTTACATCTAAAATGATCCTCCGATTCGAACAGCTCAAGGCTGCCAAATATGGTCTTGACATCTATCATGAACTGTACTCATGTTTTGATTGTTTGACTACATCTTATCAAGAGATGTGCTTGTTGTTCAATATCATTTCAAGAAATAGGAATATAATTCATTTCTTATATTTTTATTTATATTTTAATTTCCCTAATTCATGGGCCCAACTGGTCACTCTAATACTCCGAAAGACCAAATTTCTGGTAAACAGACTCTAATATACACGTCCAAGAAATTCTTTTAATTCATTCAGGTTTAAAATTCAAAAATTCTTTCAGGTTTAAATTCTAGTGACTTACAGGTGATAGTGGTTCTTCATCTGAGCTATATACATCTGGATGTAAGACATCGACATCATACTGCGGTAATTGTGTTGCTGGCTCGTGTTTGGGATGCGCTGCTGCCTGCTGTTTATGCTTCCGCTTCTTGTATTCTCTCTTTTTCCGAACAAAACCAACCTCTTCCTGCAATAAAATACAGTAACAGAACATCATTATTACTATGTGCAACTATTAGTCATTAGCAGTAAGTCATTAGCCTTACTGCTAATGACTAATAGTTGCACAAGCAGCCCTGTTAGAGGCTATAAAAAGCCCAAAATGGCCGCCCCCAGTGTATGCTTTCTGTGTCTGTTATGGAGATGTTAAAGCAGCAATATACTTCTTGTATGAAGGTTGGCACTGGTAGGAACTTGGATTTAAGTAGGGAACACCATAAGAAACTATATGGGCCTCTGTTTTATTCATGGTGGAATTGTCCTTTAAGCATCTTGGTCTAAAAGACCCATGTGTAAATGACTACCCTTTAGAGGTGTGAATGTTTTTCATCAAACACTTTTTATATGTTCAAGTTGTCTGATAGACTGATACATATTCAATATTCATATGCATTTTAGCTAGGGACATCAGAGAAACTATCCACAGTATTTGTTACCATAACAATTTCACGAGGTGTAGACATCTTTTCTAAAAATTACCTTACCAACACAAAATACTACAAAATGTGTGCCAAGTGGGAAATACCGCAAACAATATAGGCCAATATTTTAGAGTTTACAGTAATCTAATCAACTGTGGGTCATTCCAACTCAAATGGTTCATAGGACGACATGTGAACATCTAAGACTTCGACAAAATTTCCTTAATTTTTTTATAGAAATTGTGGGTACTGAAAGTGGTCCAATAAAATATTTAGATTCATGAGTGAGAATATGAACTCATCCCCCATACCTTTTAGGTTTTCTTTCTTAAATATGTTTGGGAATTTCGGACTGAAAATTGTCATGCAATTTTCTTTTACATAAAGGAAGACATGAGGTACGTTTCATCAAAATCTACAGTGGTGACTTGGCGATTTAAAGGAAATCTTTTTTTTTTAAATTAGACCACTTGTGCCGGAATGACCCTGGTGTGTTTTAGTTTGTGTGTGCTCCACCAGATGGAGCCCTTGGCTGGCACACGTACCCTGCCGGTCCAGTCTTTACCCACGGCGTACTGGTTGACAGGGAGGAAGGAGGGAATTTTGTGCCGCTGAGCCAACGCCTCGGAAAGCATCGAGCCTGCCCAATCTCCCATCTGATACCTAGTGCGAAAAAACACAACCTTCACAGCAAACCAACGAGAAAAACTGGTCACGATTACCAATATGAAAAACTGGTCAGTTACCAACGTGAAAAACTGGTTACCAACTACACTATATGCAACTGATTCATGAACTGTTCAAATATGACATTCAAGTGGTAGTTGTTACGATGCTACAACCTTCACAGCAAATTCTTATTATCAAGTGATGATTTGATGAAGCACTTTCTCAAGCAATACATACAAAGGCGCTTTTTGCTGGCAGAAAAACTGGTCACTGCTATTTCTTACAATATATGCAACTGTTTCAAAACCAATTCAAATATGATGTTTATCTCGTAGTTTTTTACCATGCTACACCTTTAGCTGACAGATTTAAGTTATAATATGCAAAAAGCAATCAATTTTGAAAGCCAAAAAGGTTTTGACGTCTGATCTTTTACTGATATATTATCTATACCTAAATTGCATATTGCATGTGCATACATGTCAATGAAGATTTTTTTGCATATTTTTCCTAACCTTATCATTACTTTTCCTAAGAAGTAAGCCACTTACCTTTTTTCTACTATTTCTATAGTAAGCTGTACAAATTCTTTTTTACTTTTTTCTCTCCTCTTCATTAATTCTAATATTGTTCTGGAAGTATAAAGAAATAAATTATACCCAATTTCAAAATCAATGAAAGACAAGTATAACAGGTAGGCGATTCTCTGGTTAAGTCTAATTGTTAATTTATTATCCATGAATTTATGTTGAAAAACATGTATCTAGGGTGGGTAACATGAATTGTGAAAGATATGTGCTTGTGAGATAGAGATGCACTGTTACTGACTCTAAAAAATGGATACCTGCAAAATTCACTTCATGATTAGTTACTAGAACCTATTTCTAGATGATCGTTAGAGCTATTTAAATATTTCCAAAATATAAATTATCATCATTCATTTCTTTTAGCAATTACTTAAATCTCATATTTCTAGAGTAGAATTATTTTTAGGAGCTATACTTACAAAGCCTTGTTTAAATCTCTCCTGAGTTTTAACATTTTTTCATAAGATGCCTCATCATTTTTTCGATTCTGAAATGCAAAAAGAAATTCAGGTCAATCTGCAATCAATTCTATCTAAATTTCCTTTAGCAACACAAATACAACAGGCGAAAATGCTCAAAGGCTACGGATATTCAAGATGTCTAAGGCGTTGCAACTGACTGCTAACTGACTCTCACCACTGCCCAGGTTAAAATCAGGTTTAAGACATGTAAATTAGTTACTAGTAACTTATGGTTAGGCAGTGGTCTTCTTTGGTTGCCTAAGTTGTCATCATCGACCTTGCCAGCAGGGCAACTGGGTGTTATTTGGATACCCAAACCCTAAAAAAATCAAGTCAAAGACACCCAAATATTTGGGCAAGTAGTTTAGTAAGATGTTTGTTTTCAAAGATATAATTGAATTTACTTCACCCCAAAATAAATGCCATGACATTGCATATGGATATTTTGCCTTATTTCAACAAGTAAATACTTACCTTTCTGGTTTGCATTTTTTCTGTCCGCCGCCTAAAGGCAACATATGGGTTGTTGGTTGTTGAGCCATCTCGTTTTTCCGTCTTCACAGCATGTATTAAAGCATGTTGCTGGAACAGAAATAAAATTCATCATAACAGCTGACCTTCACTGAATTTCTGAAAAAATGTCCCTAATTAGGCAAGTAGTATGTGAGAATCATATCCACTTATCATCATATGTTAATACATGAGTTCAGAGTCTCGCAGAACAACATTTTATATCTTAATTCTATTTTCAAGTTTTACTTCGACTTCTGACATGAAAACATATTATTGGCATTATGTTGAATGAGAACTGATACAACACAAAAGCTTTTTCATACACAAATACAATGGAACATTCTGCAAGCTTTTGAGCTAAGAGTCATTCAGTATCTAGACCTAGGTTTTGTACAACATTTTTCAATAAATTACACTGTATGATTGTCTTATAGTATGAGTTAGACTCTACAACTTACTTACAAAGATTTACTACAAAGGTTTTCAAGGTCTATTAAAATGATGCAGATCTACTCACCGTCCGTAAGCGTTTGTTGAGCCAGTAGTCATAGACAGATATAATGAGATCATCGTCCTCTTTAAGCAACAGTTTGGCTTCCTGTAATGTTACCACCTACAAGCAAGCAAACGAAATGATTAAACAAAGCTAAACATACTAATAGGAAATGTACTGAACAAAGAAGTATTCATCATTTATGAGCATTAGTTTTAAAGACTAGCCTAAATCAGTTTAATATGCCTAGTTTTTTTCAGTTCTGAATTTTAATATGGTTAGAAAAATGTTTTCACCTAGGTAGAATGTTGTAGGATGTGAAAGAGCCACTAGAGGCTATCGTTCAGATTGTCTTATTGAAGTTCCAATAAGTAGGTACGACTGCAGGTAAATGTAACTTCAAGAAGGACAAGACAGTGCACAGAACTAAGGATAATTCCTATTTTCCTCTTCCTCCTTTTTGCCTTAAACTCTCATTGAATGGTCTTGGCAATCAAGATTTAAATTTGTGCAATCACAGTTATGTACAAGAACAAAAGGCAATACAACTTGTTGTCCACAATAAGAATAACAGATAATAACATGTTGTCCGCAACAATATATGAACACCTGATAATAAAATATCTGCTTTCCAAGACAAGAAGAACGAAGGATAAAATTTCCTTTGTCCACAAGCAAGAAGAACAAAGGATAATGATACTGTAGAATACACAATGTACGTGTATGTTTATATATAGCGTACATAGCATGTGGTTCCGCTTCGCTATATATAAAAACTTTTTTCTTACTGTACTGGCGTTGTCAGCGGCGGCTATCGTCGCTAACATAAAGATATGCTATGATGCAAAAACTCCCCAATTCGCTATATTTGGGACATGCATCATATGTGTGTTCTACAGTATACCTGTTGTCCACTACAAGATGAACAAATGATAAAAGACAATACCTGTTGTCCACTTCCTTTTTCCAATCGGTCCATCATGTTCTCAAACTGAAGGGGGGTGATCTCCATTTTGCGTGCCTGTTTGTTCATCCATTGTTCATCCTCAGAATCCATGTCATAGTCAGGTATTTCTTGGTCCATGCCCCATGCTGCAAGCAAGATGGAGAAGGGACTTTTTAAAGTTTTATTCAAAGCATCAAACAGCATTAGAAATAAGATGACGACGAAAACCACAAACAAGAACATATCCACCTAAATTGTGAAATGTTTGGGTTTTTTTTCTGAGGGAGTCAACTGTGTAGATATTGAAAGAGGGATCAGGCAGGAGAAACAAGAGACCAAAAGGAGCTTTTAGGGCCAAAATACTGCTCATGAGAAATTGGTCTTGAAACCTATGTCGGCGGGGTGGAGAAATTGGAATATGGAAATTTGTTGTATTGGTCACTTTTTTCAGGTATATTGCAGAAAGCATGACTAGCTAGTTGCAAGTGGTGAAGGAAACAAGAGTGCCCAGCGTAAACTCCCACTTAACCGCATGTCACTGGCAACATTTTCACATACCCAGGCCAGGCTTTCCAGGCAGTGGTGAGAGACAGCTCCAGACAATTCCTGTCAAGGATTTCTATAAACATAGTCTATGCCAGCAGGATGAAAGGGTGTCATTTGAAGACCCTAACTCTCAAAAATCACCCCTAGCCTATAGGACAACCAATTTTTCTAATGAGTAATGTGTCACTTTCAAACATATAAATGTTTTTTTTTCACCCAAATATAACTCCCATGACATTGTTTAAGTAGATAATGTCTCATTTCAATAAGTGAATACATGTTTAGTTTTAATCTCAGTATATAATGGGGTCTCCCTTGAAAAACAAGACACTCACAAAATTTGACAATCGGTAATTTTGGGCACACAGTTTCTAAATTCTGGCTAGAACCCTGAGACTTGAGACATAGATGGTTTAAGGGGGGGTTGCTGGTCTTACCTTGCACATGGACATATTGTTTGGGTGGTTTGTAGTCGTCGCGGTTGTTCCTGTACATCTTTTCATAATGGCCGATGGTGTCAATCTCTGGCACTGGGATGACCAGGGTTGCTGAGCCATAAACCTGCTGTGCCGATAATGCCCGCTGGAGATGGTGTTCCTATAACACAAAGGGAAAAAATATATCAGCCACAAATTCGTAAACCTGCTGTGTCGGTAATAAATGCTGGAGATGGTGTTCCTATAACACGAACGGAAAAAATATATCAGCCACAAATTCGTAAACCTGCTGTGTCGGTAATAAATGATGGAGATGGTGTTCCTATAACACGAACGGAAAAAATATATCAGCCACAAATTTGTAAACCTGCTGTGTCGGTAATAACCGCTTGAGATGATGTTCCTACAACACTAAGGAAAAATATATCAGCCACAAATTCGTAAACCTGCTGTGTCGGTAATAACCGCTGGAGATGGTTTTCCTACAACACCAAGGAAAAATATATCAGCCACAAATTCGTAAACCTGCTGTGTCGGTAATAAATGCTGGAGATGATGTTCCTATAACACCAAGGAAAAATATATCAGCCAAGGGCTCTACATAGGTGCTTGCCCTGCTGCCCTGGGCAAGTAGAATATATGTAAATTATAGCTGAAGGGCAAGAGGAAACTGTATCTTGCTTGCCCCAATGGGCAAGGACGCTGTATATATTTTAGGTTTACTTTTGAGAACGTACATGTACGTATGCAAGTTTTGTGGTCTGACATCCAAACTTGTCCTAGAAAATATGTTTTCAGATGCACCATGGATGTTCTACTTGGTTTTAAATGAAACATTATAAAAAAAATTCAAGGGCAGGTGAAAGTTGGAGTGGGGCAAGTAAAAGTTGAATCTCACTTGCCCTAGGTACTGGGCATTGAAAATATATTGAGGCAGAAAAAATTCTATAATATGCTAGAACCCATTTTATGAAATTCCTCGGATTAGATTTTGGGTGTCCTACAGGATAGTTTTTGAGGGTTTGGGTGTCCAAATGACACCCAGACGCCCTTCTGGCTAAGACTATGAGCGCAGGGGCTTAGCCGTAATGCATCCAGCGTGTCATTTGGACACGCAGAACACTGTTTTTTGACAGTTTGGACACCCAAAATTTTATGTCAGAATTTGCTGAAGATGACTTTTCTTAGAAGATAGAAGATGTAGAAGCTGTAGTGTCACTTTTATAAGACACACAAAGCAGTATCTGGCCTAAAAAAGCAAACTCTGTAAAGGTATAGGGTCTATCTTATTAGAAGTATGTATTTTGTACCACACTTTGGACACGCAAAAGTCTATGAAACCTCTATTTGGACACCCTGTTTCGAAATATCGGCTAAGACCCTGTATGAGCGACAGTCAACAACACCATTTGTTGTGAGCATTCATCAGTGCATTGGTGGACAGTTCATGAACAAATTAACATACTGGCTTGCTTTACTGATTGGCTAAATATTAGGGTTGGGAATCGGTTGCAATTTTATGATCGATAATCAGTTGCAGCCACCTGATCGATTGTTGATCATAATCAGTTCTTCGCACTTTTGCAGTAATTGGGTACAAGAGGTCTAGAACCTAATAATAAGTGATAGTATATATGACAAAAATTTTACTTGCTTTTAGCACCTACCTTAACTTTCTGAAGTGTTTTTAAAGCGCAGTTTCATAGCAAGAAAGCTGACAACTTGCCTGTCATTTAGTTCTATATTTCACCACTAGGTATCCCATTTTCCGATTATGATCGATTGCCAGTTTCGTAAAAAGCAACATCTGTAGATATATAGGGTTCATTTCATTAGTAGTGTGAACTTTGTACCACACTTTGGACACCAATAAGTCTATGAAACCTCTGTTTGGACACCCTGTTTCCAAATCCTGGCTTAGACCATGGGTCAGATATATCTTTTTTATCTTTGCTGTAATAAGATTGCTTCACAAAATCTATAAGTTGCAAAATTTGACTTCTTGTGCTGTTGTCAGAAAACTCAACTACAAAACATGACAACCTACTAGTTTGTTTTCTCCTCGCCTGGTATCAGGGTCTTACCCAGAATTTCAAATATGCCTGACTGTCCAAAACAGCAATTCCAAAATTTCTGCCCCTCCAGAATTAGCTAATCTACTTCAAATCCTTATTATTATACCAACTACATTGAATAGCCTACTGTGTCAAAAGGGGCATTTTACACTTCATATATGTCCTAGAAGATGTTTCGTTGGGAAAACATTTGGTTATTAGTTATTACCCTCCAAAAGTCAAAATTGAAAATTCTTCATAGAAGATGTTGCATATACAAAAAGGAGGTCAGGGTCGGCAGTTTCTTCCGAGGGGCGGTTTCTTCCATGGAAAAATCCGGTTTCTTCCGTCCTGGAAGAAATATGTTTCTTCCATTTCTTCCAATGTTTTGGAAGAAACCTATCTCTTCCAGTTTTCTTTGAATTTTTCTTATAGATGATAAGGAATAGTATGATAGCAAATGAGCAGCACTTAAATAGAAAACAATGAGGAATCTTAAATCCCTCAAATTGGCATGTTAGTAATATGCCTTATGGTATGATAAGCATGGTTTCCATGTACTCAACTAAATAAGGTATGTCTGAATAAAATAAAGTAGCTTAAACCAATCAAACTAGCTACTGTCACACCACATATGGTTTCCAACAGTACTCATACATGAGAGATTGGCTAGCCTGCACAGGAGGACCCCTTCCCAGCATCCTTTTTCAAGGTGGGCAGCATTAACCCTGTAACCTGGTGGAAGGGCCTGAAGTATGCTGCTTTGCCAGAAGGACTAGTTGAACTTATGATACAGCTGCACTCTGCTTGTGCATCATCTGCATCCATTGAGAGAATCTTTTCATCATTTGGACTCATCCACAACAAGATCCGCAACCGTCTTGGGGTAGAAAAAGCAGCCAAACTTGTTTTCTGCTATAGGATGTTAAGGGGAAAAGGGGGACCTGGATTATTAGTTAACCCTATGTAGGTCAAGTGTAAATGCCTCTAATTGTATAGTTAATCCCATTGAATTGCTATTAGAAAGGATCTGACTACATAGCTTAACTGCTTCATTTCAACATCCATAGTTAATGTGAACCCTGTGTATATAATGGACCAGCAACCTGGATATGAAACTAATCCAATGCTAATGTCTTAACTCAAGTTATAAAGAAACAGTTTGTCATTAGACCGAGATAGCTTAACAGTAATCAACATCAATCAACAGATTAGCACCAGGAGTACACAGATTGTGTGGAAAACTAGAACATTACTTATTGTATGAGTGTTTGCTAAACACAAGAGTAAGAATAACTTTCAACTAAATATTTCTCAAATGTTGCATTGTTCTTAAGATATTTCTATAAGAGTCAGGCCAGGTGTATGATTCACATGTGAATGGGTTAAGAGGATGCTTTCTCACTTTTTTTGCACCCGTTTGTGTATGGTTAACTACTGGAAATATGTGTCTCAAAATATTGCTTTGCTATCAAGATATTTCTATTTAGTCCAGGTGTATGACACTCATGCTAATGAGTTAAGAGGATGTTATCTCTCTGTTTTCTTACTAAATAACTTTGTATGGTTAACTTAAATCAGTATATATATAAGGTTAAACTAGTATGTAAAGGGTCATGTATGTGCAAGGTATCTATCAGATAAACCAAATTTACAAGGGCAAATTTACAAGGGTTAAACTAAGTGTGACAGGAATTGATGTAATATATTGTAAGATTATAATGGCATATATATAAACTATTCTACCTCAGATCTTTTTGTTTGTTATTATCTGCCCATTAATGTTATTCATAACCAATAGCTTTTTCAATTTTTATCATAGATCCCATTCTTCCATTTCTTCCGGAAGAAAGTGGAAAAATACGGAAGAAACCATGTTTCTTCCGTTGTCCTGGAAGAAATAAGTTTCTTCCGGAAGAAACCCAACCCTGAAGGAGGTATTCAGGAAACTGCCTGTCCAAGAGACAGGTAGGACAGGTCCTGGCTTAGTCCCTGCCTGGTATCCTGGCGGGCTGATAGATATAATCTCTGAACAGGAAATTTTAATCATTTCAAAATATGTGATTTCCTTAATTTCTTAGTCATGAAAGCACCCTTGTTTATATCTGTAGCTGATACACTCTTTCTCAAAAATTATATTTTGAGGGAGAAATATATGAAGGAAAAGCACATTTTAGATGCCAGAGTCTTGTTTGGACACAAGACTAAAGTTAAGGCCATGACCTTTAATACCAAGTATTTAGAAACAAGGTTTCCAAAATTGGTATTTGTAAAATTTTGGACTTTCTTTGTCATAAGAGAGACCACGATATACTTAGATACCAACCATAAACATGTATTCTGATTAGTGCTGTGCCATATGGGGTCATGCCAGTTCAGAAATGAAGTCATGCTTAAAAGGTTATATTAGGGTTAGTCCTGCTGGCTAAGTCTTAAGGTTTATGCATGATTATATAAATTCTGAAGTGTACTTGCTCTATCTAGAACACTGCACCCTGGCAAAGAATGACCCGTAATGGTCTTACTATTAGTATTTGCATTTACTAAATAAATCCCTGTTAGGGGGTCCCAAGGGCTCCCTTGAATTCTCCTGTGGCTCCCTCAAATTTCTGCAGGGAGCCCAAAGATGTACTGGTTTCTATACACAACATCTCTAGGTAGCTTTAGAAGATACAATTGATTTGGGCTCCTTGGATAAAATCTTAATTTCGAGCCCTGGTGAGTAACACATACCTCAAATTTTGTCTGATTAGCCACTGAACTTTAGATGCTTATGAATGGACACGCAACAATAAATACCTATTTGTGTTCCACATCGACTCATACCACCTTCCAAAACTTGTTCCCAATTCATAAGCACCTATCCAACAATTTTGTACCCATGCAAATTTGTCCCTTTATAACGTGGCATGTGTTTCTCTAAAGTTGCTATATAACGTTATCATAAATAAATAATTAGATGTTTGTTTTGTCTCTTATTCAGTACTCTGACCAAACTGCTGGTAGATCAGGAAATAATCTCATTCACATTGTATATGTATATCAATTTTTCACCCTGATTTTGCTTAATTGTCAGCAACAAGGTGTTCCTTTTGTATCAATTCTTGCTTAAGTGTTTCATTAAAATGGGGGAAGAATAGTGTAAAAATCCTAGTGATAAATTGATAAGGTATGCTAATAAATCATCGATAGGCTTCAGTGTGGCATGATTTGGTTTGGGTACTGTTTGACCTGCTCTCCCACATACACTTGTCCAAGGTAGTACACAAGGTAAATAAAACTAAAATGCTGGAGAGGGGACTGGCTAAAGATTTATGCAAGGCAGGGCTCGAAATTAGGGGGTGCTGGGAGCCCAGGGCTCCCTTGAATACTCCTGCGGCTCCCTCAAATTTCTGCAGGGAGCCCAACGATGTACTGTTTGCTATACACAACACCTTTATGAAAGCTTATGAAAATGCAATTGGGCTCCCTGGAAAAAATTGTAATTTCGAGCCCTGCAAGGTGTATCAAACTGTGTCCAAGTGGCGTAAATTAAAATTGGAAGTAGATAGAAGTGATTTACGACCAGTGCTTTGGTCAGGAATATGTGAAAGTCCAAAGTAGGAGTGTATATTTAAGGTAAGCATGGTTTTCTGTATACATAAATACCATAATGATATCACTTCCCCTCAGGGTTCAATACACCCCTCAAAAGTTGGCAGTAGCTAGCTCAATAGGGCTAGTCAACCCCATGCTAGGATTTGATAGTCATTTTTGATGAGCATTTACTAACTGTAATTCTGTAACAGAACTGTAATCAGTTAAACCCGAAACAACCCTATTTCTCATGGCAAATGTGATCGGTTTATATCAATATATGAATAATAAACACTGGCAATCAAGTGTCTTCTATTCCTGCTGTAGATAATAGATATCATTTGCAGGTGGTTAACAGTCCATTGACTGTATCCAAGGAGATACAGCTGGGGATTCTCAAGTGTCTCTCCATCATCTTCACACTCTTGCTGTAAACCCCACATCTTGTCAAGTGTCTACTTACAACTCCATACCTTGTAGAATGTAGACAATCCATCAGCAGGGAACATGCGATCTCCATATACACTATTTTGATTGAGAATCATATCCAGTATATTAATCCAGTTTGCCAAAGTTGCTGTGAAGCATTTGGTTGCCTGACGTACCACAAATATGCCCCCCCCCCCCAACCCCGCCTGAAAATTTGCCACAGGAGCATATTTTCTAGTCAGCCGTCTTGGACTGTAGTGTACTCTTCTTGGATTTAACTGGCCCCAGGGAAAGTGGGCGAGTGTGAATACACTGCACCAGGGTCTTAGCCAGGATTTAGAAACTGGGTGCCTAAAACTGGCAGTTGTAAAATTTTGGGGCGTCCAAAGTCCAAAGGGGGATCACAATATACTCACATTTCAACCATAACCATGTGTAAATTCATTAAAATAAGGCATGATATCATTAAACAATGTCATGGGAATTATAAGAAGAAGAAAACATTCAGTTATAAGCTTGAGATTGAGATTTTTAGAAATTCCACACTAAAAAATGTGGGTGTCCTGAGGGGTTCTTTTTAAATGTTTGGGTGTCCAAAAAGGCACCCAGACGCCCTGCTGGCTAAGACCATGCACTGCATAATAATATCCAACTGTTCAGAGTGATCAGGTAGGGGAAAATGAACATGTATTAATTAGGAATGTTGACATAGAGACAAAATATGTTTTCCCTCTTTTGTCTCAGAACAAATACATTGAATCAGAGTCAGATTTTAGAAACCAATAATGGTCTCTGGTGGTAAAATTGGTTTTAAGTGTACCTGAGAAATGTTGATCTGTTTAGTCCTCTTTATCACTCCTGTTCAAGGAAATCTAATATTTATCTTTAATAACCCATTCATACCCGTATCAGCCAAAACTGCTACTAGTCAAGTAGATCTCTAGGTATGAAAGGGATAATCATACTTTTGCTTATGAACCCCAGTACTGGCCAGAAGTGTTGACTCATGAGCGTTTATAATCTTCATTTCATTTCAAGACACCATTTATCATCTAGACTACATCTCTAGGGACATGATTTTCTTAAGCTAATCTCAGTTGAGTAGTCTGGTTATACCAATTGTAAAGACTGCAGAGATTGAAATTCAACCAGGAAGTCACACAGGGTAAGTTGGACACAATATTAGGTTGCGGCAGGAACAGTGTATGATATCATAGACTGTTCCTGACATATTCTTAGCCAGCAGGGCGTCTGGGTGTTTTTTGGACACCCTAACCCTCAAAAATCACCCTTTAGGACACCCAAGGTATGTTGTTAAGAATTTCTAAAAATGTCAATTTCAAGCACATAATTGGACACTTTTCACCGCAATATAATTCCCATGACATCATGCTTTATTTCATGAAGTAAATATATGTTCATGGTTGTAATCTGAGTATAATGTTGTGTCCCGTGGAAAATTGGATGCCCAAAAGTTTTACAATTGCCAATTTCTGACACCCACTTTCTAAATCCTAGCTAAGTCCCTGGTTGTGGCCAGTAGTTTACGTTGTCCTGCAAATCTGACCCCCACCCCCTAAAACAGGGTTTTAGCCAGGATTTGGAAACTGGGTGCCTAAAATTGGCAATTGTCAAATCTTTGGGCGTCCAAATTTTTAAGGGGGATCACATTATACTCAGATTTCAGCCATAAACATGTATAAATTTATTAAAATGAGGCATGATATCATTTAACAATGTCAATGGGAATCATATGGAGATGAGAAGATTCAATTATATGCTTGAGATTGACACTTTTAGAAATTCCCCACCTAAAAATTTGGGTGTCCTGAGGAGTGCTTTTCAAGGGTTTGGGCGTCCAAAAAGACACCCAGACGCCCTGCTGGCTAAGACCATGCCCTAAAATAAACATTCAATTAACCCCCTGACACCAGGGGCAATCAGTAATTAGGAGTGTCTTAGTGTTCACTGGCCATGTTTGATGTTTATGTAATTGCAATTGACCTGTAAGTACTGTGTAGGTCAGGTGGTGTAGGTATATATCCATGTTGAACATTGTAAGGGTATCCTTTAGGAGGGAGCTGCCTGGCTGATTGGAAGCAACCCAAAGCTGAGTACTGACCCCCTTGGAGTTGGTAGAAAATAGAAAAAATTAATACAACTATCAGTCTTCAAGTTGAATTTTCCGATAGAAGTTTCAATTGCCTTTTTTTGAAACAATATGCTATGAAATGTTGGCATAAGGATATGAAGGAGAACTGCTGTTTTGGACAGGCCTTTTTTTTCAAAATCCTGGCTAAGAGCGAAGGTATAAGTAAGGCATGTTGGGAATTATTACCTATCCTTAGGATTTGATCTCCCCACTGTTCATCAAAAAGATCCTCAATGGTCTTACGGCCAGACGGCAGTGTCCACACTCCACAGATGCCATTAAATTGCAGCAAATACCTTAACCATTCAAACGCTTCAAGACAGTGAGGCTACTTTTTGAAAAACAACAAAACCCTGTCAAGATTGCCGGTGTTCATGCCAGGATAGCACTCACTGAGGACTCTTAGATGAGTACCCATGAGCCAGGGTTTCAGTCATTTTTAACCTTTGTTTGCATCATTTTATAATGCCAAAATTAGCCACCAGCAGCATAAGGGTTAAGGGAATGAGCAAGGTGCATACATAGCAGCATAGACCATAAGCAATCCCCTTGCCAGCGCAACAACCCTACTAGCTATTCCACCACGACACCCCTGTGTTAGACATGACATGTTATTAACCCCCTCCCTTTTTTATAGATGAACACGACGCCAGATACTGTCACTGAGCCTCCAAGAGCACTAATTGCCTCAGGATCGTCTTGTTCCACCTGAGACTGGCTGAGAGTATTGATTTTCTGCTCAAGGCTGACCTAGGGTGGCAAAAATACTACAGCAAGCAATAGAGTAACTTGTTGCTGTAACACTGAGGTTGATCTACTGCTGTTGCTCACATTGCTAGTACATGCCAGGAACCACTCTTCCACGCTCTATAGTCCTGACTGCTTTCTGCCCATAAAATCTAGTTCTACTTTCTAGAAATTACGGCTCAAGGCTCAATTCATTTTTGTTTTTCTGTGGCTTCATTTAATCATGGCCACTAAAGAGTTCTTTGTGATGATCCTAACTGGGAGTGAAAACACATTAACTTGTCTCATAATGAGTCGTTATTGTTAGCCCCAAACGAATAGATTACTTGTTAATTTTATCTTAAAGCAAAAATCTGGTCCAACGGACAGACAGGTTCAATGTTCAAACTTATTTGGATTGATCCCAGGGGTGTGTTTAGCTTTGACAACAATGACATTTACTTGTTTTCTCCAGAGTCATGCAACTAATTACTAGTAATTAGTATATATGCTATTAGGAGTAGGACACTCAATGTCCAATTGCCAATTGACCATCAGAGGATGTTAAGTACTACTGGAGTACCAAGGAAAGAGGGAAGTAATTGCACTTGAGTTTAGCATTACAAAATGTGTTACCTGGAGCATAGTCTTCGCCAGCAGGGTGTCTGGGTGACTTTTGGACACCCAAACCCTCAAATATCACACTTCAGGACACCCAAAAGAATTTGAGAGAAATTTCTTAAAATATCCATTTATAGCATATTATTGAAATTTTTTCACCTCAATATAATTCATATTGCACAGTATATGGACATAAAGATTTATTTCAATTAGTGAAGACATATGTTTATGGTTGTAATCTGAGTAACTTGTGGGTTCCCTTGAAAATTAGGATGCCCAAAATTTAAAAAAATGCCAATTTTAGGCACCCAGTTCCTGAATCCTGGCTAAGACCCTGAGTCCTGTCCAGAGCGCATTTTCAAAAGGAGGATATTAAACTATCAAAGCCTTGAGTTGGCGAATGGACACATCAATTATCAACTGGACCAATGTGTTTTAAATAATCCTTATAAGAAGTGTCCAAAATGCATCACCAAAGAGCACATATTTTTCAAAGAGGTAAAGCGCACATGTATACAACCTTACAGGTCAAATTAATACAAAAGTTGTAAAAAAAATATAAAATTAACAATAAACAAACAAGTCTTAAATGCAGTCTAAACCTTAACTTCACATTCCAATCTAGACCTACAAGAAAAGATCTATGTTTATATCTGTGTATGGTTAGTTGGAATTCATAAAAAAAAACTAATGATACTATAGGTATAAAATAAAAATCTTCATCTCAAAGCTGATATCTAGTAAAAATGGTCCTTCAGATGTCATTTGCGAAGCGTAGTATCAAGATCTTATCAAACAAAACAAGCGCAGATGGGCTAAACAGTGGGGAATCCCTATCTGATTGTTCCTCTGTTGGGGTTACCCTCCTGCCCATGTGGTCCAGATGAAAGGGCGTGTGTTCCCCGAGCGCTTATTCAAATAATTGGCACCTAATGCGCAATATATTGCTTGATTGCATATCGTTATATGTCTTTCAAGTGGATATGCCCGGTACGGTGTCATTTTTAAAGGAACGACATGAATAAGTGGCAAATAAAATTTAGGCGGGATGGGGATTCCCTCCACTGGAATGAGCCCTACTTATAGATGCGTGACGTCACGATAAATCTTAAATTATGGGATGTCCATAGAATATTTGATATTACATCAAAACCAAACACGGGTCGTAGATTAAATTGACACATTCAAACAATGATTTGCTGAGACATATTATAAGGAACACATTTTTAAAATCCCAACGCTGAAATGATTGGAAACCGCACATTGTTCATCAAAACCAAAACAACATGGCGGCGCGCTTTAGCTCAAGTCACGTGACAATAAGCGAATTTACGCTTGCAGTTTTAAAGCTGAAAACATAACCGAATCGCGGGAAAAAATTAACAGCAATGCAGAAATACTGGTATGGAGGCGCATGCAAAACGACACTTCGGTCCGATATAGTTAAATGTAACTTTGGCGAAATAAGCTTTACGCGCCTTTTCATCATGGCGGCCAATAGAATCGCTTCAAGTAGAATAAAGGAAGCTTACCGTCTCCTCTTCTTTCTCCATTCCTGTGGGCATTTGCGGTACTGCACGGTTTATGGCTGCAAAATCTGGAAGATCTGGTATCTCCTCAGATTTATAAACCGGCATTGGTTTGGAGGCGTCCAGCGCCCTAGCTCTAAAGGATAGCTTGCTCATCGTGATGACCCTGAATATGCTAATGAGCAGCTCCTTTATGGATACGGCAAAAAATCCGTATAAACGGACCTGTGTCCGTAAAAGGAATAGTCAGACCTTTTAACAACACGATAAACCAATCTTTCATCCACACGACGTCATTTTAAATCCACTGCGGTGTGAGCAATCCGTCAATAAATTTCCTATTTTTGTTGCGTTTTCGTGCGTCCATCATGGCGGACACGAAAAGCCCATGTAGCAATCCCAGAATGCTATGCGAATCCTGCGCGCGCAGCTAATTTCATTCATTCAAAATACACTGCAAGGGTGAGTGTCAAAATTTGAGCCCTACAGTTAAACTGTTCCAGGCTCTAGCATATGAAAAAAATCATATCCCGGAATTTGCCGTGATTTAAAGTACTGGTACTTGTACCTGTCAACATATGAAATGTAGATTAACGGCTTAATTAAACTGTCATATTGTTTGAAGTATTACCAACTACCAGACTGTAACTTTGAAATAGCATCATAATTATGTAATAGTAGTAATGATAGTATTCTGTCCCAGTTGCAGTGGTTGAGTTGAAGTCAAGTGTGCAGAAGTGAAAAGTATCCAGAGGCTATTTGCTTAGGATTGGCCAACATATTTGTATAGGAATTATAGGGCAAAGCACGTCTGTAGCTTTGAATGAAATGGCCATCTATTTATAAACTTTAGTTTCACTATAGTCACAAAGTGTCAAAAAACTAGACCTGTACACATGGGGAACTGAATGTCCAAGTTCAAAGGCCCAAATAATGAAAGGAATTTGTTTTAATTTCAACCTGGCAGTGTGTTGAAGGTATTGTTATTATTGCAGCATTTTGTTAGACATCTATGAAAAATATATATAAAGTTTATAGTGTTCTAATGGTTAACATCACCCCCTGCCCTAGGGACTTCACCGATATTTTGAAAATTCACTGTTCAGCAACTTTTAAATTCGTATGAAAACTACGTTCGATAGCCTTTTATGATAAAGTGGCAATTTACTCTTCAGTCATGCCTTTATTAGTTTGTTAGGAATAAAATTGGACGTTACCCAATTCCTTATTTAAGATTTTCATAGAAACTTTTTTTGGGGTGTTTTGCTCAGGCAAGATCATTTTTTGGCTGGGCAAGTATTAACTGGTATCAACTTACTGGACAGGGCAAGTAGGTTGAATGATCCTCAAGTTCTCAGAACTACTCGTACATGCATTCTGCCTGGGTGACAGTTTGGCAAAGGGCTGGCTAATAGTAACCTAGATTTCTACTTTTCTAGGTTGTCATATGTATTTTTCTTTCATTAATATGCGATATTAGGCAACGTGGTCAAAGTAGCCAAATTAGTACACATTTGGCTCACCAGGTGGTGACTTTTCAAGGACTAGGGGCCTTGTCTAGCTAATATGTAGACAGGGTTATTAGTCAAAATTAAGGTTACCCCTCAACCCTCTTGAGGCACTGTCTAAGTCAGGATTTATAAACTTGGTGCCCAAAATTGGTAATTACAAATTTTTGGTGCCTCCTATTTTTAACCCTTCCAATGCTGAGGCTACTTTCGTCCAAAGTACAAGGATGCAAAGATTTTTGAAAACCATCTAAACCCTGTCTTGTTGGTATTCATTAGATAGCTCTCGCTGAGTACTCTCAGATGAGTACCCATGTGGCAGGGTTTCAGTCATTTATTTTTGCATCATTTTGTATTGGCCAGATTAGCCACCAGCAGCATTAGGGTTAAAGGAGACCTCAATATTCTCTGATTACAACCATTTAAATGTATTTCTGTGTTTAGATAAGGCATGATCGTTTTTATAGTGTCTTGGGAATTACATTGAGGTGGAAAACCTAACTTAAATTACTCAAAAAACATTTTTTGTGTCCTGAGGGGTGATTTTTGTGGGTTTGGGTTTGATGCCCAGACGCTCTGTTGGCTAAGACTGTATGTGTTGAGTGTTACTGTTAGTCTGTTACAGCGTGCAACATAAGCACTTGCCCCGCTGCACGTTGCAAATGAATTTGGCAAAAAAGAATGCAATGGGGCAAGGAGAACAAGACCCTAACTTGCCTCGCATGGCAAGTAATGTTTTGGGCAGAGTGTAACTTATCCTAGTTATAACAGAATGGAAACAGAATACACCCTCTACACAGAAGTCTTAGATTCACTGATTGGCACCTGCAGCGTTAGTGTCCACATCAGCTTAGTGACCTCTATTAAGGGACTACACAGGGCTCAGAATAAATAGGTGCAGGGAGCTGAGGGCTCCCTTGAATTCTGCTGCTTCCTCCAAATTTTGTAGGGAGTCCAAAAACCTGCTGGTTTCTATACAAAACACCTTTAGCTAGGTTTTGAAGATGTAATTGGGCTCCCTGAAAAAAATATTAATTTTGAGCCCTGCTACACAAATTTTTACCTTATCTTGTTTTTGCTTTGAATCAATGAGGTAGAAATACCTGTTAAAACAAAAAAAAACTCAAGCAGAACAAAACCTCTACTAAGGAGTCTTAAATTGGCCCCTGCCACCTTAGTGTCCATATCGGCAGAGTGACCACTATTTAGGGACTATGCAGGGCTGTAAATTAGCGAGTGCAGGGAGCAGAGAGCTCCCTTGAATTTGTGGCTTCCTTAAATTCTGCTGGGAGCCCAAAGATGTACTGGTTTCTATACAAAACACCTTAAGGCCACTCCAATTTAATAACTTGTCTTACGAGCTTTTTTTGGAAAAAAAATTCTGTCAGACTCCAAAAAAAATAATAATAAAAGTCGACTATGGTGTCTTACGGACGAAAGTGGTTTAGAAATTTTCTGTCAGACTCCAAAAAAAATAAAAATAAAAGTGCAAGTTTTAAGAATATTCTTTGTAAGGGTGATTCAATCAAATACAGGAAGCTATCATTGCTGTAGTAGAGCCTCAGACTTGAGGAGGTATACCTCCCACCCTTCAGGTTACAGGGATTAATTGATTGATTGATTTTATTTAGTTGAAAATAGGCTGGTAGAAACATATCGCTACCAGACCTAGTCGGCAGACTCTAAAAAAAATAATAATAATAAAAAAAGTCACATTTTTCAACTTTTTTTTTTATTCCAAAATGGCTCATTTCCTACCTCCTGAGCTCGTAAGACAAGTAAATAAATTGGAGTGGCCTAAGCTAGGTATTGAAGATGCTCCCTGAAAGAAAACTTAATTTTGATCCCTGCTACATGAATTTTTACTCAATTTTGTTTTTGCTTAAAATCAATGAGGTAGATATACCTGTTAAAACAAAAACACCCTCATACAGAACAAACCCTACACTCAGAAGTCTTAGATTGACCCCTGCAGTGTCCATATCAGCGGAGTTCCCATTATTAAGGGACTATGCAGGGCTTGAAATTAAGGGGTACAGGGACCAGGCGGTTCCCTTGAATTCTCCTGCCGCTTTCTCAAAATTCTGAGGGAGCCCAATGATGTACTGGTTTCTATGCAAAACACCTTTAAGTGGCCTTTGAAGATGCAATTGGGCTACCTGAAAAAAGATAATGATTTTGAGCCCTGCTACATGGCTTAGATGAATAAAAATAAGTGGATATGAGACCTATCGGTCAAGCTTAACGACCAGGCTGCAGGCTAATAGCTCAAAAGTTATGTTCTGCGCCTGTTGGTGCACAGCTTTCTCTGTAATGTAAACGATACGAGAGCCCTCATTGGTCTTTGTCTCCTAGTGACATCACATTGAGGCCAGATTTGAGACCCTTGGGATAGCCAGGTCTTCACTATAGTGCATATAGTGATTGGTCTCTCGCTACATATCCATTCTTTTATTCATCTAAGTCTATGTATGCTATAAATTCTGAGCATTTCTTTTTCATTTATAGGTGTGATGGCTAAGCGCGTAGTGATTGTTCCTGGTAATGGCGCAGGGGACGTAGAACGTGCCAACTGGTATGCACAGGTACGAGACGAGCTGTTTTCCGCCTCGGACAACAAGTGCGAGTGCATCCTTCGCAACATGCCTGATCCCGTCTACGCCCGGGAGAAAAAATGGATACCATTTATGCACGATGAATTAAAATGTGATGAAAGTACCATTATCATAGGGCACAGTTCGGGAGCAGCTGCAGCGCTACGTTATGCCGAGAAATATAAAGTTTATGGAATTGTCCTTGTTTCGGCTTATGTCTCAGACCTTGGCGATGAGACAGAAAGAAAGAGTGGCTACTTCAATAGGCCCTGGGAGTGGGGAAAAATGAAGCAGAACTGTAATTTGATCATACAATTTGGATCGACAGATGATCCGTTCATTCCTTGGTCCGAAATGCAGACTGTTGCGGATGCCTTAGATGTGGAGTTGCACAGATATGAAGAAAAGGGACATTTTATGAGCTTCCAATTTCCAGAACTTGTTGAAGTGGTAAATAAGCACCTCAAAAGATAATTATTGGTAGCAAACTTTTGTAATTTAGTGCTATGTATTATCTCTGGTAATAAATTGCATCATGAAATACCTTCTGTGATTTTCAAATTATATGATATAATTTCTGCCCATGTGTGAAATACAAGGTTGGGGAGGAGAGTGATGTCACAAATTCAAACCCATTCATGCATCATTTGCCCTAGAAATCTTCATCCCCACAATGTGTGTAATGATAGTGTATCACCTACCCTAAAACTACATACCCAACCCTTTGTTATGGTAGTGTGTCGCTTGCCCTTAAATGTATATACCCTGACCCTGTGCAATAAATTGTTGAGTGTTACTTGTCCTAAGAATCTAGAATGGTAACATTATCATTTGTCTACATACCATCACTCTGTGTAATGGTAGTTTGTTACTTGCCCTAAAATCCATATAACCCCAACCTTTGAATTAGGTAGTGTGTTTCTTGCCCAGAACATCTACAAGACCTTTCCACATGTAATGGTAATGTTTTACTTGACCTAAGCTCTACATGCACTTACCCTAAATTCTACATGCCCTTACCCTGTATTATGGTAGTGTGATACTCCCCATAAAAATACATGCCCTCTTCGTGTTATGGTAGTGTTACTTGCCCTAAATATAACATGCCCTCGCCCTGTGTAATGGTAATTAGTGTGTCACTTGCCCTAAATATACATGCCCTAATCCTGTGCTATGCTAATGTGTTACATCTGAAGTCTACATGCCTCTCCTGTGTCATGGTAGTGCGTCATTTGCCCTTAATTCTACATGTCCTCACCCTGTGTAATGGTAGGTGTCACTTGCCCTAAATTCCTAATGCTCTCACCGTGTAATGGTAGTGTTTCACTTCCCTTAATTCTACATGTCCTCACCCTGTGTAATGGTAGGGTGTCACTTGCCCTTAATTCTACATGTCCTCACCCTGTGTAATGGTAGGTGTCACTTGCCCTAAATTCCTAATGCTCTCACCGTGTAATGGTAGTGTTTCACTTGCCCTTAATTCTACTTGTCCTCACCTTGTGTAATGGTAGGGTGTCACTTGCCCTAAATTGTACATGCTCTCACCGTGTAATGGTAGTGTTTCACTTGCCCTTAATTCTACTTGTCCTCACCTTGTGTAATGGTAGGTGTCACTTGCCCTAAATTCTACATGCTCTCACTGTGTAATGGTAGTGTTTCACTTGCCCTTAATTCTACTTGTCCTCACCTTGTGTAATGGTAGGGTGTCACTTGCCCTAAATTCTACATGCTCTCACTGTGTAATGGTAGTGTTTCACTTGCCCTTAATTCTACTTGTCCTCACCTTGTGTAATGGTAGGGTGTCACTTGCCCTAAATTCTACATGCTCTCACCGTGTAATGGTAGTGTTTCACTTGCCCTTGATTCTACTTGTCCTCACCTTGTGTAATGGTAGGGTGTCACTTGCCCTAAATTCTACATGCTCTCACCGTGTAATGGTAGTGTGTCACTTGCCCTTAATTCTACATGTCCTCACCCTGTCTAATGGTAGGTGTCACTTGCCCTAAATTCCTAATGCTCTCACTGTGTAATGGTAGGGTGTCACTTGCCCTAAATTCTACATGCTCTCACCGTGTAATGGTAGTGCGTCATTTGCCCTTAATTCTACTTGTCCTCACCCTGTCTAATGGTAGGGTGTCACTTGCCCTAAATTCTACATGCTCTCACCGTGTAATGCTAGTGTGTCACTTGCCCTTAATTCTACATGTCCTCACCCTGTGTAATGGTAGGGTGTCACTTGCCCTAAATTCCTAATGCTCTCACTGTGTAATGGTAGTGTGTCACTTGCCCTTAATTCTACATGTCCTCACCCTGTGTAATGGTAGGGTGTCACTTGCCCTAAATTCCTAATGCTCTCACTGTGTAATGGTAGTGTGTCACTTGCCCTTAATTCTACATGTCCTCACCCTGTGTAATGGTAGTGTGTCACTTGCCCTTAATTCTACATGTCCTCACCCTGTGTAATGGTAGGGTGTCACTTGCCCTTAATTCTACATGTCCTCACCCTGTGTAATGGTAGTGTGTCACTTGCCCTTAATTCTACATGTCCTCACCCTGTGTAATGGTAGTGTGTCACTTGCCCTTAATTCTACATGTCCTCACCCTGTGTAATGGTAGTGTGTCACTTGCCCTTAATTCTACATGTCCTCACCCTGTGTAATGGTAGGTGTCACTTGCCCTTAATTCTACATGTCCTCACCCTGTGTAATGGTAGGGTGTCACTTGCCCTTAATTCTACATGTCCTCACCCTGTGTAATGGTAGGTGTCACTTGCCCTTAATTCTACATGTCCTCACCCTGTGTAATGGTAGTGTGTCACTTGCCCTTAATTCTACATGTCCTCACCCTGTGTAATGGTAGGGTGTCACTTGCCCTTAATTCTACATGTCCTCACCCTGTGTAATGGTAGGTGTCACTTGCCCTTAATTCTACATGTCCTCACCCTGTGTAATGGTAGTCTGTTACTTGCCCTTAATTCTACATGTCCTCACCCTGTGTAATGGTAGTGTGTCACTTGCCCTTAATTCTACATGTCCTCACCCTGTGTAATGGTAGGGTGTCACTTGCCCTTAATTCTACATGTCCTCACCCTTTCTAATGGTAGGTGTCACTTGCCCTAAATTCTACATGTTCTCACCCTGTGTAATGGTAGTCTGTTACTTGCCCTAAACTCTATGTGCCCTCGCCCTGTGTAATGGTATTGTGTTATTTGTTATGGTAGAGTGTCACTTGCCCTAACATCTGCATGCCCTCAGCCTGCATTACTTTTTCAGTTTTTTTCCAAAAGATCTTGCATTCTGTTGTGAACTGGGTACTGGGTAGTAGAAAAACTTGAGTCAAAGAAATAAACCTCTCTCTTAATGCCTTCCCTTTATTTTAAGCACATGTAATTGAAAATTTACAATGTTGATGAAATCTTGCAGGCAAATGCAAAAATCAAAAAGTAGTTGGAACATTATTAACAACTCTCCTTTAAATATTTCGTATTTTAATCATTCATGATTAAAAGAGGTTTTAGAGAATCCCTTAGCCCTTATCCTGCTAACCACAACAATTGTCGTGGTGTGCAGCAGTGCTTATAGGTTTCACAGCAGGATAAGGGTTAAGTATGAACTTTTATTGGGGCAAACCAACAAATCTTTTTCAAAATGATATTTTGACAATTTTTCCTGTATTATAGAATTATTTTTGAATCATTGAAAATCAAGGCAGTATTTTGTGAGAGAAACTTAAGGAGTGTGGAAAGGGTCAAACCTGAATTGAGGGAGATTTGTCCGGTAGTGTAGGACCTGGTGTAATTAAGATGTATGAGTGAATTGTAAAAATGATAATTTGTGTTATCAATAGCACCTAATTAGAGAAAAAATCAATTTCTAAATCTTCATAATTTATTGACATTTCATTTTTTCAAACGGTGCACTTCTGAAAATGTGCTATATAACAGAGTTATTTTCAAAAATACCACAGGTTCAAATAACACTTATATCATGTTCTTGTAGTACATAATGAAGTTTGGAATTATCACAGGATTGGGACAGAGTTGGTCTTGAGTTTTGAGCCAACATGTGTCCGGCATTATTGCTGGGTTGGTAATGAACAAAAAGCCTGCACATTTGTCCTCCCCCATGCATAAAGCTGCACATTCCTCCAACTTAACTGTAGAAGAGGAAAAACTATTAACATTGCATAGTCCCTTCTTCATTTGGAAATTGTCTATGGCAGAATTGGTTGAGCTTTTGAGACCATTTGGTGGTACGAGAGTATATCGGGGATGCTCAGTTGTGAGGTATCGGGTGGGTATAATGATATCTTCCTCACTGGAGGGCTTCGCTGGAGGCTCCTTTACCAGTATGGGTGTTTCTTCCTCTGGCACCAAGGGCGGTGATCCTGAAATAAAAAGAGATGATTTGTAGATATACTGAAATA
Organism: Maea johnstoni; assembly: GCA_963942565.1. Taxonomy (NCBI): domain Eukaryota; kingdom Metazoa; phylum Annelida; class Polychaeta; order Spionida; family Magelonidae; genus Maea; species Maea johnstoni. The sequence continues at coordinate 18,004,431 of OZ012689.1, read as the reverse complement.
AGGAATAAAAAAGTCTTTATGATGTAAATTTATACCCTCTCCCCCCCCCCCCCCCCCCCCCAAAAAAAAAAAATAATAGGAAAAATTTGATACATGCTATAGAGTTGGAAGGACATGAGGCTAACCCCCCCCCCCCCCCCATCTTAAAAATAATTTTAGGATGATGATCATAATGGTTATAACAGTAATCATAATGTTTATAATAATGATAATGATAATACCGGTAAGAAAAGGAATAATAATAATTATGATAATAAAATGGTAATGATAATAATAATATTGATAATGATAATATATAGAAATGATAATAATAGTGATAATAATAATAACAATTAATACAAGAAAAGTAATAATAACAATATTAGTAATAATTACAAAAATAGTCATAAGAAGAAGAACAACAAGAAAAATAACAAGAAAAACATGCGATGCTATCCCATGATCCTTACCTGCCCTGAAGTACATGGCTGTGTTCGGTTCAGGGACCAGGTCCTGGCAGGTCTTGGACTTTAGCCAGCACTGTTGGGTTTTATCGTTGTCTACATCTACATACATGAAGGCTGCACATTTGGGATGCTTGTTGCAGGCTGTGGCACACTCCTCCACACTCCCCTGGCTCCCCTCTATTGTACCCCCAGGGCACATCCCTGCCTCGTAGTCGTACCCAGGGGGTATGTATTTTGGCTGTACTTGAGGGGCTAAGGGAGGGGGGCTGCTAACTTCTTCTTCTTCTTCTTCTTCAGGTTCCAGCTCTTCTTCTGAATAAAACACAACACAATTGACTCCGTCATTATATATTTTAGGAATACCCTGCATGGTCAATAAAGACATGCTTAGGGTTAATTAATGTGTTAAAAAACAAATTAAACACAAAGATGTGATTTATATATTTTCATTTCATTTTAAATCTTAAGCTACCCAACTTAGTCAAATTCAAATAAAAAATCGCACGTCTAAAGGACTCCACTTATGTATGCTACACCTACTCTATTCATGGGATTGATACTCATCTCCCTCCACAAGGTATTTGCACTAAATGAATGAATATTTTACAAACAAAACCAATAATGTAGAAATCGCTCTAGGGCAGGCGTTCATCAAGGGCGTTAGCATAGAATACAATGAAATATTTCCACAAAGCTTTGCCGATGTGCCACATCAATGAGGCACTCTGGAATTGAAAGGGTTAATGAATCTCTTAAATTAAAGTACAGATGATATGTTTTATATCTTTATGGTGTTACTTGTGATGGTTTTGGCGTAATCACTTTCAAGGAACTGGAATAAAAATATGGCAAAATACATGTATAGAAGATTCAGCAAAAAAAGTACCTTTATTTTACCTAGTTTTACTTAATCTGTGAAATTGAAATTCAGGTGTTATATTTTTCATTTTTTTAAATATTATTTGAATATAATTTACTTTCAAGCAACTTGAATGAGAATCTTGGCAACATATAGAAGTTCAGCATAAAAAATACTTCCATTTTACTTAAGTTTTAGAGTCGCGCTGTTATACATGTACCTGCCTCTGCCATAGTTCAGACATAAACCCTACCTATTTTCCCGTTTCGGTTATCCTATACATGCTTCAAATAGACATCGGCAGTAAAAAAAATCAGATGCATACGTAAGGTTGAATATTGTTGAACTACCTGTGCCAGAGACCAAGTAGGCCTGAAATGCTGTGAGTATTTACCTCGAAGGTAGTATGAGAAGGACTGTGGTCGTGGTGTGGGATTGTCGCACATCTTCCATTTCAAGAGGCAGTTTCTCTCCTCGTTGGTATAGAAGACAAATCCGACACACCTGGATAGTTTTAGGATTGCCTCATTGTTCCTGTCCCTCCTCTGGCCCTTGAAGAGGCAGCGCTCCGCACAGTGTTGGGCATCCCTCACTGGGGGATCATTGATGTCGTAACCATGGCAGATACCATGCTTCATAGAGAAACCTCTCACCTCGTACTCCTTCACTGGAATCAAAGACAACATATGCTCCAATATAGTAGTAGTAGTAGTAGTAGTAGCAGCAGATACTAGGATCTGGGAATCAAAGACAATATATGCTCGAATATACAGTGTAGTAGGGCGAAACAGATATCTGGGAATCAAAGACAATATATGCTCGAATATACAGTGTAGTAGGGTCAAACAGATATCTGGGAATCAAAGACAATAGATGCTCGAATATACAGTGTAGTGTAGGGTGAAACAGATATCTGGGAATCAAAGACAATAGATGCTCGAATATACAGTGTAGTGTAGGGTGAAACAGATATCTGGGAATCAAAGACAATAGATGCTCGAATATACAGTGTAGTGTAGGGTGAAACAGATATCTGGGAATCAAAGACAATATATGCTCGAGTATACAGTGTAGTATAGGGTGAAACAGATATCTGGGAATCAAAGACAATAGATGCTCGAATATACAGTGTAGTATAGGGTGAAACAGATATCTGGGAATCAAAGACAATAGATGCTCGAATATACAGTGTAGTATAGGGTGAAACAGATATCTGGGAATCAAAGACAAAATATGCTCGAATATACAGTGTAGTAGGGTGAAACAGATATCTGGGAATCAAAGACAATAGATGCTCGAATATACAGTGTAGTAGGGTGAAACAGATGTCTGGGAATCAAAGACAATATATGCTCGAATATACAGTGTAGTAGGGTGAAACAGATATCTGGGAATCAAAGACAATAGATGCTCGAATATACAGTGTAGTAGGGTGAAACAGATGTCTGGGAGTCAAAGACAATAGATGCTCGAGTATAGCAGTGCAAAACCGATATCTTGGAATCTGAGAAAAGAGATTCTTGAAGATAGTAGCGTGAAAAAGATATCTTTGAATAAAAAACAATAGATGCTCCAATGTGGCAGATACCTGGCTTCATAGGGAAACCTCTCACCTCGTACTCCTTCACTGGAATCAAAGACAACATATGCTCCAATATAGTACATGTAGTAGTAGTAGTAGCAGCAGATACTAGGATCTGGGAATCAAAGACAATATATGCTCGAATATACAGTGTAGTAGGGCGAAACAGATATCTGGGAATCAAAGACAATATATGCTCGAATATACAGTGTAGTAGGGTGAAACAGATATCTGGGAATCAAAGACAATAGATGCTCGAATATACAGTGTAGTGTAGGGTGAAACATATCTGGGAATCAAAGACAATAGATGCTCGAATATACAGTGTAGTGTAGGGTGAAACAGATATCTGGGAATCAAAGACAATAGATGCTCGAATATACAGTGTAGTGTAGGGTGAAACAGATATCTGGGAATCAAAGACAATATATGCTCGAATATACAGTGTAGTATAGGGTGAAACAGATATCTGGGAATCAAAGACAATAGATGCTCGAATATACAGTGTAGTATAGGGTGAAACAGATATCTGGGAATCAAAGACAATAGATGCTCGAATATACAGTGTAGTATAGGGTGAAACAGATATCTGGGAATCAAAGACAAAATATGCTCGAATATACAGTGTAGTAGGGTGAAACAGATATCTGGGAATCAAAGACAATAGATGCTCGAATATACAGTGTAGTAGGGTGAAACAGATGTCTGGGAATCAAAGACAATATATGCTCGAATATACAGTGTAGTAGGGTGAAACAGATATCTGGGAATCAAAGACAATAGATGCTCGAATATACAGTGTAGTAGGGTGAAACAGATGTCTGGGAGTCAAAGACAATAGATGCTCGAGTATAGCAGTGCAAAACCGATATCTTGGAATCTGAGAAAATAGATTCTTGAAGATAGTAGCGTGAAACGGATATCTTTGAATAAAAAACAATAGATGCTCCAATGTGGCAGATACCTGGCTTCATAGGGAAACCTCTCACCTCGTACTCCTTCACTGAAATCAAAGACAATACATGCTCGAATAAAGCAGTGTAAAACAGATGTCTGGGAATATAAGACAATATGTGGTAGAATCTAGTAGTAGTATTTTGTTAGTCAGGTTTGAAATCTGGCATTTGGGGGTAAACGTCGGTAGCCAACGTCCTTAAAATAATTTGATATTGCTGAATCTGAATGTGATGGATACAAAAGTCAATTTTCAGTTTTAAGCCCCTAATTTGCGTATGTAAATTAGTGGCTTAAAACTAAGAATTGGCTTTGTTATCCATTATATTCAGATTCAGCACCATCAAATTATATGAAAAACTCTGGATACCGACTATTACCCACAAAATGCCCGAGGAAGTTTCTTTTTCTGTTTTCTGACCTGACTATGGATGCTTATTGGCTGCATCGATAAGTGTACAAGATTATACTGAGTACAATAATTGTCCTCTCACAAAACAAAAGCAATACTCAACTGGTAATTCTAACCAGAGACATGAGTACTACTACAGTTCCCTGGTCTAGCAGCAGAAAAACACTGCGCACCAAGAGCTCACGTGATGATCATCTCTCAGATTCTTATTGTAAAACAGTCTAAAATCTGCCCTATACCGTAAAACCCTGTTTAATGAGAATACATATATTTAATGAACACCGAGTGAAAACAAAGACTATTTTCATGATATACAGGTGAACTTGGATATGACGGACTCAATGGGACCAGGAAAATTGGTCCGTCATATGCAAAATCCATCGTATACATATGACGAATACTTGATATGCATCGGACTGGGACCAAGCATATCGTCCGTCATATGCAAAAATCCGTCGTACAGTGGTCCGTCATATCCAAGTTCACCTGTATAGATAACTGTTTAACTTACATGTTTATCAAAACTTATCAGGAATATTTGAAAGTAATGAAGCGAATAATAAGATGATGCAGGTATGGAAGAGAAAATAAAAAGCTTTTTTACACGACCGTCCTTTTGGGAAGGGTTAATAAAACATTTTACCCGCCCGCATATGCGACAGAGGGGTCGTAAATAAAACTTTTTTCTTTTTAGCCGAGAACTAGAGGGAGGGTAAATTAAACTTTTTTTAACCGCCAACTCCAGAGGGAGGTTAAATGAAACTTCTTATTTACCCTCCCTCAACAGAAGGAAGGTTAATACATTTCAAGCAATAAATGGTTGCCTGGCTCATTTTCCTGGCAAAAGAAGCCATCATTGCGAGAGTCGCAACCACTACTTTGTACGTGCGTGTCCTTCCCGTCGACTGACTGAGCGTGCATGGACTTTGCAGTCGAATCTCTCTGAATTGGATACTAGTATACAAGGGAACAAACAAAGGTGTCCGCTTTAATCAAAGGTGTCCGCTTTAGACGGGTGGCTAACCTGAATCGGCTTTTCAATTAATCGATTTGCCAGGAATGAAATAGTGATCAGAAAAGTAAAGGTGGGCAACCAACCATGTCGGGGATACATAAAAACTAGGCTACGTGACTGCCCCTATAAACCAAAAATGGCCACTTTTTGGGAAAACGTAAATCAGTGCACAGAAAAAATAATTGTTTTTCACATTGTATTTTTTTTATTCATATTGATCTATCTATTTTCATTTATTTATCATTTACCATTCACTATATTATTATCGGTATTTGAGAAAATCGAAATTATGAAATGGATTCAAACAGTCATCCCTACAGCAGCCCAAGGGGACCAGATAGTTTGGTATTATCTTCTAAAAGAAAATCTATTTCGAAAAATTTTCAAAGGAGGAATCTTAATCAGACAAAGGATTGTACTTCAGATGTTTTGCTTTATAAGTTATATTTGAATTATAATATATTCCTAACGAAATATTAATCAGACTAAGGATTCTACTTCAGATGTTTTGCTTTATAAGTTATATTTTAATTATAAAATCATCCTAACGAAATGTTAATCAGACTAAAGATTTTACTTCAGATATGTATTCCTTTATTAGTAATATGTTGAATTGAAATAGCATTCTAAAGACATTCCTCGGTTGAGCCCTGGTTTTGGAATGACTTAATATACGTGTATGTTGATTGTATTCATTGATATTACCAATAGAAATTTGACAAATTCATCTAAACGTTATAGTCCGTGAGCTGATGGGCGAAACCCTCCCCCCCCCTGGGGAATTTCGGAGACCTATATTTCCAAAAACCTTATACCCTCAGCTGTTCAGATCAGCTTGTCTGCACTTATATCGCGGGTACATTTGCCCTGGAGGGCCAATTGAAGGTCGGTACCTCCCTGATTTTAGGGGTGGGGGTGACATTTTAGGGGTGGGGGTGGTAGGGACACTTGCAATTCTCTGGGATACTCCAAATTTGCTATGCTGGTCAAGTGATCAACACGTACAATTACCAAATACCTTTCAGAAGCACCGTATTCCTATCCTTGGAAAAAAATTCAAAAAACGTCTCAAAAAATGCCGTTTTTTTGCAGTTTTTTTTAAAGTTTTCACAAACTTTAAGTTGTTAGTGGTCAAATGAGTACAAAACCACCCAATATTATATACCTAAATTACAAGCAACCTCTTATCTGCTTAATAAAACAAAAATGAGCTCCATTGGTTGTTTGAGCGTGATTTTATGGGACTTTCATTTCCCCTACCCCTATGTTCAAAAAATAACCGAAAAATAGCTTAAAATGCGGAAAAATATTTTTAAAAATCTTTAATGTTCATTTAACACATATTTGGTACTAGAAATAGTTCAAACATGCCAAAGACTGATTGGGCTGAAAAAAATGGATTGCCCAGTTGCCCGGGACAACCAAATTTTACCAAAATTTGGTAAAAATCCAGTTTTCGGCTAGAAATCACAGTTCAAGTAACAATACGACTACTGAAAAGGTATTTAAAGCTAGCATGTGACACTGCAGGTGTTCTACAATTGAAATTAGTCATAGCTGGATACATATCAATTGTTTTATTTCAGTTCACCCCTATTCAGAAGATAATCTAGAAGGCCAAAGGTCCCAAAATGTAGTTTTACTACAATAAATGTAGTTAGTCAATGCCAGAATGTGATTTTAACACGGTCAGAAGATCAGGATAGACTGCTGTTGGTGCTGAACCTGCATGGGCTTATCAAATTGATAGCCCAGTTGCCTGGGACTACTGAATTTTACCAAAAATTGCTTTAAATCGAAATTTTAGTTTCAGAAGTCAAGTGATTTTGAGAAAGTGACCCAATGTACTGTATCAAACCTCTTTTGTGACATGATGCTGTTTTCCTGTTGCTTGAATACTTCTTGCTTACTGATTTTGACCATTCGTCATATGAGAGGGAGCCCCATTCATTATCAGAAGGAAAGCATAGGACATTTTTGTGCCACATAGGACAGTGTTTCGCGCCATAAATCGTAACTGAAACTCGCAAAGACCATCACACAGTGTTGACAGGCAACATTCAAACCATACTACCTGATTATCAAACACACTCAATAGTTCCTCCAATATGCCTGAATGGGCGCAACAATGGACACCTGTATCCCCCCTGCCCCACACATACTAGCTATTTGTGGTGAACATACAGCCTTTAGGTTGGCATGGAGCATTCAAACTACATTGTCTGAATATCAAGCTGTATCAAAAGTTGAACTCAGCGCAATCCTCCCAAGAAGCATAACGATGGGTACCTGTGTCCTATCCTTTTCTGTTTTCCTTAACACTAAGAGGTTTGGTACCCATATATAATCTAACCTAATACCATCTTTCCTTAAGATCTGGGTACACATACCTCATTCGAACCATTATTTATATCCCCATTCAGCTGGGTACTTTTATTTTATCCTAGCCATTGACCGGAGCTCTCAAAAGTAAGTATCATTACCTCATCCCTGCCATACCTACTCTTACGGGTTTCAGGTACTTAACTTTTTGAGTTTAAGGGCAGAAGGTAGATTTACACAAGTACAACCCCTTTTGTTGTATAGCTATGAGATTCATAGTGTGATGGTATGACATATAGTTATCTATCCTGCAAGGATTGGGGTAATAGTTGGTATGGGAATCAAGTATGTAATATATAAAGATTCAGGGTAATAGACACATTGTTGACAGGAAAATTTACACCATAGTACCTGATTATCAAATACTCACAATATTTATTCCAATATGCCTGAATGGGCACAGCAATGGACACCTATATCCACCCCTTCCCATACTAGCTATTTGTGGTAAACAAACAGCTAGTAGCTAGTTGGCAGAAAGCTTTCAAACACTGTACCTGATTATTAACCACTCTCAATAGATTCCCCAACTCCTCAAGAGGCACAAAGATGGATTCCTATATCCTATCCCTTTTCTCTGTTTGTATCAACATTAAGCGATTGGGTACCTATTTCCATCCCATCTACTTTACTCATCTCCTATCAGCTGAGTACATATATCTCATCCAAACCATTGTCCTGATCCATATCCAGCTTGGTATTTGTATCATCCTAGCAATTGACCAGATTCCTACTAGGTTAGATGGTTAGAAGCGATACCTCATCTAAGCAATTACCCTTAAAAATGTACAGGCTGGGTACATGTATCTTATCCTATTACCCTGAACTCCTATAGGCTGGCTATCTATATCTCATGCCACCAATTACCCTGGTACCTATGATGTTTAAACCTGTACCGCATCCTAACTATTGCCCAAAACCTTAATAGACTGGGTACTTAGATGCCATCTCATCCATTAACTCTAAAACCATAGATTGGGTATCTATATCCTTACCCATTTCTATACTCACCAATTACCCTGAATCCTAATAAGATAATCAGATGCCTGTACCTCTTACATCTATTAATGCTTGGTACTTATATCCCCAACCCTGTAATTATCCCAATTCCTTTACGCTTATACAAGAGTATCTCATACCAGCTTTAACTGCTAACTGCTATCAGCCTCAAGAGTTTGGGTACCTCCATCCCACCTTATACCAGATGGAATTATATGTTAACCTTCAGTGTGACACACACTGTGTGTGTGTGTGGGGGGGGGGGGGGGGGTACCTATGTGCAATTCTGGTTATTATCCTAAAATGTCCTAAAATGTAAGATACGTGTTCCTTTACCAGCTATGTACCTCATCAATCTATTACCCTAAATCTTTACATATTACATACTTGATATCCATACCAGCTATTACCCTCAAGCCTTTCAGGTCCTGTAGGATAGGTTATTATATCTCGTATCATCATACTAATAGCTAGGTAACTGTATCTCATAGCTAAAGTAGCTCATTTAGGACATATGACCCTTGCTACTTGTAACCCTATACAATAATAGACTTTGTACTTGTATACCATCCTACCTTCTACCCTCAAACTAATAAGGTTTGGGACCTAAAACCCATACCAGCAGGTATAGCAGGGATGAGGTAATGATATTTACTTTTAAGGGTTCCGGTCAATGGCTAGGATAAGAAAAAAGGTACCCAGCTGCTTAGGGATTTGGTATTAGGTTGGATTATATACGGGTACCAAACTTCTTAGGGTTAAGGAAAACAGAAAAGGGATAGGATACAGGTACTCATTGTTATGCTTCTTGGGAGGATTGCGCTGAGTTCAACTTTTGATACAGCTTGATATTCAGACAATATAGTTTGAATGTTTCATGCCAACCTAAAGGCTGTATGTTCACCACAAATAGCTAGTATGTGCGTGTGTGTGGGGGGGGGGGGGGATACAGGTGTCCATTGTTGCGCCCATTCAGGCATATTGGAGGAACTATTGAGTGTGTTTGATAATCAGGTAGTATGGTTTGAATGTTGCCTGTCAATACTGTGTGATGGTCTTTGCGAGTTTCAGTTACAATTTATGGTGCAAAACACTGTCCTATGTGGCACAAAAATGTCCTATGCTTTCCTTCTGATAATGAATGGGGCTCCCTCTCATATGTCGAATGGTCAAAATCAGTAAGCAAGAGGTATGCAAGCAACAGGAAAACAGCATCATGTCACAAAAGAGGTTTGATACAGTACATTGGGTCACTTTCTCAAAATCACTTGACTTCTGAAACTAAAATTTCGATTTAAAGCAATTTTTGGTAAAATTCAGTAGTCCCAGGCAACTGGGCTATCAATTTGATAAGCCCATGCAGGTTCAGCACCAACAGCAGTCTATCCTGATCTTCTGACCGTGTTAAAATCACACACTGGCATTGACTTACTACATTTATTGTAGTAAAACTACATTTTGGGACCTTTGGCCTTCTAGATTATCTTCTGAATAGGGGTGAACTGAAATAAAACAATTGATATGTATCCAGCTATGACTAATTTCAATTGTAGAACACCTGCAGTGTCACATGCTAGCTTTAAATACCTTTTCAGTAGTCGTATTGTTACTTGAACTGTGATTTCTAGCCGAAAACTGGATTTTTACCAAATTTTGGTAAAATTTGGTTGTCCCGGGCAACTGGGCAATCCATTTTTTTCAGCCCAATCAGTCTTTGGCATGTTTGAACTATTTCTAGTACCAAATATGTGTTAAATGAACATTAAAGATTTTTAAAAATATTTTTCCGCATTTTAAGCTATTTTTCGGTTATTTTTTGAACATAGGGGTAGGGGAAATGAAAGTCCCATAAAATCACGCTCAAACAACCAATGGAGCTCATTTTTGTTTTATTAAGCAGATAAGAGGTTGCTTGTAATTTAGGTATATAATATTGGGTGGTTTTGTACTCATTTGACCACTAAAAACTTAAAGTTTGTGAAAACTTAAAAAAAAACTGCAAAAAAAACGGCATTTTTTGAGACGTTTTTTGAATTTTGTTCCAAGGATAGGAATACGGTGCTTCTGAAAGGTATTTAGTTATTGTACCTGTTGATCACTTGACCAGCATAGCAAATTTGGAGTATCCCAGAGAATTGCAAGTGTCCCTACCACCCCCACCCCTAAAATGTCACCCCCACCCCTAAAATCAGGGAGGTACCGACCTTCAATTGGCCCTCCAGGGCAAATGTACCCACGATATAAGTGCAGACAAGCTGATCTGAACAGCTGAGGGTATAAGGTTTTTGGAAATATAGGTCTCCGAAATTCCCCAGGGGGGGGAGGGTTTCGCCCATCAGCTCACGGACTATTAGGACCTAATTTGTGGAGTCACATACTTAAGAAAATGGGAAAAACTGAATACATACGTCTAGTTGATGACATAGACAATAACTGATACAGTTTTCTTATAGCTGTCCTGTCAATGCAAATTCAGAGAAATTAGATTGCTAGCTGTCTTTCACCACCGATCACGTTCGGATCTTAGCCGGGCAAGTGAGAAAGTTACCAGTGACTTGGGGTTAGGCGGAGGTTTTTGTGGGGCACTCTAATTTCCTCCACAAGTTACAACTGGCGACTCACAACTTAGCCGCAATATGGCAATAGAAGTAACGAAAACGTACGAAGATCCAATCACGGTACCTGGAGGTTAGATAAGATCTATGTCAATGAATAATCTGATTTATTACCAAACCTCTTAAATGGTCTTAATGCAATATCATGTTCTAGCATCCTCCACTTCACCTACACGTGAATTCTGAAAATGAGAAACATCTCCCTATTATAGGCGGGATGTAAGTATCATAACTTACTTCTACGAGTGTAGGAGAGAATGTTGGGGTTTGGCCTGGGCTTGGCGCATATCGCAGTCTTCAGGAAGCACGGGGGCTGGTGTTCCGGGGCGAAGACGAATCCAAGGCAGTCGCGTATGGCGGTGCACTCTCTCGCACACTCCTTGGGCGTGGCGGCGGGCGGACGCTTCAGATCAAAACCCAAACAGTTACCATTTTGCCCACTGTAACCCTCCACAGGAATAATGGGTATGTCTGGCTGCACAATTTTACGTTCTGGAAAAAAAAATATGGAGACATAAGTACGGTGGTGCAGGTGTGAACGGCAGAAAAAAAATTCACTGTATTTCAAAAACGGTGGAGAATTTTTTCTGCCGCTCACACCTGCACCTTAGTATATAAGTGATTTTTTCAAACCTAAATACATCTATGAAATTTTGTTAAACTTTAAAGAAATACCTGAGATTTAGTAAACGTAAACGAAAATGCTCGCAGTGCCAAAACCGCCCTACGATTTCGAGGAAATCTTTCAGTAAAAAGCGTATTTGAGAAAATATCTGAAGGAGAAATGTTCATCAGAGCACTATTAATAACTGTCATTCAAACATTTTGTAAAATTATTCTACATTCTTAAAGTCATTGCGACAATTTCAGAAGAACTCATCTATAGGCATTAATAGGTTAAAACATTTCGGATATTTGTCAAAATACACCCAAGAGCCCATTTGTTTAGAGAGGCCAGCTGTTTAGAAAGACAGATCCTGGAGGTTCCTTGCGTGAGATATGTGTCACATTTCACCTGTTACCAAAGACCACCTACTTCAAAAGACCACCTTTATGTTACCACACCTGCGGTCTTTCACAGCAGGCTCGATTGTTTTCCAAAACCATATTTCTCCTTGATTTGACTATTATTATGACTCAGACTAAGTTCTATGACAGTATTCCCCTAAACCTGTGCTGATATTTTAGGTATCATTTTATCTTTCAAAATTCTAAATGTTCATAATTACAATGCTACAAACCCAATGCAGATAACAATTCAACTTTGACTCATTTTTAAATCATTCATTTTTCATCTTTTGCTAGATAAATTCCAAGTGTAACTAAGAGGAGTGCACTCCAGTCTATGAACGACCTAAACTGACCATGTCTCTGTGGTCAAGATCATTGAAATTCATTAAAATTAAAGACAATTCATTAGTTATCAACATTCAACTACCCTTTATTTTAAAAAAGAATTGACGGCTCATTCTCAAATATCTAAAAATGTAAACATATTTGCTGAATATTTTCTTGACGATAAACTTTTTTATCGCTGTTTTGGAAACCAGCAGAATTTTTTTTCTGCTGCTTTTGGAAAAACAAGGGAAATAAAAAAAAATTCTTTCGTTTTCTAGAAAAAACATTGCATTTTTTTTTGCCGTTTACACCTGCACCATCGTGTTGATCTATTAATACTTAAAGAGTTCCTTCAGAAATTGTCGTCTGGATCTATGATACTTTTGACAATAACTTCTAAAATTGAGAATGATTTTATAAATAATTTGAAGGAGAGTTGAAGGTAATGTTCTGATTGACATTTCTCCATCAGATATTTCCCTGAATTTGCTTTTGCCTGCAAACTATCATTAAAATTGTGAGGCTGCTTTTGGCCGCTGTGAGCATTAATGGGTTAAAGCAAACGGTAATCTCTTGGACCGCACACTGAGTTCTCGCCTCTGCGGAGAGTCAGGCGCGAGGCATACACATAGTTTGCCAATGACTTAATAGAGTGATTTTTTGCCATGCAACAAGGGTCTAGAGACGTCATTCCTAAATTTACGATGACCTCTGAGGTTATCGTAAATTTTACGCGATTTTCGTAAATATTTACGAACGGCTCAGCTTCGAGGAACAGAAAAATTGTAAATTACGATTTTCACCAATGAAAATCGTACTTTACGATACGAGAAACTGGCCCCAGAATACTTGTGTTTCCACCACCGTTATGTACAGACTAGTCACACTTCAGCTAGAATGCCAGAAAAGGTGACGACAAGCAACTAATCTGCTTTTCAATGTTCGGTACATTTCCCGAGTTACGGTAAAAGCAAAATTCGCAGTGACAATAAACCTAATTCCGTTACAAGCAAAACACACACATTCAATATGAGGCACACTCCCCTAGTCATGATTAAGGCCATTAGCATACAGTGAGATTTTTGAGGGTTTTGGTGTCCAAATGACGCCCAGACGCCCTACTAAGATTATGGTCTGCAGTGAAGCGTGGTACGTGAATATCCTTACTTTGTCGGTAGTATGTATTGATGTTAACATCGGGCTTCGGATCCTTGCACACCTTGGTCTTCAGGGAGCACTGATCGTAGTAATGCCGAGCATAAACAAATCCTCGACAATCGGGCGTCTTCTCGCACTCAGACGCACAGTCCCCGGCTGAAGAACTTGCAAAGTCCCTCAAGGTATCCCCAAAGCATTGGCCTTCTTTGATTTTGTATCCCTCGATCTCCTCTCCTAGAACGTGAGAAACAGAATAAATTAAAATAAAATATGAATATTGTTTGATCTAAACAAAATTAAAAATTTGTTTTAAAATGCATACCCTTTAGATCAATTTCATATTTATTAACCTCATAGATATGTACAACGAAAAAATACACGTATTTCAAGCATCCGTAAAAGATGATTATGATGTCAATGACAGGTATAAATAACATCTAAAGCGCACCTCACCAAGAGTACCCCGTATATGACCTGATGAGATCCCTTTCCTCAAAACTAAACATTGAATGCGCCTTTCTTAAAACTTTATACAGAAAATGCAATCTTAAAGGAAACGCTGTAAATTCTGAAAAGAAAATTGCAGTGTTAAAAGTTAATGCCCACCACTGTCCTTAAGAGCATTATCCAATGTTCAAAGACAGTGGAGGTGAATGAAAGCCATTGTTCTTAACCCTTATGCTGCCTCTGGCTAATTTTGCCAATACAAAATTATGCAAAAATAAACAACTACTGTAAAATGACAGAAGCCCTGGCAAACGGACACTCATCTGAGAGCACTCAGCGAGAGCTATCCAATGATTACCAACATGACAGGGTTTAGGTTTGTTTGTTTTTAAATCGCGGCGTCCTGGTGCGTTGGACGAAAGAAGTCCCAGCATTGGAAGTGCTAAGCTGCTTCTTGAAGACACTCTCATCAATTCCAATAAATGGCAGTACATATTTAGTTGTTGGGGAGGGTACACACCCACCTTATAAAGCATAGCATTGTATCATTTTTCGTGTAAAGATAAATGTTAGCAGTTGTTTCATGATAGAGAAGTGGACCAAATAATTCATTTTTTTAACATTCTGCCACTAGAAGGATGGTAGTATCCTCGTCATTGTTAAACAATTGCACCAATTTATTATTATAAAAGTTAACATTTATTGAAGTATAGTATTATAGTTTGAATACACAAATGGGACCGGTGTAACAGTTCTCAGTGTGACCTTCGGGTCGCCGGAGAAGGGGTCACTGAGCACTATCACCCGGGACTTCGTGGTTAAGATAAGCGTTCACAATGAGATATTTCAAGGTGTAACAACTTCGGGATGGACTCAGTATGCAGTTCGTACCCTGTAGCAGCATCCTTTGAAAGGTAGTTAGTTCTGCGATGCCGTCTACAGTAACAATAACACCACGGATGGTGTCATCATGGGCTGGTAGCCTGCCGTTATCTGTTTTAGTTATCATTTTACTCGTAAGATGTCGCTAAGATGTAAAGAGTTCTAGGTTTTCGTCAATGGCATCAAAGTCGTCAATGCATGAAGTTCAACGCCTAATGGATTTTGGCTCAGAGTACAAGTACGAGCCCGTCATAACGGGCCACAAGTTCTCACATCTCAATGCCTCCCTGAGATATGAGATCATGCACTGACAAGAGTTCAATGTTTGTCATACATCAATAACAGATCTCTGACCTGTACCATTTTCACGCATCCCAATCCCATGATTTGTAAGTATCAGTGCAAAAAGAATAATGCTTACAATAGGAAGATTTTGCTCAATTGATCATTTTGGAGATATTGAATGTTTAAAACATATTTTTTTAACATTTTCAAAGTTTTATTTTAGAAGAAATTTTAAATTTGAAAATATGTGACTTTTTATAATAAAAATATGGCCACCAGATGTCTCTGATAACGCATTATAACGGGCCCATTACGGCTTGAAACCCCGTAACGGGCTCGTTCGGGCCTGTTATTTTGATGTTATTTTGTACGGGCCTGTCATAACTGGCCCATTATGACGGGCCCGTAATGGGTTCTGAGGTCGTAACAGGCCCGTTGCAGGCCCGTCAAAAAACCGGGCTTGTCAATTTTTACTTGTGTATGGGTAAATGTGTACCTGTGTATCATGTTTGGATCGCCAAACAACAATGACCAACCGCCACGCGTACAATGATAGGAATGCGCCATTGTGATCTTCCTTTTTTATTTTATTTCCATTGATATCTTTCTTTAAATTGGCATAAATAGGTTCCCAACTCAACCAATCTGACATTCGGTGTATTACTTTTGGCCATGGGAACTCGAAAATGATACTAGTACATCTCATGGGTATTAACAATGAGAAGAAGCGAGTCATGGTATTGCAACATGACAATTTTAGTGAAATCCCATCGGCAAAAGCATATATGGGAAATACTTTGAAAGAGAAGCGTCAATCAGAACATTGTAGTTACAAGCTTCCTTTGAATATTTGTAAATTATCGTTAATTCCTAATTTAGTGCAAATGTCTAGATCTGGAGTTAAAGGGGAACTAAAGGCTCACATACATAATAGCTTATATGAAAGTAATACACTTCAAGAATAGGATGCTGTCCTCCTTTTTCTCTTAGTGATCCCATGAGAGGAGAATTGTGTGTATTGCCAGCAGCCTCAGCCAGCCCCTAGCAGCCCCTGGTAGCAGCCATGTTTTTCAACTGCTATCAGCTGTGACTCAAATGGGTGGCAGCCCACTTCATGTCCCCTAGCTCTGAGCAGTGTATCATAGACTGTATAAGTGCTCTACACACCAAATCTCTTTGAAAGTTGCATAACAACTTGTATGAGTATCAAACAGGTAAATGGTAAAATCATGAGCAGCAATTGGTAGTAGAAAAAGACAGGGTAGTAGAATTATATTTCATATATTTCCTGTTGTTAAATTTAGACAAAACAGTGGCTAGCATCACTGAATTCCTGTCCTGAAGCATGTAATTTTATGTTCAGACCACTTCGCTGATGCGTTTTATACCAGGTGTCATAAATGCAGTCTGGAGAACTCAACAGGATGGTGCTGTGCCAATCAGTGTTTTTGTTTTCAACCCTTCTGTATCAACTGCTACAAAGCAAGCACAGAGAGACAGCTAACACTTAAGTTTATTAGCATACAATTCTAGGTACCTAAACATGGTCATCATTAATCTGTACAATTGAAAATAAACTTTAGGATTGTGTTGGTTGTCTTACAACTTGGGTTTTGTTTAATATCTAGGTCCCTTTGGCAACAACAAAAGGAAGTAACAACTCCTTAAAGGAAAAGGATAAACAAAGGGTTAATTATAACATTGTGGCATTACACATCTAGATCCCAGGACACGGAAGTTAGTCAACGCAGGAAATAGCTATCAGTACTTGGAACATCAATCATTTTCTTTAGTATTTGTGTAGGTTACATGAAAGAAAACAGTTTTTGTAGAACAGCTAGCTTCAAGTAAAATCAAATACTGAAAATCTGGATGATTGGTGATGTACATACTAGTATTGTTTTTATTCAACCCATAGTCACACAGGTATCCAATGTATTTGCATATGACAGATGTTGAGCTATGTTCATGGATTTTCAAATAACCTTATGATTTGCTGTCCCCAAAGTCCCCTTTTATAAGTAATCCTGACTGTAGTTTGTGATTCCTTACATAATACGCATCAGGGAAGTGGTCTGAACATAGAACTGCATACTTCAAAGACAGGTGGATTTACAAGTTTCAGTGACTGCTAGCCACTGTTTTTGTCTGAATTTACCAACAGGAAATATATGAAAAATAACTCTACTACCCTGTCTTTTTGTACAGCCAATTGCTGCTCATGATTTTACCATTTACCTGTTTGATACTCATACAAGTTGTTATGCAAGTTGGTGTGTAGAGCACTACAGTCTATGATACACTGAACAGAGCTAGGGGTCATGAAGTGGGCTGCCACCCATTTGAGTCACAGCTGATAGCAGTTGAAAAACATGGCTGCTACCAGGGGCTGCTAGGGGCTTGCTGAGTCTGCTGGCAATACACAAAATTCTCCCCTCATGGGATCACTAAGAGAAAAAGGAGGACAGCATCCTATTCTTGAAGTGTATTACTTTCATATAAGCTAATATGTATGTGAGCCTTTAGTTCCCCTTTAAGCAAAAAACGACCTACTTTGGTACAAACACATAATGAGCGGCCCATTTTACAGGGATGAGTGTATACCTGCATGGGTATTGTTACCGATAGTAGCCAGCTAACCACTAATAGTTATAACATCGTTGCCATTGCAGCAATGGAATTAGATGATATGAATATATTTCTGTACGGCATGTATTTACTGCCATATAACCATGGTTATACGACAGTCAGAACATACAACGCAAATATGTTATAGAGCTAGAACCCACTGTGAATTAAATGGTATCATTACATAGTGGTTATTTGAAAAGATCTGCTCATCAAGAAGAAGTCAGTTCCAAAAGCAATTTTTGTATTCCAATATTTCACTGCGTTCTCTGAAATAATTCTTTGTCTTTCCAGAATAAGTTTGTAAATATTAGACACCCCTTTTTGTCTAAAGAAAGGATACTATTAGGATAAGAGTAACGCGGTGTGAAGGGGTGGTATATTGGCATTTCATAGTTTCTCATATATTGTTTGATTGTTATGCAGGAAGTAGCATATTCCAAGAAGTTTGATTTTGTTATATCTTTCTTCAAACTCTCCCTGGATGTACCGCATCCTAATACAATTAACACCACCCCATATTGTATAAATACCCTTTTCCAAACCATTCACCTTTTATTTTCATCTTTGATTTAACATTAGACCATACAAAGGCTTCAAGAGTATTTTCGCAATAAATGTAATCTTTTGTGTTTATTTAGATTTTTAGACATCATTTTAGACATCACTCAAGAATGGATTAAATGGTATTTCGTGGATACTGTTTATACAATCAGTTACAAATTTAAATAAGTGTGAGAATTCAAACATTGTAGGAGGTATTTTCCATTTTGCATTTATTTTAATAAATCTTTTCAGCCGCCCTATTTTGATTGAACTGTCAAATAGTTCTAAATTGTGAAGCCTCAATCCACCATCCTTTGTTTCAGCCTCCATAATTTCTTTGCAAAATTTCAGAGGTTTACCTTCCCATAAAACGTTGTCAACAACTTCGTTTTAAAACAGAGAATGTTTGAGAATTAGGGCTGGTAGAGACAGGGGGACATGTGAGTGATCTTGGATAACTAACCTTTTGATTAAGACCGCTTTCTGATATGGAGTCAGTTGTATTGTTCTCCAC